>VDFB02000008.1:282505720-283135959 GCA_007258455.2 Sequoia sempervirens | reverse complement strand
TGAAAAAGCAGCAAACCCTAATTTTTTCAATTTTTCACGAAAAAAAGATGGCACCTGGGTTTTGTTCATAATACAATTAGAAATGGACCCAGTTGATTAAATTTGAAAAACATTGATGGCTGATCAAAAAAGCAGCCAACCCTAGAATTTGAAATTTCTTGAAAAAGCCGATATGGGTTTTCATCAGAAGATTGTTTTGAGAGGACCCAGAAGATCAAAAATTGCAAACTCTGAAGATTTCACTGACATGCAAGGAAAAAGCAGCTGCTGCAACTTGATGAAAATTTCTTGAAAAATTCTTTAGAAGAACGAGTTGAGCAGACCCAGAAGGCTGAAAATTAAAAATCTTGACCTTCTTCAAAAATTTGATGTTCTGGATGAAAAAGCATGAAAAAGCAAGATCTTATGTTGCTGGTCTGAAAATTATTTATGAAAATCAGCAACCTTGAGCTCTTGAATCTTCAAATAAAACCCCAAAGTTGCTGCCCCACTTTTCTTCTTTGGAAGCCACCTGCAAAAATGATGAAGATTGAATGGAAGAGATGTTTTAAATATACTTAGGGTTTGAAAGAGGTTTGCTTTCTTTTGTTTTTATCTTCAAAACCCAAAAAATTGGCCTGTTCAATGAACTTGGACATTCCCTTCCTCTTGCCATTTTGAATCTTTTGGAAAACTTTGAAAATTTCACTAAGGCATTGTAAGTTGGGCGCCCTTCTTGGCTAGAAGCGCCTGCTTCATTCAGACTTAACCACTTTTCTGAGTTTTTTCAAGTTTTCATCCATTTTGACCCCTGGATTGACCTTGATCTCTGGCTTCTAGATTGATCTGATGAACGAGCTGAATGATTCATCGTGTAGCTTGACTGATTCTGAGAAGATTGTTCTGGAGGCACCTCTGGCGAAAAACTTCGTTTTGACCTTCAAATTCATGGGAGCCCATTTCCTCCAGGGGCTCCGAACTTTCATAGTGTTAGCCATTTTTTCATGATTTTCAAGTTCTTCATTTCCCTTTGATCTTTTGATGAATTCTCTGTTCCTGGGGCTACGCTGATCCGATTGATTGGCTGACAAGCTCACTAGATAGCTTAGCTGAAATCAACGAGATGATCCTGGAGACTGCGTTGGTGAATTCCATCATCTTAGAGCTCAAAAGTTTGGGCGCCCTTCTTCACCAGGGGCGCCCATGTTTACCAAACTTAGAATTATTTTCATTTTCATCACCTTTAATCTTCTTCAGATGATCTTGTCAGATCTGGAGTTCTAGGCGTCGGATTGACTGATGGTTGGGCTCGTTACAAAGCTAATGAAGAATGAGGAGGGATCTTCTGGGAGAGATTTTGTCGAAAAGTGAATTTTTACCCCTCAAAAGCTTGGGTGCCTTTTTTGACTGGGGGGCGCCCATTTCATCCATACTTAGTCAAATTTTCACTTTCCTGTGTTTGCTTCAGAACTTTGAAATTCAACTCTTGTTGGACCCTCCGTTCGGCTCCTTGTATCTTGCGACTGTGAGCTCCGATAGGCGTGTTGGACATCTCGTTTGAAAGTTGGATCAACTGCAAAGAGATCACGTTAGACACTCTTCTGTGAATTCATTCGTTTGACCCCCTGAAAACTTGGGCGCCCTTCTTCACTAGGGGCACCCATTCTTACCAGACTTAGCCATTTTTACTGATTTTCAAATTTCAGAGTTTGAAACCTTCGTTCTGTATGTTCATCTTTGATCTGAATTTGTTGAAGATTGAGCAGTCGGATGATTTGACGGAGACAGGCACGTCGAAGCTAGCTGAGCTCTGAAAAGAACAAGCATATTCTTGAACCCTAAAAACTGAATTAGCCCCTTCAAAAAGCTAGGCGCCCTTCTTCACCAGGGGCGCCCACTTTATCAACACTTAGTCAATTTTGATAAATTTCACTTCTTTCCATTCTGACTTCAGTTTGAATACCTCGTGTTTGGCGTTGAATTCCGGATGACTGAGTAACCTGATAACTGTGCCGTTGAATTCGTCGCGGAGCTGGCAGAGAACTGAACAAGTTTGACTGGAGGCACAAACCCTAATTTTGTCATCTGATGCCCTAAAAAGATGGGCGCCCTTCTTGACTGGGGGCGCCCATTTTTGGCAATGTTAGAAAATTTTCATCTTCTTTCTCGTTCTTCGTGACAGCTTCATGAATCCATCTTCTGTTGAATGCTCTGATGTTGAATCTAACGCCTGGCAGCCGAATGACCTCCATTGATGACCTCGGATCTCCAGATATGCTTCTGAAAAAGCAGAATAGACCCAGTAGGGAAAAACTGACTATTTTGAGATTCTGATTGCACCAACCTGATATGGGCGTGATTTGGACCAATCAAAATCAGTTTAGACCCTGTTGGACCAACTTTCTATTTTTAGAAAGTCTTGCCAGTATCCATTTTCAAGAAAACCCAGGAAAACCCAGAAAACGTTACTATTTTTAGAAAATTTCTAAAAATAGCAGTCTTCCTAAAATTTAGGGATGAAAAATTGAGATCTGGGTTTTGTAGATTAAGCTGCTCTTAGCAAACCCAGATCGTCAGATTTTGAAAATTTAGCGTTTTAACCCCTCATGCAAGACGTGCACACCCAAATTTTGACCTTTTTGACTGATTTAACAAGACTTTTACTCATTTCTTCAAAATGTCTAAGTGTAACAAAAATTTTAATTTTGGGGTACAACAATATTAATAATATTATGTTTAGGTCACATATTTTGTTCAGTTTCTTTCTGATTTCTTATTTTATTTAGTACCCATGTGATAAATTGACCAGTGATGCCATTGTTTCTTTGTTTAGGTACCAGAAGAGAAAATAAAATTGCCACCAATCCGAATGCTATCACCTCATTGTCTAGTCCATATAACTTCACTGGAATCTTCAAATATTCAGATGATAGGTAGTCTGCAGTGTTCATTCCAAGGAAAATGTTCGATTGATAAAGTTATTCATGAAGACATTGTTTCTCTGGCTACAATCTTGCTTGTGCATTCATCAGCAGAATCTGATAATAAATTCCATGCAATTCTTGAGAATTTGTATGTTCTTTCTTCCCTTTGATAAGTTCTCTGTTTCATAGAGATGCTATGTTGTTATGAATTACAAATTGACATGTTTTTAATAACTATGTCTGTCAACTCTATGTAGATGTTTGGTACAGTTGTTCAAAGGGAAGTCATTTCAAATTGACATGTTTTTAATTAAAGGGAAGTTGTTGGCAAATTGACATGTTTTTTATAACTGACCATGTCTATCAAATTTATGTAGATGTTTGGCACAAAAGGTCAAAGGGAATTTGTTGGTCCATACTGTTGGCTGGAGAAGATTGCTTTTATGCACAAGATTAAATAACATTTGGCAGGAACTTATAAAGGATTTTTATCTTAAAGGTTAAATATATGATATTACACCTTAAGGTAGCCAAAATGAACCTCCAGAATGCTTGTGAATTTTTCCACAAAAGATGCCCCATAAAATTTGGAGGAAATGCTTTTGTGCTAAAGGAATTTGTTTGGAAATTGTTGATAGGAATAAAGAGGAGAAACTGCAAGTTGCTTGTGATATTTACGAGATCTGAGAATGCTCCATGTGCATGTAGATATCTGTCCCATAATAGAACATCATTGGACATACAAAAATCAGTTGAATGTGTTTATGTATTCATGTATCTCTCTAGCTGCATGCATACAATAAATGCCTGGGTTAATGGTCTTTAAGAAATATTATATTTCAATAAAATAATATATTTGATGTCAATTAAGTCAAATTTAGTCCTAGAAGAATTCAACTCTAATGTATCTGACAGGCGTGGAAAGTGCTGCTGAATTTGGTTATATGAAATCCTTTTAGCCTGATGAGGATATTATGCTGTCTTCGGAACATGCTGAGTTATTGCAGTTATGCTGAAGCCTTGGTGTCATGGAAGGTCTTCACCTGCAGAGGAGGCTAGAAATCTGGTATGTACTGTGGATGAATCACTAATGCTTTCCTCAACAGGATGGTGTCATTTAACTTGAGAAGCTCTCAGTTGAGGATGTTATGGATGCCAAGATGAAAGTGTGAGTGAAACTGAAGGGAAGGACTCCAATTGTTACATAATGTTAGTGTCTATCTTGTCCTTGTGATGAGCACTCATGCCTACCATGTTATTTTGTTAGTTATATTGCAATATTTGAACCTGAGGTAGCAGAGTTGCAGAATATCACACTATCCACATAGACTGGAGACTAAACTGAAAACCAGTAATATAACAATTTCAAATAACTACATAACCTAAATTTTTCCTTGACCAGAGTCAAGATGATGAAACTACATTTTTTTTTACCTTAAAGAGTGTCTAGGAGGTGAATCTATGTAAATATCACCCAGCTCTATCACAAAGAAGACATCATACTTCATCCATTCCATTTGGTATCTAGTGTGACTTTGTAATATTCCCCCTTAATTTTTTTCAAATTTTATCACAACAAAACCAGCACAAACACCATTGATTAGTGTTAGCTCCAAAGATAACCAGCTTGGAAAGTAACCCTCACCAAGAATGTTCACCAAGATCCCAATGTGGGCGAGGTGATAGCATATGGTGTCGGGGGTCGTTAGCAACTGGAAAGAAATACAAAGATTGCTAGGTGGCTAGCCGACCATGGATGAAAGTAAATGCTGGAAATACAAGTAGGCGCATAATTGACCATAAGTTCAACCACTTATTCAGCGGGAGCAACTAATTACAATTATTATAAGGCAGCAAGCCGACCATGAATCTGCTCTGCCACTAATTCAATGGGGGGAATTATTAAATTTAAAGTGTTGGAAATTAAAAGCTTCAACCACTTATCCAGTGGGAGTGAAATATGCTAACCAATTTTTTAAATTTTTGCCACAATTTTTACACAATAACACTTGGCCAACTTGATTAGCGTTAGCGCCAAAACCAAACTCTATCAAAGCAACTCTAACCAAGAATGCGCCCTACAACCACTTAAGGAAGAGGGTCGGGCATATGGTCAGAGGATCCCTAGGATCAATAACTCAATACTGAAACTGATACAACTGGAAATGGAAGATAAACTCCACGCCAAGAATGTGCACTCAAGATCCCTTTGAAGGCGAGGTGCTAACATATGGCGGAGTACTTATTACAAAATGAAAGAAACTTAGGTGGATAACCAACCATAGAAATTTCAAACTAACTAATTCATCCGCTGCGGCAGGCATCCATTCAAGAGTGGGGATTCACCACTTGACAGTGGGTACAAGAGAGATTAACATTCATTCTCCACACTGGCGGTAAACCATCTAGGGGTACTTAATGTGAAATATAACAAGTAATTGCAGCAATAATAATGGTTGGATTAGTCCTACTAAATCTCAACCTTACAAACAAGGAATCTGCAAATTACAAGTATTACAATGATAGAGAATAATGCTAAGATGTAAAGAATGAATGCTTTACAATGTTTATCCCTCAAATGATGAAGTAAAGGCCAAAAACAGAAAACTAATGCAATCTGATATAAAAATCTGAGTTCTGGAAATTTTGACCAGAAAACACCATGAAATACTCATAACTCCATCAAAATACCTCCAATCGAGATGAAATGAAATGCATTGATCATTTGGAGGGTAGGCGCCCAAGACACAATGAAGAAACAACTTCAAACAGCAATCTTTAATTCCTTGAACAATTCCCATTGCCCACAGAATGGTACGACCCTCTTGAGGGTCGATTTCCTCATTAAAAATCAGCAACTTCAAAATAAATTCTGATATTGCAGCAATAGGGTTGCCTAAGATAGGAAGAAGGATTGGTAAAGTACCCACAAGCAAAATAAATTTATTCCAAGAGCTGTATACAAAAATCTACTTCAGTTGTAGATGAACCAGCAACTCAAAAATGATAATAAACTCCACAATTCTTCAACAAATGAGCTCAATCTGCTAGTTTGATTTGAGAAGCAGCAAAAGACCAACTAGGTGTTGTATTTCAAACACGAAATTGGTTAATGGCTAAGAGGTAAGCTTTCCTCGAAGCTGAAAACACAATGTCATTTTGACAGCATAACTTTAGCATAAACAATGGATATCAAATGTTGGAGCAAAGCTTCATATTTAAAGAGAATGAGATGACTCTTCAATTTCCCCTCATGGTACACCAAAAGACAGAGAAACTTTTCAAATTTTCAAATATTCATAAATCTCCTCAAAGTGGCGTCCCACTTCACGGCAATAAAACTTTATTAAATATCCTTATTTCTCCTTAGTGACTTCGACCCCCTACAAGTCCACCTTTTAAAACAACTTGAAGTGATTCCACTAGGCCAAGGGGTCAATTGAAAAATAGAACATTAATTGCCTTGAATTAAATAAATGCCAACAAATACTGCATTTTGAAAGTGGCACCAAAAATACCAACTGCTTCAACAAGAATAAAAACATACTGAAGCACTGCCAAAAATAGTATTTACTATAAATAGTAAACACCCAGAAATGCCTCAAACCTCCAAGCAAGGAAACCCTAAATTTACCTCAACGAGCCTACGGGCCTATGGAATAGGCTGATGAGCAACTGAGTTGATCACTGATAAGAAGGGGACATTACAGGGAGCTAAATACAAAATTAAATTACAGCAATGAATAAACAGTTGTTAGTACTACTAAACTAGCTTTACAAAATAGAGTTTCTAGCTGCAAATACATAGAGATATGCTTCCAAAACCACAAAGAGTTAGAGTAATAAACCTCTAACAATTACAACATAAGAATTATCTAAAATTGAGCTCAAACCAGCATTATAATGAAACTAAACAAGTCTGATCAGAAACAGTAAGTACATAAAATCAGACCAGCAAATAATGGTCGCCACTTCTTCAAATTAGCATGGAAAGACTTCAAATAGCAAACAACTAAAGCCTCTAGTCATGGCATCCAACTTCCAATTGAGAGAATGTGCCAAACACAGCTGAAACAAACGACACAAATCCCAATGCACTTAGCAGTGAAAAGGTACGGCCTCCAAGAAGGTCAACCCTCTCCCAAAAATCAAAGACTCGGCAATAAAATTTGAAACTTTGCAAAACTAGGCACCCTCCACAGAGAAACAGCATGGGCCAGTACCCAGAACCTGATAAAAATTAGAGGCAAAGCTACGAACAGAAATTCGCTTCAGCCATAGTCTTCAGCAGTACAAACCAGTGTTCCACAGGGACGCGTCCCCCCCAAAAATCTTGTTGTTTCCGAGACTTGGACGTTTTTGAGGCTCAGAGACTTTAGGGAAACGTCTATCCGCTGTCCCCTTGCCGTTCCCCCTTTTCTCCGCCGCCTCCAAGACATCTCTCTTCTGAGGAGACTTCTAGATGTCCCCGAGACTTCCAGACGTCCCTCGAATTGGAAGAAACTTCCAGGCGTCCCCCTTAAAAATGCAATAAAAAATGATTTAAAAAAAAAAACAAAAGTAAAAATTAAAAATTATAAATTTTAAAGTATTTTTAAAAACCTAAAAGGCTAAATCGACCATGCCTTTGACTTTGGGCGTCTGCGTTTGGGCGATTGAAAGTTACAAGTATGTAGGTTTTTTTTTGTTTTTTTTTGTTTATGCTTTGTTGGATGTCCATACCCGTCCCAAAGCTCCGATTCACGTTGCCACCGCACAAGCAAGGAGGGGTTGAACCCTAAAAATGTGCAAGCATGGCCAAGGCACGTGAACTGTTAGACTAAATGCCTCAAAGAAATGGCATCTTGTGGGATACACTGTTGATTGTAATTATGAATCATGATATGATGATTATGAAATTCAAATTATGAAACATCTAGTTCTCGTTCCAATGTCTATCAAATATATTTTCATTTTGATTCTCAATGTTCACTAGTTAAATGAAATCATTGCAATGTGTTTAAAGTTTAAAGTTTAAACTTTACTTATTTCTTAGGCTTCTACAGTTATACATCCTTTTATAACTAATTTATCAAGTACTATATGTATTTCAGCGCCACCCCACCGCCTCCCCGTCCCCGTCCCCGAAACCTCGTGGAACACTGGTACAAACAAATTATAAACTAGCAACCTGCCTGTGATTAAAATCAGAAATTGAGCTCTATCCACACTCCTGAATGAAGCATGGTCTTCAGTCACCTTCTAGGAAGCCATAGCTTCAAGCCTGAAGAAAGGTATCAAAAGCTAGAAGGCACGCAACGCCCATAGCAAAGTTTGAACTCAGTTCAGCAACATAACATTATAATTTTTCCAAAAGATAAGAATGAATGAGCAAGGCTTCAATAAATAAGTTCAACGGGCAACTGAATCAACTTGTAACCTCCACAAAAGAAAACTCTTCAATTTCCCCAAGGGACGCCCATCTCCAAAAATGCACTTTTTAAAATACTTGAATATTCCTTCCTTAGCATCCACTTTTTTCAATTTGCAAAAGGAATATTAACTTACCTTTTTAATTTCTCCCTAGGCGTCCAAGGCAATTGCCATTTAATTTAACTTTTGAAAATATTAAACTTCTCCACATAAGCATCCAAGACATGACCCCCCTTTAAAAACAACTTAAAGTCATTCACTTGGGCATGGGGGTACAAACTCAGAATATAAAATTGACTATGTGTTGAAACTCAGTCCAAAGAAGCAACTAAAACCAACGCCCAAAACTGATTCTGCCAGACTGCCAGAAATAGCATGATGATTCGAGTTGAGTTGCTGATAATGCCACTGCCAAAAATAGACTTACTAAAAATAGCAAGTGCCAAAAATAGTAAGTTCATTTCAAACTCAACATAATGAAAAACTGAGTAGTACACATGACTTACTATAAATAGTAAGTGCCTGGAAAGGTTGACGGATTCAGATGCATGTCACACTACCCTAGAGATCTTTGAAAACCCGGAAAAACCTAGAAAACTTTCTTGCATGCAAGGAATCAGAGAGAAATGCATGTCATTTTCTCAACATGCATGTTACCTTATCCTGAAGCTCTTCAAAAACCTAGAAAGCTCCACCAGACATGCATCAAAAATTCTTACATGTAAACCTTCAAAACCTCCTATAAAAGTGGAAACCCTAATTTCCATTTCTGCTTAGCCTACGAGTTTTCGGAAATAGGCTAAATCCAATTGAAGAGCGTAGGGCTAAATTGGAGACATTACAGACTTCCCTATTGGTCCAAAATTTTGTCCATTCGTTTAACAATATGCTAATAAGGGACCATAGCTTTCTCGTGTGGTTTTGCCATCATCTTTGCAACCACTAGAAGTCTTTTGACTATCTAATCATTATCTCTCTAATTATTATCTCCCCATTTTGTAATATATTATTACTTGGTTAACTTAGTCCTCCATGAGAAAATTTATCCCTAACATCTAAGTTACTAGGTTCTTCACTTTTGCCCCCGTACTCGTGTGGGTTCCTTGCAGGTCCCGGTTCCTTACTGGTTCGCCTCAAGGTCCTTCCTAGGCACCCCAGGTTCCCAAGAGGGAACTTGGGCGAACTTGGGCTGAACCCAGGAGAACTCAAGGGTTGCCCAAAAACAAAAGCAAGAAAAAAAGTTATTTTTTAAAACATTTTTATAAACAAAAAGATTCTCGCATACATAATTTCACCCTTAAGTAACAAAATTATGAATATCATTTACTTAGACGTATATTTTTTTATTTGCAATTATGAATATCACTGCTTTATATTAGATAACTTTAAATTTTGTAATACATACCAATGTTACAAGACTCAGACCCGCCTCAGACTCAACAAGCCAATTTTTGATTCGAACTCGGACTCGAAGCCCAAACTTAACGTAGACTTGGCAAATAGAAAAACCCAAGAAATTTAGAGATTTTTAAGGATTTAAAATTTGTTTCATGTACCCTTAAAGACATAATAATTTCATCAAATAGATAGTACTTTGATCTCATACACAAACGTACATCAATCACATAAGTATAAATGCAAATTTTAGCTGAAGGAAATGACAGTAGTAAGACAATTAGATATATAAATGTTGTCAAATGTATACAATACTCATGGAATATGAAATCCATGGCATCAAAAGTTCCAAACATATATCAAAACAAAAGTTACAAGTCTCTAGCTTAGAGGAGCATGCATCACTCAACGCCAACCCTCCTGCGTAGGCGTCTAAGATAGGTCTTGGATGATGATGCAACCATCATCTCTGCCTGTGTCTTAGACTCAGTGGCACCCAAAGCAGCATCCAAGTTGTCTCCTTGTGCTCTATCCTCCTCTGCCATGGCTACTGCCTCTACCTATCGATCCACTTGGTCGACCCAATCAAGGTCCTCATCGCTAAAGACAAGATCCTTAGCCTCAGTGATCCAATCTGATTGTGGATCAACCTCCTCTAACATGATGGGTTACAAGTCAGTGCCTAATATCTGTCTATGGTGAAGGCGAAGTTTGTAATGAACATAAACTAGATCATTCAACCTCTTCACTGACAATCTATTGTGCGTCTTTAAGTGTATGTGCTCAAACATACTCCAATTGCGCTCACAACTTGAGGCACTGCATGGTTGGCTCAACACTCGAACTGCAATCTTTGAAGATTTGGTACTTTAGCACCAAATCTCTCCCACCATGTATTTGAGATGAGAAAAAGAAAAAAATCAATCTCATTGTCGAACTTTATGATTCAATATTTAATAGTAATATTATAAAAGGAAAAGTGTTAATTTTTAAACTACTATTATGCCCTTAATAAATTTTTACTTGGCTGCAATTTTGATCGAGTAGCCTTGCATATGTCTCTTGCAAAGAGATCTCGTGCAAGTCTGAAAATCGCAATCTCAGCAACAATTTGTGCTCCAACATGATGATTAGACATCTGCTCGATGATTGTGCAGAGCCCACTCAAAACCTCCTCATCCACCTTGAATTTAGGGCGGAATTAGAATGTCGGATTGAGAAAATATGCTGCTATGTGTAAGGGCTTGTGAAGTTGGAGGTGCCATTGTCTATCAATGATCTCCCATGGGGTGATACTGATCATCAACTCCCCCATAAATGGATCTAATGGCCTCTTTGGCCCTATCCATGCCCTCATATATGTAGCCCATTGTGGCCTTCTCCCCCATCAACAACTCATAATAGAACCACTAAAGGTTTTGTGAACTACAATTATTATGAAACATTGGCATAAGTAAGAGTCAACAAAAATAAGCAAATAAAATAAAAATAAGAAAGAAAATATAATGTAGAATTAGTAAACTTATTAGTAATTATATATACCTTGACGATCTCCATAGTAGTTACTCGAAAGCCTTGCTCATCAAAAATCCAATTTGATACTTCTTCCCCTGCATTTGTCTTAGCATATGTTGAGGAAGTTCACTCCTCAGTAACTAACATCCGCCTCAATGCAGCCTTTGACTACAACAAGGATTGTAGAGTGATGAAATTGGTAGCAAAGTAGGTGAGCCAACTCCTTCTACCTTGTGTATTGCCTCATAAGGTTGAGGACCCATGTGTGATTATATATAGTGGTCAAGGCAAATAGTGGCACAAGGTGTCCAAAACGATGATGGGTGCCTATCCATCATTAGTCAACTTGCAACAACATAATTTTCTGCATTATCCGTGACTACTTGCACCACATTCTCCTCCCCTACATCAGCCAAGACACCCTTTAAAGCCTCGCAAAGAAATTCAATATTTTTGGTGTTCCCAGATGCATCAATAGATTTGATGAACATGGTACCACCTAAAATAGAAACAAAATCAATGATTCAATAAAACATAAATTAAAAATCTTGATTGTTAATCACCAAATCAATGCATTTTAGGAAGTAAAATATTTACTTGAGGAAGAAACAAGAAAATTGAGCAATGTTTTGTTTCTTCTATCTGTCCAACCATCGGTCATGATGGTGCAACCCTTCTTCCTCCAAATGTGTGGTTGCTCCTCTATTGTGGCTTTCACATCAGCCACCTTTTGGGACAAAATGGGGCCCTTTATCTCCTCATCATTAAGAACTTTGAACCCTGCCCCACAAACAGTAATTACATCAACCATATTTTCCCAATAAGGAGACCTGACACAAATAAATTAAATAAAATAAATATTGGAAAATGTATAATTTCAATTTAAATTCAACATAGCTCTAAGAATAAAAATTCAAGAAACAAAGAATCAACTATCAAGCTATATATTTTAAAACAAAACAAAAGGAAGAATTACCTAGCTACATGGAATGGAATGTTGCAATAGAACCAAAAGTCTCCAATTGCACTTTTGGCTGCATCATGTTTATCTTTGTTCCAACCCATGCTCTCAAGTGATGGTTGGGAACCTGAAGTAGTGCGTGGCAAAATATATGAATGCAACCTAGATGCACAAACTCTAGGCCCAATGCTAACACTGCCACTGCCACTGCCACTAGCACTAAAACTACCAATAGGCAAAGGTGGAGGAATTGGCGTCATGGAAGAAGAAGAATCTCCAACTCCACCCATGGCTTCCATTTCCTCTCTTTGCCTCTTTTTTAATTCTTATTGCTGCTCAAAGGTTTCCAATTGCACTTGCACTTCACGCATAACCTCAGGAGGGACTTTTGGGCATGGATTAGCATGATGACCGCACATATGTGCAAGGTGGTATTTCAATCTATTATTGCTCCCCCAACCATAGTTGTTTTGCAATGAAAACATGTTACCTCTCCTTTCTTTTGGCCAAGGGTAATAATGGCATGTTTCCAACAAGGGTCCTTTCTAGTTTGAGATATTGTGAATATGATAGAGACAATTTATAGATTTTAAAAATGTTGCAATAACACATAACTAAAAAAAAAATAACATTCAAAGTTTATAATCAAACTAATATTAAAAACCCTAGGGTTTGCAACTATAAAACCATTTTTTTCACAAGAACACCTAGGGTTTGTTCAACAAAAAACTTGAACACACCTAGGGTTTGTAACTTGTTCTTTGTTTCACTAAAACAAAATAGAAGAAATAAAGAAGAGAAATGAAGTTTTGGTTTAAAAAAACAAAAAAAACCTTCAAAATTCTAACATACATTTTAAATCTTCTTTGAAATCAATGGAAATCTCCTTCCAATCCCTTGTAGACTCCTCTATGCACCAAGATCACCTAAGAACCTGCTCAAATGTGATTCAACAACCAATTTTTGCTCAATCTCCTTGCTGGTTTTCCTTCAATGCAAATATATTTTGGCTCTATCTCTTTTTTCTTTCTTCCTTGGCTTGAAAATGAAATGAAGTGTCTTTTGGAGTCAAGGAGGCAAAATTAAAACCAAAATGTAAAACATAAAAAGATTTGCAAGTGTTTTTTTTTTTAATATTTTTATGTTTTGCTGCCGTGGCCAAGTCTGGGGGTCGAGACTTGCCCAGACCCGGTGAGTCTGGCAAGTACTCGACCTCTGAGTCTGCTAGAATCATTTACCCTCAACCGGCTCGCGACTCGCCAAGTCTAAGCGAGTTTTGGTGAGTTTTATAACACTGATACATAATACATACATACATACATACATATAGATAGCCTAACATTGCTTTGCTGACTAGATAGCCTTCTTCTACAAGCAGCTAGAACCAGTGTCATCCTACTTGGTTGGTCTTTCATTATTTCCGAAAATCTTACCTGGCTGTAGTAATTCTTCAAGCCAAGTTGGCATTTCTAGGATGACAGCTGATGTCCAATATGTGAGGAGTGAAAGGAACAAATTTTCCTCTTGGTCTAAGTGTCACAGATCTAATTGGCTCTGTTCTTTTTAGCTTCTATTCATGGAGCTCCACTTTTCCTCACATAGTGGAAATATTGGCATTATGCATTACCTTGGAGCATCATTGGAGTTATTTTTAATGCCCCTCCATGTGAAGACAGTTTGAGAAATTCATTAACTTGTGTACTCTTTGCTCTTAATCTAAGCTTTCCAGAGGAAATCTTAGGTTGCATGAAACCCTATTCGTTCCCTCATGACAATGGGAATCTATCTCCCTAGACTTTTGGTTTTCCCATGACTCAGAGGCAACATGAGAGCATTGTTGTCAGTGTTGCACGTTTTCTAGAGCAATTATTTTCATTCCTTGCACTGTGATTATAGATGCTCTGAAGATTATAAATCCATTCTTAAGACATGTATGGAGCAACTATGTGCTTCCATTTGTCATCCTTTCAAATCACAATACTAGATTTCTGATAGAATTTTGGCAATTCTTCTAGAAAATTCTTGGTTGATTGTTGCAAGTCTCTATTTCCTTTCATCTGCAAATGGATGGTCAAACAAAGAACTTCAATCTCACCATAGTACATGCCCTCCACATCTGTATAACTGTGCTAGTCACATTTTCAGAAGAAATTCATGTATTAAAGTTTGTTATGGCTTCCATCTAGTGCTTTATGATATCTAATCAACAAACTCAGCCAAGTACTAGGCATCTTGTGATTGATATTGGTTTCCTTGCAGTTCCAGAATAATGTCTGGTTGTGGTTTCATTTAGACAAGTAATGTTTTGAGATGAAGCATTATAAGATTAAGGTCATCTGATATGATCAATCATTCAAATAGTTGCAAGATAGTTTATACAAACAAAAATTCAAATGCAGGCTTAAATGTAACTAAGTTTGAGTAAAATACATGAGATTCTGCCTCTGTTGGAGATTTATTGCACAGATTTTGAAGCTAAGCTGTCATTGAATTGTTTATACTACCTATCTGTGGAAGGTTCCTCATACCATGATTTTTTAATCCTTTTACAATGAAACAAAAACCAGTTGCAAAATGCAAAATAACAAACCAATCAATCATTTCATATGATAACCTTTGTGTTGTTTTTGGAAAACTTAAATGATGATAGTTATTCAATCTGGCCAACTAGTCCAGAGGTTGTGGCATAATGGTAAAATTGCATTTATAAAGAGAGTAATGCTAACTTGAATCCCCAGACCACAATGAGGCATTCCATAACTTGGATGGCATGTCATGGAGATTGTATAGTATTGAAAATGGAGTAAATTCATTAAGGGGTGGCCCAGGTTTAAACAATTTCTGCAATAAGGTGGCTTCCAATCTCAATGTCGAACCTGAGAAGGAAGAACATAACTGGCCAACTCATAATCAAGATGAAAACAGGTGTGATTAAGGTAATTTATTGTCAGTACCAAAATATGATACTAATTGAATTCTCCTTTACAATCCTTAGCCATATTTCAAAACATTTTCTACAATACACAAGTCATTTGATAGTTAGGAATCAGGATAATCATCACACGAAGCATAACTTGGCATTCACTTGTCTGGACAAGTCTTTAATGTTGCTAGGTAGTGGTCTATTAATAGTTGGATTTATTTTTAAGAAAGCTTGAATCAGTAATCATTCTTTGTTGTACCCAAAATAAATTTTTTGGCATTTTGTATAAATTGAGCTAAATCTTGTTAAAATGCCATATAAAGTTTGTTTTAGGTCAAACCAATCATAGAATCTTGGTGGGTTTCTGTCAAGGAACACATGTGCGAAATTCTGAAAATTTGAAAATTAGGGTTTTACGCCCCTATTTTCAGGGAAACCCCCGAAAATAGGACCTTCCCAGAAATGATTGAAAATGATTTTGATAGGATTAAAAGGCTTCACGATCACATTGGTCAAGTCAGAATCATCAAAGACAGGTTTTACTCTGGTGGGTCTATTTCTATTTTTCAGGAACAAAGTTAGGAGCTCCGCAGCCATCAATGGCAGATTGGCCAGTACCAGGTGCTGAAAGCTAAGCTTCGAAAGCTTCAACGACACAATCATGGCGGAAAAGGTCTAAAACGATGCCGTTTGATGAAGGAGATTCCTGAAAATGAAAAAGGTCAAAATTTGACTAACTCTGGAAATGTTACGAAGGAGAGATAGTTCACAATGCTGAAATGAGCCTTTTTCAAGCAGGGGTGCCCATGATCTTTCAAGGTCAAATGCAGTCACCAAGATCTTTCAAGACATTCATTCTTGACGTTTGCTTGTTGGCGTGACAATGAAACAAACAAATAAATCATCTGAAGAATAGATCACAAGCAGTTGCTGACGAAGTGAAAAGAGGCAGTAGAAGAAATATCAAGAAATGACTGTAAAAGGTGGAAATTAAAGAAAAAAGAGCCTTTTCAAAAGAAAGGTGCCCTTCCTTTTAGACCTCCAGATGCTGATAAACGACAAAAGGCTTCCTAGGATAACTTTCTCAGCCTAGGTAGATCTCAACAACACAACTGAAAGCACAGACATCTGACAGGGCAGTCAACAGAGAATCAAGATCAAAGTAGGCAACTTTTCAGATGAAGATGATGAGGCCAAAAGACAAAAGCGCCCTTTTCAAGGAGGGGCGCCCTTGAATAAAGGAACCCTAAAATGAAATCCAAGTTTTCTGAAGTTAGTCATCTTTGGCAGATCAGAGCTGGCTACCTGATGAGATATCAAGCGAAATCATCTGACTCTCCGATCAACGAGAAATCTAGATCAAAGCACGAGAGGTCATTTCAAAAGGCTGAAGAACGAAGTTTGAAAATTCACCAAGGCATTAGCAAAAGAGCCCTTTCTTGGAAAAGGCGCCCTCTCTTTTGAAGCCCTAAACTCAGCTTTTCATCATCATGTCTCCCAGACACTTTTTTTCAATATGAATCCAGCTCCGCAGTGAATGTGTTAGCGACATCTCAGGATCAACAGATAAGGCTAGATTCAAGATCAAACAGAGGTCTTTCAAGAGAGAAAATATTTTAAAAACTTGCAAAAAACCAAAAGGGACACCTAAAAGAAGTCAAGGGTCAATTTGTTGACTAAAGTCAAGAACTTTTGAGTTAAAATTGGCTAAAACACTCCACGATCAGTGGAAATCACCTTTTTGAACTTTAGATCAAGCCAAAATCACTTTTGAGCTTGAGTTAGGTCCCTAAACTTGTGGATCTAAGGCTTGAACATATATATTCAAGGTGAAGGCGTCCTACTTCATTATTTCATTGTAGGTTAAAAGATCAAGAACAGCCACAAGCTCTCAAGGACGCCATTGACAGATCTGAACAAGGTTTTCATCCGTTCTTCAATTTTTCTTGCAGATCTGAAGCAGAAGAGGATTGCTAATTTAAGGTTGGATTCGGAGACAGTTTTTTTAGGAAATCAGATAAAAACTTCCAATCCATCTTCTGTCTACTTCCTCTCTTCTGGTCTTAGGTTTTCTTGCATTTTACAGAAAAAGCAACAGGCTTCATCAGATCAGATCAACACGGTAGATTCAGCATAATTTTGCAGAGAAACCCATCTCGACAAATTTTCCAGAATTAGCAAACTTGCTGCCCGTATTTTTGGGGGTTTTTCCGAAAATGTTTCAGAATCAAAATTCTGAGGAACTGGGTTTGTTCAGCATTGAAGCACGAACAAAACCCATGTGCCAGATTTTTTCTGAAAAAATACTTCTCGACAAGGCGCTATTTTCAGGGGTTTCCGAAAATCATCTAAACAAGGTCAAGCTTACAGTCAATCTTTAAGTTTTTCAAGATGCAGTACTCCCAGGTACAATATGAGACCAAGACGGTCTTATTACATGATTACTTGAAAACAGTTGACACAAATTTACATCAAGTAAATCCAGTGGTTGATTTGGAGCAGCTAGAAGGCATGAATCAAATCACATTGCAGAATATTGAAGAATCCGGGTTGCTACAGGCCGCATCCATTCCCATCACGTTACAAAGCATGGAACTTGTAATCGCTTGTGTCAAGCATTACAATCCTACCACTAGAGAAATCAGAGCAGCAGATGGAAGAATTGTTTGCAGTCTAAAGCCTCAGGATATCGAAAGGTGTTTTGATATTCCATCATGTCCTAACAGCAAAGTCATATCAGTGACGGAATGTGAGAAGGCATTTGAGACAGCTAAGGACAAATGTCAAAAGGTAATGGCTGAAAAATGGCTAAAAGTGACAAAGACAAGCTTGCCTAAGTTGTTGGGACGAGGAGAATGTAAAGATGAGTACGCAGTGTTAATCACTCTACTCAATAGAATCACTGGAGAAGAAGATGGTCGTCAATTCCAGCCATGGATGTACTATGTCATTGCTAAAATCATTGGCAAAAGGGAATATTATGATTGGCCCACTCTGATTAGTGACACACTCCACCAACAAATCACTGGGTATCTGGAAGCTCATAGGTTCCACATGTGCTCTTACCTGGTATACCTGATAGCCTTCCAAGGTGATTTCAGGATATTGAACAATGTGGGAACCTTAGGTGTGCAGAAGGTTCACGAACATTTTACACGTCTTGAGTTTACTCAAGCGGAGCGACACTTCAAAATAACGAGTGATCTCTTCATTATGCACACCGTACGTGAGCTAGACCATGAGATGCACGTGTGTATTTCACAGACAGCCAGAGAGGCAATGGCGGATTGGGCGGATTGGTTCATTCAATTCCCTACGTTCTCCTACATACGCGTGTATGGCTACATTGGCCACCCCGCCATGCTACCAAGATACCCTTCAGATAGGGTAGTCTTCATGGAATTCCTGAGACAGCTGTCTGAGGTTCATGTCTACTTGCGCTTGAAGAGGAAGACAGCTGTTAACTTTCCCGTTGGAATGGGACTATATAGATGTGGATTCGCGGCAGATGCTAAGATGATGAGTCAGGAAACGGTGAGGTTTAATCTCAAGTATCTCATTGAGAGAAGATCCTATGATCCCAGAGGGCTCTACGCAGCACATCTCGAGCAGCACTCGTCACATAAGTCTTCTATGGAAGATTATTAGGTAAATTGTCAAGACGAGTATGAAGTGCAAAGAAGGAACTACAACAGGTTCAGCTCCCACAAATTGCTGATTTTATGTCAGCAGACATCGAGGGCCTGTCCGATGATGAAGGGGAAGTCATTCTCCCCTCATTTTTCGCAGATTCAGTTGACTCCCAACCGCTCCCGAGAGTGGATTGGTATGCCAAGGAAAACATGTCTATAGAAGAAAGAACGAGTAGAGTGGTTAGAAATAGCCAACTCTATCTCGACAGCAAGATCAAGGAAGGTGATACCTCACAGAACAGAGCCGCCACAGGTTCAGTCTCCACCACCTTCCACTTCAAAAAGGAAACCTAGATAGAAGCAATGGTGCAATCCTCCCCGAGGGATGAGGATGTCAAAGCCTACGAAGCCTAGAACACAAAGGACACCTGTGGAGAAAGCCACACATAGTCCTGAAATAATCACGGGTATTGCTGCCCCAGAACAAAGAATAGAGACTGCTACCCCTGATTCAACAGAAGTTATCACGGAAGAGCCAGCAGCAGTAGTTGTTGAAGAACCAGTGGCAGAGCCAATGGCAGAAACAACAATAGTAGAAGCAGCAGCAGAAACGGTGCCTGTTATGGAAGCAGAGCCACCAATATCACCAGTATCACAACGGTCACAAGTCCTCATCGACTTGGATTCGCCACCGAGAGACATTGCTCCAGCACAGTCTCACACATCTAGCATTCAAGGGCCTCACATCCCTCCTAGCGAAGTTCGTCGAGATTCTATTTGGCTTGAAGGCTTCCTAGGAAGAAAGAGGGAAAAACCCTCCTATGAACTTGACTTTACCGAATTCGACCACGTCCCACAAGACATGTCGGCGAAGAGGTTAAAGAAACAAGTTCACATAGAGAGGAATGCAGAGTGTGAGATCATCATAGAGACTGCCGCCCCACCAGTAGAGAAAAGCATACACGAGGTTCAAGTAGAAGACTACACTTTGTCTCAACTTAACCTCGGGAAGACTACACGACAGGTGGAGGCAGACCTTCTTGGAATAGCCTCGGTAAGCACACAAGAAAGAATGGCTAAGGATGGTAAAGAAAAGGCAGCCTTAAAGGCTGAAAATCAGAAACTGAGGTCATACATAACTAGCTTGATACATGGCACCCCAAACGTCTCAGCCCTACCAGCAGGATTACTAGATCTCCCCGCCGAACAAAATCATCGGCAATTGATAACATTCGGCAAACATTTGAGAGATCAAGTGGAAGAGTTTGTTCTCAAGGGTAGATGTATACTGTCAAATCTATACCAGTTACGAGATAGAGCACATGGACTTCGTGCAGAGATCCAGCAATCAGAACAAAGGATTGCAGAAAGGAGGCTAGAAGACGAAAGCACAATTGCAGATTTGCAATTGGCATATCAATCAGTATACTCTGAGGAAAACAAGCAACATCTCTTTGCTTGGAAGGAACAATTGGCGTACAAGGTGAAAGCCTATGACGCTCATTCAGTAGAGTTGATTGATTACAGACGGGTGGTTGCCACTATTATCAACTTCGCAAGAATGTTGGTGATATCTTTCCCTTGCATGGAATATCAGCGTGAGGGAGGAGAATACATCGAGATGGTCACTATACAGAACCAGTTCAGGGATGTCATCCGTAGTACCTTTCTTGATGATCCAGATGGTTGCAAGCTGGCTAAGGTAGCAGCTTTATCAACCAAGTTTGAAGAGGCAGCGTCTCAGTGTATTGACTTCGGAAATCAACTCACAACGGGTGAGGTCATGCTGCGACGCCACGTCATCATTCTACAGAGCATTAACTCCCCAGAAGCTGATGAAGTCAATCAATGGATAGAGACACTGCTGATTAGTGGTGAGCTATAAATGCACCAAAGAAGGACGTCCTACACCCTCCAAGTGGCATTTATGAGACTTGAGTTTGACTTGATGCTTCTTTCCAAGTCAACTCAAGATGATATTAAATGTAATGGGAGTTAACTTGATGCTTCTTTCCAAGTCAACTCAAGATGATATTAATTATAATTGGAGTTAACTTGATGCTTCTTTCCAAGTTTAACTCCATATTCCTTAAATCATGCATTGTCAGATCCCACTGATTAAGGATATCTAATTGGCTTCCATGATTTGTGGATCTTAGATCTCCACTAAATGTGGATGTCTATTTTGGAGGGATACTTTCATTAAAGTTCACCTTTAGTTTACTTTCAGTCAACTGAAGTAGTTTCCAGTTGACTCTTTGTTTGCTTTCAGTTAACTGAAGTAGT
Organism: Sequoia sempervirens; assembly: GCA_007258455.2. NCBI lineage: Eukaryota > Viridiplantae > Streptophyta > Pinopsida > Cupressales > Cupressaceae > Sequoia > Sequoia sempervirens. The sequence goes on along the minus strand of VDFB02000008.1, from coordinate 283,114,932 downwards.
TTTCCAGTTAACTGCTTGTTCCCCCTTTTTAGGAATAAATCTTGCTAATTGATTGGCAGAACTCATTGTTAACTCAAGGAGATTTTGGGGTTGCCCACTCCTTTGAGTTCTATAAATAAGAGCCTTGGGCTCATTGTTTGTTTAACTTTTACTTGCTATGCAAAATTGTTGCGCCATTGTTGCCAACAGCTTTGAAAGCGGATATTTGTTCACTCTTGGATGAGAGTTCGTTGGTCAATCGTAATTGTGCATGATTTCGTGCCTTTGCTTTCCCAACCTTTGTAATTCTTTGATAAAGCTTTGAAGGAGAATATCGGAAGGCGCTTGCATTTTGGTCAATCTTTTTGAGTTATGTCCACGTCTTGTATCTAATAGCTCGTTGTTTCATTTCCCTCCTTGGATAGGAGTCCCTCCTCCTTGGACATTTGTTATTAACAGTTATCGTTCATTGTTGTTTAATGTATTGACTTTCAAGCTATACTTCGGATAGGAGTCCCTCCTCCTTAGCAAGCTCGCTGGCCAAGGCATCGTAAATTGTTGTTTCTCGTAAACTATTTCCTAGCCCATACCTTGGATAGGAGTCCCTCCTCCTTGGCAGGTCTCAGATCTAGTTTACCGTAAAGAGTGTTTGCTTGTACCAACCTTATCCCGGTGTATACCCGAGAGTTCAGAGCCTCGGTCATATTCTCAGGAGACGGCGAATTCAGGTGATCCAACCAACCCATTCCCGCTCCTTTACCCTCATGCTCTGTTTACCTTGAGGGTATTGGATAGATAAAAGCTAGAATAGTCGTAGTTGAGATCTGTAGAAACAAGAGAAAAAGCTTAGCTACGACGCATTGTGTTTGTGCACCCTTGTGTCCTACCGCTGAAGCATAAAAAGATAGGAACTTTAGTTTACATTTCCCTTTCTTACGCATTGCTCCCAGCAGAGAGGGACTTCTCCTCTTTAAATAATGAAGAAGTGTTGCAAAACATTTGAAATAGCTGAACGTTTACAATCAGCACTCCAGAGGTGCTAATTTAAACGCCAACATTCTTACCAGTACACCATTTTCTAGGATTGAATCAGCATAATATGTAGCTGCATGTCATTCAGGTCATAAATTAAATTATTTTAGTTAAATAACATAACCAAATTGTAAATGTAATTAGTTGTAGAAATTGCTAAACCTTTCTCCTTAACTAAGAGGATTCACTGCTATACCAGATCATTCCTTCTTTGAAGAATACCATGAACATCTAAAGAATCTCCTATGAGGCTGTGTCTAATATTTTTTACTTGATTTGCTGGTGATTGGAGGTTGAAGAAGTATCACTGCTTAGGGTCCTTCAATTCATTTTGCATCTGTGAAATTTTGTTTTTTAATATTTTATATTTGATGTTTCTTTCCACTCTTTGTTTTTCATTTTGTAATTCTGGGATGAATGTCATTTCAAGTTTATGAGTATCATGGATTTTCATTTGGTGATTTTTCAAATTTTAGTATTCAAAGTAAGAAGACACTTTCTTGCAGTTCTTGTCAACTTTAAAGATAGAGGTATAATGTGTTTAACCACCATTTTAAATGCAGTTTGTCACTGGATTGTGATGATGAATGTGATGTAATGACGGAACAAGCTAGCAGTGTCTGTGATGTTTTATCAAATGCTGCAAAAGAACTACTTTGGACCCTCTACTTTGCATTTCCATTCTCAGTTTCTGGTGCTTTGCGGTTTGATAGAGGCAATGCTATATTTACAAAAAGAATATGCGATGGCTTCAAGATTCTGCAGAAAAGAAAACTATTGTTTTACAGAATTAAAAAGGTATACAAGATTTCTTTCTTTCTTTCTTGAAATTTGATGTAACATAATTTTGAAGGTTTGCTGAAAATATTGTTTCTAGGTATACCACATTTGAGCTCTTATACATTGTTGTTAATCCTTAACTTCCATAAACCCTCAATTAGATTGTGATGTATAGAAAAACTCTCAACTCTATCTACCATTAGATGTTTACTTATTAGCTCAATTCATTTTGAAATTGGACTATCCTCCTTCATTGTAATTAAAATATTGGCTGTGGGGGTTGGTGGTGGAAACTAGTTACCAAGGTTCTACAATGAAGTGTTCTTTTGGGTGCAGGAATGTCTCCTTATTCCTTAGGGATGCTACTAGAGTGACACGTACGAAGCATCCTGACCAGTTACAGTACACTTGGGAGCAGATGGGAATATGTTTCTCATCCTCAGGTTATCCCTTGGTTTCTTGGTCCCCAAATTACTAGCATTCATAAAATATCCAGATGGAAACCAAAATCTGTTAGAAGGCATGCTGAAAGTTAGGTTGATTGCCTGTTCAAGGTGATCTAAGACTGATGGGTTGATTGGTATTCTTTCTAAGTTGTCTGAAACTTCTAGCATCTAGTCAATCAGGCTGATAAAATTCTTGGTCCCCAAGCTAGTAATATTCATAAACTATCCAGGTAGGAGCCAAAATCTGTTAAAAACCCATGTTGAAAGTCAGGTTGATTGCCTGTTCAAGGTAATCCAAGACTGGTGGGATGACTGGTATTCTTTCTAAGTTCTCTGAAACTTCTAGCATCTAGTCAATCAAGTTGAAATTCTTTGTCTCCAAACTAGTACCATTCATAAAATATCTAGGCAGGTCCCAAATCTGTTAAAAACCATGTTGAAAGTCAGCCTGATTGCATGTTCAAGGTGATCCAAGAGGTATTCTTCCTAAGTTATTTGAAGCTTCTAGCATTTTGGCCAAGTTTAAACCTCAGTATCAAATTGGAATTTTGGCATGGGTATGGGTATGCGGGTATGGTATGTAGTTATGACAATTTTTTTAGATTGGATATGTTTTGGTTATGTTGATTAAAAAGACAAAGAATAAGAAATATATACATATTTACAGCCAAAAAACAAGAATTAATTTCATAATACCACATATCATGCATATGCTAAACAAACTACCATACATATTACAAATTTGAAAAACAATATACTAATTTGATATCAATTTGTCAAGTTTAAATGTCATGATAGATATTCATTGTTCATTGATTCAATCATTATTCACAAACTCGGATTGAAAGAGTATTGGGCAAGCCAAAAATTTCTAACATAGCAAAAGCTCGGCAAGACAAAAATTTCTGATTTGGCAAAAACTCGACAAAATTCGATAATTTAGAAAAGTACTTAAGTTTCTTTAGAAACACAATTATTTTGCAAAATTCAATTATAAAATGTATCAAATTAGTCTAGAAAACCATGGGGAATTGTTTTCTATTAGATTTGATATCCTTGAATACAAATGGAGTATAAAATCACATTATCATTAGGAGTCAGATATAATAGTTGATTGATAATTATTATGAATTTATGATGATTGTCCTTGAAAATCACATCATGAATTGCATATCTAGGAAAGTAAAAAATTACAAGTTCTTATGTAATGTCCCCTTTTTTTTGAGTATTTAACCAACAAGGTCATCTAGCCTATTTGATTCACATAGGCTATGATCAGACATTTTAAGGGAATAAAAGTTAAATTAATTATTTATAAAGTTGTCTAAATAAATTAAATCATAATGATAACTTTATTTTGTAATTTATTTAATTAAAGTGACTTAAAATAAAAATATTAAATATTATAAAGTTACTTTATTAAATAAAGTGTGCTTCTAGAAGATTTGAGGTTACACTGGATTCTTCTAGAAGACTCAACCGAGCCTTTAAAGAGAGAGGAGAGCAAGTCATTTGATCATCCTGATTTTTGACATCTTTTATCAAATTATCTTGGAGAGCTTGCGTTTGCAAGTTCAGTGTGCCCTAGGACGAAAACCAATGGTACATGGCGATGCGTCCCTTGCCCTTTTGCCCCCCGTACCCGTACCCGAGATGTTTCGGGGACAGTGGACACCTTGGGGACGTTTCCCAAGCATCCCGAAAATGTTTCCTTTTTTTGGAACGTCCCCGATTGGAGGAAATGTACAAGGGACAATCAACTGTCCCCAGGATAGTCAGGGGACTCCCAAGCGTCCCTCAACCATCCCGGGGACGGCCGGGCGTCCCCTATTTTCCAGCAACCTTAAAACATAAAAAAAAAGGTCTAAAATTAAAAAAGGTTTTTTTTAATGCTTTTCTATGTGGACCCCACGCCCTCCCAACCCTAATATGCCAATCTCTCATACTCAGGAGTTGGTTGGAGTTCCATTAGATGAGCTAGCCTCTCATACTCATAGTGGTAGTGACTCAAACTCTGGGTCTGATTTTGATGCAATGTTGGCAGATGCCGAGTAGAGGCAGCCATCATACTGTCTATTACTATGTTTTGGACATTTGTGACTATGTCATTTTGACATTGTAGTGCAAACTTGTAAGCTTTGGGCATTTTATTATTTTATATCATATGCACATTGACAGTTTGACATGAATTATGGTCCATGGAAGCAATTAAGTAGCTGTAGTATTAATTTGTTCAACTCTATAATGTATATGTCAATATGATTGGTGATTACATTTGCAACTTTATCAGTGTTCATTGTTATGATTATCATTACTCATATGAATATCTGAAATTTCCCTATATTTTTAAAATTATATATATATATATATATATAGCCGTAATTGCCACTCTCAGTTGTGGCGTTGTTTGTTTAAGATTTGTTACCTTGATGGGTATTGTTGTCTACACCATTTGCCATACGATGTTCTTCGACTCTAACCACAATGATGTACTTGCTGCTTCATTGGAGGTTCTCCTTTCCTTGGCCATTGCTTGTTCTACTTCTACTTTGGCCTCTCGAAGTCTTTACTTCCTTGTACGAGGGTCTGGGTACACGACCTTCTTCGTTTGTGCTCTGGTAATTGCCAAATCCTCCTCATCCTCCATTTCCAACATATTTATACCTTTTTGTTTCGGGCAATCGGTGTCTTCATGATCACCTGGTTTGCACCACTTACATAACATTCCTCCTTTACCTTGATTGTTCTAGCATTCTCTAGCAAAATGACCCCATTTATTACACTTTCAACATTGTATCATAGGTCTTCCTTTAGAATCATACCTGGATTTGGCTTCTCGGCCCATTGTTGTACCAATCGTTATTTCCTTGTCTATTGCAGTACCCGCTAGGAAATGCATTATTGTTGTCATTATTTTGTGGTTTAGGAGTGGTCAAAGGTGGTGATTGTTCCCCCTAGGTGAAAGTTCCAATACCTAATAGATGTCACAGAATGATTTCTTCGAACAATTATTTTTTGTGTGACCTATTTTACAATCGATGCACCACAGTTCTTTAGTTTCTTTTGGGTTTTCTTTGTCGACCTTCAATTCTTTCATCATGTGCATCATATCTCATTAGAGGGCCTAGACAGTTTTAGATTCTCCATCACTGTTGTCGTTTGTACTCTCATCGTTATCCGTCTTCCATTTTGTTCGGGAGGATGTTTTGTTTTCACTCTCAATGTCCATCGCCCGATTGTAAGCTTCTATGAAGGTACTACCTTCATTTTCTTGCACGGTGAGGGGATTAGTCCTTAGATGAACCAACACTTCTTCAATCCATCTGTCGACTGGTTCTCGAGCTTTACCAACAATTCTTTGAACCTACGATTGTAAGCTCGTACGTTCTCGTGCTTCCCCTGTTTGGTGTTATATATCTCAACGATGATCTCATTGTCGTCCCATAATAGTCTAAATTCCACCTCGAATGCCTTTCTTAGTGCATCCCATGAGGTTGTGTCTTTTGCTGCCAGTTTAGTGAACCAATCTATTGCTATGCCTCGTACCATTGCTAGGAACGCTCTTAGCCAATAATCTGTCTTCTTGGTCGCTCACTATCCATATGGTCTCGCAAGTTTTGCAATGTCTCACCAGATCCTCTAACTTGTTCTGCCTCTCCACACTCAGACTAGCTAGTGGAGTCACCATCTTCCTTCCCCTATGTTCTCCTTGCGTGTTGGACCTATTTGGACTATTTCGCTCAGTATGTTTTGGTGCCTGTCCTATACTCACGGCCACGTACAAGTCCTCCACTCGTCCACCCCCAATGTCCTTTGCACTCCGGGAATCCCGGGGATCGTTCTTGCACTCCCTTTGTTTGGGGTTCTTTGGTTCGAACCCTCCAATTCTAGGTTCTTCTCCAGATATGGATAGTTCTTGAATGCGATGCATGTCATTTTCAATTTCTTTGGTTAATTCATTTTCAAAGTCTCTTTCTTCTTCATTGTCCGATACTATCTTTATGGACGGTTGTCTTCGTTGGTCTACAAGGTTTTGGTTTGTTTCTTTGGCGATTATTCTTAATCATCTTTGTCGTTCCTCTTGTTTTCTTACTCTCAGGGGATCTTCATACCCGTTCTTCTGACAATTCCTGACCACTTGGGTTTTGGTTCCTATCTTTATTTGGTCATATGAACATTAATTTCCAAGAGGATGCCTATGGCTGGTGTCACACTCTTCCTCCTCAGGTTTGTTTCACTCTTCATATTGTTGCAATATTTTTTGTCTTCTTTGTTCTCTGTCTTTGTCAGCCTGAAGATCTTAGAGTATGATGTAGTGACGTGCGATCAATCTCGGTAGTCTATCGAGAAGGTGGTTGACCTATGGGTTGACACTCAGATTGTCTCAGATGGCTACCTGAGGGATGTCTCGCTTGAGAGCTTCCCTTCGTACGTGTTTCTTTAGTGAGATATTGCACAAATTTAGGTCTTCTATCAACGTGTCTTCTCTTTCCTTTTTTGCTTGTATTGGCTCTTCGGTTGCCTGACCCATTATGACGCCATTATTCTCATCTATCCGTTGTGTATGAGAGTTTGTATCTTCAACGGTGCCAAATGCTTGTTGCTCTATCATCTAATAAATTAAATACATGAATTAATAATGGAGATGACAATGCATACAAGATACATGCGTAAAATATATCTTTATTTGCTCTTGAATTTATTATAGAAGACCAGAGATGGTCAGCCAAGGATCATAGTCGATCCGACTAGATCATACTACTCTCCTTAATGATACACAATGTATTTAAAGGACCCAGCAGTTGCCAAGAACACAATTGTCAACCAACCAATGCTTATAACTACCCAAAGCTGACAATCAATTAATACATAGTCGGATAACCAATATTACTTGTTGGTGTTTCAATTAGCACCTCTGGAGTGCTTATTGGAAACTGACAGCTATGCACAGTGTGTAGTAATTGCTCTTCAAATTAGGAGGGGAAGCTCCCTCTTTTTGTTGATGTTTGCATAAAAAGTAAAGTAAACTAATGTTCTTGTCTTTTTACTCAACGGCAGGGCACAAGGGTGCATAAAGCACAATGCGTTGCAGCTAAGGTTTTCTCGGGTTTCTGCAGATCTTAACTAAAACTAAGCTAACTTTTAATCTATCCTATCTCCTCAAGATAAACAGAGCAAGAGGGGCATAAGAGCGGGAATGGAATGGTTCGATCACTTAGACGAATTGTCTCTCAGAATGCATCTGAAGGCTCTAAACTTCCAGATTTACACTGAAATAGAATCCACACAAGTAATCTTCAAACGGTAGGCTAGATCTAGGATTCCCAAGGAGGCACCAAGTCCTTTCCGAGGTGTAGACTGAAAGGTAGACTAATAGAAACAACAAAGGACAATAATCTAACTCTCTAAATTCCCAAGGAGGTGCAATGCTCTTTCCAAGGTGTAGATCGAAAGACAGATTATTGAGAACAACATACAATGATAAATTTTGAGACTTTTAGATCAAATGCAAGGTAGCTCTCCTGATTTATTATCTCAATCTTCGATCAAAGGTTACACTTTGGGACAACAACTTGTGTCAAAGAGACAATCACACATGAAGCTATCAAACCAAGAATACATGAACATGGATTGAACACACCTATCTGAATAAAAAGAATGCAAGTTGTACTTAACAGTTTTCTATCACAAATATGATTCAAGAACATATACTAAGCGAACAAAGTCGTAGGCTTGTGAGCTCAGCATTTTGCTACCGTGAAGTAAAGTTCCAAAATAATGAGCAAAGGCTCTTATTTATAGAAGCTCAAAGGATTAGGAAACCCTAAAATCTCCTTGAGTTAACAATGAGTTCTTTCCAATCTGCAAGATTTATTCCTGTCTAAAAGTAGGTAACCTAATAGTTAACTGGAAATCTACTTCAGTTAACTAAAACTAAACTAAAAGAGAACTCCAAATACAAAAGTGCCTCCAAAATAGACATCCACAATTAGTGGAGATAGACATGCATGATCAGTGGGACGTTAACTTGGAAAGAGGCATCAAGTTAACTCCTGTTTGTCATAAATGCTATTTTGGAGGGGTAGGACGACCTAACTGGGTGTTTTACACCTCATCACCTCTAGTCAACAATTCTTCTAGCCAATCGTTGACTTCTTCTGCCTCTGGACAACTAATGCTTCGTAGGATGATGATGTGTCACCGCAGCATCTCTTCGCCATTCACAATCTGCTACTGATATTCAATATTCTTTGCAGCTGCGTCATCCAGCCTTGTTGACATGAAGTGTGGAAGGTAGTGTGGTAGTAACCGGTGGTGGCTCTTTCCACAACTTCTTGCTATCCATCGAATGGTGATGCCATCTACGCCTTCCAAGGTGTCCAAATTGACTTCTGGGTGTGCTTAGTGCAGATCGGTGTCAACCATTTTCAGGAAGTCATGAACCAAGACCGTTTTGGTCTTGTATTCGATTTGGGAGAATTGCATTCTGAAAACCTTGAAGATTGACTGTGCACACGATGTTGTTCAGACAACTTTTTCTGCAACTTCTAAGAATAGCCTTGCCGAGTACTTTTTATGAAAATTTCTGAGACGTGGGTTTTCTTGGGAATAATTTTCTAAATGGACCCAGAACGTCAGAAATTTCAAAAAGTTACTTTTCTTCATACATGCAAGAGCCCTTTGGGGTAGAGGTTTCAGAAGCAGCAAAAGCTTATTTTTCCCAAAAAAAATTTGGCACATGGGTATTGTAGGTGCTTCAAGCTGAACAAACCCAGTTTGTCTGGTTTTTGAAATTATGACTTTTTCCGAAAAACCCTAAAAAAGGGGCAACATGTCAACTTTTTCTGGTAAAATTTGGCACGTGGGTTTTGTTGAAAAAACTGTGTTGATCGTACCCAGAAGGTCAGATCTGTGAAGAATCTTTGTTTACTTGGGACATGCAAGAAGATCTAAGACAAGAATAGAGGAAAAAGACAAGAAGTTTGGAAGTTATCAACTACTTCTCTGGATCTTCAGGAAAATTATGCCTAGAAATGTAGTCCTTGATGATCTATCCCTCTGTGCAACTTTATTCTTGAAATCATGAAGAACACTAAAAAACCCTCTTTCAGATCTTCAAAAGATGTTGGAGAGGAAAAATGCTTGTTCTTGAGCTTCAACCTGCAAAGAAAGATGTTGAATTATGATGCCTAGACTTGATTAATAGTGTTTGATGTTGAATGCATCAAGTTTGGGTGCCAACACATGATTGTGGGGTCAATTTGCCTGATCTGGAGTTCACATAACTGATTTCCACCAATTTGTGGACGTTTTAGACATGAAAAAGCTTTCTAAATAGACAACTTCAGTCAACTAGGCCTAGTTTGACTTTAGGTGTCCAAGTTGAGAAGTTGAGCAATTTTTATTCTTCTTTTTGTGACGAAGTACCTCCATTTGATCCCTTATTCTGGTTGCTCAATTGATCTTGAAGTGTTGCTGACAGATCTGTTGGCGTTTAAATTCGCACCTCTGGAATGCGGATTTGAAAACGGACAGCTATGCACAGATAAACTGCTCTTCAAATTAGGAGGGGAAGCTCCCTCTTGCTGATGGTGTTTGAAAGAAAGTAAACTAAAACTAAGTTGCCTATCTTTTTGATCAGCTTAGAGCACAAGGTTTTTTAAACACAAACGCCGCAGCTGAGATTTTTTGATATAAGAAGTTCAACTACGACTAACTTAAACTAAAGACGTTCCTAACCTCTCAAGTAATAGCAGAGCAAGAGAAGTTAGAAATTAACAAGGTAGATTTTTTGACAAAAATACTTCAATAATCTCTCTTTCAACGAACACCTACACACTTCACTGCAAGCTGAAATAAAGATCATAAAAGTAGAACATAGATAACGGAAATTTGAGATTTTGGACCAAGGCAAAAGAGGCTCATGATTTTATTACTCAAATCTCTGAAACAAAGCTCACTTCTAACATGCCTTGAACAAGAAATTGCAGCTAAAGGAGGCTTGCAAACTTATTTCTTAACACAATAGAAAACAACAATCTCACTAACTCCTTGTTGGCTAAAGAGGCTCAACAATTTGCTTATCACAACACAAATGAACAATACTTGAGCAACAAATAGAAGGCACAATAGGCTCAACGTTTTGTTCTCACTAGCACGGTTAAAAAACTAAATGAGCAAAGGCTCTTATTTATAGAGAAGCAGAGGAGTAGGGAACCCTAAAATCTCCTTGCTTTCACAATCTAGGGCTTGCTCAAGCAAGCTTTATTACTAAATCTAGAAAGATAAAACCCTAGAAAGCAAAAAAAGCGGGAAACGCCAACTATTACATCTTATCTTCTTTCTATCCTCAAAGAATGGATAAGGATTATTCCAAGAATAGAAAGAAAGCGGGAAAGAAAGCTTCTAGAAGAAAGCTGCTTTAAAGCTCGATCACATCCGCTAGGAAGTTAGAGATTGTGTCCTGGTTCGGTGCATCTATGCCATCAACAGCAAAGCACCGCTTTTCAAGAATATCTTCAGCATCTGCAATAGATCTTAGGAAATCTTCGACCTCATTGGCCGCTTTATCGAACTTTGTTGACATTACTGAAATATGGCCTATCCTTCTGCCAACTGGACTGCAATTGTGAACAACACTCTGGAACTGATTTTGCACCTCCTCAAGCTCGACGTAGGAACCATCTTCAAGACTATACTGAGAGGGGATCTCTATGACGAATTCGCTGATAAAAAGAAGAGCTTCAACCACCCTTTGTCTATAGACGATGAATTCTTCAGATATCCTCTCATAGGTTTTAACTTTGAAAACGTGATGCTCCCTCCAGGAAAGGATTTGTTTCTTGTGTTCTCTTAAAACTGCTGAACTGTAAGCCGTGTCTAAATCAGCAATGATAATCTCATGTCTTAGTTTTACTTCAGCCAGTGTCTGTTCAAATCCTTGGATACCTTGACGTAGCTTATGAGCGCCTTCCCTTAACTGGAACATCTGTGCCAAGATCTCCCTTCCTCTGACAATGAAGCTCTCGATCCACTCCCGAGTCTCTTTCCCACATATGACCAGCTGTCTTAACTGATGGTGATCAGCTGGTGTCCCAAGACCTGGGGCAGCAACTGGGTTGTTTGTGAAGAACCATGGACAAGGTTAGAAATGAAAAGCCTGAGCTGCTGATTTTCAGCCTTGAGGGCTGCCTTGTCTTCCCCATCTTTAAGCACTCTTTCTTGAAGGTTTTCGGATACAACTTTGAAGAGACTCAAATCTCCATGTCTGGTATTTCTACCGAGATTAGCCTTGACCATGACGAAATCATCCATATTCACCTCATCCCTGTTCTTGTCTTCTGGGGGCACTGCAGTCTCCATGACTATCTCGTTATCAGGATTCCTATCAAAGTGAACTTGTTTCTTTGCCTTCTTCTTAGGAGGTTCCTGATAGATGTTATCGAAATCATCAACACTCACGTGATATGAAGGCCTTCTCCTAACCCTTCCTAAGGAGTTCTCAAGCCAAGACACAGTAGTATCTTTACTAACTTCCTCAGGAGGTACTGCTGCAATCTCTTCATCATCTTCGATATCAAGATCAATGTGAATCGGTGTAGAACCTGTCAAAGGTACATAAACATGTGTTGAAGGTGGCTCCTCTGCTTCATTTTGAGGTATGGGTTCGTCAGGAGGAACTTCTGAATCAACTGTAGGCTGCTCCTGTATGACTATGCCTGAGAAATCCAACCTTCTTTTTACATTTTTATTTGATCTACTACCTTTGATGCCCTCTTGAGACTGACTTTTACCCTTTCCCTTCGACTGTGCTCTGGAAGAAGAGGGAATTATCTTTGGTGGCTTTGCTACTGGAATAGAGTTTTTCCTTTTAAGCACTAAGAAAACCTTACTATGCTCAATGACTTGTCTTGTTCTGTCTTCAACTGAAAGAGATTCTTTGTTTGCCCAATTAACTTGCGGTAGAGGCTGATCCTCGATTCGTTTTTGAGTGTACATCGGGAGAAGCACATCTTCATGATCATCTAATAGCCCTTCTATATCTTCATTTAAGCAATCTTTCATCTGATGGAGAGTTAGCCTGCTGTAACTACGCCTTCGCACTTCAAACTCATCTGCACAGTTAGCCCAAAAATCTTCAAGTGCGGCTATGTGATTATAGTTCTTCTCCAATCGGCCAGCGTAGACACCATGAGGATCAAATGATCGTCTCTCGCTGTAAGATTTGAGGCCGAATTTATCTAACTCTTCTCCAATTGTCCTGGCATCTGCAGCAGTTCTGCATGTATAAATACCCAACCCTAATGGAAAGTGAAGAGAGGGTTTCTTTCTATTCCTCAAGACTGTGTGGACACCGTGAGCCTGCCTCAAGAATTCCATGAAGATGACCCCATCTGACGGATACCTTGGCAACATGAGTGGGGCACCTGAATAACCATAGACCCTGAGATAGGTAAAGGTAGGAAACTGTATAAACCAATCCGCCCATTCCGCCATTGCTGCCCTGGCAACTGAAGAGATGCGAACATGCAATTCGTTGTCTAAGTCCCGCACTGTGTACATCAAGAAGGCCTCGTTCACCCTTTTGTAGTGGTGCAACGAATTTGTGAATTCCAACTGGGGATAATAGTTATATATGTGTTGTACGCTCAACGATCCCTCGGTGTTCAACCCTCTGAATTGTCCTTGATAGGCCACCAGGTAGACTAGGTATGACACCATGTGGAATACATGAAACTGGAAGTATTCTATTATTTGCTGATGTAGGCAGTCACTAATCAAAGTAGGCCAATCATAGAATTCGGTTTTCTTCATGATGTGAGGTATGGCATAAAACATCCAAGGTTGGAACTTGGTGGCATCTTCTGAGCCAGTGACCCTGTTGAGCAAAGTGATGATGATGGCAACCTCGTCCTTGAACTCCCCTCGCCCGACATTCTTGGGCAATGTTTTATGTTTTTCTTTCATCCATCTCTGTGCAATCTTCTTGCTATATTTATCTTTATGCATATTCCACATCCTTTCGCATTCACCCTTTGAGAGAGTTACGCTTTCAGGCCACGGGGGAATGGAAAAACACCTTTCGACCATATCAGGCTTTAGACTGCAAATCAATCTACCGTCTGCTGACTGGATCTCCCTAGTAGCCGGGTTGTAATGCTTAATGCAAGCGATTACGAACTCAAACTCAATATAGGAATTGACGCTGCTGCGAGGAGTCCAGAATGTCCCAGGTTCTTGATTGAAGTGTTGCCTGCTCTCTCCAAGGCATGTAGATTGAACACCGGCTTGACATGATGCAAGTCTGTCTCAGCTGTTTTGATATAATTGTGAAAGAGAATTGATTCGGACTTGAAAACATTAGGAGTGTACTCCATTTCAGAAAACTTGAAGAATGATTGTAAACTCGCCTTGGTTCAGACAAGTCTTGAACAATTTCTATTTTTAGAATGCTGATTTTTGTGCTCCAACGGACAAATTTTTGAGAAATTTTTTGAGATATGGGTTTTGTTCAGAATATCGATGCAAGACAACCCAGATCGTCCGTTTTGAAAATTTTGAATTTTGCTTGAAAAAGCAGCAAACCCTAATTTCTTCAATTTTTCCCGAAAAAAGTCGGCATCTGGGTTTTGTTCAGAACAAGATTAGAAATGGACCCAGTTGATTGGATTTGCAAAACCCTGACGTTTGATCGAAAATGCAGCCAACCCTAAATTTTGAACATTCTTGAAAAAAAAACTGCGATATGGGTTTTCTTCAGAAGATTGATTGGAAAGGACCTAGATGATTGAAATTTGAATGCACTGAGGTTTTCACTGACATGCAAAATAAAATCACTTGCTGCAACTTGATGAAGTTCTTGAAAAATTCTTCAGAAGATTGAGACAAAAAGACCCAGATGACTGAAAAATGGAATTCCTTGGCCTTCTGCTTGAAAAATTTGATCTTCTGGAACAAAAAGCTTAAAAAAAACAAGGGTTTATGCTTGCTGATCTGAAAAATCTGATATAAAACCAGCAAGGATGGATTCTTGAATCACAAAAATTCTTCAAACTTGCTGCTCCAACTTTCTCCTCTGGATGCTACCTGCAAAAATAATGAAAAATACATGAAAGAATGATGTTAAATAGACTTTAGGGCTTTGGATTAGGTTTTGTTTTCTTTGCTTTTATTTCCAAAACCCTAAAACTCAGTCTCCTTGAACTTGGACGCCATCCTTCACTTGGCAATTTTGAAACTTTTTGAAAATCTCAAAAATTTTCTAAGGCATGAAAATTTGGGCACCCTTCTTCACCTGGGGCGCCCACTTATTCCAGTGTTAGCCAAAATTTTAACATTTTCAACTTTCCTTCATTTTGACATGCTACTTCGCCTCTGATTTCCCGTTGACAGATTGATCTGACAGGTGAGCTGAAGGTTTCACGGCGGAGCCTGATTGATTCTGAGAAAGAAGTTCTGGAGGCATCTCTGGCAAAAGACTTCATCTTGACCTCCGAATTTGTGGGAGCCTTTTCCTTCCAGGGCGCCCATTTCTCCCAGAGAGCCATTTTCATGACTTTCAAAATTCTTCATTAAATCCCTTCTACAGACGATCTCGTCGAATCTTGGAGCTCCAGGTGTCGGATTGACTGAATGTTATTCTCATCGCGAAGCTAACGAAGAATGAAGAGGGGTCTTCTAGGATGAACTTAATCAAATAATGATTTTAAGGCCTCCAAAAGTTTGGGCGCCCTTCTTGACTGGGGGCGCCCACTTTCACCAGAGTTAGTTTATTTTTTGATTTTCTGTGTTTGCTTCTGAATTTTGGTTCTCAGCCTTTGTCGGACCCTATATTCAGCTCCTCACATCTAGTGACTGCGAACTCCGGTTGACGTGTTGAGTGTCTCACTGGAAAGCTGGATCAACCGAGATGAAATCACATTAGAGCCTTATCTGCAAATTCACTCGTTTCACCTCCTGAAAGCTTGGGCGCCTTTCTTCAACAGGGGCGCCCATTTTCTCAACACTTAGTCAAATTTTCAACCTTTTCAACTTTCCTCGTTCTGACTCCAGTGCGGATCTCCCCTGTTCAGCTTTGAATTCCGGATGACTGAAACGCCTGATGACTGCGCCGCTGAATCCACTGCGAAGCTGACAGAAAAGTGAGGAAGTTTGACTGGAGGCTTGAAACCCTAATTTATCATCTGATGCCCTAAAAAGGTGGGCGCCTTACTTCAACAGGGGTGCCCAAACTTGCCAGTGTTAGAAAATTTTCATGAATTTTCAATTTTCTTTCTCGTTTTTTTTGTGCACGTTCATCATTTCATCTTCTGTCGAATGTTTAAGTGTTGAAACTGACATCTGGCAGCCGAATGACCTCCATTGATGACCTCGGAGCTCCAGATATGCTTCTGAAAAGCAGAATAGACCCAGTAGGGCAAAACTGATCATTTTGAGATTCTGACTGCACTAGCCTGATGCGGACGCATTTTGAGCCAATCAAAATCAGTTTGGACCCTGTCGGACCAACTTTCTATTTTAGAAATTTTCTATTTTTAGAAAATTTTGCCAGTATCTATTTTGAAAGAAACCCAGAAAAACCCAGAAAACGTTAGTAATTTTAGAAAATTTCTAAAAATAGCAGTTTTCCTAAAATTTAGGGATGAAAAACTGAGATATGGGTTTTGTAGATTAAGCTGCTCTTAGCAGACCCACATTGTCAGAAATTGAAAATTTTGCGTTTTAACCCCTCATGCAAGACATGCACACCCAAATTTTGACCTTTTTAACTGATTTGACAAGACTTTTACCCATTTCTTCAAAATATCTAAGTGTAACAAAAATTTTAATTTCGGGGTACAACAAGATCCATTGCTGAGATGAAACAATTCTAAAGAAGTGTGGTTGGGAGTTGCAAAGCTCAAAACCTAAGTTTGATGCCTCTGATTCTTGGGCGCCTTTTCCCAAGAAGGTGCATTTTTTACCAAATTTAGTCAATTTCTTGAGTGTTAATCAATTCCTCCAATTTGACCCTCCATGTTCTAATTTGAGATCACCAATGACTGATGAGTCTGATGATCTTGCTGAAACATGGGATGGATAACCAGTTCAACCCCAGAAAGGATGACTAGTTTTGCAAATCCTGAAAGTTGATTTAAGGGTTTCAAAAGTATGGGCGCCCCTAGCCTGCAGGGGTGCCTTTGACCTTTTGACTTGTTATTTTCAGTCTGCAATCTTTCATGAACTATCTCAACTTGATCTTTGTCGTCAGATGTTTGATTTATCTGTTGAATTCGTTGACAATGTCATTGCTGAGATTGATCAAGACGGAGAAGGACTTCTTGGAGGTCACTGAGCTTGCAGACTGCATCTAATTGCCCTAAAAGTTGTGCGCCTATTTCTAGGAAGGTGCAATTTCCTTAACACAGCCAATTCTTTATGTTCTTCATCTCGCCTTTACCTTCAGTTTTTTTTGCTTGATCTTCGTCTATGAATGCTTGACAGGTCCCACGAGCTTGCAATTGGATTGATCGCGAAGCTGAAAGGATGTTGAGCAGATGCCTTGTAGAAAATAGCTGTTGAAAACTTCATTTGGTTTCCCAAAATGCTATGCTCCGCGGGGTTTCAGGGACGGGGAGTACCCGGTACGGCGGGACGAGTTTTCAGTACGGGGGTACTTTTGGGTCATTTTTTAGGGGAGGAGGGCTGATAAAAAAATAGGGAATTTTTTAAAAATATACAGAAATTTCAAATGTTCATAGCATAACATTGATAAAGCATTCATTCTAGACATTTGTATAAGCTTAATACATATCATTAGACTTGAATTGAGATTTCACATGAGAATCGACAAACAAATTAACAAAATTCAAATGCTTTTTATTATCAATGTGCACACATATCATATAAAAGTCTGATAATTATAACCAAAATGCCCAAAGGCTCCAAGTCTCAACTATGAAAGGACATGCTAAACATAAAACTAAGAAAATATATCGCTGTCCAAGGTCCCTAATCAGCAGAAGGTAGGTCTAAATTAGCATCGCCCTCGCCATCAGAGCTCGAGTCTAAGTTAGTGTCAATGTCCATGTCAATAGAAGGATCTGCCTCAACCAATGGAACCCCAACCAATCCCTCATGTGCATTCTCCTCAATCTGCATAGCATATTTGGGATTAACATCCCAACGTAAGGTTGGAGTCTAACGATACTGACTAGTCTGGCGATCCTTCACTCAACTGCTCTTCTTTTGCTCTCCTTTACTTCACAAGCCAAATGTAAAAATGAGTTGCTTTTTCTCATTTTAGGGCATATATAAGGCATAAATTAGGTTAATTGGCATGGGGTGTCCCTTGTGCGCCCGCCCATACCTTTTTTTCATTTTAAGAAACTTTATTTTTTTATAAAAATGTGTTTTTTTTGCTGTTGGGCCGTAGGGTACTTCTAGAAGTACCCTACGTCCCCTACGTTTTGCCAAAAGTCCCTTGGAAATACCGGGTACTTGGAGGGCAAAAGGGGACGGCTAGGGGACGTTTCTTGGCCGTCCCCGCGTCCCCATTTCGTACCCGGTACGGGAAATGGCATAAAAATACAGGGGACGTGTCCCCGTGGAGCTAAAATGATGGGCACCCTTGGTCAGCAAGGGCTCTTTTGCTTTGATGTTCATTGATTTACCCTTCGTTTCACGTGCTCAGATGATCAATAACTGTCATTGTTTGATGCATCTTGTAGACTGGTGAATAGGTTCGTTGCAAAGTTTGGGCTGATGTCGGGAAGATCACTTGGAGATAAGCTTGCTCAAAAACTGACATCTAGATAGTCTCATTGTTGGGTGCCCTTGAGCTACAGGAGCACTTTTTTATGTTTTGACTGCTATCTTTAATGCTATTTGCTTTCAGCACCTTCTGTCTTCGCGCTTTGTGTTTACCATTGTAGCTCGACTGACTTGATCACCGTTGTTGACGACGCGAACGCGTTCACTATAGCAATTGCTTTCACCATGCTGTGTGTACAGGTGCTTGAAAAATTCACCAAGGCATTGACCGCGTAGCATCTAGCATGTAGCAAGGCGTCCATCTTCCAGACTTAGAAAATTTTCAGCATTTTTCAACTTTTGAAAATCCCCTCCACCACGAAGCATCTTTTCGAACATTTTTCGCCATGGATTCTTCCTTGAAGCTTTTGAGGCTTGGATCTTGACACTTGGTACTGGCCATTTTGCCATTAATGGCCACGAAGGTCCTATCTTTCTTCCTGAAAGATGAAAATAGACTCACCAGAGTAAAACAAACTTTTTGGTGATTTTGATGTGACCAGTGTGATCATGAAGTCAATTTATCCTATCAAAATTATTTTCAACTAATTCTAGAAAGGTCCTATTTTCAGGGGTTTTCCTAAAAATAGGGGTACGAAACCGTAATTTTCAAATTTTCAGAATTTTGCAAGTATCTCCCTTGATGTAAGCCCACAAAAAGCCTATGTTTTGTTTGACCTAAAACGGACTTTTGACAACAATTTTACATGATTTAGACCATTTTGATCAAAATGCCTTATTGAAGCAAAAATTTATTATGAGAAGAACATTACTTAAGCATAATAATAGACATTGTACACCGACTACATCCAAAATATATGTGAAAACTATCTCAACCAACATGCTAGCTGCTCTCAATTATTTGCATTGTATTTATGATAGACAACATTTTGTGGACCCACTTCCTAAATGCATTATATGAGGATGCCTTCACATATCTCTCACAATCAATAACTTTAAAAACATTGCCTCTTTAGGACATATTACAATCACATTGATTAACAACTCGGTTTTGGCATGCTTCTATGCATTGAAAACAAAATCTAAGACAATGTACCCTTTTGGAGCATTATTTAGTTTTCTCAATATATCTTCCTAATATGATGATTGAAAAATATTGAAGGACAAATTATTTGCACAGAGGCATCTTGCAATGGTTTGGTCCATTCTTTCTAGTGTCATTTTGAAATGACCTCTCTAATGGCCCCCTCATTCTCTTCACATTAGCAAGCTCTTAATCATTCTTGCTGAAAAGTGGACGATTCTCTACTTATAATGTCAAGGATGACATTATGAGATAGAGAAACAAAGGGCTTCAGATACAACCTACCTCTCCTCAAAGGATGCCTTTGTAATGTCCTCTTGTTAGGTCTA
Source organism: Sequoia sempervirens (assembly GCA_007258455.2). Taxonomy (NCBI): domain Eukaryota; kingdom Viridiplantae; phylum Streptophyta; class Pinopsida; order Cupressales; family Cupressaceae; genus Sequoia; species Sequoia sempervirens. The sequence continues at coordinate 283,095,529 of VDFB02000008.1, read as the reverse complement.
ATCAGTTCGAAGACCATTAGCCTATTTTCTGAATTCCCGTGGGCTAATTGGTAATGCAAGGGGACTTAAAAGTTCTTAGAGGATGCAGTTTCGGAGTTACAAGGTTTCTATTGTTGACAATGAGCTCTGTGGGCCACTGTGATCTCCACATCTTTAGAAGTTTAAAATAAAGATCAACAGGATTTTCTGTTATCTTTGAATGCATTATCAAATGCTTGAACACAACTAGGAGTACAACAAAATGTCATCATATATTGGAAGAAAGGACTTGCTAATGAAAAGATATCAATGTTGATTAAACGACAATGATGGATATATGTTTGTCTCATCCATAGTTTATTGCTGAGATTTCTGGTTTGAAACTGTGTATGATTTTTAGCATCACACACAGTTTCAAACCAGAAATCTCAGCAATAAAGTATCATGGACTGTGAAAACTACATGCTATTAATCATCCATAGTTGATCGGTGTGGAACCTAAATCACCTACTAGCTACCTCTACCAGAGCCAGTTCTGCACCAGCCCAGCACCATTACATGCCAGACTCAGTGAATACTGACACGCAAAACCACCGACATGCATGGGGAAGGGTTGCTTCACTATGAAAGAGAACTGTCATAATTTATAAAATTGAACCATTTTATAACTGATATATGTGTATAGACTTGTATTTTCCCTAGAGGAAGGATACTTCTGTGTGCTTCTTGGGTTCACCATTGTTGTTACATTCCAACTGAAAAAATCAGCTAGGATTCTCATCCTTAGTCTCTGATCATGGGAATTCTCATCCTCAGTCTTTTGGTTCATCATACTTGTGCCATACATGCTCGTTGTGAACACAAGAGCATTATATTTCTTTCTTTGTTTACTTGAGTCTATAATAGTTTCTTGCAGTTGTATTCCATTCCGTATTTATAATTTTCCATATATATTTTCAGTCTCTCTATAACACAGTAGATTACTATCTAGTTTATTACATCATGCCCCTGCTCATGTCTATCATTGCTCTCATTTGCAACTCAGTCTTTGACCTGTTTTTATCTTCTAGTAATGTCTAAAGTTTGTTACGACATATGTAAAGTGTCATGTCCCCTTATTAAGGCATTGTTTAAATTAAAGATTTAAACATCATGTTAAAAGACGATGAAGTTGCTTTTGTAAAATAACAATTCGTAGGATAGAAATCATTATATACATTATTAATATATATATTATTACATTTATAAATAACAAATATAAGTATAAATGCTAATATTAATAATTTAAATATTAGAATAATATATATAATTATATTGTATAAATGTAATGGTAAATCTGGATACAAATAACAAAATGAAATAAATATCATAAATAAAATATATTGAATAAAATAATCTTAACAAACAAATAACTAAAAGCATATGTTCATACAAATGAACATAAATGTAAATATAAATATATTAAAATACGCTTGGAAAAACAATATAAATAATATTTAAAACAATATAAATGGTAACAGTAAAGCATGCCTTATGCTGGGCGTTTATTTACCTAGGGTCGTCGCTGTTTTGAGAAGGCAGTGACCAAACAAGGCACGTCCCTTCAAAAGAAAGTTGCACCTCTTCTCCAATGTGAGAAGATATAAGTGGAGATCATCACTAGGAAGAGTATGGGGAAAATATATTCTAAATAAAGCGTATCACTCCACAGACCTCTCTAAGTTCGGTATTTGGTTACTTATAATCATCATCGGTGGCTGGTGAAGAACACGAAGGATTTAGAAAATAACAGAAAGCTATCCGCAATCTTTGGAGAAACACCAGACGGGTGAAAACGTCATAACCCAGCCAAAAAGAGCCAGTCCGTAGCCTCTAAACTAGGTGTTTGAAATAAGGAGGGCAGCGACCTTGTAAGGAGATCGCTTTGACGCTAGTAATAGTGATTGGTTAAGTTGGTCGATTAAGGATTTATGGAGAATATGTCTTTAGCAGCAAGTTTGAAATTAAATTAAGATTTTTAAGTCAGTGACCACCATGAAGAGTTGTGTCTTCCTCAACAGAGGCAGCGGTTTAGAAAGATTAAGGTGAATGGGTATATCTTTTAGTATGACTCTTCATCATCTGGGAGGGATTATAAATAGAATGACCCTCCTCATTTGGAGAGCATGGAATGGGTCAAATTTGGACTAGCATTTTAAGAAATCAGTAAATTGATTAATAAAGTATTTGGGGGATTTAGGGAGTAAGAAAGAAAGGTTACATATTTCTGAATATAGAGCATAATAAGAAGAAAGATAGAAAATATAGAAGTAAGAAATGTATATATAATACTCATACAAGTCTACAGATCCGCCTATTATCAGGTATGAGTTCCATTATAGTATGGATTAATATCATAATGTGTAGAAGGTAAGAATAGTGGATTTAGGTATAATATTAATTTAAATCGCAGATGATGCTTCTAAATATATTTAAGTATAATATGATTTATGAATATGTTTGAACATATTAGGATGGATAAGTATATTGAGAGTTGGAATGACATGTTAACAATTGATAAATGTATATTTAGATATATATATATTAAAATTCATAGATACATCATAGATGATGCTTGTAGCAATTATTGAGCCTTACAAGTAATAATGACTCCATTCATTCACTATGATGTTAAATGGTATAATAGAATTCTATCTAGGGGATCTCGAAAGATGTTTTGTACTCATAAAATATATTATAGAGGAATCATTCATAGTGAGTAATAGGGAGGAAATGAATAATCCCTTGACAAGAAACAAATAATTGTATCATCTTTGATCTAATTAGATGTTATTACTGAAATTTATTGATCTCTAACGTTTCTAATGTCTCTTTGAGAAACACTTTGAATGCAAGATTCGGGTTTAAGTGCTTCCACTAGAAAGGGGTCATTACATAAAGGCCTTCCAATTGCCCAACTCTTAGCATCATGAATGTAATAGAATAACCTATCACATGAATAGATTTGAGATGCATTTTCTTATAGGGTTGCTGTATTGCAGTCTAACTGATTAAACAGCTCCAAATTGCAATAGTCATGAAATTATTGAAAGATAACCAACTATCTAGTACATGAGAAAAGGTTCAACTAGAAGACATTTATTGACCAAGGCTGGAAGCATACACTTGCAATTCACAATTTTCATATTTTGCAATGTACAGGCTATACTAGGTACTCCTTAATTACTAAAAATGAGTGTACAGATCACACACAGGCTACAAATCATGGTTTGAACTTGAAGGATGCCAGTTTTTCCTTGAAAATGATTGATTCGTTCACTTTGTATAGTGTTCCTTTTTCAAACCTAATTAAACTTTTAGGTACATAAAAATGCAACAAATGGCATATGGGTGGACTTTACTAATTTCTGGAAATTCCCAAATCCCTTCCTTTGTTTGCCCAGTACCATTTTAATACTTCCCTCTGATATATATACTGGAAATAAGTTCTGCCTATTAATACCAGGGGCAAGCTTGAGCCCTAGAAATATATATAAAGAAGGCAAGGGTATAAGAGAGGAAAATAAAGGTTTCCATCAAATTTGTTTGCAATGAAAATGATTATAATTCCTATAATTCTGTAAATTTATGTAGCTTTTTTTTGGTAAATTAGTGGATTTTAAAATTGTATATAATCATTTCAGACTTGAATTTTCCATGGAACAGTATTTGATTCTTTTAGATTTTCTTGTTAAGCTACGGTAATTTGGATGTTCTTTGGGTTGCAGGCACTTCCAATGTATGGAATATTGCAAAATGCTTTGAAGATTCTATGTGAAGGAAAGGAAAAACAATCTGATATAGCTTATGGTATGGATCTTCATGTGTCTCACTATCAAATGTTTAAATTTTATGTTTGGGATTGACATCATGGTTGGAAAAGAATATTTTGGTTGTAACTTCTTTCTTATGGGATGGATATATGATTGACTCAGTGGCTGCAGTTTTAGTATTTTGTGAATTTAGCTAAGTTTTCCCTTAGATTGTGAAATAATGTAGCACAGTTTAACAAAGATAGGCATCTATCATTTCTATATATTACACAACTTTGCATGTAAAAATAAATTGATAATCTACTCTGTAGTGCAGGTTTTTGTCATCCTTTAGCAAAGAACCATCCTGTTTTAATACTGCCCCAAATGGCAACTCTGGCAGCATTGCTGAAGGTATGTTAAGAATCACATTTTCAGGCAGTGTAGGAGATTAGAATTTCTGATTTGTGTGCAATTTCTTTTGGGCTATACATGATGCTAATCATGTCTTAACAAGGATCAGTTTTTCATCTTTGATATTGTGTTGGGAAGTAAGTAATGGTTGGACTAACTTAACAGACTTTTCAAGATTTGAGCTTGAGCAGTGTACAATGACTGGCTGTAGTTAACACAAGTCACAAGAAATGGTATTTCACTAATAAGAAAATTCTAGCATAAAAAAATTGTCATGATACAGTAGAGCCTTTCAGGACAAGAGCACAAATGAATTTTATGTTCTGGCATGATTATAGTGAAAATGAGAACAGATTATTGTTCATCATTAAGTAATGTCTGTGTGAGTAATGGTTTTGTATGACAACTTATGTTCTGAAATCTAACTTTTTCTCTGTTACTTCTCTAGGAAAAGATGTCAGAGATGACACAGGGAGAAGACCATGTTTGTTCCTTTGGGCATGCATTATTTCTTGTTGCTGGATTATTGGATGCACTCAGGCCCCATATTTTTGATTTGCATAATAGTGAATGTCTAAATGATGTAAAGTTCTCTTTCCTGAAGGATAGTGTTGCAGAATATACAATTGATGTTCATAAAGTACAGAATTTCTCTAAAGGGAGTCTCGAAGTAATAACTGATGTTTACTTTGAATTTTTGAATAACTTACAAACCGTTAATTTGCCCAAATATGTGAAGGTGGTAATACGTTTGGCAGACTTTTTATGTCATTGTGTTGCTTCTGGTAAGCATTGTCTGGAAATTGTCACCAGACACCACAAAGTTATAGAAACAATTGCACAAAAGTTTTCTAAAATTAAGAAGTTAGGATTTCTTCTGTCTCTCATAGACAACTCTGGTGTATCGTCACATTCTCCAAGAACTGACACTGAGCTTGTGAAAAGTCAACCTAATATTGAGGAATTCTCGTCTGGACCTCCTTTGTTGCCTGTTGATGTTATCCTGAAGGTTCAGAGTCAATTGCAGCATTTCCTTACTCTGCACACAGATAATTCGGATAATTATTCATCAAACTACAGAGAGCCTGGAGTGATACTTCATCAACAAAAAAATTCAAAGGTATAATATTCTTAAATTAATGTTTGATTGGAAATTATAAATTCTTTTTGTATTTTTATGGGAATGATCATGCTATTGTAAAGCAACACAAACACTTTTATTTTGGCATGTAATGCAAATAGCAATCTGTTGGTTTTACTGTCATCTACATGTATTTGCAGTTTATTTTGGCTTTCTAATGCTAAAAGTAGTATGTTGGCTTTACTGTCATTTACATGTTGTGTCTGCAGTGCCAGTATTATTGACTATTTTAAAAATAATCAATGGATATAGATAAGCTCATAGTTTGAAAACTCATGACCTGGGACAATTCGGCAGGCCCAAATTTGGCTTGGACTAGGTGACTTGGAAAAAACCTGCCCAAACTCGGCAACATTTCTGAACTTAAAAAAATTACAGATTTTTACAAAATAATCATAAAAACATGCCTAAAACTGAAGTTAGAGAACTAATAAGTATATTTTCATTCATTCGTAGGATGATAGATAAAAAAGTTAAAACACCCTATTACACATCATTCATTGAACATAGTTATTTACATATTTATGTCAAGTTCAAGTTTTCAATAGTCATGATAATCATGATCATAAATCTCAAACATCATAGTATCCAATGGAATGCCATACCACATATGTGATTAGATTCATACTTATCTATGTTCCACCAAGTTTCTAGGAAGTGGATGGTAGGGAAGAAGAGAATGCTTTTTGGGGATAGATTTTTTTGAGGCCATTTTAGGGGATGTCTATATAAAAAATAGGGAAAATTTTAAAAATATAGGAAAATTTGAAATATACATATGATAACAATCATGACATTGATAAGGCATTCATCATATACATTATAGATCCTTAATACACAACATTAGAGTTGAATTGAGAGTTAATATGAGAGAAGAACAAATTAACAAATGTCAAAATTTAATGGCTCTCGTTATTCATTGTCAATGTGCATATGATATGGGGTGGAGGGCCTAGCTCAATTGGCTAAAGCATCCTATTGTAGGCAAGAGGTCACGAGGTCTAGTCTCCCCTCTGTCCTTGTGGTAACGAAGGGTGTGCCGCCCGGTCATGTGAAAAAAGTTTACCAGGCGCACTGCAATTTATAGGGGGGCTACCCGATTCTTGCAGTCTAAAAAGAAATAAATAAATAAATAAATAAAAAATGTGCATATGATATATTAATATGTTATATAAAACTAAAAATTATAACAAAATGCCCAAAGGTTGCAAGTTTCAACTACAAAATGACAAAAAACATAGAAAGTATGCCAGTGCTCCTAATTGGTGTCTGCCAATACTACATCAAAAGTGGAGTCTAACTTTGAGTCACTGCCACTATAAGGGGCCATCTCATGCATTTGAACCCCAACTAATCCATCTCATGCCTCCTCATCAATCTAGATGGCGCCTTCAAGATCAATGTCCCATCATAAAGTTGGAGTTTGTTGATTCTCTAACATTTGACGATCATGATGTCACAAAGCACTATGCTCGTCAAGAGGTAAGCCTATTCCTCTTGATAGAGTGGGTGTAGTTGTATATGAACCAATTCCTCTCTCTAGTAGAAGAACTAGCAACCTTGAAGGAGGTGAAGGGCAAGCATTTTCAACTTTGATGTATCCTTATTGTGCCATGCCCACCATCCAATAGGATCAGTTTGAGCTAATGTAGTTGTCTTGCCTCCTTTTTGGAATTAAAGACATGGAGAAAACCTTTAGCCTATTCCCATTTCCTATTGGCTAAAGGGTAAAGCAATGGAAGTAATTAATAATATTATTTTTAAGTTTGACACAGTAAATTCTAATTTAAGGGGCAACTTAATAATATCATTATAAATAAATAAAAAGTATTTTTAAACACTACTATTGTAAAGTATTTTTAAATTTTGTTGAATATAAATTTTATTCATGGGCCCGTTTTGGAAAGTGACTTAATAGGGGAACCTGGATTCATTGAGCATCATCTTGTCGTGATTTTGCAGTTCAACTTTTCAATTTGAGCATTATGTTGAATATTCCCAACTAAGGATGAAAACCCTTAGCATTTTGAGATTTGGGAGGACAAACACCCTCTTGTATTTTTATCAATGGATTTAGGGGTGAAAACCCTCATCTCCCTTGGGGCAATTCCACCTATGAATTGCATATGAGCTGAATTTGGTAACCTTCATGCACATTTTCAGATTTGGACATTTGGATTTGCAAGCAAATTGGGTGTTCTTGGTTTTGGAGGGTTTTATTGTTGATTTTCAAAGTATTTGTTGTTTCACCATCATTTCACCTCTAGATCTTGAGCACCACATCTAGGAGTCGCTGTGCCATTTATTGCCTATGTTCCAAAGAGTCTCGAGACAAGCGGACAAAGAGATGGGTTTTGAGGATGGGAGGACCAAGGGCCTAGATTTGGGAATGGTGGGGGGACGATGATGCAAATATATAGTACTTAAAAAGGTAGTTATAAAAAAAAATACAAGGAATAACATATGAAACTTTGAAATACTCAAACATATTTGATATTGCATTGAATGAACAATGAAAATGCCAAATATCCATATATTTATATTATATTCAAAATGATGATTACTTTCAAAAATATAATTGGCCAATGGCCCAATGCTTCAAATCATCACTCATCCTCAATGTGCATGCCAAACACCTCATTGCTTGAGTTGTTAGACTCCTCAAGCTCAAGATCTTCCAAAGCAATACCAACCAACCCTATTTGTGCTACATCTTCATCAACTTGTGTTGGCTCCTTTGGCTGTACGTCCCTTTGGGATGTTGGAATTCCCTTGTAGATAAGCATGTTGTGGTCAATGAGATGCAAGATGTTACATACAATTACAAGCTTCTCTGCTGTCCTAGAGGTTAGTTGATTCCTCTCAATTGGATGGATGAAACTATAAGTAGACTAGTTTCTCTCAGCAACAAAAGATCTAGAAACTTGGGATTGTAGAAGAATAGTAGTTAAAGAATTAGGCCCATGTGTATCCACAATAGAATTGGATTATCCCGTGCTATATTTTCCCTATCCATTTTGGCCTCTTCTAAATATCTCTGAAGAGTGGCAAATTTTTCCCACTTAGTATGGATGATGCTAGCTTGTGTAGAATCATACATCTTCTAAATGGCCTTCATGATCCATGCCTTCACCTCAACATCTTGTATAGGAGTAATTATGCCCAATCTTTGGACATACCGTTTTGGTTTCAATGCACTAGTAGTCATGTGCAAGGGAGTGTTGAGCTTGCTCTTCGGCAATGAATGATTGGCTGAATATGCTCACTATAGAATGCTAATATGGGGACTTTCTATTCTATAATGCCCTGCATTTGGCCAAGCATACTGTCAATGCACTCTATTCGTAAACAAAATTGTGTTACAGTATTTCGCTGCAAACAACTCAAACTCAGCCAATGGGCAATGACAAATGTCCCAAAAGTTGGAGAGATCGCTACTGAGTTAGCAGTCTTTGTGTTTGAGAGGGGCAGCTCCCTCATATGCTATGATTAGGGTTTTTAGGGTTATGCTTTTAACTAGAAAGCAAGAAAGGCAACTAAACTAAAAGAAAAACTAAAAAGGATAACAGAAAATACAAAAAGGGGAGGAACAAATACAAAGATTCATTCCTAGGAAAAGGTTATTGAATAGAAGATTGCAGCTAGGTTTTAAAGAAAGGAATATAGTCTAACATAAGAAAGCCATATCGACAAAGGGTTTCATGACTCAGATTAGGAAAGAAAATTTAGAGAAGAAACAATTGCAATTCACCACATGAGAAATTATATATTAAAAATGGCTGCCAATTGGAAATCCGAACAATTAATAGCAAAGAATAAGAACACCAGCTCATAGATTGGAAAATCTATTCTTTATTCCATTCCCAAAAAACCAACTCCATAAACTCTTAGTGTTTTTGAACAATGTGAAAAAAGAAAGCTTCCTCCTAGCCATGGACTATCAAGAACTTCCAGTAAGATTCCAAAACCCATTGCATTACATTTCAAGGCATTTATAACCTTTTAGTTTTGTAACTAATTCTGTAAAATACCATTATTAATAATAAAATTTATTTTGGTTAGACTTTTTCTAGCTTTTCCTGAAAACAGAGTCATGAAAACATATGTATTAAAGAGGAAACAATTGCAATTCATCACATGAGAAAATATATATTAAAAATGACTGCCAATTGGACATCTGAACAATTAATAACAATGAATAAGAACGCTGGCTCACAAACCGGAAAAATCTATTCTTTATTCAATTCCCAAAACAGCTTCATAGACTCTTAGTGTTTTTGAACAATGTGAAAAAAGAAAGCCTCCTTGTAGCCATGGACTATCAAGAACTTCTACTAAGATTCCACAACCTATTACGTTACATTTCAAGGCATTTATAACCTTTTAGTTTTGTATTAATTCTGAAAATACCATAATTAGTAACAAAATTTATTTTGGTTAGACTTCTAGCTTTTCCCAAAACCAAAGTCATTTTCTAACCTCTCTTGCAATGAGTGACTTAATTCGTTTTCTCAAAAAGCAACTTAAAGAATTGAGACAAGAAAAGAGAGAATTGCAAGCTCTTGCAACTAATGATAAGGATTTTGCTTACTCATCTGGTTTAAGTTGGAGTTTGGTCAAGCCTTTTGGCTTAACAAATGCTCCAACAATTTTCCAATCTTGTATGAATCAAGTAGTCAACAAGCAACTCAAAAAGTTTGTCTTAGTATTTTTTGGTTATATCCTAATATTGAGTAAGACTTTGGGAGGAACATATGTGGCATTTGGATGAAGTTTTGGGAATTCTTGAGGCAAAACCATTGTTTGCAAAAGAATCCAAGTGCGAGTTTGCTATGATAGAAATCCTATATCTTGGTCATGTGATCAACTCTAAAGGGGTTAATGTTAGCCAAGAGAATATTAAGGCTATTCTAGATTGGCCCCCACCAAAAACTCTCGCTCAATTGAAGGGGTTTGTTGGGATTTGTGGCTTCTATCAAAGGTTTGTGAAGGTATTTTCACAATTGGCTGCCCCACTTATTTATCTCACAAAAGAGGGGGTATTTATACAGTCTACAACAATGCAAAAGTCATTTGACAATTCAAGCAAATCATGAGTACTTGTCTTGTTTTGGCCATACCCGATCTTTCCAAGCCTTTTGAGCTTGAGTGTGATGCATCCAGGGAAGGAATTGGAGTTGCCTTGATGCAGAATAAGTATCCCATTGCATTTAAAAGCAGAAAGTTGAGAGGAGGAGAAAAGAGTTATTCTATCTATGACAAGGAGATGCTATCATGCTTGCTATTATGCATGCCTTGGAAAAGTTTAGGCAATATTTGGCTGAAGGGAAGCTCATTGTCAAAATAGACCATAATAGTCTGAAGTACTTCCTCAATCAAAAAGACCTTGATGAGGGACAACAAAAATGGGTGACTAAGCTGCAAGCTTATGATTTTGACATAGAATATGTCAAGGAGAAGAAGAATTTGTGGTTGATACATTGTTAGAAAGGCCACATTTGAGTTCCATGATGGAGATAATTGCTAATTGGAAGGAGAAAATTCTTGTTGAGTATACAAAGAATCCATTTGTCACTAGTATCTTGGAAGGTACATGTAAGAACTCTTCTTGCCCTAGATTTTGTGTCTAGTTTTTTTGTTTTATGTTTGCAATTTCTTTGTGGTCTCACAAGGGTTTTCTGTTTTTTCATGTATTTTTGCATATAAAGACACAATTGCTGGGAATGAAAGGAAGCAATAATAATAATCTAGAACTAAATGGCAATACCCCAAACAGCTGATTTTATTGAATACTTGCAAGAAAATCAGATTACAAGCATACCCGGAAATGATAAGCAAATAACCATGGCTGCCAGAATATTGCAGACCCAAAAAGCAGCTCATAAACTGGTTCGATTCTCTTCAAGGCTGCACTCTTTTCTCATAAATTTACTATGGCTGGCTCCTCCACTCCTGGGCGCACCTCTTTATGATTTTTATTGATTTTTTCAATGTTCTTTCAAGGGATTTCAACCCCCTAGTCAAGCCGTCCCCTTGCTGTGATAAAAAACAGCACCAAAGAATTATTTAATGTCTTGAAAACGTGTGCAAATCTTCACCAACTTGCTGTATCAAACAGCTCTTCAATCTGCATATAAAATTTATCAAACCCTTGTGCAAAACTCAGTATTATTTCTCCAATCTGCTCCTCTGAAACCTCTGAATGCCAAATTCAATGGATATCTCACCACCTCAAATGGCTGCAACACTGAAGAGTGAACGTTCTCCAATGGCTAATTGATTCAGAAACCCTTGGCTTCCTCTCTCAGACAAAAAATCATCAAAACCAATGCTCAATCCAATGAATCATTTATTTCAAAGGCTGAAATATATAGCTCCAAGGAGGTCGATTTCCTCCAAAAAAGCAATTTAATAACAATTAAATGTTATAATATTTGTTTCATTTAATTTTCACCTCTTAAAACCTTGGAATAAGCGCCTAACATTTAATTGCATAATTGGCCCCCTTTTTAATGATGAATTGACCCTTCGAAGTTATAAAGTTAAATTATAACTTTATATTATCTCCTTTAATAATTAAAATATTAATTGAGCTACTTAAACTTTAATATCTCCTTCAATATTTAATATTTCATCAAACCGTCTGAAACTAGATCAACTCTGTGAATCTCAAGACGACAGGTGCCTTACTAAAAATAGTAAGGGTCCCTCTCAACCATCCTCTGACTTACTATAAATAGTAAGTATAGCAACTGGAACCCTGTGAACGCCAAACGAAAGCCAACAACTGAAAACCACTGAACACTGGAGATGATGCAAACCTCAGAAGACCCTCTAACCCTCCTCATTAGCCTACAAGGGCCAGAATAATAGGCTAATCTCCTTTGACAATTGATGTCAACTAGAAGGGGACATTACAATACAATGTAAAAAGAGAAGTACAAAGTGGTGAATGAGTTGATTCCTTACAAAGAAAGAATCCTTCTAGTACTTGAATTGGAGCTCAAAGAGAAGATTTTAAGGATTTTTCATGATGCTCCCTTGGCTGGTCACCAAGGATTATTCAAGACTTACAAGAATATTCATGAAAGATTCTCATGGATGGGGGGCTTAAGGATGATGTTAAGTTTATAAGAGAATGCAAAATGTGTCAACAAAACAAAAATGAGCACACTTTCCTTGCTAATCTATTGCAGCCCTTACCTATTCTCAACCAAAAGAGGGAGAGCATTTCAATGGCCGTCATCACTAGGTTACCAAAAGTGCAAGGGAAGGACTGTATTTATGTTGCCTTTGTCTAATTGACGAAATTTGCACTCTTCTTTGCTATTTCTATAGATTTTAGAGCAGCTCAAGTGGCTTATTTATTCTTCAGAGAAGTGTTCAGACCATGGATGGAAAAATTGACGAGTACTTGCCGAGTGGGGAGTATGGTGAGTATTCAAGTTTACTTGCTAAAATTACCCGCTAACTTTCTGGAAAGTACTCACTGGTTTTTTTATGAGTACTTGCCAAAAAGTCGGCGATTCAGTACTAAAAAGTTGGCCACTTAGGTAAAAAGCCCGACGGGTCAAAAACAGACCCAAAAAAGCCCAAACACAATCCATCTTTTGCTTTGCAAGGAAGAAAACCCTTCAAGGCACCCGCCAATTGAGAGACACCATTTCCAACATGTTTGCATAGGTCACTTTTTTGTTTTTTTTTAAACATTTTATTTCATTTTGGCTGCAAAATCTAGCATCTAGGTTAAAAAAAATTCATCATATCCTAAAACTAGGTAGTATTTTTGCATTTAAATTATAATTTTTTTTATTTTTATTTTTTTGGCAAATCGCTATCAGAGAGGGTAGCACTCATTCATTCATTCAAAACAGAGAACATTACATTTCAGTCCGCCTTGTTCAAAGATGGTTCTCAGACCCCATGCTACATCATTTAGCTGACTGAGAACATTAACAAAAAAAAAAAACATTTTGTTTACACATATATAATCAAGTATAGCTTAGAGATTTACTACCCAAATCGCTTCCTGGAGATCACCACCGCCACTCCAAGCTTCGGGATTCTCAAACACCTCTCGCGCACCACAGCTCATACCTTTCTCCGGCCACGCTAAACAACTATTCTCGGGATCTCAATTTACCACCTTACCTTATGCCCATCATGATGCCATCTTCGCTGCCCACACACTGAGTTGTTGAGCAATTTAAAGGAAACAGCAACGCCAAAAAGTGTTCCCTTCCCGAAGAAGACTAAGGGACACCGACATGCCAGTAGTGGAGACCCCGACATAGATTGCCCACCCCATCCCAACGACCCCCGCTGACTACCTTCCTGCAGTAGTCAAGGATGCAGAATGCTCTCCTTTCTATAGATTTCCATGCACAACAGCCAAGACATAGGATTGCTTGAGGATGTGACTTGACATGCCTGTGCTATGCCTTCGTTTGCCAGGAGATCCGCTAGCATATTTTCTTCCCTATACACATGACAGATATTTAAGTTTGTCAGTTGTGCCAATAGGGATTCGATCAACACTAGCCACGATTGGAGTTTCCAGCTTATTGCTGAGTGCAAGCTGGCCGCCCTTATGATTATTTTAGAGTCACCTTCTAGATCCACATTGTGAATTTCATGATCCACACAATATTTTAGACCTTCATAAAAACCTGCCGCCTCCGCCTCATTATTGGTTCCTAATGGAAGCTTTATTGATGCTGCCCAGACAAATAGTCCATACTCATCCCTGATTACAAAGCCTGCTCCAGAGGGCCCCGGGTTGCCCTTAGAGGCCCCATCAAAATTTAACTTTAATCTTCCACTGGGCGGTAACATCCACCTTGCATTGGCTCTACAGGATTTATCCTTTAATAGCACACCTTTAGGAGCTTTAATCTGAGGCCAGTTTTTTAGCATTGCTTCATCCCAGGCAGAAAAGAAACTAAATTTTTTATTGGCAGCCTTCATATTAAAGTGTTCACTCACACCCCCTTCAATGTTATTAATTACCTTTTCCACCAAAAGGGCTTTATCCCGGAAAATTCTTGCATTACATTTGCGCCACAGGTGCCAAATGATCATTGCCGGCACCTCCATCCAAAGACCCGCCAAAGCCGAACCCTTTGCTAGGAGCAGCCATGACAAAAAAACATCTTTGAGATTATTCTGGAGCGGACCTTGCCAACGAAGTTTCCTGCAAAAATAACTCCAAACATCTTGTGCATATTGACATTCTAAAAGGATATGATTAGCAGTTTCTTGATTATTTGTACAAAATACACATCTATACAGGCCCAAAAAACCAAGCCTACACAACCTGTCACCTGATAAAATATGGCCATGGAGAGCTGTCCAAGCGAAAGCACCAGCCTTAGGCAGCATGAATTTACCCCAACAAAGCTTACTTGGCCAACCATCCCCTGAACTTTCCTTTCTCAGGACTTCGTACCCGATTTTCACCGAGTACACCCCGGATCTTGCCGCACACCATCTTAGCTTGTCCTGCGAATTTGAGAAAAACAGCCTTCTCTTTTTTAATTCTTCTTCAAGCGTTACCTTGTGTTCTGAGTCTAGCATGTTGAAAGACTTCCATGAAAATTCCTTACGCCCATTTTTTTCTTGGATGAACACATAGTTTTTCACCAGCTCACCGTATGTCTCGGAAACCTGCCGATGCACCTCCAACATACCTGGCAGATTGATTAACGGTTCATAACCGTTCCAGGAATCGAACCAGAAGGTTGCCTTCCCACCATCACCAATCGACCACGTTAGGTGATCCGTTATCAGCCTCCTACAATTCAAGATGAAATTCCACATTGTCGATCCCCTCCGCGGATTGGCAATTGTTAGAATCTTGTCTTCTTCTTGGGAATCTAGATATTTCGCACGCGGGAGTTTCCCCCATTGGGCATCTGGCTGTGCGAAGACATTCCATACCATTTTTGCCCCCAAAGCTGTGTTTTGAAAATAAAGCGCTTTTACTCCAGCTCCACCGACCTCCTTTGCCTAAATTCTAAAAAATTGGATTCATCACCATTTTTTCATAATTTTTGTAATTTTTTCATTGTTTTTTGCATACACAACTTTTTATTTTTATTTTAACCTTTTATTTAGAAAAAATGTTTGAAATTTTTACATTATATTAAAATTTTACTAATTTAAACTAATTTATATTTATTCAAACTAATTTTCTGCTCATTTTTAGTGATATATGCAAAATTTAGGTTTTTTTTGTATTAAAAAATTAATAGGTTGTGCTTTCACTTTGAATGTGTAGGTTAAATACATCATATAATGGCAAATACAAAAGCTTCTTTATCAGGTTCAAGCTTAGGCTCCACAGCATTTGGAATGTCCCCTTCCTAGGCAGTCATCAGGAGTTGTGGTTAGTCTATCACCTTGGTTCTCATAGACTAACGTGGTGGTTACGGGACCCTTTTGAGGGATTTTGTGGCTTATCAATCAACCATTTGGGTTTCATTGGTGTTATTCTAGCTCAATGAGTTTTAGGCGTTTCACAGTGATGCCTTCTGGAGCATTCTTTGGACACTTTGTTTGCACTTACTATTTTTAGTCACGGGTTGATCACCAACCTGGTCAGTTGGCAACATTTCTATGTTGGGAATGTAGGTGAATATTTACCTTTGTTTTATCTTGGTAGTTAGCGCAGTCCAGAGCTTTAATTTTAAATAATGTAAATATTAAAGTTAAATTAATGTTTTAGCTTTAGTGTTATTTATTTTATTTGACTTTATGATTGAGGAGTTATTAGGGGTTTTTTAATGATATTTTAATATCATAAAGTTGGCCCCCCAACTCAAGGGAGTCATAAGGGAAGAAATAAATTAAATAAAAATAAAGTAAAAAGACCAATTTGGCATGGGAATTGAGGAGTATAAGGTTCTTTTGTGAGCTCATTTTGATTCATGCTAGAAAATATACACAATGAAGGGTGGACTGAGGTCTTGGCTTTGTGAGGACGAAACCCCTCACGAGGATCTTCAACTGCGAGACTGAAAGACATCTCAAGGTTGAATGTTGATAACTCCATTCAAGAGTTATGTGTTTGTACGATAACGATTGCTTCAAATTTGTGAGTCTCCTTCAGAGAAAAATTTGTAGTATATCAATATATCTTGTTGGAGACAAATTTCTAGGATTATACAAGGTTTATACAAAAGAACTTTTTAGGGTTTATATTTGCAGATTTTGGGTTATAAATATATTCAAGTTTTGTCTTTTAGGAGTTGTGGCTTTGAGGAAGAAATTGTGATACTCTAGCCATGGCATAAAGTAGAGAAAGCTAATTTGATTGAGATCATTATTTGTCATCCATATTATCTGAGTAAGTCGATTTACAATATGGTTTGCTAATCTAGCGTTGCATGAAGCTTCATTATGGTTCAAATGGCTTAGTTCTTGCAGGATCTTCATAATTATCCTTCTGCCAACTTCATTTATACCAACTGTTGCTTTTAAAATATCACCACCTCCATTGAGAAAGTGGATGCACCTTTTATTGGATATCTGGGTGCTTGCATGGAAGTCAACTGAGTCTGAAAACAAACAAAAATCATGACATATCATTTTCAGGCTTTGAATATTTGTCTTGGCCTATCGAATGACCATTTCAAAGGCATTGTCTTATTCGTAGCCCTCATGAGCTGAGTCGTGACTAATCAAGAGACCGACATGGAAATTGAAGAAGGGGTCAAAGCTACCATATTGGGTCCTATGTTCCTATATACTTCATAATAGCTGGCCGCCACCTTTATCATATTTATGTCTGCTCAGGGATCGTAGACTTGCGTCAAGCGTAGCTATTTGAAATTATATCGAGCCATTGCAAGGAGCCAAACATTGTCGCCTCTCATATTGGAGGTCGTGGGTTTTGGAATATTGCTCTTCTCTTGAGCAACAAATTAATTGAAGTTGTGGACTTACACGCTTTGTCATCCTCATATGTTTGGTAAGTTTTGTGGAAGCAATTGAAGATAACCTTGTAGTTGGATTTATGAGGTGCTCCAAGAATCAAACCACAACAATCAATTGTATCTTGGAATCATTGAATGTCAGGTATAACAAAACATTTACGAGACACGAGTGTTGAATGCTCCTTCTTGACCTACGTAAAGTGGTATGTTTTTTATTGTGGTATACATTGAAATTGAAGATTTTTTTATCAACTTTCAAGAAATCAAGTTCTTTTGGCCGCCATTGTAAATTATGAGGAAAAATCCTCTGAATTGTGGATAAAATAGTCAATGGCCTTGGGGATGAGCCAAGAACTAGATGTGTTGAGATTGATTATTTGAATCTTGAAATATCCAAGTTGTGTATTTTACTCAATAAGTAGTCTAGTTGCCTTATTTGATTTTAGGACATGACATTCATCAATATAATTTCCAGGGTGCTTGTGATGAGTACAATGCTTTCTTCCATTCCTTGATAAAGCAGCTAAATCCTTGTTGGATTTGGTTGATGAGCATGTGGTGTGAGGGAATCTGGGAGGAGCAGAAGATGAGCAATCTTTTCTTTTCAAAGAAAAGATTAATTGGGCTTCATCTATCCATTTTGTTGTTTAGTTTACAACTTTAAAGCATTTTAGAAAACATGCTATAAAAAAGTGATGTTAAAGATTTCCAATTCCTTTTGAAGATGAAAAGACTACCATAAGACAAATTTGACCTGCAGCATATTATCAATAGCATTAACCTCTTACTTGGCAAAGAGGTGATGTTCAGCTAAGATGGAGCTAGTGCGCCAAAGCTCTTTATTGCACCCAAGGGGGTGTAGACGGCCATGTTAATAAATAATTATATTGTAATCGACCGTACTAATTAAATAATTGTTGTAGTCAGTCGTACTGGGAATAGATAATAATAGTTTAAATAATACATGCACAGTTTAAAGTAAAAGTTGGATTAGTTGTTAGGCAGGTAGTTAGGAAGAATTGTCGACGGTTGGTATCCCAACCAACCTCGGCCATCTATATATGTATCTTGTCATTTGTAGTCGAATAGGGTTAATTGCTATGTATTGTTGAGATACTTCATGAAATCAATCAATCCATTGTGCTGTGCAATTACTCTTACGATTGTTCTGTGATTCAAATGTGATTCATATTCTAGTACGTGCAGTATGTTTGTGAATTATTCCCGTTTACTCCCATAGTACATTGAACACTACCCAGTGAGTAAACATTTGGCGTCGTTGCCTGAGCGAACTAGGGAATCACTCGTCATGGCAGCGTAATGGGTCTCCCGGCAGACGAGCCCGTGAATAGCAATGAGGAAAGGGAAGACCTATTGTCTGAAGATCTTGTCAATTTGTGGAAGATATCTTTACGAGATCATGTATGAAGGGAATCCCGTAAGCGGGAGATCCCTAAGGAAGTTATCTGGGATAGGTTGGAAGTGAATGACGAGGTAGATCACCTCCTGAACCATATGCCCAGATTGCTGGCCCGTCATTTCATCATCCTACAAGACCTTCGAGAAGAAGAGGATCGGGAACGCCGAAGGCAGCAAATACTGCAGCGCTACAAAGAGGGAACCAAACAAGAAGAAGAAGCACAAGACACTAGCCGGAGATGTACATTCAGTAGACAGCAATGATCGCCTAAACAAATTTTAAATGCCCATACGGCTGAACAAAGACAAGAATCGAGTACCTGACGGGCACGAGACTCAGGAGGAGAAGGTTTAGCGATCACTCAGGCTGCAAGAACAGGAAAACCGGCGGAGACAACTAAAGCAAGTCAGTAAGGAATTGGAGGAGGATCTAATTGAAATAAATTAGAGTATTAAAAGAACACATGAGAATCTGACAAGAATAGACACATCTATTGGAAGAGCACACCAAAGTTTGGCGGAAGGAAGGGACGAAGGACCCTTTGGCACCCCGTACGTAGGAAGGTATGATCCTTATGAGAACGAAGATGAATTAAGTAGTAGCATCAGACGTTTTCGGGAGTTGTCCTTATCAGACGACGACAAACGGCTGACGAGTGGAAGATCTGAGCCCAATACCCCAAGGCGGAGAGAGTATCAAAGTGAACCCCAAGAGACTCAAGGTGTCGAGGACGCTGACGCAAGACGTGGGAGTGACTCATACGTGGCCGAGAGTGCAAGTGACGCACCAAAACGTAGCGGGGAAACCAGTCTAATCGGGTCCAATACACAAGGAGGACAACGGGGAAAGATGGTGATTCCTGAGCAGCAGAAGCTACCGAAGTTTATGGGGAATGGGTCAGAAGATCCAATACGGCACTATAAGACATGTGAAACTATCTGGATAGCCAGCGGACAGGATGATCCAGACCAATGGTTGAAAGCATTTCCAGCGACACTCCGAGATAGTGCCATTGATTGGTACTCTGAATTAGATCAAGCACAAAAAGCTACATGGAGGTTATTGAAGCAAGCTTTCCAGGAGGAGTTCAAACTCCTACGCGATGATAGCGAGACTGTTGTGAAGATATACAATACCAAGCAAGGAAAGCATGAGAGTGTGTGGACCTATAATCGAAGACTCAAAGATTTGTTGGGGAAATTGGAGGCACAGCCGGCCGACAAGTTGAAGAAAAGATGGTTCATCGAGGGATTGCTTCCGTCATTAAGAAAGAAAATGAAAGTTGTACCTCCTTCGTCATATGCTGAAGCATACAATCGGGCAATGGACATAGAAAGTGAAAATAAAACATCCTCCCGAGGGAAAAAGATGGACGATGAGGAGAGTCCGGACGACAACGACAGCGACAGTGAATCCAAGACTGTACAAGCACTTAGAAAAGATATGATGCGAATGATGAAAGAATTAAAGGCCGACAAAGAGAGTGCAAGGGAAGCACGAGAACTGTGGTGTACAGAGTGCAATGGGGAAGGTCACACAAAAGCGAATTGTCCAAAGAAGATGTTTTGTGATATCTGCCAAGTTATGGGACATTCCATCAAGGAATGCCCATACAATTTGAGAGCAAGGGGTACACAAGTACTCTTCACTCAAGGAGAGCTGTCAACATCGCCGAACACACCACCAAAGCCCCAATACAACAGTAATGCATCCCCTGGAGGTTATCGAAGCAACAGAAGTCCGAGAAACATGATACAATATGATGCAAAAAAAAAGGCCCATGATCCAATGCAGGAACTGCAACGAATGGGGCCACTTTGCCAGGGACTGCCAAAACAGTCAAGGTTCGAGAGGGAGATTGTGTAAGTGGTGTGGACTAGGTGATCATGAAGATAACGAATGCCCTAGGCAAAAGGGTATCCACATGCTGGAAGTAGAAGAACAAGAGGTATTGGCGATCACCAGAGCACAAGCAAAAAAGGCCATTTACCCAGATCCATGTACAGAGAAACAAAGGATGAAGGAAGCAAAAACCGAAGTGGAACTGGCGATGGTGAAGGAAAACAAAGTACCTCTGGAGAAGCTAGGAACCTCTTGGAGGTCGGAGGCGGAAACCAACATCGTATGGTAGGTATTGCAGACCACCGTACCGATCAAAGTAACTGACCTTCTCCAGACTATGCCGCAGTTGGGACTGGCGATCACAAACGTCGTCGGGGATGGCAAGCAACCGCGATTGGAGGAACGAAGGCAAGAATTGGTCCCAGAACCGCCACCGTACGATGAACAAACAGTCGATCCAGTATTGCTCACGACAAACATCGGGAAGATGCCAGCGGTCGTGCATATAGGGATCAGAGGGAATATCTTGACAAATACTATCATCGACGGAGGATCAAGAGTCAACGTACTACCCGAAGACACATGGAAGAGTCTTGGGAAGCCTACACTCTGGTCGCCAACATTCCAACTGGTTGGCGCTGATCAACATGGTATCAAGCCGTTGGGAACGCTGATGGCGCAGAAGGTGACGATCGGGACACAACAGTTTTTGCTAAATTTTGTCGTCGTCCCATTACAGAGGAAACCGTACGATGCACTACTTGGGAGAGGATGGCTGATAGCGGCAAAGGAAAATCATAATTGGAATAGAAACACACTCTCGATCGAGAACAACAGGCAGAAGTACGTCATCGACTTGAAGAACCAGGCCGTGAGCGAAGAATTGGCTTCCTCCGGATCTGAATCGGATGGAGGTGAGTCAGATGTCGACGAAGGAAGGAAAGCTATGGAACCGAACACCGAAGGCGTACTTGAACTCGAGAGTTATTCGGAGGACAAGACAAGCTCGTTGAATGGCTTATTTCATTGGCAGATGGAAGACTATGAAGTGTTTTACCGAGAGTGTAACATGCTACAAATCGGGGAAATCAAGGAAGAAGAGAAACAAGGAACGCCCAGCCAGACACTTCTGACCGAGCATGAAGAGTACAAAGAGAAAGTATTGGATGATACACCAACCGACAAGTTGGAATATGACAAAGTACGAGGTAGTGAGAGAAGTCATAAGAAAGGAAGAGAGAGGAGAAAGAAAATGAAAAGGAGATAGAGGAAAATAAAAAGGAGCAAAGTGGAGATAATGAAAAAATGGAGCAAAATAAAAAGAAAGAATTAAAAAAATTTAAAATTGAGGAGAGAAAAACAATACAAAAAGGGAAGAATAAAAGAATTAGAAAGGCGGAAGTCTTAAATGAAGTCGAAAAAATAAAAGGAAGTGAAAAAATTAAAAGGGACCAAGGGAAGGAAATTTAAAGTAAATATTAAAATATTAAAATGGAGGAAGGGCATACGACCTAAACCTATTGAGGATGCTCAATATAAGTCAAAAAGTGCACCATCAGTCAGTACTCAAAACACATCGAAGAGGAATCGACAAAAGCAGAAGGGAACAAGTCTGAAAGCCGTACGAGTGAAGGTGGAAGCCGTACGCAGTAAGAGGAAGAAGTTTGTACGCTGGCACAAAGAGAGGGCATACGGTGGACAGGATGAAGGCCGTACGTCTTGAAGGACGTACCACAAAGTTTCGTACGTATTTGCCACTTGAAGAAATCCGTATGCTCTGGAAAGAGGAAGTCCGTACGACTACACTTGAAGAAACCCATACGGTTACATTTGAAGGAATCCGTACGCTTGCAACAGGTCATATGCACACAAACAAAGCAAGAGGCCGTACGCACAAGGAAGCAGGTCGTACGGTGTGGGGAAAGGTAAGTTGTACGCATAAGGGAGAAGGCCATACAATCTGAGGCAGGTCATACCAAACATCGACCTAGAGAAAGTAAGTCTAAGAAAAACAATGCAAAATCTATATTTTTCGACTTCGTCAGCACTATTCAGAACCTGTGGAAAAATCATCAAAATAAGGCGCGCGATGCAGTTTCGAGTGGTTTTAGAAGTGTTAAATTGGTCTTGGCGGCGGGGGCGCTGCCCCTCGACCCCGCACGCTAGGGGCGCTACCCCCGGACCCCGCGAGGGGCGCTGCCCCTCGACCCCGCTGGGGGCGCTACCCCCAAACCCCTGCAAGGGGCACTGCCCCTTGACCCCGTTGGGGGCGCTGCCCCCAAACCCCCGCAAGGGGCGTTGCCCCTAGAACCCCATCACAGTTATTGGAATTTCCAATTTGCAGTGCAACCAACCATCATAGTGCAGTTGCAGGAGCAATTGGCTGCCGAGCAAATGAGAGTTGCAGCTCTCGAGGAGTTGGTGCAGAGAGATGGAGTATTGGGTGAGAGTGACAATCAGTTGGCAAAGGAGGATCAGCTAGTGGTGGAAAAAGATACACAGGTGGTTGATGTGCAGCGACTTTCAGCCGACAGGGAGAGTCAGCCACAGGGAAAATAACAGGAATTGGCTAGCACCCAGTTGAAACTGCATAGAGAAGGATACCCAATTGGGCGATGCACAATGATTTTCAGCACAGAGGGAGAATCAATTACATCTAAAGGACGAGTTGGCATTTTTTGTTTTCAGTCGTCCAGAAGACGACTACTTTGTGGGGGGCATGATGTAGACGGCCATGTTAATAAATAATTATATTGTAATCAACCGTACTAATTAAATAATTGTTGTAGTCAGTCGTACTAGGAATAGATAATAATAGTTTAAATAATACATGCACAATTTAAAGTAAAAGTTGGATTAGTTGTCGGGCAGGTAGTTAGGAAGAGTTGCCGATGGTTGGTATCCCAACCAACCTCGGCCATCTATATATGTATCTTGTCATTTGTAGTCGGACAGGGTCAATTGCTATGTATTGTTGAGATACTTCATGAAATCAATCAATCCATTGTGCTGTGCAATTAATCTTATGATTGTTTCGTGATTCAAATGTGATTCATATTCTAGTACGTGCAGTATGTTTGTGAATTATTCCCGTTTACTCCCGTAGTACATTGAACACTACCCAGTGAGTAAACAGGGGGTTGAATGGCATTCCGCTAGATGCTCTAAAATGTGTCCAATTATCAATTTTTTTGTTAACATGAGACTGCTGCTAGGTAGGGGCGTGATTGTCGATAAGGACCTTAGGTATCCTGATTTCTTGTGC
Organism: Sequoia sempervirens; assembly: GCA_007258455.2. Classification (NCBI taxonomy): domain Eukaryota; kingdom Viridiplantae; phylum Streptophyta; class Pinopsida; order Cupressales; family Cupressaceae; genus Sequoia; species Sequoia sempervirens. The sequence continues at coordinate 283,071,741 of VDFB02000008.1, read as the reverse complement.
TCATGTGAAATTCGATTGTCTTGAAATATGCCTCCAAATTGCAAATCCAAGCATGCAATTTGTTTGTGTCAGTTGTTCCACTGAATTGAGAAATGGATATCTTCATTGCAACTAAAAGTAGGTTGGGTAATCTGGCCAGTTGGGTGAATCGTACTTATGTTTTTCTGTTACCCCAAGAGTTGTTTCGAAATGCTGGTCATTTGTTTCATAAGTTGGAGTTGAAAGTCATTTGTTGTTGGCATTGGTCATGGAGCTCCCAGGCAAGCAGTTGGACCAAGGCATGGTTCTTTGTAGTGCTTGTGGGCAGTGGGACTATTGAACCATCAATGGTATCTACTGAGGTGATTTTATTTCTAAATCCTTGTTTGCATAAAAGAAGCCTATTTTTATAGACTAAAAGTAGTACAAGACATTTAATGTTTCAAGTTTCAACTCCTAATTTCTAACTATCCTCCTCTCTTTTAATTTATTTTTCTCTACTTTAAACTTATAGTTATGGACCTTGCTGCCAGTTAATCCTACTTCTGATACATAGGGCTTTGATTGGAGTGTGGAATAAAATAAAATATACAGCAAAGAGAGATCTCATCATTGCTTGATATAGTCCAGCATACAAAAGATGTCATGTTGCTCATGTTCGTTATGGAATGTGCAGCAATTGTTAGTATGATCCACCCAAATCTGTCTCTTATAAAAGCCTTTTAGGAGAAAAGAATTTTGTCCAGATTCTGACATTGTAGCCTTTCCTTTAATAGAATAAGAATCTTTCTGTTGGAATAAGATGGATGTTTTGCAGCATAACAAAAACATGGGCCAGTAAAAAAAACTGTTAAGGTGAAAGATTTGACTTGGGATCAAGCATATATTTTGATATCAGATAACACCCAAACTATGAAAAATTTGCAAAATGAGGGTATTACTGTATTGAATGCATTTTCCAACTGTAACAAAGCAAAAGGATTGGGCTACAGGGGCCAAAGTCAAGGTGCTCACATGGAGCTAAAAATGATTTGGAACATACCTCATGCAGTCTTGATTGTTGAGCAAATCTATACAATGTAGAAGCCCTAAATGTGATTGTCTGTGAAGACTATTAGGTCAGGTAAAAGAGTCAGTAGAATATGAACTGTTAAGTAGATTCTCACATCAACAAGGATATTATGTATTCAAAGTGGTAAAAATGAACTCAAAATACAATTTCTGTTGCTGAGATGTAGTGGGATGTCCCATAGAACATTTTGCCAAAAGGATCAAACCTGACAATGTCTCTAGAGGCACATAGTGGCATCTATTTGAAAGGCATACTTGAACCTAATAGCTTTTCGAAAGTCTTGAGGTGAAAAGTAGCTAATTGTCTACCTAAATAAAAATGTCACATTTTCTTAAACAAAAAAATGCAGTTCTGTATATGAAGGAGAAGGATTTTAAAGCCAAGCTTTGAAATTTGCTTATTGATTGGAAAACATGTAACAACCAGCATCTAGAAATCTACTTTAATCCAGTTATTTGTTGAGCTCTAAGCATCAAAGTGTTTCTATGAATCATGATTCTTAAAGAAAAAAGATATCTGCAACATTCTAGATATATAATCCTTGCTAGATGTTACCAAGAAGTTCAATAATAGCAGTTTGGAGTGGTATTTTAAGCTTATATTGTTTAATTTTAGCTTGGCTTCTCTCTTTGTGCAGTTTCTGACAGATTTTAATCTCATTTTCTAACTTAGTATGCTTCTTTTGGCACAGAATTGTTATCTTGAAGATGAGAATGACCTACTCTCAGTTCTTGACGACGTGGAGAAGGCTTCTGCACATGTACCTACTCTTCTTGCATCTTTGGAGAGTTTTTTGATTGAGCTAACAAAAGTACAAAACAAAGATGCTCAAAATCGTATTTATCAACTTCTTGAGCGGCTCTTATTACATTGTCCAAGGTACTTAGCTCTATTCCTTTCTGCTCTTCCACATGTGGACATGCAGAAGAAAAGTTTATCATTATTTGAATTGCAATTTTCTGTGTGACTTACTTTCATACCTAATTATGGCACATACCTAATGCATTCAGAGATCAAGTATGTTACAGTTGCGTGAGTCAACTAAGAGTTGAAACGAATTAAAATTTTGGTTGTGAAGTTTTGTACCTGAATGAGAAAAAACTTATCCTAGGTATGATTTGCAATCTTCTTGAGCTCTACAAGTCTCAACTTTAAAACAGTGTAATCCATTGTAAACTTTTCCAATTATGAATAGAATGCTATATTACATATCATTTTCAAAACATATGAAAGCATCTGCATTGCTGTTATACACACATATACACACTCAATATCAAAAAGTATATATTTATAGTAGTCGCCACAGGTATAAATTAGAAGGCAATTGAGGAAATATACCTATGGCTACTAAAACATTGTGTACTTATACCACTCACATATACTTGATAGTTTTGTTCATTATTCTATCATGTGTTTTTATTTTGCTGCCTTGCACTTTGCATTTATCTCCCACCACACTTTCCTTACATTCTCCCTGTTGTACTCTCCTCATTCAATACATTCCAATTTGCACCACTTGAACACCTCCTATGTTAGAAATCCTTTCTTTCTGGAACATTCAACTGTGGCACTGCAAATTATGTGAAGTGATACACCTAACTCATATCTTGCGTAACACTTACACGATAAAACACTAATAATGCACACCCCTGATTTAAGTTGCATGTATACTTTAAATCAAGCATCTGCTAGCACCATAGTCTCTAACTAATTCATTCTTCAATTCACTCCTTGAATGTGAGTTCTTCTATGGTCAAATCGAACAAATTGATGTGAACCAAAATATAGCCCGCTGAGAGCAAGCAATGTGGTAGAAGTTTAGAACAGTATCTGTGACTTGTTCTTGGTCCATCATAAATGAGCTATGCTTCATTTTGTCATTGGCTTTTTTGGCATATAGGCATATGATTGTCTGCAAAATAGATTGCAAGCCCTGTGAGTACTCGCCAAGTTGTTGAGTACTTGTCTAAACTGCACGAGTAAACACAGGTTTAACTCATGAGTCTCTGCAGATGAGTTACAGATGAGTTGTAGACAAAAACTTGCCAGGTTTTGTAATGTCCCTTCTCAAAACAAAAATAATATTTTATTATTTTTGAGTCTGGCGCCCAAAAGAAGGGAAAATAATATTTAATTTTTTAATATTTGTGCCAAAAATATCTTATATATTTTATATGGGCTGGGGCGGTCCCTTTTTGGAGGAATAAGGTGAAAAAAATAACTAAAAAAATAATAAAAAATTCAAAAGTCAAGTGGGCACCCAAAGGAGGGAAAAATAAATTAAAACAATTTTAATTTTGCAAGTTTTGGTGCCCAAAGCTGGGTTGGCCAGTTTGGGAGGCATAAGGAGATTGTTATATAAACAAGGTCACTTGGAAGGCATGTTTTATCATGGACTGATTCATCTCTGCTATTCTGATCTGCACTTTGGCGAATTCTTTAAGGACGAAAACCCTTAGGAATTGAGGAGAAGTTGGACAAAACCCTAGCTTCTTCCATGGAGGACTTCATCACGGAGGTTCACATGGGCTTCAATGGTGATTCTTGCTAGGATCGCATTCAGATTTCTGCGTCAACATTTAGGCATCTAGTTGGTGGGGCAAATTGGGCAAGTTGGAGGATATTCTTCAGATTTCAAGGGTTGCAAACCCTATCAGCAGACCAGTAGGCCAGCGCACCCCTTTGGTAGGGTTTTAGAGTTGTTTTCATCAAATAGTTGCATTTTGTTGGCATTGGTGTGAGCTGGAGCAATCTCGCCCAGCTAGGGTTAGAGTAGGAGGTCATATCATTGCATAAATTGGGGTTACTTCATATCAGCAGACTTCTATAAGGTTATGGGCATGTTTGGAGCCCATTTTATTATGTAATCTCATCCTTAGTTAGATCTGATCTGTAGCAGCAGACTAGACATTTGAATATCAGAAATTTTGGCATATATTAGTGGATGTTTGGGTACTCTATTGTGTTGTTTTCATGCTTGTTCATGATCAAACAAATCTGTTATAAATTTTGATGTTATTGAGATGAAAAATGTTGCTGCTAATCCATATATGAACTCAGAAATTTGCATCAGCAAACTAGGGTTTGAGCAGAAGTATAAAATCAGAAAATTAGGGCATCATTTTATGTTACAAAAATCAGAAAAATTGTATATATATTGGTTGGGATATTTCAGGTTTCACATGATTCCGAGGTAAAAAATCACAATGCAGGATTGAAACGTGTCAACGCAAGTTAAAATGCACCAAGGCAGGTCAAAATGCGTAATTCACAAGGATTTTATTTATTTTTCTATAAAAGTTTAAAACCCTACATTTGCCCCTCCAACAAACCTTGGTTTTTGCCGAGTACTCTCCAAGTTCAAGTCTCCAAGATGTCCACACCTTGCAAGTCTTCTCCTTTGCCTTTGTTCACATCATAAGGTGAACTCACATCCACATTCTATGCAATTTGATTACAATGTGTGGTTCCTAAAACATCTTAGAGACTCAAAAGCTTTAAGAACAACAACTATGTAAAAGAGGAAATCAAACACAAAGAAGATGAATGGGAATTAAGCATTAACATTACAGTTTACTAGAATTGTCTTATAATTTAGAATAAGTGAGATTTTTTGTCCCACATTGTTCCAAATCAAGAGATGCCCTGAATTTAAATTTGGATGAATAGGTGACAACAGTATGAATCTAGACAAATTTCATGCCTTTGATGACATGAGACTGTTCCTATAATGAATGAACCTGTGTGAGTGCTTCAATTTCTCTCTGCAGCTAAAGAATTATAGGCAAAGGAAAGAACAAATTTCCAGCTTCTGCAACATGAGAATTGCAACCATAATAAATCTTCTATTAGATTACCCTAGTCAAGCCCCAATCGCCAAGTGTTTAGACCTTTTAAAAATGTGCCATTTTGAGTAGAAGCGAGGCAACATGATTGTAAATCTCCACTGCCTTGTTTGGTAGGGTATGTTTTGGAAAATGTATCATAGCATCCAATGGCCCCTCTTCATCTATTTTTGGGAGGAAACCTTTTACCCCCAAAATTGACTCAAGTAAATGATATCATAATTCTTAGGGTTCAAAATATAGGCTTAGGCTTGCAAGTTAGTATTATGCTCACCCTGTTTGTGAACAAGTATATTCTCAACATCTGAAGGTATTTCTCTTCAACATCTTGTTGAACCCTAGATCTTTTTGTTGCTAAATAGTCAGTTTTTCTTTAACTGACAGGTACCAACAAAAATAATGATTTTGCTTGTTCCAATCATGGCAACTTAATTAACTGATGCAATCAAGGATAGAGCCAAATTAACAGCAGCCTTGTCCTTGCAGCCAGAACTCAGTTTTAATACTCATATTCTTAATGCATGATGAAGATCTATTCTTTTAATTCAGATTTCAAAAATCCCTCTCTTTTAGCTTTCAATGGATTTTATAGCAGTAATTAGAAAACTAATGATTTGATTGATTTTCCTTGAGCCTTAACCTTCTAAATTCTCCATTTCTACACATTCTGTTGTCCCTTTATGTGAATGCTTTAAAAATAAATGAATAAAAATTGTTGCCTTATGGATCTGATTTCTCTATGCCCAAGATGCACTTGCATCAGACACCCTGGGTAATAGAAAACATTAGTCTCTCCTGACTCGAGGTTAAATCTCGCAAGGTATAGCCATAACAACCAACCTTAGCAGAATTCAACTCCGTTGAGTCCTCTATAGGACTGATTCTCCACTTGAGAAAATACTTCCTATGCTCCTCTTCCTTGGCTCTTCTATCTACTTGAGTCCAGAATCTTCTGTTTCCTCCTCAAGCATCTGTTGTTTCTAATCAGCAATCAAAAAATCTTAGTTTTTTTATCCTCTTTGTCTTGCATGCCATGAAATGCATATCTGTTTACCACTTTTAATATGGGTGAAATGTACGTAACTTTAGGCAACATTATTTCATATGACTACTTGAGAACCTTCTCAAAACTTTGTATGGTCCAATCCTTTTCCACTAAATCTCCTTGAAACTCAATTTCTCGTCTCCTCTAATCTATGTGCTTCTTGTATGGCCCAATCCTTAGCCGCTTTTGCACTTGCATCTGGACTTCACTTATATATTTGGCAAAGCCTTCCCCCTTTGTACTCTTTCTAGTCAATTTTTTTATGTCTTTCAACTCTGTGACACCTCTTGAACTGTATCCACACATGGTCTAAAATGGGATCTTTACAACACTCTTGTTTACTAAGTAGTTATTATTAAACTTTGCTTGTGCTAAAATCATTCGTTTGGCCTGTGCAGTAAAGATAGCAGTCATAAGGTTGTCAAAGCTGTGTTGCTTAATCTCAAATCATCTGATATTACCTTGGTGAAAATGGCCGCACAACAGGCTGTCAGATTTTTCTACCATTGTCCTGGTACTGAGTAATACTTAATAATCATGTTCTGGAATTCAATCTTGCTTTCATGAAGTGGCTTTTTAAGAAGAGCTTTGAAAACTGACATGATGTTTTGGTTTCATGCAGAGCTACAAGAAACATTGCTTGTAGAATTGTTTCTGACAAGAGGTGATGTGGGGGAGGACCTGAAACAATTGCTTTGTGATCTCCTCTTATTTACCAATTGACATGTGGATAACAAGCCAGGATTGCAATGTTACCTGGTACTGAGTAGTACTTAATATTGGAAATTCAATCTTGCTTTCAGGAAGTGATTTTTTAAAGAGATCTTTTAAAACTGACATGATGTTTTGGTTTCGTGCAGAGCTACAAGAAACATTCATTGCTTGTAGAACTGTTTTTGACCAGGGCTGATGTGGAGGAGGACCTAAAACAATTGCTTTGTGATCTCCTCTTAGTTACCAATTGACACGTGGATAACAAGCCAAGATTGCAATGTTACCAGGTACTAAGCAATACTCGATAATCATGTTCTGGAATTTAATCTTGCTTTCATGAAGTAGTTTTCTAAAAAGAGCTTTTAAAACTGACATATGATGTTTTGGTTTCATGTAGAGCTACTAGAAACATTGCTTGTAGAATTGTTTTTGACAAGAGGCAATGTGGAGGAGGACCTAAAACAGTTGCTCTGTGATCTCTTCTTACTTAACAATTGACATGTGGATAACAAGCCAGGATTGCAATGTTACAAAGAGCAGCTACTTTACTTAAAATTAAAATGTTATGATGAGATATTGCATCTGTCATGTGGATTGACTAGTTTGCAATATGTTCAGTTATCACACACAAAAAATGAAAAAAATGGAATAAGAATCTATTAAAAATTCAAAACCTGTAATACTTGACAGCTACATACATATTAGTAAATCAGCAGGAATGAGAATACATATACATTCGGAGAACTTTGTAATTATCCTTAGCCTTGAGCTACCCAAGGGGTTCTTATGCTTACATGCAGTGCCACCCTGAATTATATTTACTGTCCTTTCAGCGGTGATCAATGAGGATGCTAGCCCTTCTGATCGTATCTCTAATGCAGAGCAGAGCTTTGTTCTCCATCAGCCTCTTTCTCCGGACTCTGTTGGAGGCACCTTCTGATAAGGGAACTTCATTTCACTGGATTGACTTGTCCAATGGGTTTTGTATATCTGTCTTGTGTAGGATTTATGCATTTGGATCTAGTCATCTAAGCCTCGTACATGATCTGGTTGCTTTCTGGATTTGATTTTAGAGTTATTTTTCATTGTTGTTTTTCATTCCTTTTGAATCCCATTCTAATTTATTTCGGTATTTCTATTGTCAACTTGCACCTAGCCACAGTATTCCCATTGTTTCTCTTACCACAATGTGTAGAGATTTAGTATGTATATACTATACATGCAAAAGAAGTTACAGGAAAAACAATATACATCTGGAATTATAGCCGGGAGCTCATGTATAGAGACAGTAGTATAATTGATGAATGCATGTTCCAATAAGGGATTTTGCAATGTACAGATGTATTTTGGACCGAGGATTATTGAGTTTTATCACCAATAGAGAGAAATAAGCAGCCATTGAGAAAATGGTATTGTTTGTGCAAGATCAATGTAACTATATTTTGAGTTCGTTCATTTCAGTTGTTCTATAGATATTTATCATTTAGAGAGAAAATGTTCCTACTTATTTTCTATTTGTCAACGTGTGTGTTCTAGTCAGGTATATGGGAACAGTCCACAGGTATATTGAATTATTAAAAAGGTGTAGTTTAAGTAGCTTATAATCTATTTAATCTGTATGAAAGATAAGAGGCTGCGATGTCAATTAACAATAATTTAAACTTATCTGTTAACAAATCTTATCAATCTTAACCTGTTTGCCTGATTTTGTGTGGTTAGAACGTATGGTTGATAAAAATAGGAGCATTCTGAAATGATGCCAAATAATTTTTAAGTTAATTTTTTTAACCATGATGATGAATGAGGTGTCTTACTTCAAAATATTGATAAAAAATACTCCGATACTGAAAATCCAGAAGAGCTTTAGCAAATATAGTTTATAGTTTATTATCTTTGGGTAGCTTATAAACACTATTAACATGTGACTTGGTTTTATTGAATGGTCTCTAGGTTTCTATTGGCTTGTGGTTTATTTGTTTGTGAGATAGTTTCTTCGTGTTTTTTGTTTATTATCTTTGGGTAGCTTATAAACATTACTAACATGTGACTTGGTTTTATTGAATGGCCTTTCATAACCCAAATTGGTCTCTAGGATTATATTGGAATGTGGTTCGTTTGTTTATGAGAAAGTGTCTTTGTGTTTTTTGTTTATTATCTTTGGGTAGCTTATATACACAACTAACATGTGACTTGGTTTTATTAAATGGCCTTTGACAGTCCAAATTTGTCTCCAAGATACCACCAGAACGTGGTTTATTTGTTTAGGAGAGTTTGTGTTAAGTTTGTTTTTGTAATGGTGAAGATTACATACCTTGCATTTTTTTCCCTTTCTTTTGGGCTAGTTTAGATAGAGTTATTCTCATTGTAATTTGTTACATTTTAATTTCTCTTTCAAAAAAGCACAAAATGGAACAATATGCAAGAATAAACCACTCTTCAATTTGTAAGAGGAAACTCTCTAGAAAACTAAGCTATCTCTAGACTTTACATTGAACAAAATGAACAGTTATTAACACTATACAACATTCTTTGAGGGTTTTGTAAAACTAAAACATCTCCAATGAAATCCTACCTCAAGAACTTGAGTAGGACTAGTAGGACCCATAAAAGAAGTTGCTGCTAGACAAGAATCTTACACAAACTTCCAATCAAACACCCCACAACTAGAGATCGTAGGATCATTGCAAGGGAATATCACATCTTTATAGCACAAAGATGAGTAGGGATCTTGAAAATAAGTGACTCCCAAAATAACATGAGTGCTAGACATATTAGCATCACATGTCAAACCCCCACCATCAACACCCAAAGTTTCCAAACTAGGCAAAACACCAAAACTCCTAGCTAACAAAAGGTGGAATTCACGTTTTAAGCCCCTATAGCAACCACCACAAGAAAAAAATCAATTCTCAGCCACAAGCAAACCAAGAATCTCAATAGCAAGCTTAAACAATCTAGAGGAATTCTCATCCACACTTATTGAGGAAGGCTTGGGCCTCAGAAGGCATCCCAATTTATTTTGACAAGCCTCATACCATATTTTAGTGAGTTGCTCCTATATTTATCATCCCATGGTTCAATTCACTCATACTTAAACTCTCCATATCAGAACTATCCCCATCTACCACTGATGTAAGGACTTCCAATCCCTCAATCACAAACTCTAACAATGCAAAATATGACTCAAAAATTGTTTGCAATGACACCAAAAATCTGCAAGAAGTAACTTTGATTTCTTATTCTAAACTCCTCAAACTTCATGGAATACAAGGTATATTTGAAATGAAATAGTTTTGCAGCCCTATGGGCTGATGGAGAACATTACAAATCTGATTACAATCTGATATAGGTTTGTTACAAACAGCAAAAATCATTCACAAATTGAAATTGATCTTCGTCAATCTATACTTTTCCTATAGCTTTTAGCTCCTTCAACCTGCAATCTGTAATGGAAGTCCTTGCTGCAATAAACCTGCAACCTTCAAGACTATTTGCTACTATCCAAACACTTTCAAACCTGCAAAAACATGGAGTCTTGGTCTCCTTCACCAAGAGCTACACCCCTCCAAATTCGAAACAAACAACCCCATAACAAATTGAAATGGATTACAAAACATGGAAGCTCACAAGCTCCCTTCACTCATGGGCTTTCTATATGCAAAAATTTGGAAGTATTGGAGTCTTCAAATCAGTATCAATTCCAGCAGCATTTGGTTATGCCAACTTCAACTCCTCCAAAGCCATCTTCTCCAAATGTCAAGGCCACAATATATATAGAGGTTTGAGGGGGAAAATACCACTCTGGTATCCCAAAACAACATGCCAAAACCTCCTTGGAAAACCCATGCCCCACCTTGAGGATAAATCATAAAATATTGAATAATATTTAATTTTCATAGGACCCTCACATGGGTGCATATATTAATTAAAATTGTAATAAATAAAATGTGCAACAATAATTAATCCCCTAAATATTATGAATATTAATATGATAACAACATTTATAACATTGATCAAATGTAATAAATAAATGCATTGAACATTTAAATTATGAATGCAATTAAAATCAAATAACATATCTGTAATTTTCCTAGAAAGTTGTTATTCGGCGCACAAATGAAGGGTTGTAGGTCTTGGTTTTTCACGACATAAATACCCCCAGACAAAATTGGTTCTTATGCAGAATCCAACCTACCTTCATGACATAAAATTTAAACACAACCTTGGCCAAGACACTCCCAAGTGTACATTGTACCCTGAGTTGGACACATTGTGTGCCCTTTCTCCAAATTTTTCAATGCTAACCAAGACCCAAACCTCCACTCTTGTGTGCCCTTTGAATTCTTGTGTTGCTTCCTCTCTTTTTTTCTTTGTTTGCCTTCATCTTTATTAATTTACAAGTTTAAATAATAACCCAAGGTTGGTTACAAAAGTCACACCCTTTCACAACAATAATAATGTTTTCTAATTAAATTTGTTTTTACATTATTTTATTGCAATGTATTTTCACAGGAAAAAGTCTTGTAGCAATTCTCCCCATGTAATTTAGTTGTCCTCGGGAGCACAAGGAATCTCTACATCAAATCAAATGAAATTATCTTAATTAAACAAATGTGGATATTGTGCTTTAATAAAATCAGTTTTTTCCCAAGTAGCACTATTAATACTACAATGACCATTTAATTTTAACTTCATCTATAATTCTATTCCTCAAAGTTCTAGATCTTTTTTTAATTATTAACTCAAGTTCAATTATAAATTCACAAGTAGGCTCAATAAAGATATTTTTCCAATCAATAATATGATTTGCACTATAAACATATTTCTTAAGTAAGCTTATATAAAACACATTATGAATCTATAATTGAGGTGGCAAAGCTAGTCTATAGGAAACACCACCTATCCTTTCTAAAATTTCAAAAGGTCCACAAAAGCGAGGAGCTATTTTGGAGTACTTACCAAATTTTAATGAACTTTTGGGTTTGACTCTAAGAAAGACTTGATCACCAATATCAAAATATCTGATAGATCTTTTGGAAGCAGCCCAACTTTTGTATTGATCTTGGGTAGCTTTCATGTTTTGTTTGGCCTTGTTAATAACAGCATCCATTTCTAATAGATTTTCATTTTCATACCAAATCTTATGGACAAAGTCTGACTAGGAGATAGGTGTATTATAATCTCGACTATACACAACTTCAAAAGGTAATATATTAATGGTCAAATGATATCCTTGATTATAGGTAAACTCAACTAAATATAAGTAGTCTTCCCATGACTTAGGTTAATCCATGGTATACATCTGTAACATATCTTCTATAATCTTATTAATTTGTCCATCAAACTCAAGATGATATGCAATACTAAAGCTTAAATTGGTACCAAGTTTAGGAAAAAGAGATTTCAAAAAAGATGATGTAAATCTATGGTCTTGATCAGAACCAATGTTCTTTGAAAGATCGTGTAATCTAATAATCTCTTTGACAAAAATGTGGGCAATGTCAGAAGTAGAAGATTTTATCCTGACAGGTAGGAAATGTATCATTTTGCTTAATTGATCTACTACTACGAAGATAGAATCACAACCCTTTTGCATTTGAGGCAATTCAGTGATAAAATCCATACTAATTGACTCCCATTTCCAATTTGGGATCAATAAGGGTTGTAAGAGATCGAGAGGTTTACATTGTTCTGCTTTCACCCTTTGACTAGTTAAACATTGTTGGACATAGGTATGGATTTCAGTCTTCATTTGAGGCCAAAAGTAGTTTCTTTTGATTGAGAGACAGGTTTTTTGGAATCCAGGGTGTCTTGCTATAGGTATATCATGAGAATCTTTCAATATTTGTGATTTAAGGTTAGGTATATTGGGAATACATAATCTACCTTTTTAATAAAGGAGACCATTGCTACTTAGCAAATAATGTTCTAATCAATCTTTCAAATGAACATTAGAGGACTAATTTTGCAGGACTTCATAAATTGGTTGAAAATAGTCATCGATAGGTAACTTGGATTCTATATCTTGTTCAAATTGGCTTCACTCTAGGGTCAAGACATTAACACATAACCGTTTTTTACTTAAAGCATCTACCACTATGTTTTCTTTTCTAGAAACATATTGGATGGTGAAATCATATTCAGTTAAGAGTTTCATCCATCTTCTTTGTCTCATGTTAAGTTGAGGTTGAGTAAAGATGTGTTGTAGACTACGATGGTCAATTTTTAACATGATGATATGCAGTACTAAAGCTTAAATTGATACCAAGTTTAGAAAAAAGAGATTTCAAAAAAGATGATGTAAATCTAGGGTCTTGATAAAAAACAATGTTCTTTGAAAGACCATGTAATCTAACAATCTCTTTGACAAAGATGTGGGCAATGTCAGAAGTAGAAGATTTTATCTTGACGGGTAGGAAATGTATCATTTTGCTTAATAGATCTACTACTATGAAGATAGCATCATGACCCTTTCGCATTCGAGGCAATTCAGTGATAAAATCCATCCTAATTGACTCTCGTTTCCAATTTGGGATCAATAAGGGTTGTAAGAGATCGAGAGGTTTACATTGTTCTCCTTTTACCCTTTGACAAGTTAAACATTGTTGGACATAAGTATGGATTTCAGTCTTCATTTGAGGCCAAAAGTAGTTTCTTTTGATTGAGAGACAGGTTTTATGGAATCCAGGGTGTCCTGCTATAGGTATATCATGAGAATCTTCCAATATTTTTTATTTAAGGTTAGGTATATTGGGAATACATAATCTACCTTTTTAATAAAGGAGACCATTGCTACTTAGCAAATAATGTTCTAATCGATCTTTCAAATGAACATTAGAGGACTGATTTTGCAGACCTTCATAAATTGGTTGAAAATAGTCATTGATAGGTAACTTGGATTCTATATCTTGTTCAAATTGGCTTCACTCTAGGGTCAAGACATTAACACATAACCGTTTTTTACTTAAAGCATCTACCACTATGTTTTCTTTTCTAGAAACATATTGGATGGTGAAATCATATTAAGTTAAGAGTTCTATCCATCTTCTTTGTCTCATGTTAAGTTGAGGTTGAGTAAAGATGTGTTGTAGACTACGATGGTCAATTTTTAACATGAACTTATTCTCTAATAAATAATGGTGCCAAATTTTTAAAGAATGTATAATGCCTAATAATTGAAGATCATGGATAGGATAATTTCTTTTAGTGGGTAACAATTTTCTTGATTCATAAAATACTACTTGGCTATCCTACATTACCACACCATCAACATCTGTACTACATGCATTGATAATCACAACAAAGGGTTTACTAAAATTTGGAATACAAAGAATAGGTGCATATGTTCATAAAGTTTTTAATGTGTTGAAAGCCTTATCATATTTCGAGGTCCAACTATAACTTTGTTCTTTCTTAGTTAGATCAGTCGAAGGTGCAACAATTTTAGAATAGTTCATAACAAAATGACGATAAAACCCAGATAATCCTAAAAAAACTTTTGACTTTGTGAGCATCCTTTGGAATAGGTCAATCTTGAATTGCCTTAATTTAAGCAGGGTCAAGTGAAATACCCTTTTTTGAAACCACATGGCCTAAGTAAGAAACTTCTAATTTGAAGAATTCACATTTGCTAAGTTTGACATATAACTTATGTTTTCTCAAGGTTTATGGTACCATCCTAAGATGTTCATGCTCTTCCTCATTCTTTGAGTATATTAAGATATCATCTAAAAAATGATTAGGAATACATCTAGAAATGGTCGAAAGACATCATGCATCAAGGTCATAAAGATTGCAGGTGTATTGGTTAATCCAAAAAGGCATTACTACAAATTCATAATGGCCATATCATGTTTGAAATGCAGTTTTAGAAATGTCAAATTCTTTAATGTGGATTTGATGGTATCCTAATCGTAGATCTATTTTGGAAAAACATTTGGTACCATGTAACTAATTTAGGAGGTCATTGATTCGCGGTAAGGGGTATTTATTTTTTATGGTTAATTTATTAAGTTGCCCGTAATCTATGCATAACCTCATGGTTCCATCTTTCTTTTTAACAAATAACACTAGTGCACCCCAAGGACAAACACGCGGTCTTATCTTACATTAAGTAATTGTGTTAATTGAATTTTTAGTTCAGTTAATTCAAGGATCGATTGATGATAAGGGGCTTTAGAAACAAGTTCTACCTTGGGAACTAGATCAATTGCATGTTCTACAGATCATTTAGGAGGTAAACTATTTAATTCTTCAGAAAATACATATTTGAATTCTTGTACCATAGGTATCATATTAATGTCTATTTTAAATTTCACCTATTTGAAAAAGCATAGAACAAAATATTTTATAATTTTTTCTTGCACAACGCTTGACTTGCATGGCTAAAATAGTTTTAATGTGAAGAGGTATTTTCTCCCCTTATAAAATACAATGTCCCCATGTTAGGGTTTATGATAACTTGTTTGTTCTCACAACCTAGGAAAGCGTTATTTTTCTCTAGCCAACTCATACCTAGAATAACATCATATGTACCAAGATTCAATATGTGAAATTGATCATGTGTTACAAAGTTATCTAATTCGAATTTTAGTTTTTCAATAATTGCACCAATTTGTCTAACTACTCTACCATCTGACATTTCAATTTCAACAGCTAAAGGTTCTATTGATTTAGATATAATCTTTAGTTATGCTACAACCCTAGGAGAAATAAAGTTATGACTACTCCCTGAATCAACAAGAAAAACAATGGGGTGACTATTATCACCTGAAGTTGCACCCTTGTTGAACCTGAAGTTCAACACCTCAGTGTAAAATGGGAAGATCTCTAAAGATGTGGGCTTCTTATAAACAGAGGTCAACCTCCGGAGAAGGCCGGCTTCCTTTGGTATCACCTAAACTACTGATTATGTAAAGGGAAAGGGAGAAGGAGTGCATAAAAATAAAACTAAATACTATGGTGATACACCAAACTGATAAGAGCGATGGAATACTTAGGCTACACTTGAAAATTGTCAATGACCATAAGATTACACATCAAATTCTGTAAGCTTTGCATTAATATATCACAAACAGGTTTGATTCACACACTTTTTCAAGAGAGGAAAATATTTTTCACATACTAGAATGCATATGTGATTATGTAAACACAGTTTGCGATTTATATAATGATACTTTTGCAAAGGAAGGCATGAAAACAATGGATAAAGTCATAAAGGAATAGAAGAAATTCACAAAATAACTTGATCATGAACCTGAAATGCACAACACTTTGCAAGAACAAGATGGTAATCTGAAACATCAACAGTGACCAAGGTAAACTCTATATATTATGCTTCAAAATGAGTTACAAAAGTTTGCTAATCTGATAAAGGACTGTAAAAGTCACTACCTTTCGAAAAGCATAAGGAGAACTCTAAATGAGTTACAAAGCATACATCGGCTGAGAAAGGATTTAAAACAAATCACTAACTCTCCAGAATGCATAATCTGAACCCCTTTACAAAGAGGAAAAAATGCCTTATATACAAAAGATGTCGGCCCCCCTAGGGCTTACAAAAATATCCTCCTCTAGAAGGATCTACCTTTAGATCTTTTGAAGGAAGTTAATGTTGCGTCCCCGCTATCCATGTCGGTGAAGAGTTGCTCCATGAATGGCCTCCTTGATCTTTTGCAACGCCCGCATTAACTTCTGGTCTCATGTCTATCTTCTAACCTCCCTGTTGAGCTACTTTGAATGCTCTTGAGCTCAGAGCAGATCCACGTCGCTTTCAATCTGTTGATCTTCTTCGCAAGGGTCAAACCACCACGGTTCTCCTATAGCTCACTCTGATTGGTTGAATAGATGCTTCATGGGGTCGCCAAACGATCAAAAGTCATTCAGATTGAATCGCATGTCGGTGAGACACTAGCCGTGTCTCCCCGATGCGATTATGCCCTTTAGCGGTTATCAGCATAGCTCAGGACCGTCGGAAAGAGTTCATAGCGAGCCCAAAAGTCATATCGACATTCATAGTGGCGGTTACCCAGACCATCGGCAAGACCTTTCACATTCAGGAAGACCTCACGGCGAGCCCTCATCATTATACCGCTGTGCTCCTCCGTCGGCAAGACATCCATGTGTCGGTGAGACCTTTTGCCGAAGGAAAAACACTATACCGAGACCCTTCATTGGTCGGCAGGATCTCATACTTTCGCTGAGACATCATGGCGACTCTACTTTCCTTTGGCCCGAGCTCACATCCTTTCGTTTCAGCAAGACTCCCCTTCGGTCGGTGAGACATTACACCGACCAAGGCTTCTGTCAGCGAGTGCAACTCCTTTGGCAAGACTTCGCCCTGTCGGCCAAACGTCAGACCGATGTAAAACTCTCTCAGCGAGGTCACTTCATCTCGGCAAGACCCTATCGGGTCAGCAAGACATCACGATGAACACCTTCTTTTGCCGATGCCGCTTCCTCTCTTGTCGGGGAGACCACCACTAGTCGGTGAGACTTCATCCCGACAGTGAAACCTTACAACGAAGCCCCCATACTGTCGCCGAGACCCTAAGCCTTCGGCGAGACATTACGCCGATATCAATTCCTCTCGGCGAGACCTTCGCTAGTCGCCGAGACTTCATGCCAAAGGAAAAACCTTCGGCGAACTGAGAACACTTTGGTAGGACACTAGCGGGTCGGGAAGACCTTACACCGATGACGCCTCCCCTCGCCGAGACCTCCATCTTTCGGTAAGATCTTATCCCAAAGGAAACCCCCTTCGGCGAGACTCTACATGGTCGCTGAGACCTCCTACCGAAAGCAAACCGTTTCCCTTGGCACCAACTTTGTGAGCTACTGTCAGTGAGACATCCCAAGCGGAGAGATACATAAAGACTCATGGCGACCCAAATGTCCTGGCGACCAGTGTATTCAAACAAATAGAACGCACTGCTAGTCGGAAAGACAACAGGAAGGTCTTGCCGACTTCCTTCTCTGATGAGTTTTGTGCCAAAAATGATTGAGGCGAGGCTTTCCAATAGACTTCCCTATGAGGTAGCACTAGATAAGGACCTAACCCTTGATGCAAACGTCCCATTTGGCCTTTGAGAACACCTAAAACATAATTTATCCTGCCTAATTGAGCCCGTAGGTGAAAATTGGGTAACAATGACCATTTATAGAACCCTTAATTTCATGTTGGAAGGAGTAGAAGCCTTGTTATCTTTGTTTTGATGATGTTGGGGTTTTCATGTATGATCATTTGTACGATGGTTTGTACCACATTTATCACAGCAAATATTTAATCGAGGACAATATCATTGCAAATGATTCTCGCCATAGGTCCAACATTGGATTCCTGATGGTATATGTTTGTTTTTGTTAGAGTGGAACATATTGGTGGATCGGCATTGAATTGTACTATGATTTGAATAGTACCTTCCTTGCTTGAAAGTTTTCTTGTATGATTCCTCTCTATTTCTTTTTCGATTTTCTTTTTTTTGTCTTGCAATTCGATGATAAGTTTTGAATTTTTTAGTGATTTGTGTGGCTTCATCCACTGAAACTGGTTTTCCACACCATACTTGAGCTTGGTATTTATACCTTAAACCATTGATGAATCCAACAACACAATCATGTCCTTCAATGAACAACATAAACCTATTAGGTCTTTCAAAGTTTTGTTTGTATTCATTCATGGTTTGAAGTTTTTGTTTCAATTCAAAGAATTCATTCTTTTTTTTGTAGAAAGTATTCAAAAACGTATTTCTATTGGAATAATTGTTTAAATTATGTCCATTTTAATTTGTCGGCTCGAAGTTTTGAAGATCAAACAATGTTTTGCCACTAGTTTAATCCACCACTTTAATTGATAGGTGGTGATTCTTGTCCTAGCATAACTACTTGTGTTTTGCAGGTCAAAATATCTCTCTAGATTGGTCAACCATTGCTCTACTTCCTCTCATGTACCAATATCACCACTATATTCGGGAAGCTTGATTTTATGAGAAAAATTATCTAATTCTTGTTGTGTTTGTTTACTTAACATCTTCCCCGAGGATTCCAATTCAAAAGTGTCAAAATTGCTTGATTTGAAAGTTTCACTCTCTTTAGATGATTCTTGTCGTCGTTTATTTTTTGATCTACGTCTTTCCTTTCTTTAGTTTTGATGTCGAGTTGACTAAGAATTTTTTCCTTTTTGAGATTTCTATTTTGTTTTGGATTCCTACTTAAGTTGTTGGATTTAGGCAGCTAGTTCGGTGACTTCCTGCATTAATGTTTGGTTGGTTTTCTCTAAAACCTCATAGGCCTTTTGGTCGCTTTCGCACATCATTATGACAGGTCAATCTATTTATGTGAGAATTAAATCAATATTGGTTGTTTTGAAAGTTACCCTTCACAATTAAGGAAATAAATTTAAAGGGCAATACTTATTGTTGGCGTTTAAATTCGCACCTCTGGAATGCGTATTTGAAACGCATAGCTATGCATAGATAAACTGCTCTTCAAATTAGGAGGGGAAGCTCCCTCTTGCTGATGGTGTTGAAAGAAAGTAAACTAACAACTAAGTTGCCTATCTTTTTTATCAGCTTAGAGCACAAGGTTTATTAAACACAAATGTCGCAGCTGAGATTTTCTGTTTTAAGAACTTCAACTACGACTAACATAAACTAAAGACGTTTCTAACTTCTCGAGTAATACACAGAGCAAGAGAAACTAGAAATGAACAAGGTTCGATTTCTGAAAAAATACTTCAATAAACTCTTTCTCAACAAACATCTACACACTTCAATGTAAGTTGAAATCAAGATCATAAAAGTAGAACACAAATAACAGAAATCTGAGATGTTATATCAAGGCAAAGGAGGCTCATGATTTTATTACTCAAACTTCTGGAACAAAACTTACTTCTAACATGCCTGGAACAAGAAATTGCAGCTAAAGAGGCTTGCAATCTTGTTCTTAAACAATACAAACAACAACTACAATAACTTCTTGTTGGCTAAAAGAGACTCAACAATTGGCTATCATAAAACAATTGAACAACACTTGAGTAACAAATAGAAGGCACAATAGGCTCATCGTTTTTCTATCACTAGCATGGTTAAAGAAAACTAATGAGAAAAGGCTCTTATTTATAGAAAAGCAGAGGAGTAGGGAACAAAAAAATCTCCTTGCTTTCACAATCTAGGGCTTGCTCAGCAAGCAAGCTTTATTACCAAATCTAGAAAGAAGATAACATCTAACACCTAAGAAAGCAGAAAAACCAGGAAACGGAAACTATTACATTTATCTTCTTTCTCTTCTCAAAGAATGGATAAGAATTATTCCAAGAATAGAAAGAAAGTGGGAAGAAAGCTTCTAGGAGAAATTTGCTTTAAAGCTCGATCACATCCGCTAGAAAATTAGAAATTGTGTCCCAGTTCGGTGCATCTATGCCATCAATAGAAAAACACCGCTTTTCTAGAATATCCTTCAGCATCTGCAATAGATCTCAGGAAATCTTCGACCTCATTCGCTGCCTTCTCAAACTTTGCTGACATCATGAAAATGTGACTTGGCAAAATCTTATGTTTTTCTTTCATTCACTTCAGTACAATCTTCTTGTTATATTTTTCCCTTATGCATCTCCCATATCCTTTCACATTCGCCCTTTTTGAGATAGTGACACTTTCAGGCCAAGGGGGAATGGAAAAACACTTCTCGATCATATCAGGCTTCATACTACAAATCAACCTGCCATCAACTGACTGAATCTCCCTTGTAGACGGGTTGTAATGCTTGATGCAAGCGATTACGAACTCGAGACTCTAAACTGATATAGGGATAGACGCTGTTGCGAGGAGTCCAGAGTGTCCCAGGTTCTTGATTGAGGTGTTGCCTGTGCTCTCCAAAGCGTGTAAATCAAACATCGGCTTGATATGATGCAAGTCTATCTCAGCTATTTTGATGAAATCATTATAGAGAGCTGATTCAGTCTTGAAAACATTGGGAGTGTACTCCATTTCGGAAACCTTGAAGAATGACTGTAAACTCGCCTATGTTCAGACAAGTTTTGAGCAACTTACTATTTTTAGAATGCTGATTTTTCTTCGCCTAACGGACAAATTTTTGAAAAAATTCTGAGATATGGGTTTTGCTCATAATTTCGTTGCAAGACAACCCAGATCATCCATTTTTGAAAATTTTGAATTTGTACTAAAAAAGCAGCAAACCCTAATTTCTTCAATTTTCACAAAAAAAAGTTGGCACCTGGGTTTTGTTCAGAATATGATTAGAAATGAACCCAGTTGATTAGATTTGCAAAATACTAATGGCTGATCGAAAAAAGCAACCAACCCTAGGATTTGAAACTTTCTTGAAAAAAAGCTATGATATGGGTTTTCTTCAGAAGACTAATTTGAGAGGACCCAGATGATTGAAAACTGAATGTATTGAGGATTTCACTGACATGCAAATAAAAAGCATCTGCTGCAACTTGATGAAGTTCTTGAAATTTTCTTCAGAAGAATGAGGTGATAAGACCCAGATGACTGAAAACTTGAAAACCTTGGCCTTCTCCTTGAAAATTTTGATCTTTTGGATGAAAAAGCATGAAAAAGCAAGGGTTTATGTTGCTGATCTAAAAAATTTGATGAATAACCAGCAAACTGAGCTCTTGAATCTTGAAAAAATTCTTCAAACTTGCTGCTCCAATTTTCTCTTTTGAATGCTACCTTCAAAAAATAATAAAAATTACATGAAAGAGAGGTGTTAAATAGACTTAGGGTTTTGAAATAGGTTTGCTTTCTTTTGCTTTTATTTTCAAAACCCTAAAAATCTCAGCTCATTGAACTTGGATGCCTTCTTCCTCTTTGCAATTTTAAAGCTTTGAAAACTTTGCAAACTTCTCTAAGACATGAGAAGTTGCGCGCCCTTCTTGGCTAGGGGCGCCCACTTCAAGCATTGTTAGCCATTTTTGGTATTTTCAGTTTCTTTATTAACTCCTCTTCTACAGATGATCTTGTCGAATCTGGTGATCCGGGCATCGGATGAACTGATGCTTATGCTCGTTGCGAAGCTGAGGAAATATTAAGAGGGGTCTTCTGGGAGAGACTTTACCAAACAGTGAGTTTCAAACCTTCAAAAGCTTGGGCGCCCTTCTTGGTTGGGGGCACCTAAGTTCACTAGAGTTAGATTATTTTTCATTTTTTCCTATTTGCTTCTAAATCTTAGTTATTAGCTCTTATTTCACCCTATGTTCAGCTTCTCATATCCGATGACTGCAAACTCCAACCGATGCGTTGAATACCTCATTGGAGAGCTAGATCAATTCTAAAGAAATCACGTTAGAGCTTCTACAAATTCATATGTTTAGGCCCTTGAAAAATTGGGCTCCTATTCTCTCCTGGGGCGCCCAAACCTTCCAGACTTAGCCATTTTTACATTTGACTTTCTTCAGAGTTTAAAACCTTCACTTGGTATATTCTTCTTTGATTTGAATCTACTGGAGATTGAACAGTCAGATGCTTTGACGGAGACAGGCGTTGCGAAGTTGGCTGAATACTGAAGAGATTGAGCATATTCTCAAACCCTAACTGTTGAGTTAGGTGCTTCAAAAATTTGGGTGCCCTTCTTCACCAGGGGCGCCCAAAGTTCCCAGACTTAGTCAATTTTTGATAATTGTCATTCTTTTTAATTCTACTTCTGTGTGAATCCTCTCTGTTCGGCCTCGAATCCCGGATGACTGGATAATCTGATGACTGCACCGTTGGATTCGTTGCGGAGCTGGTAGAGAACTGAGCAACTTTGGTTGGGGGAATAAACCCTAATTTCATCATTTAATGCCCTAAAAAGATGGGCGCCTATTCTCACCTGGGGCGCCCTAAGTCAACCAGTGTTAGAAAATTTTCACAATTTTCACCTTTTCCTTTGTTCTTCGTGCTTGCTCACTGACTCGCCTTCTGTTGAATGCTTTGAATGTTGAATCTAACACCTAATAGCCGACTGACCTCCATTGATGACCTTGGAGCTCCTGATATGCCTTTGAAAAAGCAGAATAGACCCACTAGGGCAAAACTGATTATTTTGAGATTCTAACTACACAAGCCTGATATGGACGTATTTTGAGCCAATCAAATTCAATTTGGACCCTGATGGACCAACTTTCTATTTTTAGAAAGTTTTGCCAATATCCGTTTCAAAAGAAACCTAGAAAAAGTTACTATTTTTAGAAAATTTCTAAAAGGATGAAAAACTGAGATATGGGTTTTGTAGGCTAAGTTGCTCTGAGCAGACCCAGATCGTCAGATTTTGAAAATTTTGCGTTTTAACCCCTCATGCAAGACATGCACACCCAAATTTTGACCTTTTTGACTGATTTAACAAGACTTTTACTCATTTCTTCAAAATGTCTAAGTGTAACAAAAAATTTAATTTTGGGGTACAACACTTATTAAAATAAATCCTAGCAATTTAGTGTACTAGGATGTGTTTGGAATTAACTAAGTTCTTATAATTTGAGTTTGAAAATTTGCTATTGTATACCATTTCATTGAATGTTTAATTCTTCTAACTTTAATTGCATAAGTATATCAACTTCTATGCATCCCTTTCATACGAATCTTTATCCTTAATTATACCTTAGGGGTAGTAATACAAGATATACAAGTTTACTTATGTTGATACTATGTCATACTTATGACAACTACTGCCACTAACAAGAAAGGTTATTTGTAGGAAAGATTGTTTGCTACAATGTCAATGAGGTTAACTAAGATTTTGCTTGGAAATAATCTTTTAAGGCATAAGATATTTTCCTTGAGATAATTCAATAATGTATTGCTCTTAGAGAGAGAATTTCAATTGAAACGAAATGAATTATCTTTTTACTGGTTACATGTTTTAATACAAGGTGCATAGACTCAATTTAAAATAGTACGAACTTGGTATCAATTTTCCCAATATTATGAATTTTGGTTGTTCTATAGTTTGAAAAGGTCTAAATCTAAAAATCTATCGATTTGTTTAATGGTACTAGATTCAATAGAATTGGTCCAAGCTTTGAAAAAAAATTAGATTTTGAAAAATAATATATTTGTACACTGATTTTGTAACTTAGAAACAATAATTTGATTTGACGGGCACAGATGTTTATAACAGTTTCAAATGTCGTGTATAGATTTTATCACAATGGCTCAAGGACATGGATGTTTTGATGAGTTCTTACAAACCTGTCACCAATTTGATTTGCAAAGGAGAATGTTCTAATCCATGTGATATATATATATATAAGATAACATGTTGGAAGAAACTCTTGTGATGGTATGGCTAATGCAAAAGGAAAGTATTATGCTTAAAATTTTAGAGTAGGTGAACACTCAAGCCCTACAAACCCAAAATATTATGAATTATACCCTAAAGTGTTTTTGCAAACAATTCTGCCTCAAAAGAGTTGTGTATTAAATATGAATTGCAAGGATGGGTCATGATATTTAGGCATATAAGAATCGCCCAACTAAAATAATTGTTATGAATTGCAACCTCTAATGGAATTATCAGTTTGCCATAAGTTATGAATCATGGGACTTTAAATTACCACAGTTGGTAGAAGAATGAATTGATTTGATTAATATGAGTTACTATAAATTTGAATATGAATTGGTGTTGTATAAGATTCATGAAACACCACAATCTTGAAAGGGACTCAAATCACTGGTATGATAAGAAAATATCTTGGAACCCAATAACCGTAGTTTCAACCTGTGTGAACCCTTTTCCTAGTACCTGCAAAACAACATGAATAAACGAGTTAGACAAGGAATTACAAGCTAAAAGAAGGATTCCCCATGAAATCCATTTGCAAATCAAACTAGGAATGAAAATAAGCAAGAACACAAAGTAAATGATAAAAATTAGATTAAATCCTAATTTAAATAGCAAACACTTGATCCCATGGGGGAATTGGTGCCAATTTGATGTGAAAATTGGCCCTTTCCCAATTCCTATGATGCAAGATTCGAATGTTAAAGAGATTTTTGATCCACTTTTGATGAAAAGATGAGAACTCCAAGCCAAATCTGCAAAAAACCTAACTAGGAATTTGAATGATGTATGGAAATGGCTAAGTATTTTAGCATGGTAACTTTGCTTGGATTGTGGATGATGAAATGAGGAGAGGAGCTCTTCATTTATAGGATTTCAAGATAGATGAAAGTCCAAATTTGAGCAATGTGGGACTAACTTTCATCCAATGATATGGTGCCACTTTTCAAGCTATGAATGGATGATGGTTGTGCAAGATTTGGGGTTTGTGCCAATAAATGCCAATATTTAAAATTCAATTTTTTTGAAATGACATGTAAGAGGGAAGGGAAAATGCAATAAATGCCACTTGGCTCAAGACAAAGGACATGTAAGAGGTTTTAAATGCCCTGTTGGATGTACATGTTGACTTGGAATTTTTTGAATTCAAATTGAGGGAATATTCCAAAAGATGCCATGTGAGGGAAAATAGGGATTTAATAAATGAATTAAATCTATTTTCATGTGCAACTTGCATTATCTAGAGGGTGTGACATGAGACAAGGTTAAATTAATCAAGGGTTAATTAATTTAACATGAGATTAGATGATGTGACTTATTTGACTTAGATTTATGGATTTATTTAAATCAAATAAGAGAGGAATATGATAAGAGGCTAATTAAATAAATATTTTGATTTATTTAATTAAAAGGGATGGTGTTAGATTAAATCAAATAAGGTTTTAATTTATTTAATTTAATGGATAGACTTTAGAGATTAATCAAATAAATTGATTGTTTAATTAAATAGGGATAATTAGATCAGATGGGTTGATTTAATTAACAAGAGAGAGTGACTTAATTAGACAAAATGATTTATTTAATTAAGAGATGAATATTGATGAATTTAATCAAATAGGGGGATTTGATTAAATGGTTAGACCGAGGGATGATTTAAGAAAAAATGATGTTAGTAAGTTAGGATTAGATGCATGATGTCAATCAGTATATTTTCGATGTCTAAATTTTGCCCCTCTTTGAAGCAATGCACTCGCTGCGTTGGTTCAAAGAATAAATGATCTCGATCAAAGCTGAAAATTTTTGATATTAAAAACTTGCCCCACTGCTGCATGGCAAGAGAAAACATGCCATTATAATGCCCCCTCGAGAGATCGGGTGAAAATTTCAATTTTTTGGGTGATCTCGCGAAAAAAGGTGACAAAGTGCCTGACATGTCCAAAAGAGGTCCGAGAGGCTAAAAACGTGTCTAAATGCAATATATCGATGAAAAACAAGCCTCGAACAGACGAAAACAGGTTCATGGGTCCAAAACCCTAGCAAGACAGCCCTTGAGAGTCAAAAAACCCTAATTTTTAGGCTTAAAAGGGGCCTGAGGGGTCATTTTCAAGTCATTTTCACACACCTCCACTAGCAAACCTCGAGATTTGAGCTCTAACCTCCTGACGATATGGCGCAACGACAGCTTCCTCTGCACATTTCCGACCGAGTTCGGACCTACCAACGGCCACCTGGCATCAGTGCCCGGTATGTGATCCCTACCTTAGCTTAATTTTTTCATTTTAACGCATTTATTACATGTTTTAAGGAGAGCTCGCCTTCAACAGCGCTATTATAGCACCGCTTGATGTTTAAAGTGCACCACTTTTTGTCGTTTTGCGCCGTAGCGGTGCAATTTGAAGTTTAAAAACTCCACCGCTGGGCTCAGACTCGACGGGCCAGTTTTGGAAAAGTGTGCCGTGGCGGTGCCCTTTTCACAAAAACTGCGATGCTGGGGGTTAAAGTGTGCCGCGGTGGCCCTATTTGTTCAAATTTCAGGTCTAGCGTCGGAGTTTGAGAGAACTCAAACTACGATGCCTTCACAAACTGCACCGTTGGGAACGAGTTTGAAGCGTTAGGTCAGGAATTTTCCAAAAAAATTTAACATGTCGACTTTGCATGATGCAGGATGGGCCCAGGGAGCTTTATTCTCGGGAGCACCGGTCACGAGATCTAGCGAGCGTTCTACGAGATTTTAGCGACAGAGACCAGGATCAGCTGGGAGCTACAAGACTATGGCATATTGCTTACGCAGCGCCTGTGCGCACACACCTCGGGATGTTGTCAGTGCTGGCAGAGCGATGGCACAGTGAGACGTCATCCTTTCATCTTCCCACTGGTGAGATGACTGTCACATTGGAGGACATCTAGCACATATTACGTTTGCCCATTCATAGCCGCCGAGTGATCTACGATATGGAGGAGGGTCGTGAGTACTGTACCCGAGTCCTTGCCACTCGAGACATTATTTACTGAGAGGGTCAGATCGAGCTGGAGAGGTACAGAGTTATAGCACCTCCCTTCCGTTGGGCGATTGTGGCGATCATTTCAGGTTTGGTTGCCCTAGATAGACGAGGGCGGTATTTTAGTCCAGGTTGGGGATACTGCTAGGAGAGGATGGTCTAGGATAGGCCAGTTCAGTTTGCGTGGGGACCCATCCTTCTGGCTTCACTTTACAGGGATCTCCACGAGTATGCATACATGGATGGAAGAGCGCTGGGAGTTAGGGTGACACTTTTGCATGTCTGGGCATGGGAGCACATTTATGTGCTACGTCCACGGGTCGTTCTGGTTCCGATGGGGGCAAAGGATGCCCTGGTGACACGATACAAAGGTGGTGTGTCCTTCACACACACTGGAGAGCACGGGATCCCCTACTGGAGGCGGGTCATAGATGAGATGCTTGTGTTCACTTGGAGACTATACCTCGGTTAGCCTGGATGGGCTGATGATGCAGACCAGCTCTTCTACTGTAGCCAGGACTGCTACATGCAGGGCCGAGAGCACATTATGATAGAGAGATACTTGCCTGGGCATGTACAGCGTTAGTTTGGGGAGCCACAGGATTGGCCAGATGACGGTTACATGGTTGTATTTGCACGTAGCATGACACAAGTGTCATGGGGGCCTGGTATTCCTACCGTAGAGGCAGTTGACAGTTTTCGACATTTAGTAGCCCAACCGTGGGCTTACGATCAGGGTCTGGTAGATCCAGGCATGACACAGGCCTACAGAGACTGGTTCAGGCCTCCTCTTCGGTTAACTGTTCCAGGTGAGGATCCAGAGGCACATAGGGTCAAAGGTAGGGGGAGAGGACGAGGACGAGGACCCAGGGTCGCGATTCGGCAGGACCCATCAGGGGTGCCCCTAGTTCCACCAGGTTAGGGCGATGTCCATATGCAGGACCAGTAGCAGGATCTGCCAGTCCCACCCCCACGAGCTGAGGGTGAGGATCAGGTTCATGTGCAGCCACGGATACAGCCAGCAGGATAGGCAGACGCACGAGATGCCTTGATTTTATAGTTACAGGCACAAGTACAAGCATTGACGACTGAGAGGGACTAGGCATGGGCTGAGAGAGAGTAGCTGAGATCATAGAGGGATCAGGCTATGCAGCAAAGACAGGCTGCAGAGCTACAGGCAGCAGATTGAGAGCATGATAGCCTCCTCGTCTCAGGGTACCGTGCCAGTACGATCTTACAGGGAGGCCATCTGAGAGATAGAGTACTACCGCCAAGCTTACCATGACACTGTACCCAGAGCAGACTGGATCCCAGAGTACTCAGAGCGGGCTAGTCAGAGACCACTAGAGGGTCATGGTGACAGGGGCGAGTGCAGCATCCACGGAGATCGGGCTTGATCGAGATATTATGATGATTTTGTGCCTTATGGGCTCATTTTTGATAGCCCGATGGGCGTTTTGTATTGATTGACATACTTGTACAGTGATCTGATCAGTATTCTTTTGTACTATGACAGTGTCATTGATGATATGATATATGAGCCAATTTTGATGAGATGTACCGTGTACTTTTATTTATGCATGGATGGTTTATTTTTTATATGCTTTACAGTGATGTTCCTATGGATGCATTTATTTCTAATGATGTATGTGATGCCATGATGTGCAATAATGTGTGTAATAATGTGTGTAATAATACTTTAATTATGAGATGATTTATGAATGAATGTGATATGATGTGATGGTCGTGATATGATGCAAAAAAAAATTATGAGATGTTTTTAGAATAACAAATGTTATTATCCTAAATGATGTATGTGGTGCAATGATATGTTAATGCAAAGTGATATGCTGATGTGTAATGAATTAAATGCTTATATGCCTATTTGCTTATGATTATGCAAAAATGTTTATGGAATGCTTTTATAGATGCTTATGTGATGATTTAGATGGTAATATGAAATGGTTATGAGAATGAATGCTATGCGATGTAATGTCATGGGTGAAATACGATGACATGTATGCACCTATCTATGAAAAATGTTTATGATAACCTATTTATGATGATTAAAATGCAATGCGTGTGTTTCCTATATGATATGTTTATGCTTATGCAATATGCTAATGATGTGTGGATGCAGGATCGATGGTGATGATGGTGATGATGAGCAATTGTCATAGTACCTAGTTAGCGCGGTTAGTAAGAAAAGAAGAAGTCATTTCAACAAGACACAAGATGACACAAATGCAGATGAATGATGATGATGATGATGATTACCTGCGGAGGAATTGGGATTTTCAAAGGGCCATATTTTCTTATGTTTGATAACACACGTGGTACGATGCATCAAGGTATAGACAACTAGGATGGCGTGGTACCTAGTGTGATGGACTTTGACTCGACAATCAGATAGGAGTATTCTTGTTCACACCTGACATACGGAAATCTTGCTAGGATGTACTTCTGAAGTTTCAAACACCTCAGATCAAAACACGGAAAGGTAAACCCATCCCTGTAATAGTCAACAAGTTGCCCTAGACCTCTTCCATGCATACCTAACAAAGCAAGTATTCGCCGAGGTTATATTACAAGAACGTCCAACAAGCACAATAGACAAAAGATAATGATCATTGCCCCCATTCCTATTTCTTTAAATCCCCTGTTTTGGGATATCATCGAGATGTCCTTGGAATGAGCGCAAAATAAGATAAGTCAAAAGATAAAGATCAAGTAAATAAACAGACTAATGCTCTTCAATACCGCTGACGGAAAAGGATGTGTTTTCTAAGGATGATAAGCGAAACTTATTGCCAAAAGATAATGCCCATTGTAGGAAGGATTCATCCTAGGACATGTTAGTGGATGGCGGCACGTCATTTCGTTTATAAGGGATGATTGATATGGGACAAATTCAGATGATGGTGTTATCGATACGAAGAGATGACCAATTTTGCTTGTGTACTAACTTAGACTTGAGGCTTGACGCTTTTGAGTTTTACTTTTAACCTGCTAGACTTGTTTCTAACTGTTTCACCAAAGGTTGAGGATGGCGATCAGTTTATTATGAATGGTGTTTATTGCGGGTGCAAGCGAGATGAGGTGGATGGATTTTTTCAAATATTTGGATGTTTTTGATGTTTTGCAATGTTTTGAGGCTGTTTTTGGTATTTTTCGAGGTTTTACAAATGTTTTAATTTTTGATTTTTCAAATGTTTTTGGGATTTTCTGATATTTTGACCAAGAGACTAACCTAAGGACCTATCCTAGGGGTCTCGAGGGCTGGTCAACAGAAGCCTTGCCTATGTTATACACGCAGAGACCACGTAGTTCACTGACGACTTGACCGAGTTACAAATGATGATATACATGATGAAATGTCGTTTATTATGGCGGACTCCTAAAGGACTGACCTAAATGTCTCTCGGGATGATCAAAGATCAACCTTGCCTACGTTCAAGCTCGGAGACAACGTAGTTCGACAAGACAACCTTTTTTTGGATTTTGATATGTTTTGAATGTTTTGGATTTTCCGATGTTTTGAAGTTTTTGGATTTTTCTGATTTTTAGGACTTTAAGACCATACACGAATCCGATCCGATGAGAATGTGCCCCTAGCATGATGTAATAGACTACTCCAATAAAGGCAGGACAAACCAACCTTGAGGATGGGCCGAGTAGTACTAGGAGGGATCATGATACGAACACAGGACCAAGCTATGGTGCGGATGCGAGTGGATGTGTGATGGATGGAGATATGGAATGCGATGGATGATGGAGGCGAAATGGAGGGATGATGTAGAACAAGCCATAAAGATCCTAGTGGATGGAAAGTGCTTATTTACACAAGGCGCCTGTTTACCAGGTTTTCGCCAAGGTACTTGCCCAAAGTGCCACCAAAGTGGTTTTCACTATAGGATTTATTTTAAAAATTATTTTTAATTTTTTTGTCACTAAGACTCTTGTTTGCCAGGTTTTCACCAAAGTAACCATTTTTTTAGGACTTTTTTTTTTGGTCACCAAGACGCTTGTTTGCCGGTTTTCGCCAAAGTAACCATTTTTTAGGACTTTTTCTGATTTTTTTGGATTTTTTGGTTTTATACCCTAGAAGATTTAGGCATAAAACTTTTTGAGATGGGAGCTATTCATGGGCTCCTGCAGAGGTTCCCCTTCGGGTGTTGATAGCTGATATGCCCCTGATTTATAGCTTGCTGTGACAATGAAAGGCCCTAACCAATTAGGTTCTAACTTGCCTTTGCTGCTGGGATTCGGGACATTCTTCTGATTTTCTTTTAAGACCAATTCTCGACTTGGAAAGTCCTACCGATCTTGTTGTAGCTTCGTTTGAGTCTATTTTGATAGACTTGCAAATGATTCAAAGCATTTATTCGTTTCTCATCCAGTAACTCCAGCTCATTTAGTCTTGACACCCGATAGTCCTCATCCGTGATGAGGTTTTGCAATGATATCCTGAGGGATGGGAGCTCGATCTCAATGGGGATACGACTTCTGATTCGTAGACCAAGGAGAAGGGGGTGGCGCCGTGGGTGTGCGGATGCTGGTTCAATAAGTCCAGAGGGGGATTAAGCTGCAAGTGCCACCACGACCTACGTCATTGACTGTTTTCTTGAGGATTTTGAGGATGGTTTTGTTCATGGCTTCTGCTTAGCCATTGCCTTGGGGATAGTACGAGGTGGATAAGCGATGCTGGATTTTGAATTTCTGCACAAGTTCAAACCTCCTAGTTCTTGAATGGTGTCCCATTATCGAGATAATGGCTTGTGGGACACCGTAACAACAGATGAGATAGTTCAGGATGAATTTTGAGATTTGCTTCCCAGTGATATACGTCATGGGTATGGCTTCCACCCACTTTGTGAAGTATTCAATTGCAGTTATAATGAATTTGTGGCCATTGGACGAGGTGGGTGAGATTTTCCCAATGAAATCGAGTCCCCACTGCGAAAAGGGCCATGGTGTGATAATCAGGTGAAGCTCTTGAGCTGGAGCATGGATGAGGTCCCCATACTGATGACATTGTAAACACCTTTTAGCATGATCATGTGCTTCTCGCTCCATTGTGGGCCAATAATACCCCATCCTCAGCATTTTCTTGGCTATGGTCATTCCACTTGAGTGTGAACCACATATACCATTGTGAACCTCGGTTAGAGCAATTAATGCCTCCTCAGCATTTAAATAGCGTAGTAAGGTACCTTCTATGCTTCTACGGTTTAAGGTATCACCTAGGATGACAAATCTGGATGCCTTTTTGATAAAGGTTCATTTTAGGCTCGATAGTAGGTCAGGGGGTATGACTCCTATGCGAAGATATGTGTAGATTTCATGGTACCAAGGATCACCAAGACCAACGATTTCACACACATTCTGATTCTGGTACCTCGAATGTGGGGACGAGAAGCTGCTCAATCAGAAATTCATATTTCGGCGCATTATGAGGGATGTCTAATAGAGACCCAATTGTAGCCATGGCATCTACTGCTCTGTTGTTGGTTCTTGGAATCTGCTCAAATGTTATGTTAATGAAGGATTCCTTTAGAGTCTCCACCAATTTCTTGTATGGAGTGAGCTTATCATCTTTAGTCTGATATTCATTATTAACCTGATTTATGATCAACTGAGAGTCTCCATACACCTTGAGAGCTATGATGTTCCATTGCACTGCTATCCTGAGACCTATAGTCAAAGCCTCATATTCTGCAATATTATTAGTGCAAGGAAATGCTAATTTGTATGACTTCGGTATGCAATCCCCTTGTGGGGTGATGAAGAAGACACTAGCTCCTAATCCATGTTGTGTATATGAACCATTGAAGTATAATTTCCAATGGTCAGTTACATTGAGGTTAAAGATGGATTCATCTGGGAATTATGAGACAAGAGGGTTCTCAAAATAAATGGGTGCTTCTGCTAGTTGATCTGTAATAACTTGTCCCTTAATGGCTTTCCGCTCTACATACTTGATGTCATACTCTGACAATATCATTACCCACTTTGCCATTCTTCCTGTGAGCATTGCCTTTGATAGGAGATACTTGAGGGGATCAATTTTCGCGATGAGCTTTATCTTGTGTGCCAGCATATAATGTCTAAATTTTTGAGATGCAAACACTGCTGCGAGGCAAGCTTTCTCGATAAATGAGTAATTTAGCTCATGACCGACCATTGTTCTACTGATATAGTAGATAGCCCTCTCCGTTCCATTTTCATCATGTTGAGCAAGAAGAGCTCCAAGGGCTGTTGTTGTTGCTGACACATATAAGATCAATGGCTTTCTCGGGATAGGTGGCATTAACACTGGTGGTGTAAGTAGGTATTCCTTGATTTTGTTAAATGCCTCTTCACATTTTGCATCCCATTTGTACGCTACCCCCTTGTGGAGTAGGTGAGAGTATGGGTTATGCTTGTCTGCTAGTTGTGCTATAAATCGTCGGATGGATTGAAGTCATCCTTGGAGGCCTCTCAGTTGTTTTAATGTCTTTGGTGCTTCCATCTCGAGGATTGCTTTTACTTTTGTCGAATCCACCTCGATACCTCTCATGGAGACTATGTATCCTAGCAGTTTACTTGATTGTATGTTGAAGACGCACTTCTTGGGATTTAGTCAGACTTTGTATTCCTCCAGTCTGTCAAAGATAGCACTTAAGGTTGCTATATGATCTTGTCTCTTTCTTGACTTAGCTAGGATGTCGTCAACATAGTCTTCGACTATTTTTTGGATCATGTCATGGAATATTAGTGTCATGGCCCTTTGATAGGTTGCTCCTACGTTCTTTAGGCCGAATGGCATCATGTTCTCGTAGTAGGTCCCCCATGGACAAGTGAAAGTCGTCTTATGTTGATCTTCTTTTGCTATCATTATCTGGTTGTATCCTGAAAATCTGTCCATTAGTGATAGCATCTCATGTCCTGCCGTCATATCTACTATCATGTCAATGTTGGGAAGCGGGAAATCATCCTTGGGACATGCTTTGTTCAAATCTCTAAAATCCGTACAGATTCTGATGGCTCTGTCAGGTTTTGAAACAGGTACCAAATTGGACACCCATTCTGGATAATCAATTGGTCGGATAAATCCTGCATCTAACAGCTTTTTGAGCTCCATTTTGACCAATAAGGCTATTTGAGGATGCATCTTTCGAAGCTTTTGTTTGACTGGTTTGGCTTCTGGATACATAGCTAAGTGATGGACCACGGTCTCTGGATTGAGCCCTGGCATATCGGCATAATTCCATGCGAAATTTACTTGCCTTTCCCTTAAGAATGCTGCTAGGAGTTCTTGCTCTTCTGATAATAGTGATTCTGCATAGAATGTGATATGCGGGGTCTCCTTTGTTCCTAGGTTGAGAGGATTGCACTTTTCGGCCAAGACTGCTGACTTCTCCGATGAATAGCTCTTAAGGGAAGATTGAATCCTTCATCCTCGGGCGCCTCAAAGAGGTTTTCACCATTGGATGCATCCTTTCTTTTTACTATTTTCTTGTTAGAGAGTGCCACAGTGTGGTTTTCACTCAAGGACTTGGATATAATTCTTAGTTTCTCACTTTTGCGACTGAAGGATTCAATCATTTCCCCGTAATAGGCCTGTGTGTCCAACTCCATTATAAACCATGCCTTATGATCTCCATCTGGAATGTTATCCCTCAATCCCATGAATTCTGAGAGCGCCTCATCATTTTTGAATGTATCGAGAACTGGTGGTCCTCGTTGGTCATAGTCGATCAGTTGGGAGAAGACTAAGCGGATCTCATGATTCAGATGATCGGTTTCAAAGGAGAGGATGCTAATCATACACAGGGTGGTATCTTCGAATAACCTAGGTAGATTAGATATGGGATCTTTGTCATCGCTACTAATATAGGGCTCAGTTATGAAATTATGTGTGTCTCTACCTGTGACTATTGGTGAGTGTACTTGTATTAGCACTGGCTGAGGAGAGACATTAATTGCGCTAGCCGAAGGATTTCGGCCACGTATGTTTATTCTCAGAGGGGTACATCCAAGACCAAGATTTGTTATGGGTCACGTCTCTGGCATGATAGGTATTATGAGCCCATTGTCATTTTGTCCCAGTCTTTGGTTTCTTTCGTAGCCCATTGCAAGCATCATTTGTAGGCCCCTGTTTCTTTCGTCCATTGGTAATTCAGGTGTCGGTCTCTCATCTCGATATAACATGTGAGATGGATCTGCTTCAATAACCTCATGGCCAAGGTCTCCCCATCTTGTGAATTCAGGATAATCTTCAGGATATGTTTGTGATGAAGAAGCTTGGTTTTCCTATGGACGTCCCCGTGATCTAGGGGATTGAGGTAACTCTCCTATCACAAAAGCATTATTAGGGAGCCTATAGCTTCCACAACCGTCCTCCTGGATAATGAGCTTGATGTCAAAGATGGTGGGAATGGCGGGATGGTGGGTGTCTCTGTCGCAGAGGTGGATGCGAGAGTGGCAGGGTCAATGTATGGTGTGGATGGGCCCTCATCATTCTTTGGTACTTGGGGGATTTTGTAGTACTTGGCTTCAATATTTTTGCAATATGAGAATGGTTCAGGATCTCCATGAATGGTAACCTCTTGGCCATTATGTGTAAATTTCACACATTGGTGGAAGGTTGATGCTACGGCTTTCATCGCATGGATCCATGGGCGTCCCAGGAGGATATTGTATGGCAAGTCGAGGTCCAAGACCTAACAAGTGGTTTCCATGAGCGTCGGCCCTACTTGAATAGGGAGTTTAATCGTGCCTTGAGATACTCTTTCTTGGTCATCGTATGCTCTTATTATGATGCCTTTCCCTTTGTCGATGGAATCTTCTGATATTTTTAACTGCTTGATGAGGCTAAGAGAACAGATGTTCAAACTTGCACCTCCATCCACCAAGACCCTTTTGATTTTACTCTTGTTTACAATGGCTTCCAAGTGAAGTGCATAGTTGTGAGATGGTTGGGCGGGGAAATCTTGGTCAGAGAATGTAAGGAGATTAGGTGTTATGATATTTCCAACCATAGCTTGGAATTGGTCTGCATCGAGATCTGCAGGGACAGTGGATGAGGCTAATGCTTCCTCAAGGATCTTCTTATGGGCTGATGATATTTTTAACAACTCCATGATGGAAATGTGTGTTGGTGTTCTCTTGAGTTGTTCTACAACATTATAGCTATGCGGAACGACTCTAGATGAAGGGACTCTATTGGGTTGGGATGATCCTGCAATGGTGACTTTTCCGCCTCTTGTGGTGACTCCACAATCTTCGGCATGGGCGCCCTTGATGGTGATGACCATGCAGTCTTCATTTAGGGAGGCAACGACTATTTCATACACATGGTTGACACTAGCCTTCCCTTTGTCATTTTTATTCCCTTTGTTACCATGATTCGACATCGGATTCGTGTAGATTTTAAGGTCCTGATTGCCTGTAGGTTGTTCCACGTTTATGATTCTTTTGTCGATGAGATCTTGGATGATGTTTTTGAGTCTCATGCAACTGTTTGTGGTGTGTCCTTTGATTTT
The DNA here is from genome assembly GCA_007258455.2 of Sequoia sempervirens. Classification (NCBI taxonomy): domain Eukaryota; kingdom Viridiplantae; phylum Streptophyta; class Pinopsida; order Cupressales; family Cupressaceae; genus Sequoia; species Sequoia sempervirens. Next base: position 283,035,277 of record VDFB02000008.1, on the reverse strand, counting down.
GTGAAATTTGCAAAGTTGATTCTCGTTGTACCAAGGAGGTTTGACATCGAGTTCTTGGTAATTCTCGAATGTAGGGGGCTTGATGAGTTTTTCGTCAATCAACTTTTTCATTATGTCATCCAATGGTTCCCCCAAAATGGTGTATTTTCGTTTGGGATAAATTTTGCGTTGGGGTGGTCCTCTTTGATCATTGAGGTTATTGATGGTTGGATTGTTATTGGGTTGATATGTTGTGTGATGAGTGTTTTGGCGTTGATTTTGGATTTGCGGTGTGGGTGTATCTTGGCGTGGACCACTAATGACCACCTTGGCATCTACGACACCATCATTAGTAACATTCTTGTTCCTTGTCCATGTTCGAGGTTTATCGTTGTAATTTGATGGTGGGCGATTGTTTTGTTGTTCATGATATGATGTTGATTCCACGGGTTGAGTCACAAGGGCTCTTTCGATGCTAAGCGCCTGGGAAATCAATTGGTCATATGTGGTGATGCCTTGAACCTTAAGGTGAAATGACAAGCGGCTTTCAAGGTTGGCTATGATGGTGCAAACTTGTTGTTCTTCTGGCATGGTCCATTTGCTCCGATTGGCCTTGGATCTCCATCGTTGAAGGAATCAAGCAAAAGATTCATTCTTTCCTTGTTTTAGAGCGTATAATTCTTCAAGACTGACATCCATTGTAATGTTACATGCGTAGTTTCTAATGAATTCATCCCTTATTTCTTGGAAGGTTCTAATGCCTGAAGGTAAGCGAGAGAACCATTCTATAGCGGGACCTGCCAAGCTTCTAAGAAATAGCTGCGTTAGATAAGTATCGTCGTATGCGACCTCCATGCAATGAACCTAGAATTCCCTAATGTGATCTTCAGGGTTTCCCATCCCTCAATATTTGTCAAATTTAGGGATCTCAAATCCCTTGGGGAATGGTTTCATCTCTAAGCTCCTATCAAATGGATAGGGACACAAGTTGCTTGGTGTTTTGGTTGTTCGTCCCGACTGGAGGTCAAGCACTTGTTGTGATAGCAACCTAAGTTGTGTCGTTACATCACTTTGCGGGTCAGGAGGTGGGATGAATGTGTTGTGGGGTGTTTTGATTGTTGATGGATTGGTCGGTGTGTTGTTTAATGGTATGTGTATGTTCTGGCGAGCGAGGTAGGCTTCTACCTGCTTTTGAATGAATGATGCCTATTGTTGATCTTGTTGTTGTTGTGCTAGGATTTGTGCTTGTTGTTGCGCTTGTTGTTGTTCCAACAATGCTTGTTGTTGTGCTTGTTATTGTTCCACAATGCTTGTTGTTGGGCAGCCATTTCTGTTGCTTCTTGCTGCTCTTGGTATTGCTTTAGTGCTTGCTGATATGCTTGCATTTGCGCTGCTTGTGCAAGAAGTTGTGCTTGTGCTTGTTGTGCCTGATATTGAGCTTGTGCTTGTGCTTGTGCGGCTTGTTGTTGTAATAGAAGTTGTGCCTAAGCGGTCCTTTGTGCTTGTAATGCTTGCGCAGCTTGGGCGGCTTGTTGTTGTTGTTGTAATAACGCTTGAGCTTGTTGTGCTTGTTGTGTTTGTTGCGCTTGTAATGCGGCTTGTGCAGCTTGAGTGTTTTGTGCAGCTTGAGCAACCTGCTGAGCAGCTAGATGTACGGCTTTTTGTTTCTGCACTTGTTGGTATCCTCTTTGGAAAGCGGCTTGCAATGCTGTGTCGAATTGGTTTGATGTGGTGAATGTTGGTGGTGGTGGGGGTGGTGGTGGATTTGGAATGGTGGTGGATGATGATGTTGTGTTGATGTTTTGGGTGTTGGATAGTGGTATTGATGTGATTGGCCCTTGAGATACCATGCTTTGTGATGTTAAAGGGATGTTTGATGTTGTTGCCATTGCTTGTGTGTTCGTCGTTTGTTGTTGCGATATCAACAACAAATTTTGAGCGTTCAATGTGATGTTTATTGATGGTTGGGATAGTGGTTTGATTGATACTTGGTAGAGGGGGAAGCCCTAAACCAAGAAGTGGTGTGGATGATAATGGCAATGGTGGAATAGATGGAAATTTAAGGGGCGTTAGTTGTTGCGTGGTATCAAATATGCCCCCTGGTCCGAACATATCTCCCTCTTCTTGTGAGTTTGTGAGAAGAGGTGTTTGTGGTGCTCCGTGAAAAAATGTTGATGATGGATCATAGTGTAAGGTGAGAGGAACATTTTTGTGTAATGGATTTTGGGGGATGTTTTGTTCCAATGTGGTGTTTGCGTCCAAGTTTTGATTATTAACAAGGGGATGTGATTGAAGTGCATTGAGGAATGTGTTTCCCTTGTTAACGTTGGGTTGGGTTGGAGCAAGTGATGTGATTTGCAGAATGTTTTGCGTGATATTTTGGGATGAAGGTGTAGATGAAATGGGGATGGTGGATGAGATGGGAGGAAATGATGTATCTACTATAGTACTCACATCAAAATCCGAAGGCAACTTGGCCCCTTTTTTTGCTAGTTCAAGCATGTACAATGAAGGGTTAAGTCTCATCATGATGTTGATGATTCTATGGTTGTCTGGATTTTGTAGCATATCAGTCATTTCCTCATGAGACATTCCAAAGGTAAGGTCCTCCCCTTGATTTTCTTCTTGTGGATTTTGGGATGATGAGAGGGTCAATGGATTGCTCGATTCTGCTGGATTCATTTCTACGTTGGTTTGGCTAAGATCGCTTGAAGCAGGTGTTTCTTTGTTGGATTCCATACTCTTCTTGTATTGAGATCTCGTTTGAACCATAAAACAAGGATCAATCTTCGAGAATATGGGAGATGAATCTCTTGATTCTTTGGATTGTCCGTTATCTTATGCTCCAACGTATAAAGTTTTAGGATGTTTTGAGGATCAAATGTAATGATGATATGACGATGATGTTTTAAGGATGGATGATATGGATGTCGTGGCTTTTGATAAGTCTTGAATGAGACACTAGGCTTTTTAGGACTTGTGGATTTTGATTTTGATTTTGGATTTTGGATTTTGAGATTTTGAGATTATGTCCTTGATTTTGATTTGCTTTTGGTTTGGATTTTGAACAAAAAGATCCTAAGATGTTGGATGATGATCTAAGGGATAGCTTTGTTCAAAGGATGATAATTTGAATATGTGTGAGGAGAAGGATGCATCTACCCACACCTATTCAAACAAGATGATCTGTTTCACTAAGCATATGAAGGATTCATCTACATACACCAAGCTAGACAAGATGATTTTGATAACTTTGACTATGTATATGCAAAAGGATGCATCTACACATACCTAGTCAAAGGTGTTTTTGCTAATTTTTTCAAGGATTTTGTCTCAATGATATTGATGATTTTGATTTTGCCACAAAGCCTAGTATTAAGGATGATTTCAAGATTTTTCAAAAGGTGATGATGAGATGGATTTTGTTTTGATGTTTTGGAGGATGGATGAAAATGATATTTTGATATGTTTTGATCCTAAGATGAACTTAAAAAGATACACTTTGTTTGCTTTAGACCTAGGTATTGAAGAGCATGCAAATGCTTCCTAATGACCTTTGTAACCAAGAAATGATTTCATTTGAACATTCATTTTCGGATTTCCAATCAATGATTTGTTTTGTTTTGGGATTTGGAGTCTTCAACACATATGAAAGTTTATTTTGTTTAGCTTTGCTTAATGTCTTTATTTTACCAAAAACACTTTCTTCAATTAGGTTTTCAAACTAAGATGTCCAATGTCTTAATTTCTTCAAAACCCCACAAGATATGTTATGTGAAAATTTGATGAACTCAAGGCAAGGGTTTTCCTATTGTTTACTTAAGAAGACAAATTGTGATATAACCCAATGCTTAGAAACCTCTAAGGATGTGAATCCCAAGGGAAAGCAATAACATATGGATTGGGTCAATTGTATTTATCTTCAAAAGGGTTTGAAATTTGGATGATGTTAAGTGTTTGTTTTTGAGATGTTTTCGATCAAGCAATACATTTTGTAACCCAAGAATAAGTACAATCCTATGGATGTGTAAGACATATTTGTTGGATTCCCACTTGGACAAGTCCAGCTACGCTTATCTCTAGCGAATGGTTAGATGCTTGACCCCACTGGATCCCCTCCATAGCACTCACTTATACGGGGCAACCAAGCATCAACACCCATGAAACTCCCATGGCATGTTTTCCATTTCTACTAGAAGACCGTAAAAGTGTGGGGCGGCTTTAGAACGACCGTTCTTGCACCAACAAATAGATAAAAGGATTTTGGCCAATTCTAGCACATGGGTTTTAGTAAGGACTTTCCATTCGTAGGAGTTGACCCAACATGGCAAGAGTCCCCTTTCAGATCCATCTTGTCGGAGTCAACTGCGTGATATTGGCGTTTCTTCCAATATCCACATTTATATCCCACCTGGAAATACTCTTGGCTTTAGAGTGTTACCGGTTGAGTCATTCCCGTGGGTGAGTACTTTTTCCCCAAGGCAGACCCTCTAAGATAAACAAAATAAAATGAAGAACAAAATCTGTAACTTGATCAATCTTTGATAGCAACAAAGAGAGAGAATGTACACGAAAATTCCCCCACTCACACTCGCACAAGATTTTGTTCAATTTTAAGCCCAAATCGAAGTGTGGAGGTGATTGCTTTGTCTCATAACAAAGTCATGGAAAAGGCCTTTTGATTCTCAAGATCGCTATAAAGCACGAGAGAAGCGCATACGTCCTTTTCCAATGGCCTTAGTCTAAGTAAGCCCTCACGAAAACACAACTACACTTGTTCTTTTTAAATCCTCAAAGCAATATATGAGCTCATTTTAGAGCACCAAAAAGACAAGTGATAAACATTTGTTCAATTTGTTAATCCTATAAAAAAAATCTAGTAAGTTGTTGATCCTATTGTTCGTTTTAACCTTTGCAATAAATGGAATTGAAAAGTTCCTTTTAAGCCCAAATGAAAGCTAGTGTTCTAAAGATGAAAAGATGACAAAATTCCTAAGGAAGTGTTAAACAAACACTTAAGTGTTTAAAAACACTTTAATTGGACACAATATCATCATCATGCTCCTCTTCCTTTAGTTTTCGATTTCCAACCTACAAAGGAGAAAAACAGTAAGATTCTGAAAAAACACAGAAATTTTAAAAAGCAGAAAACAGAGGAAGAAGCAATCATAAATTAAAGCACGTGCTGAAAATTAAATTTCTCCCTTTTACTGTCTTCCAGCGTCGCAACTCATGAAGGCGTCGCTCTTACAGTGCCGCTTTACCAGTCAGTGGCGCTCTGTGTCGGGACAGAGAGCATGATTTTGTCGCTCTTTTCGCCCAGCGTCGTAGTTTTTGAAAGCGTCGGAGTTTAGAATTTTTTGAAACTGATGCAGATCGGCGAGTCCAGTGACGGAATTTAGGATTTGAATTTTTTGGCAAGATGAGCCCAGCGACGCTGACGAGCTCGCGGTGCTAAAACAGCAACGCTGATGAACCCGTGGTGCTAAAACAGCGACGCTGACGAACCCGCGGTGCTAAAAAAGCAACGCTGACGAGCCCGCGTTAGAATTTCCTTTATGTCAAAAAAACGTAGAAATTTTGAGGAAATGTTAGAAATGTTGATGTCAAGCCCTCCTTCTAGTACCAAATGTGCGAACCCTTTTCCTAGTACCTGCAAAACAACATGAATAAACGAGTTAGACAAGGAATTACAAGCTAAAAGAAGAATTCCCCATGAAATCCATTTGCAAATCAAACTAGGAATGAAAATAAGCAAGAACACAAAGTAAATGATAAAAATTAGATTAAATCCTAATTTAAATAGCAAACACTTGATCCCATGGGGGAATTGGTGCCAATTTGATGTGAAAATTGGCCCTTTCCCAATTCCTATGATACAAGATTCGAATGTTGAAGAGATTGTTGATCCACTTTTGATGAAAAGATGAGAACTCCAAGCCAAATCTGCAAAAAACCTAACTAGGAATTCGAATGATGTATGGAAATGGCTAAGTATTTTAGCATGGTAACTTTGCTTGGATTGTGGATGATGAAATGAGGAGAGAAGCTCTTCATTTATAGGATTTCAAGATAGATGAAAGTCCAAATTTGAGCAATGTGGGACTAACTTTCATCCAATAATATGGTGCCACTTGTCAAGCTATGAATGGATGATGGTTGTGCAAGATTTGGGGTTTGTGCCAATAAATGCCAATATTTAAAATTCAAATGTGTTGAAATGACATGTAAGAGGGAAGGGAAAATGCAATAAATGCCACTTGGCTCAAGACAAAGGACATGTAAGAGGTTTTAAATGCCCTATTGGAAGTACATGTTGACTTGGAATTTTTTGAATTCAAATTGAGGGAATATTCCAAAAGATGCCATGTGAGCGAAAATAGGGATTTAATAAATGAATTAAATCTATTTTCATGTGCAACTTGCATTATCTAGAGGGTGTGACATGAGACAAGGTTAAATTAATCAAGGGTTAATTAATTTAACATGAGATTAGATGATGTGACTTATTTGACTTAGATTTATGGATTTATTTAAATCAAATAAGAGAGGAATATGATAAGAGGCTAATTAAATAAATATTTTGATTTATTTAATTAAAAGGGATGGTGTTAGATTAAATCAAATAAGGTTTTAATTTATTTAATTTAATGGATAGACTTTAGAGATTTAATCAAATAAATTGATTGTTTAATTAAATAGGGATAATTAGATCAGATGGGTTGATTTAATTAACAAGAGAGAGTGACTTAATTAGACAAAATGATTTATTTAATTAAGAGATGAATATTGATGAATTTAATCAGATAGGGGGATTTGATTAAATAGTTAGACCGAGGGATGATTTAAGAAAAAACAATGTTAGTAAGTCAGGATCAGATGCACGATGTCAATCAGTATATTTTCGATGTCTACACAACCAAAGGTAATCCAAATAGCTAAATTTATATGTTGTTAATATTGAAATGAGAGAGAAAAAATAAGATTACTCTCAAATTAAAATCCAATCATTCACATTACTAAAAATCTATTACATAGTATTGGCTTTATAAGGCCATTATTCCCATGTGAAACTAATTATGGGAATATAACCTCCAAAACCAAATTTATTTATTTAACTATTTATGTCAAGTACTAAATTCTAACATCCCCCCTTAGTACTGACATAGAGAAAAACTATAAATTAGTACAAATATTCTTCATCACTTTGATGTGGAATTTCTTCATCACTTGAAGTGTGGTCCTTTCCTTCAATTATCAAAGCGTTATCTTGCAACTTTCGATCAAGAAGATCCCATCCTCTATGTTTACAATTTAGTATTGCATGTCCTATCTTTTTACAATAGAAACATGTGCCACTTGCATGTTTGAACTTCGTCATATGTTTTGATTTTTTGTAAGAAGTACTAGCCTTGTTTTGTGTAGCCAATGCAACTTCTTCTTCTTAAACATGTTTGTTTCTTTCATCAAGCAATGTGGATATAATACTTTCTAGACTTGGATTGATTTTGCTTAATGTGAATACCTTGTGAGTCATACTATTTGGCATACTATTTAAAAGTATGGTTTTTGCATCATTTTCCTTTATTTCTCCATTTATTCCAGCCAATTGATTTATCAAGGAACGATATTTATTGATGTGAGACACTATATCTTCACCTTCTTCCATTTTCAATCCATATAACTTTTGTTTTATAGTTATTTATGCACTATCAGCTTTTAATCCAAACAAAGTATTCAATGTTTCCCAGATGTCCTTAGAAGAGTTTTTAAAATCTACATGATGTAAATAAGGTTTAGATAAACCGAGACCAATTATAGCCAATGCTTTCTTATCTTTTACCTTCTAGTTTTGAAGTTCATCTCCATATGTTGGCTTTGTCATTGTACTGTCAAGGATTTCCCAGAGATCTCTTTCAATTAACAATAATTATATCTGTATTTGCCAACTATGAAAATCGTTTCCATCAAAATTTTCATAAAGGCTTAATTATCCATTTTGTGTTGAATAAAATGTGTCCTTAAAAATAATACTTATATCTCCAATATTTCTCACACCTTTATTTTTTAGAAATAAAAGGAAAAACTCATAAAGAAATAAAATAAACTCTTATTGAAACTATATAACTCCTCCTTTTGTACTATAAACGCCTCTTTCAAAACACCTTGACAAAAAAATTCACCTTATTCGCTTTCTCCATGCCTTTTGTAGCAACTAAAACACCTGTTGGCAGCGGCTGGGATATCCTCCTTCAAACTAGAACTTAAATTTGTTTAGATGTCTTTGTTGTTGGATATTTCAATGTACATAAAAAAGCATGAATCCTCCAAATTTTCAACAACCTGTTGGTTTCTAACTCTCGAATGTAAACACACTTCTACAATAGATTGGGGGATATATAAATTTTAAATTTTAATTTTTTTGAAATGACAACAATGAATAGAGTGAAGTGTTAAACAATGGAAAGAATGGACACGACGGAGAGAACGAGAAGAAATGCAGATGAATGATGGAGTCAAAAAGGGTTTTGCACGCGGTCTGCATTGCTCACCTGTTGACAAATGCAAGAATGGTAGAAAACAATAGCAGTTGCATGTGGTCTTCACTGCAATACCATTGTAAACACGACTGTGAGAAATAAACAAATGAATGGAGAGTGACCAAAGAGAGGTCCAAGAAGAAACCCGCTCTAATACCATCTTGAAATGAGAGAAAAATGAGATTTCTCTCAAATTAAAATTCAGTCATTCACATTACTAAAAATCTATTACATAGTATTGGCTTTATAAGACCATTATTCTCGTATGAAACTAATTATGGGAATATTACTTCCAAATCCAAATTTATTTATTTAACTATTTATATCAAGTACTAAATTCTAATAGTTGACACCTGATCATACACATCATGCCCCAGTAAGGATCATTTCAACTACTTTTAATCTTACTTTAAAGGACAATTGATTATTTATAAAGTGATCAAATTTGATAGCATTAAAATATAATCACGGAAGATAATTGTTTGGCTTTGAACTATTTTTTAATCGAAGGTCATGGGGAACTCAAGATCATTTTGTAGCAGTTCTAATTGCTCCTTGAAGTATTATAAATCAAGTAATTTGTATTTTAAAGGGGCAAGGTTGGATTAAAAAAACTGATTGAATTCCCTATACAATCAATGTTTAAATCAATGTTTACTTTGCATTGGAGTTTGATGTAATTTCAAGAAAACCTAATTCACTCTAGATGTAATTTTGCATCTGCTTGAAATATATATATATGAATGTGTTTAAAAGAATTTTATCCTTTCTAGGAAGTGAATTTTGAATTAATTCTTATGGAAAAACAAATTTATGGATAGTGTAATTGAAGGGTAAAAGTAAAAGATGGATATTTTATGGAAACGGGTAATTCTTTACCACCTATTATTAAATTTGATTTACCTAAACCAATTACTCCAAATTTCTTCTCACTTTAACCTTTGAGCATAATATTTAAAAAATTCAAGTGTTATGTAATTTAAATGATTAATGAATGAATTTAAATTATTTAGTATATAAAAAGTACAACAAAATAAGACTAAATTATTATGATCCTACAGGCTCTAATACCAAATATAATCTAACTAATTCCCAATGACTAAAATTAAATATGTTTCAACTTATTCAATGAGTAAAGACATATTAATTAAAATAGTAATAAATAAAAGGTGCAACAATAATTAATCCCCTAAATATTATGAATATTAATATGATGAAAACATTTATAAGATTGATAAAATGTAATAAATAAATGCATTGAACATTTAAATTATGAATGCAATTAAAATCAAATAACACATATATGTAATTTCCCTAGAAAGCTATTATCTAGCACACTGGCACACAGAGGAAGTGTTTGTACGGCTACTGGCACGACCTTGTACAACCTCATGTATGGCCCCAAGGCTATCATGTATTTAGAGTTGGAAATCCCATCCTTGTGAGTTTCCCTTAAAGGATTAATTGATGATGACACTTACCGTGCTAATTGTTTGCATCAACTTGATTTACTTGAGCGTCGATTGCAGGCCCTCGATCATCTCCAAGCTTATCAATCAACAATCTCTAAACATTATAATCAGAGTGTTCTTTGTAGACCTTTCAAGGTAGGTGATTTGGTTCTCTATGAGAATCAGAGAAATGTAAATATGTTGCCTGATCAAAAGGAGAAGTTTAGCCCTAATTGGTTAGACCCTTACATTATCATCTTTGTGTATGGTTCTAGTGCTTATGGATTTTCGTCTATGGAATGCCTCTAAAGAACCTGTTAAAGTGATGCATCTTTGTCAATAATACACATAAGTGTATATGTGGCATATGCATGACGCTCATCCCTCATGGATTATAGTTCGTTATGCTATGACATTCCTCCACTAACACATTATCCCTACATTTTGTGTTATGATGTGAACATGTGTATGTGATTAATTTCTTTAATTAGGAATTATCTATACATGTGTTTTATTATGTTGTGTATCCATGCATTACGTTTGATTGAGTCTTTTGGTTAAGCAAATAGATCTTCATTATATTTAATTAACATACATCCATGTGTGTTTATTAAATCATAAAGGCATCTAATATAAACATACATTCATATATATAACATCCATCACATAATCATACATGAAAGTAAAAGGATACACATAAAGAACACCATGCTATCACACCAAAAATATTATATATATATATATATATATATATATATATATATATATATATATATATATATATATATATCTGTGTGTGTTTATTAAATCATAAAGGCATCTAATCTAAACATACATCCATACACATTACATACATCACATAATCATACATGAAATTAAAAGCATACACATAAAGAACACCATGCTATCACACCAAAAATCTCATATATATATATATATATAAAAATGTGTATCATGTACATGTATCACACCACTGTATCAAAATGTGGTGACTGTATATTTGTATATGTCTATACATAAAAATAATGTTGTATAAAATAATATCATTGATATACAAAATCTAGCACATCCAAAATGGGTCTCTAGCCCCTCGGTGCATGGCTCCTTGAGCCCTTTGGTCCTAGTGGTGATGGAGGTTGAGGCTGAATAGACGCAATGGAGCACGACTGATGTGACCATGGCATTGATAAGCTCATACGCATTCCTCGTACCACTTCATGCAGCTTTGCAGCCTCCATCTAGAGTCGTGCCTCTTGCTCTCGGGCTTGTCACAGCTCCTCCTGAAGCTATTGCACCTGGGGATCTACACCCAGCCTCACAGTTGTTGCTTGCTCGCCAAGGTCATCAAGCTAGTTCTACAGGGAATTGTGTACCCTTTCAACACTCTCTACCTGCATCCTAGCCCGATCTTACTTGGTGAGGGCAATGCGAAGCTCAACCGCATGATGATCTCATTGCTCGATCACAGCGGTGACATTGACAATCCTTAGCATGACCTCTACATGTGCCTCCTTATATGAGGTCCTCAACCGCACAATAGGCTAAAATAAGTGGGCATGTCACCCCATTGAAGCCAACCTATACGCGTCAAGGATGCTCCCCTAAATTAGCACAGTTAGAGCCACCTGAGAGACACACCACCTGATGAAAGTGATCCACTCCTATGTGTTTGTTGCAACCACGGAGTGGTAGACGCTGTCTATACTAGATGATATATATAACAAACATGAACACACACACACACACACACATATATATATATGAGATAAAACTGAAACATGAAGTACTTAAAGGAACTATCATAAATCACTCTTGTACCTGGATCCTCAGCCTGCCAGTGTGGATCCAAAGGAGGTGCAATGCTAAGACCTACACCTACTGCTGCAGGAGAGATACTGGTTGTCGAAGGTGACGTTGATGAGACTGGGACTATAACCGGGGGTGATGAAAGCCTTCATCGCCGTCTAGGCCTCTTTGTTGCTCCGCATGTCGCCTCGCCCTCCTCTTCATCGTCGTCACTATGATCCTCTCCCCCTCCTCCTCCTCCCTACCCTATGCATCGACATGTGTCGGGAAAATCAAGGAGGGATCCGTTGCTTCCCACCATGATCTATAGTCGTGCATGACCTTGATATCGCCAATCATCAACATCAGGAGTTGGTCGTCGTTGTTTGACCCATCGTCACTAACAACAACATCTACTATGGTCAAACGACAATGATCTATCGGTCTAGTGGCTCTCCTCATTGATCGAATGAATGAGGGAGGATTTGGGGGATCATCTATAAAATCTCAAACTATTGGGCGACCCTATGCTGGTAATATGGTACAATAATAATCGATGTGCCCCATCAAGAGGATCACATTGCATATGTTGCAGTTGCTGCCTGTTTGTGGGCCACTGCATGCCTCTATATGGTCTCCATCTCACCTCATGTGACCACAAAGAATCCATCTGAAGCCTTCAAAAATGAAGATCTCCATACCTCTAATTGTGCACCAATGGGTACACATGCATTCCATCGACGTACTAGGAATTGTGCCCTAGGGAAACTTGACTAGTCTAGTAGTTGTAATGTGTGCAAAATCCCACAGCTGCAAGAGCATGCAGACTGTGTGGCTAGAAAACTCATAATGTGCATATCGCCTGAGGTCATGGTATAAATGGGCGAGCATGTTACAGCCCCAAGCAAAAAATGGTTTGACACTCCTCCATCTCATGAATAGCATGGACGAGGCCTCTATGCAAGTTAGAGCCCCACCCATCCATAATGACTCAAAGGGCGACTATGTCTACCATCTCCCTCCGGATAAGTGGGATTGCCACTCGTCCATGCTCGAACCAATGTATGTAGATGTGGTTAGGGCCTCTCAAGTTGACCATGTGTCATCATAGGTCACCTGCCATCCGTGGATGGGAAAACTGGTGATCTGGTACATGTCCTCGAGTGTGATCATCATCTCTCCTATGGACAAGTGGCAGGAAGAGGTAGGTGTATCCCATTGCTCCATGAGCATCATGAGCATCGACAGGTGATAAAGCATCTCTGGAAGGGTGTAGGCCCACCACAAGCCCACATGTCAAAGATGGTCCTAATCATCGAGATGCATCTATATGGCCTGATCTCGTAGTGTAGTAAGCACGTGCCCACCTCTATGCTCTCACATCTTTGACTAGTCTTAGAAAGGAAACAAAATCCACATCATATCCATTTATAACATCAAGAAACTCTAACCTTTACATGAAAAAAAATTAAGTTGGCCTCTGGGACAGAGATGTGTCACACAGACGTCTGTGTGATGTTCTGGCATCCAAGACCGAGTGTCGTGAATGCTACCTAGATGATAATATGCATGACAGATGGCAGCGTGGCTGGAGGCCACCGATGCGCCGCCAAGATGCCTCCGCGTTGATCGAATGCCTGTGCTACTCTCAAACTGGAAAAACTCAAAAAATGCATCAAAATGAATAACTAGGGTTAGATTCCTCGTACCTCATCGACCTCGCTACCCTCGACTATGACCTTGTGAAGTTGCTCGAACTTGGGGTCCACGTAATCTCATCGGTGAGGCATTTTGCTGACTTTTCTCTCACAAAAGTCAATAATTAGCTAGCAATGAATAGTGAAAATGACCCTTCTGTGGGCCTTCGGTATATATAGGTAATTTTTGGCCCATTTTTCCTAGTGGACGTGGTCCTTCCCTCCTTGTTTTCATCCCACTCAGCTGGGGGCAAAAATAGGAGGGGGCATATACTCACCTCTTCATCATATTTTTCTTTCAAACCACCGAGTTTTTCTTAAGCATTATTTTCGCTATGATAACTTCTTTTGATTTTCAAACTAACCTAAATTTGAGTTTTGTAGAACAAAACTTCACGTTTGGCACTATAGTTTCTCATTGTGCTCCATCAGTTGGAGCATTGTCAATATTTTCCTGCTCTACCTTTGTGGCCTCTATAGTATCCTTTTGGCACACAAACCTATAAAAAAAACTATTTTTTATTTTTACACTAATGTTTTCTTTTCTACTTTAGTGTAGTTGATCTTTCTCAAAAAAATTAGCTCACTAAAGTGGGGGCAAAATGTAGTATCGTAAAATTTCACCCCATGGCAATTTCACACTTGCACATTTGGTCCCCCGCATTTATGGCACCTAGTCACATTTATGACAAGAACCTTATGAGTCAAAATTTCACAATTCCAACTCCACAAGGGGAAATGATGAAGTGTCAGTAGTCTGCCACCTCATTTCTTGCAAAGTTATGAGTTGGATGCTTGCACGATGCATGGACGTCCATGCGGCACACTAGCGTAGCTGAACTTTATGAGTTTAAATGAGAGAATCTCAAGAACCTTTTCCTGTGACACATGTCATCATGTCAAAATCTCAAGTGTAACGACTCTTCCCGCCCATGCAACTTCACAAAACCCTCTTTTTCATTCTCATTTGCATTCATTCTCAATCTCTCTCTCGCTCCAACTTTCTCTCTCATTCCTTTCTCTTATTCATCTCATTTCTACGATGAAGCTTTGTCGGATTTATGTCTCATCAACAACCAAGGCTCTGTTGCAAGCACTCAACGTCACATCTATTAAGCCAAGTGGGAGCCACAAATTGTTGGTAATGCTCTCTTGCTATATTTTCTATTTGCTAACACATTTATTGTGTCTATTTATATTTAGATACGGGTTCTCCTCCATAGCAGGGTTTATTTTTATCACTTGGTTGTCTATTTCGTGAAACGGGTTCTCCTCCATCATGGGGTTTTCTTTTATCACTCATTATGTCTACTTTACTTTGTGTTTTTTCTATTCTCTATCTATTTGGTTGTTCGTGGAGGTGAAAACACCAAAATGAGGGTTTGACTAAGGCAAGCCTCGAAACAACCCCAATATTTTTCCTTGTTCACCTTGTGTGTAGGTTGTTTGTGTAGCACTTCATAGGAGGCTTCGTAGCATAGCACCTTCTATGAGTTAGCATCTTACCTTCCTTGTCATTTCCTTTCATTCTTTATTTTTATTAAGTTGATAAAGTAACCAAACCTCATATTCTAAGTAGATAGTAGATTCTTTGAGTTTTGTGCAAGGGTTTAACTCTTTATCCATACAAGACGCCAACGCATCCCCGAGACAATAGCGCATCACACTATCATCCTACTTATCAGAGAAAATAAAGGATAATATTTTCTCATATTAATTTTCTTAATACAATCTCCAAATATATAGAAAGAAATGCGGTGAACTATGTGCTTTCAAATAGCACTTACGGGTTCAACCATGTAACCAAATATGCAACCATATCCTATGTCACACTAATAGACAATAACAAATTAAACAAAATAAAAAATATATCCTAGGTGGTGTACAAATGATGGAATATTCCAACATTCCCCCCTTATTACATCATTGTTTTAAAGTACTAATAAGAGAATCTTGAAAACTATCAAACTTCACATGTCTAAGAGGCTTGGTGAAGATATCAACACATTGATCCTGAGTTGAGAAAAATTGGAGTTGGATGTTGTTTTGTTGAACATGTTCACGTATGAAGTGAAAATCAACTTCAATATGCTTGGTCCATTCATGTAAGTTGGTTTTGTGGTACCCCCAATTCTTCTAATATGTGACATAGCCATACTACTTCACAAATTGTTGCACTTGTTGCATGATATTCTGCTTCTGTTGAGGATCGAGCAACTGTGGCTTGTTTCTTACTTCCCCAAGAAATAGGACCTAAACCCAAGAAGAAAACAAATCCAAATATGGATTTTCTATCAACTAAACCCGCATAAATTGCATCAGTATACCCTGTCAAGAAGAATTGATCATTCCTTTTGTATTCCAAACCATGATTCACCATACCCTAGATGTACCTTAGTACCCATTTTGTTGCTTTCGAATGACACATTTTTGGTTCTTGCATAAATCTTGATAGATAATTAACAGCAAAACCAATATCTAGTCTGGTATAAGTCAAGTAAATCAAACCTCCAATCATTTGTTGATAGAGAGTTGCATTCACCCGAGGAGATGAATCAAAAATAGATAACTGCAAAAATGATTCCATAGGTGTAGACATGGGTTTAGAATCCATCATTCTAAACTTCTCGAGCAATGTCTTGGTATATTTTCTTTGAGATACAAAGATATGGTGATTTCTTTTCCATACCTCTAAACCGAGACAATAGTGAAGTAACCCGAGATCTGTCGTATCAAAGGCCTTCTTGAGATCATTCTTGGTTGTCTCAATCATTGCTTTTAGGCTACCTATGATAACTAAGTCATCAAAATATACATTAATAATTACAATAACCCCCCCTTGATCCTTGAGATAGAGATTTGGATCATATGGATGCCTAGTAAAACCATGTTTTAGCAAGTGTTCATCAATTTTAATATACCAAGCTCTAGGAGTTTGTTTGAGACCATATATGGATTTAATGAGTTTGCATACCTTTTCTTCTTTACCAGATGCAATGTATCCCTTTGGTTGGGTCATATAGACCTCTTCCTTAAGGTCTCCATTAAGAAATGCACTTTTTACATCCATTTGATACAATTTCCATCCAAATTAGGAAGCTAAAGAAAAAATCATTCTAATGGTTTTAATCTTTGCTATGGGAGAAAATGTTTCTTCATAGTCTATCCCTTCTTTATGGGCACAACCCTTGGCTACAAGTCTAGCCTTATGTTTATCTATACTACCATCTGCTTTATACTTAGTTTTGAATATCCATTTACATCCAATTTTTTTTTTACCAGGTGGTAGATAAACAAGCTCCCAAGTGTTGTTTTTCATCAGGGACTGATACTCTACATCCATAGCCTCTTTCCAATGCTTTGATTCGAGTGCTTCCTGAACATTAGATGGTTCAAAATTATCAACAATTAAACTCATTAATGTTAGATTTACCTCATTATGAGCCATGTTGCGAATCCTTTCTCCTGAAGTGGAAGTGACTAGGACTCCATCTAGCTTTGCATCATGAATGGTACTAATATACCAATTAGGTCTTGTGACATTTGTGGGTGTTGAGTTAGATTGACTATCAACATTCCCATTATTTTTCCCATCCATGTTGAATATAGGAGTACTATTTGTAGTAGGTGATGATGTGGGAGGAGAACTTGACTCACTCTGCTCATCAAAATTTATATCTCTACTAATGCATATCTTCTTGTATTAGGACCCATGAGGCGATATGCCTTAGATTCATTACTATATCCAAGAAGAATACATTGAATTGATTTTTCATCTAGCTTATTTCTTTTCTATTTAGGAATGTGCATAGAGGCAATGCATCCAAATACACAAAGATGAGAGATAGAAGGCTTTACCCCTGTCCATGCTTCTTCTGGTGTGATGCCATCAAGGGCTTTGGTTGGTGCACGATTCAACAGATAAACTGTTGTGTGCACAACTTCAGCCCAATAAGCATGTCCCAATTGAGAATCCTTCAACATGCTATGAACCATCTCCATGATGATGTGATTCCTCTGCTTAGCAACACCATTTTGTTGAGGTGTGTATAGTGCAGTTAGTTGGTGCCAAATTCCATGTTCCTTCAAGTATGTGAAGAATTATATGCTAGTGTACATTCCCCCCCTCGATATAAGCAGAGGGCATGAATATGATGATTCATGCCTTTCTCCACAAGAGTGTGAAACTCTTTGAAGTAGTAAAAAGCTTCATCTTTACTCTGCAAGCAATATACCCACATTTTTTTTTGTGTGATCATCAACAAAAAGCTTAAAATATCTTAATCTATTGTGACTAGGTGCCATGGGCCTGCACAGATCGGTATGCACTAACTGTAAAGGTTGGCTTGCATGATGCTCACTAGGATTGAAGGGTGCTCTATGTTGTTTTCCAGCAATACAACTAGAACAAATAGCACATGACTTCTCAAGTGAGGGAAGCCCTTTGACCATGCTATTCTTGCTTAGTGTAAGCAAGTAACTAGTGTTTAAATGACCAAATCTACGATGCCATAGCATAGCAAGATCACTATCCTTGGTCACTAAAGCTTGATTATTGGAAATTGTATCAAGCCTAAACATTTTACCAATTTTCGTAGCACTTGCAACAATCTTTGCACTTTTAGACTTATCACAGATTAGGCATACCTTTTTATCATCATTTTTATCAAACTCTATCCTTAGGTTGTGATCAAGAAATTGATTAATAGAAAGGATATTTTTGGTAAATCCAAGAATATATAAGACTTCAGTGAGCCTACACCTATGCATACCAAATTGCAAGGAAATGTCACTGATACCTTGAATATCATAGGTTGTATCATCTCCAAGAGATACTTTACCATGATGGGGTTTTAATGTGAGAAACCACTCCTTTTGTCCAGTAATGTGCTTAGTAGCACCTGATTCCACATACCAAATGGAGGTTGACTATGAACTATCCTCTAATGTGTGGGCTAAAAACACATACTCCTCTTTGACTTCTAGAGAGTCTTCTTCTTCAATGTTCAATGTTGCCATGTTGTTTTTGTTTGTTCTTCTGTTGCCATTGAGTACTGCCACTTTGAAATGACTTCTGTTGATGTGGTTTTTTGGATGATCCTTTGTTGAAGGAATTATACCAACAATTCTTCATATCATGTCCAACTCTTTCACATATTGGACACTTCTTATGAGATCTAGATGAATTACCAGATTTGGGAGGTCCACTGAATTGCTTCATAGGCTTCTTTCCTTTATGATGAGTGGTCATGTCATGATCCTCCTCCTCATGTTTGTGCCTTAGAGATTCTTCTTTTTGGAGTAGATTCACAAGCTTCTCAAAAGTGGGTGTTGTCTCTATGACATTCAAAGTTGTCACAAAAACTTTATACCTAGAAGGTAGTGCTCGTAGAACAATAGGCACTGAAACAACATCATCAATTGTTTCTCCCAATGCTTGTAAGGAAGCTTTCAACTCAACAATCCTTTTATGGAAGGATTCCAACTATTCTCCATTCTTCATCTTCAAGCCATGTAGTTGATTCTGCAAATTCAAGATCTGATTCTGATTCTTCGCCTCATATATCATTTTGAGCTTGTCCCATGCATCTTTGGTTGTGGACGAGTCTCAGATGAAAGGATGAACTTCATTAGAGACACTGAACAAAATGATCAATTTTGCCTTTCTGCCGGCTTGATCAAATTTCTTCTACTCATCAACATCCATTTTATGTCTTTTTGTGGTTCCATTGACCACATCCCAAACTTCTTCAAACTCAAGTTGAGTTTTGAGTTTGGTCTTCCAGGCAAAATAGTTATTTTTGTGCAGCAACTCAAAATCTGGAAGAAGGAATTTTGGAGAACTGGCTGCCATTGTATTAGCAAAATAAAGTGTTATCCTATTTCTCGTCACTCAAATCAACATAATGTTGTAGAGGAAAGAATAATATAGAAAAGACATAAAAATTAAAACATAACTGAGTTGATGAAAATAAGGACACTTTTATCTAGTCACCTATGACATTGTCATCACTTCATACAAACGAGACTATTATGTTTATGGACCTACAAGATTCTTGAAATAATAGACCATGACCAAATATCCCATAAAAGATCTAACTTTTCTAAAAAATAAAAAATTGAAGACTATTATTGACCTTATAATTACTAATCAATATGTTTAAAAACATATCAAGAAAACCTTGATAGATTTGTGCTTGTGGGAATGAACAGTCTATAGAAATAGCAATAGAGAAAACATTCTTGTAACCATTGATGAATACGTGAGTAGCTGCTTATGTAGAATAACTATGATCGTGGATTTGTTGCCTTTTGGGGTGTCAGTCGATGAACTAAACACCAATACATCATGTACAGAGGGGCATCCTGACTTGTCTCTAGAGTTGGGAGCACAAAAGTCTTCAATCGAGCAGTCCTCCTCCTCACATATCGACTAATACAATGTAGGAAAATAATGGCGTGTGCAAAACAACATGCATGGCAAGAAAGCACTAAATTATTGCAATTTCATTCATATGTAAAGACCCACGATTAAATCATGGAAGGAGAAAATTGAGAGCTTGAGTAAGTGACTAAGTTGTGGATCTTCTTCTTCTCTGAGCACAAAGCCTGCATGGTGCCCAACTTGATTGATTGAAAACAAATAGTAAGAGACTACGCCTCCAATTCTAAAAAACCATTCACAACACTATGATATTTTCTCAGGTTCCAAATAATGAGTAGTTTCCTAGACTCCAAATCGACGATCAATGAAATCACGTGATGCCTTCAATGCCAAAGACGACTCATCCAAAACATCGATATAACCGTTGGAACTCTAAGTGATGGGTGTTCAAAACAACATACCCTTCATCTGCGATCTTGAATGCCAAAGAATGATCTTTAGGAAACTCGCTAACTCTTAGATGTGGTGAGACAATGAAGGCAATAGAATAGGCATCCTTAACTCCTATCGTGATGCCTAAACCGAAGGCATCTCCAACTCACAATATAATAGGCACAAAATGTGTAGCGCTCTGATACCATATCAGAGAAAATCAAGGATAATATTTTCTCATATTAATTTTCTTAATACAATCTCCAAATATATAGAAAGAAATGCAGTGAACTATGTGCTTTAAAATAGCACTTACGGGTTCAACTGTGTAACCAAATATGCAACCATATCCTATGTCACACTAGTAGACAATAACAAATTAAACAAAATAAGCAATCTATCTAGGTGGTATACAAATGATGGAATATTCCAACACTACTCCCACGCTGATGTTCTTTGGCCAAGAGCTTATTGTGATACCAAATGTTTAACCTATTCTAAGCAAATAAAATGCAATGGAAAAGCATAAGGAAACACCTCAAGATTAGCCTAAGGAATTTGTAAAAGAGTAAAGAGGAAAGTGTTAAATGAAGACAAATGATTATACCTCCCTTTTGCAGCTGAAACTCCTTGGTTGGCCCTTGATTTGGATTGATTTGTATGCTCCTTGATGGATTTTGATATGGCTAAATGCAAGTCTTGACTATATGCTTGGATGCAAATGAAAATGGGTGAAATTGAAGGCTAGATGAGTATATAAAATGGCAGCATTTAGTTGCAAAATGACTAAGTGTTGAAAATGCCTTAGAGGATGGGGTATTTATAGAGGATCTTGAATTCTCTAGAGAATTCAATGGTTGAGATTTATCCAACAAAGTCAAGATGAAGGGCTAAGGTGAGTTGAGGACTCACAAGCCCTCACATTTTGACATGTGGAATGTGAGAGGGCTAAGGGTGAGATGATGTGTAGGTGATGTGGAAGAGAGGTACATGATATGGAGGAAGGACAAGTACCTTCCAAGCACCTTGGGGAGTGAGAAGATTTCTTTAAAAAGGAACTTTTTATCCCCAAGTGGGAGTGAAAATGACACTTGAAGAATTTTGGAATTTCTCAAAAATCTCCATGGGAAAAGAGAAAGAGGTTGGAGAAATAAATGTGTATTAAAAATTCACATTCATAGGAGAATCTAATGGATAAGAGAGGGTTTCCAAAAAGGTGGGAATTGGTCACATGTGCATGAGGTGACATGTCAAACATTCTAGAAGCCTTGGAAAGACAAAATGTGAATTAAAAATTCACATGGGGAGGAGAGAGACATAGGATGAATAAATGAGAATTAAAAATTCTCATGGGAAAGAGGGTCAATGCCCAAAAAGGAAAAATGGAAAGATTGAAAAAAGTGGTGCTAAAAGTGGTTAATGACTTTGATTAAAGTTGTGCAAATACTTGATTATGATAATTAATGGAAGATTAGAGACAAGTGGCAAATGTAGGAGGATGTGACATTAATCCTTGATTAAGAGGATGCACACCCTAAATATGAATTAATTAAATTAATTCAAATTAGTGATGGATTATGGAGGATGTGACAAGGAGGGAGAAAAGAAGAATTTTAAATTGATTTTAATTCAAAAGATTAGAATGACTAAATTAAATAAATTGGTGTATTTATTTAATTTAGAGAGGAGAAAGGCACCAAATAAAGTGTTTAATTATTAAATTAAATACTTTATGTGGGAAGTGTAATATTAATTAAATAAATTAATATTGATAGAATTGATGAATAAAGAGGTAAATTTGATCATATGAGAGTGATCGAATTTGGGTGTCTACATTTTGCCCCTCTTCGAAATATTGTTAAAATAACAGTGTTTCGAAGAAAAATAAAATGTCGGGGATGAAGAAAGTGACAGGGATTGATGCCCCAGCCTGAAAGAGGTTGAATGAGCTATCCAAGAGGAGGAAAAAGGAGAGGGATGCCCCAATGCCTGCCTCAAATGGATGGAAGGAAATGATAGGGTATGCCCCCTCAAGAGGGTGGTTGGGGAAGGAACAAGGGGGCCTCGGACGACTTCTCAATAGAAAGAAATGGAGGAGACCGTTGGATAGAGGGAAAAAAACTAAGCAACTTTGACTTTTGAACGGAGTTGATTGGACGCACGGTTTGCAAATGGCGGTTTCGGGAAAGAAGGGGATTAGTTGGGACAAAAAAAGTTAAATAAAAAGTAAAAAATACCTTTTATTTGAAAAAAAAGGGAAAAGAGGGGTTAAAAGGTAATTTAAAGAATTACCTTGTCTCATTGTGACTGTAGTAATTGAGGAAAAGGTAAAGAAGGGGGAGGGGAGATGGAGCCAAAAATGTCGCAGGATTATGATACGGAGATCATTCATCGAGCAGATGACTTGCAGAGACGCTGGACTCACTTCGCGGTGCCCTACAAGGTGAGTAAGAAAACCCATGCTATGTATTTTAAATATTTAGCATGTTTGTAAGATAGTAAAAAAAAAATGTAAAATGTGGGTTTGGTGGGCGGGGTGGAATAGGAAAATGGGTAGTTTGTAGAATTTGAAAAAAAACAAGGGAAGGTAGATTTTAGGGTGGGGGTGCCGCGTACAGGCGGCATATGCACCCCGAGTCACTGCATGCCCCGGCGGTGGCAGAGCTGACACAAGGCCAGTCAAGCGCACATTCTGGGGGTGACACGGAGGGGCGGAGCCACCCCGAGCTGGGGCGGAGTCGCCCCGAAAAAATGAGAGGTTTGATAAGGGAGGCCAGAAAGACGAGACCGCGAAAACATGGAGAGAAAAGAAAAAGTGAAGAGGTAAGAAAAAAGATGTCCCAAAACCGAGAAGATTATGTACTAACAAACGGTTGGTGTGGATGTAGGGTTTGGGGCGAATACTGACACATGAGCGATGGTCGGAGGTACTGACAGCGACCGTAGCAGCAATGACAGGGGTGGATCATGCGGCTTTAGATCATGCGGGGTTATTGCATTTTTTAGAGGTGCCAGTGATGAGGGCACATCGAGCGATACTGACGACCTTGGTAGAGAGATGGAGTTCAGAGACATCGACATTTCGTCTGCCGACAGGGGAGATGACGGTGACGCTGGAGGATGTATGGCGCATCCTGAAGCTGCCAATAGCAGGGATATTGCTGAGTGATATGGTGTCGAGAGGGGTTGAGTTAGAGCAAACTATGATAGCGTTATTTGGACATGTTGCCCTGCCTCTTCAGGGTCCGCAGTTGGATCTAGATAGATGTTTGACAGTGGGGGTACCACCTTTGCCTTTATTCCTGGCGAGGTTGATCAGTGGGATTTTATTGCCAGATCACAGCAGGCAGTATTGTAGTCTGAGGTTTATAGAGGTGATTCGACACATTTTTGAGTGGCATGAGGGACAGATTGCGTGGGGTACTTGTGTCCTAGCCCAGTTGTATAGGGATATGCATCTGATTTGCTATCGGGAGACAGTGAGTTTGACACACATGACCCTGCTACAGGTGTGGGCATGGGAGCATATCATGGTGACGAGACCGATTGTTGTTAGGGAGGGAGATGTGGATTATAGAGAGCTGGTGGCATGGGGGTATGGAGAGGCAAGAGGCTAGGTTATGCATCATAGAGGGTTGGGAGATACAGAGGGATGGAGGAGGACGGTGGATGATTTGGAGGAGGGAGACATAGTGTGGCGACCTTATATGCATCGACGCTTCAGGGGATGGAGAGAGCAGACTGAGAGACAAAGAGGGTACTTTATGGCTCAGTGTGTCCTGATTAGGAGCATGTCGTGGATAGTGGAGATGCATCGACCAGACAGGGTGGGGAGACAATTTGGGCTGACACAGGATATTCCTGGTGCGCTGATGATGTTTCGGCGGCTTACCAGAGAGCGACCATGGGGGCGCGTGATTAGCCCGAGGGAGGCCAGAGCAGCATGGGTGGCGACAGTGCAGGTAGCCTATCCTGGGAGATGTGTGGGGGTAGAAGATGCAGGGATGACAGTGCGATATGACTGGTGGTTTCGCAACCACCTATGGGAGAGGATTACACCATTGGTGCTGATTGTAGGAGCTGTAGGATTTGGATCTGAGGATGAGCGTCGTGGGGCTAGAGAGAGAGTACAACATGAGGGTGGGAGAGGTCCCGAGCCGGATGTGGGAGGAGAGAGGATGGAGGCAGTGGGACAGGCAGGGAGGAGGAGGAGGAGGAGGGGGCAGCGGATGAGGGTTAGAGAGGTGGTATGACAGGAGGGTGGGAGAGATCCTGAGCCAGATGTGGGAGGACAGGAGGAGTCAGAGGTGGAGATGATACACTCAGTGGAGGGTAGAGTCGGCCAACAGACTAGTATAGGGGGTAGGGTATGACAGAGGAGAGTGTTGGTACGGGCTGAGCAGGGAAGGGAGAGACAGCAGGAGGGAGCCCGAGAGGAGACTGAGGCCAGGAGTCAGCCAGAGAGGATAGCGGGCAGGAGGCGATTGATGAGGATACCGACGATGACAGAGCAGGAGGGGATGGGTGGAGGTGGTCAGCAGGATGGGGCCCGAGAGGCGACTGAGGCCAGGAGTCGATCAGGGAGGATGGGGAGTAGGGGACGACTGATGAGGATACCGACGATGATAGAGCAAGAGGGGATGGGTGGGGGTGGTCAATAGGATGGGGCCCGAGAGGCGACTGAGGCCATGAGTCAGTCAAGGAGGATGGGAAGTAGGGGACCACAGAGGGGGGGCAGATGGCATCAGGGCAGGAGCCTCTCATTGTAGAGATAGGGGAGAGTGAGGATGAGGAGCAGCAGGAGATAGGAGAGTCGAGGAGATGGATGAGAGCAGGGAGGCATGGTCAACTGCGGAGAGTGCGAGTTTGTCCTTCCGTGGAGGACTTGGAGGATTAGCAGGAGCAGGAGGGCAGGGAGAGCGATGATGCTATGGAGATAGATGGAGATGTGCTTGATATGGATATTTGGGATACAGAGTTATTAGCGGTGGTCCTTGTCAGTACCTCAAGAGATCCGATTGTTCATCCGAGATACAGTGTGGGGAGGTTTCAAAGTATAGATCAGAGGTTGAGGGTATCAGAGGCGGAGGTGACCAGACGTCGAGTTGAGCTATCTAGAGTGTCGGTAGTAGATCAGAGGGATTATGGATTTATGGTGGACTTCTTATCCGCACAGGTGGAGGTGATGGGGAGGGAGAGAGAGACTGGAGGCTATCATACAGGGGATACGAGAGGAGTTGGTTGCTGTCAGTTAGGATTGTGATAGACTACAGGCAAAGACTGTTATATTTCAGGCTAGGGAGGCAGAGGGGATGATTGATCATGTGTCAGTAGATAGCGGGCAGCAGGGAGGTGATCTCCGGCAGGAGTGAGATGAGCTATAGGACAGAGTGTATTGCTTAGAGCAGACGGTGGGCGAGATGGGGGTGATGCAGGAGAGAGAGAGACAGGCGAGGGAGCAGGTTCGTATTATGCAGGTAGATAGGGATGTAGCGCAGGTGCAGGTACAGGTGGTGGAGGCAGAGAGGGACATGGCGCAGGCACAAGTTCAGGTGTTGTAGGGTGAGAAAGAGTTGGCAGAGGTGCAGATTCGGTCTCTTCAGAGGAGGAGAGAGGAGGCAGTTTCAGAGCTATTAGCACTGCAGGGAGAGCGAGATGCAGCAGTTTTGAGAGTCCAGGAGCTGCAGGGGGAGAGGGATGGAGTAGTGGTTCGGTCGCAGGCTGCACAGAGAGAGAGATGTTGTAGAGATACGGATGCAGACACTGTAGGGAGAGCAAGATGCAGCAGTGGTTCAGTGGCAAGCCGCTCAGAGGGAGAGAGAGGTTGCGGAGAGACAGATGCAGACACTGCAGGGAGAGCGGGATGCAATAGTGGCACAGTGGCAGTCGATGCAGGGCAGTGATGTGATAGGGAGAGATACGCATGTATTACAGGGGGAGAGGGATGCAACAGTAGCTAGGGCAGTGGCTGCCGAGGAGATGAGAGATCGGATTCAGGCAGAGATGGCGCAATTACGCCTATCCCAGGAGGCCTAGGAGTAAGAGAGGAGAGTGATTACGAGGGATCGGTATAGGTATCATTAGGAGCGGAATTCCACTCGGGTTCAGGTTGCAGAGCGAGAGGAGAATGCGAGAGAAGTAGGATTTTGGATGGCCGCGTACTACCATGCAGTTCCAGACCCGACCCAACAGTTATTTCATTATACTCGACAGGCACCCCAGATGCCAGCGCCATCTCAGTCGTTGGGGACACAGACTCGAGGTTACAGTGATTCTCCGGGTGTTACACCAGGTAGGAGATCAGTACCATATTCACCACAGGGATCAGATGTGGGTAGCTCATTCAAGAGGTGACAGGTTACTGAGTTTTTGACAGATGCAGGGTGGAGCATGTAGGATTTATCGACAGAGATCAGGGATGTTCTATATCTCTGGATTTTGTATTTTATTATGCGACGGATATATGATAGATTTTGATGTATGATGGACATGTGACACACATTATATTACTTTGATTATGACATGGACATTTCTTATTGACACTATGTAGTATGTTTCCTTTTATGATGGGTGATTATATGCATGTGTATATGATATTTCATGCTTATGTGGATGGATATGTTGGTTTATTTATGCACATGTTTATGATACTAGTTGCTTATGTGGATGATTGGGTGTATGTATTTGTGGAATATGAATGATTTTATTAATGCAAATATACGCATGGTGATATGATGTGTGTACATGTTGTATCTATGATGATCTATATGTATGGATGCCTAGTTGACTTATTGTCATGTATGTATATGTGTATGATGGATTTTGTATGAACATTTTATATATGCAGGATGTGATGTATTATGAGTCTGACACTTTGTGATGCAGGTGACGATGTATGTGTGGTTCTAACATGTTGTGATGCAGGTGGCGATGTATGTGTGGTTAATAGAATGACTCTAATATGCAATAATGCTCTTGTATTTGAGAAGAAATAACACACGGCCATAAGTGCCAATAAGAACTGACATTATAATGGAAGGTGGGTATGTAGTGATTGTGAAAATGGGTGTCATTTGGCATTTGCCACAGATTATCAGTATCTTGAGAAGAATGGGAAAGAGTGGGATAAAGTATTTTCACAACCAAAATCATAGGGTGAATGCAATGCAATAGATGATGAAATGCAATCCTAATATGAGTTGCCATCTTTGGAGCATTGATATTTGCTATAGCATAAGATACCGGATACCCTAATATATAAGACCAGGGCCAGTAGGCATCCAATGCATGAAACAAACACAACAAGCAAAAAGGGGCTACCCCAACACCCCAAGGTCACAATGACCTTGGTCGAGCTAGGCATTGGGATAACCACAAACACACAAGGATGCCCCAGCATAACACAAGACCTCAGGGATCTTGGTGGGACTACGTGGGACAACCGAAAAGGCAGCAAAAAAGAAAAGACCAAGATGAACCCATATGTCGACTAGTCAAAGCACACCATGATATGATGGATCAAGGTGACCATGACAAGTGTTGATAGTGAGCTCAAATGACAAATAAATTCTAAAACATCAAAAGATTACAATTAAAAATCAAGACATCCTTTGCCATAGGATCAGGGTGATGGATAGGATCGACGAGGTTTGCTAGGAAGGATGCATCCTGTTGAGACCGATGATGGATACTAAACTAGAATGACCCAGTTTGACGCCAGATGCTTTTCATTAACCAAATATTTTGATAATATTAGGATTTTATTTGAGAATGATGAGCTAGATGGGGACACAGACTGACACATCCTATAGACCTAGGGACTCGGGGGCCGATCAGAGATTAGCCTTGCCTACGTGAAAGCGCAGAGCCCTCATAGTTCATGAAAAGACCATGGATAAAGCGGAAAGAGGATGATGAAGGAAAATGATGGATGATCAAGACACGGTGGTCAGAATACCTCAGGGGCAGATCAAATGATCAGCCTTGCCTACGTGATAGCGCAGGGGCAACGTAGTTCGACTAGTGATGCGGAAGGACGAGATCTAGATGGAGACTGACACAATGGATGATCCTATATGATGACACGGACCGACCGACAAAGGGAATGAATGACATAAGCTCAAAGTGGGATATTGAAAAGCTCAAGATGTGGGATAGGCTAGATGGGTCATCAAATGCTCAATCAATATATACCAAGCGGCCTAGGATGAGATGGGTGAGGACGATAGTGCAGATGAAAGCATAAAATAACTAGGATGTTAGGTAGATAATGATTAAGCCCTCTATGGATGATGTCTGTTACCAGGTTTTCACCATCCATACTTATCCAAGGCGCCACCAAGAAGTGGTTTTCACCATAGGACAAATTTATTTCTCTTTACTATTTTTTTGGATTTTTTTATTTTTTTATTTTTTTGATTTTTTGATTAGGTGGGGTTACCGAGCGGATTTAGGTGTAGAACTTCTTCAGATGCATGATATTGATGGGTTCGTCAAGGGGATCTCCTTCAAGAGTAGTCAATCTGTAGGCCCCAAATCCATATTTGGCGGCTATGATATAAGGCCCTAACCAATTTGCCTCAAATTTTCCCTTTTTATCACAATCCTGTTAAGTATGTTGGTTCTCCTTAAGAACAAGCTCACCAACCTGGAATTGTCGAGGATGGACCTTTTTATTGTAATTACGTTTGAGGTGGTTTTGGTATGCTTGCAGATGATCATAGGCTTTTATTCTTCGTTCATCTAGTAATTCCAGCTGTGCAAGTCGTGCAACACGAGCATCTTCTTTGCTAATAAGATTCTTCAGAGAAATCCTCAATGATGGAAGTTCAACTTCGATTGGCAAGATGGCTTCAGCACCATATACTAAAGAATAGGGGTGGCGCCTGTCGGGATGCGGATGGATGTGCGATATGCCCAGAGGGCAAGATGAATATGGAGGTGCCAATCTCGTCCAGTGTTATTGACAACCTTTTTGAGGATGCGAATAAGGGTCTTGTTGGTTGCTTCTGCCTGACCATTGCCCTAGGGGTAATAAGGCGTTGACCAACGGTGCTGGATATGAAAGGTGTCGCAGAGGTGTTTCATGGCTTGGTTTTTGAAGGGTTTTCCGTTATCAGAGAGGATGGTGGATGGGATACCATATCTACAGAGAATATGGTAAAGGATAAATTTTGAGATTTGGATATCGGTGATTTGTGAGAGTGGTATTGCTTCCACCCACTTAGTGAAGTATTCAGTGGCGGTAATTATGAATGTATGGCCGTCAGATGATGGTGGGTAAATCTTGCCAATCAAGTCGAAACCCCATTGAGAAAAGGGCCACGGTGCTAGAAGGGGCTGAAGATCTTGTGCTGGGGTGTGAATCAAATCTGCATGTTGTTGGCATGGAAGGCACTTCTTCACAAATTCACAAGCATCGTGTTCCAATGTAGGCCAATAATATCCAACTCATAGGATCCTTTTGGCCAGAGCCATACCATTTGAGTGAGCTCCACAAACACCACCATGTACTTCTGTTAGTGTCGTGCATGCTTCGGTCTCATTCAGACATCTAAGGAGGATTCCATCATACCCGCGACGATAAAGCATATCACCAACAATGATGTATCGGGAAGAGCAATGAACAAAGGATTTGCGTTGGTTGTGTGTAAGTTCTAGGGGTATGATATTATCATGGAGATAGGTGTATATGTCCTGGTACCACGGGGAGGCGGGACCTACGATATCGCACACCATATCAGTCTCAGGAATATCATATGCAAGGATTAAAAGTTGTTCAACGAGAAACTCACATTCTGTTCGGTCTTTAGGCATGTCAATCAGGGAACCAATAGTGGCCATTGCATTAGCTGCTTTATTTCGTACCCTAGGAATTTGTTCAAATTGTATAGAGGTGAAATATTTCTTGAAATCATCCACCATGCGTTTGTAGGGTAATAGCTTATCATCTTTGGTTAGGAATTCATCATTAACCTGCCTAATGACTAGCAAAGAATCACCAAAGACTTTTAAATGAGTTATGTGCCACTGCTTTGCAATTCTGAGGCCGGTGAGGAGAGCTTCATACTCTGCCATATTGTTGGTACATGGGAATGCTATCCTGAATGATTTTGGAATGTAGTCACCTTGAGGGGTAACTAATAAAATTCCTGCGCCTAATCCATTATGTGTGTATGAGCCATTAAAATATAGTGTCCAAACTGGTGCTTCTGTGACCGTGTAGACTTCTTCATCTAGAAATTCAGTGTCCAAAGGGTAAGCATCTACTAATGGTGCATCGGCCAATTGATTAGCTATGACCTATCCCTTTATGGCTTTTCGCTCTACATACTCTATGTCAAATTCGCTTAGGAGCATGACCCATTTGGCCATGTGGCCAGTCAGAGTGGTTCTAGATAACAAATACTTCAAGGGATCAATTTTAGCGACTAATTTGACTGGATGGCTGAGCATGTAATGACGGAGTTTCTATGTGTTGAAGACTAGCACAAGGCGGGCTTTTTCCATGGGGGAGTAATTTAACTCATAGCCGACCAATGTCCGACTGATGTAGTAGATTGCCCTCTTTTTGAATGACTCATCATGTTGTGCCAACAATGCCCCCAGCGCGATTGAAGTAGCAAATATATAAAGCAGGAGGGGTTTTCCTGGAATAGGTGGCATCAAAATCAGTGGATGGGCTAAATATTCCTTAATTTTATCGAAACCCATCTGACACTGCTGGTTCCATCGCAAGGTGGAATCTTTCTTCAGAAGATGAGTGAATGGCTGACACTTATCCGCTAGTTGGGCTATGAACCGACAGATGGACTGCATCTTCCCCTGGAGGCTTCTTAACTGCTTCAGATTATGTGGAGGTGGCATGTCCAGAATAGCCTTTACCTTGGCGGGATCAACCTCAATGCCCCTGCGAGAGATTATGAAACCCAACAACTTTCCTGACGTGACCCCAAAGACACACTTTTTTGGATTTAGCCCCAACTTGTAATGCTCTAACCGCTCAAATATCTTTTTCAAGATGGCAGGATGTTCTGCTCGTGTTCTGGACTTTCCTAACAAGTCATTGACATAATCCTCCATGATGATATGAATGAGGTTATGGAAGATGACTGTCATCGCCCTCTGATATGTTGCCCCCGCGTTTTTGAGACCAAAGGGCATAACATTGTAACAGAAAGTACCCCAAGGTGTTGTGAAAGCGGTCTTGTGTTGGTCCTCAGGTGCGATTCGAATCTGATTATAACCTGAGAAGCCATCCATAAGGGATAACATCTCATGTCCTACTGTCAGGTCGACCAACATGTCAATTAGGCAGAGGGAAGTCGTCTTTTGGGCAGGCTTTGTTAAGATCCCTGAAGTCTGTGCAGATCCGAATGTCTCCATTTGGTTTGGCAACTGGTACTATATTGGAGATCCACTCAGAGTAGTCAATCGGTCTGATAAAACCTGCAGCTAGTAACTTCTCTAATTCCTTTTTGACTAACAATGCTACCTGTGGATGCATCTTACACAGCTTTTGTTTGACAGGCTTGGCATCTAGGTGAACGTCTAGATGATGAACCACTAAGGCGGGGTCTAAGCCTGGCATGTCTGAATATGACCAAGCAAAGTTAATGATTCCCTCTTGGAGTAGCTGCACGATGACTGGATACTCTTGCTCTGATAGTGACTTAGCCACATAGGTGATTTTAGGATTTTCAGTAGTACCCAGATTAACTTCTTGAGTCTCTTCAATTATAATGGATGATCAGGCAGATAACTGAGTTCCTACAAGGGGAAGATGAACATCTCTATCTTCCAGCGCCTCTTCAAAGTTTTCGCCATCGGATGCATCCTTTATTTTCACTTTTTCAAGGTCAGGAAGCGCCTCAGGGAGGTTTTCACTAGATGACCGCTTTTTACTTTTCTTATTCTTATTTTTGTGACTGGAGTGTTCATCCCCCCCCAATCCCATAAGGTTGACATATGCATCCGCAAACATATTGACAGGTGTGCTATTACGTAGGTCCCAATCAATAAGCTCAGGGTGACAAAGGGATAGGCTAATGGTGCAGACGGATAGGCATTCGAACATGGATGATAAGTCGGTGTGATCGACGTCATCGTACGCACGTATGATGGATTCCTCCTCGGGTATGTCTTCCAATGAGCCATTGTGCACGGCGATACTATTGGAAGTATTAGATGATGTTGTAGGGATTTTTTGTTTTCTGTCATACCCAATGCCTATGTTTTTTAGTAGCTTTGACGTATCAATGGGTTGCAACCGCCCTTGTTTTTCTTTACCTAGGCCCCTGCCATGGTAGTTATACTTTTCTGCAAACTTAGCTGACCACAGATATGCTTCCTGAAAATATTCCTTTAGAGGAGGATCCGGTTGGGGTTCTTCTTGGTAGACCCATTGGCTTATGTCCTCTTCTGGTGCATCTATCTTGACACTAGGGGATCTGAAAGTGGTGGTAGGGATGTTTTTACCACTGAAGGTGACAGTCTTGTCTTCCTTTGGAGTAGCATGCGAAGGTTGACCATACTCGTGTGGTGACGGTGGCATGGTTGCTACATTGAGAGCAGTATGCATTTCGTATTCACCACACCCTTTGTCAATGATTTGGACTTTGGTGACTGTAGGATCAGTGGTGGAAGATGGAGTGGTTATTGCGATGGAGGGTGGATTAGCGGATGATGACTGGGATGCCCCCATTTCAACCCCGGGACAATAATGTAAATGGGGGAATGAC
Source organism: Sequoia sempervirens (assembly GCA_007258455.2). NCBI lineage: Eukaryota > Viridiplantae > Streptophyta > Pinopsida > Cupressales > Cupressaceae > Sequoia > Sequoia sempervirens. Next base: position 283,002,268 of record VDFB02000008.1, on the reverse strand, counting down.
GCTTCTAAAGCGCGGCAATATTCAAATGGTTGGGGGTCAGCATAGATGGTGACTTCTTGTCCGTTGACTGGGAATTTTAGGCACTGATGGTATGTGGAGGGGACAGCTTGCATAGCATGGAGCCATGGACGACCAAGGAGGAGATTATATGGCAAGTCCAGATCAAGGACATGACAGGTAATGTACTAAACCACAGGTCCCACTTGGATAGGAAGATTGATAATCCCTTATGAATTCCTTTTTGCATTATCGTAGGCCTTGATCGTAATGATCTGATTACTTAAATCCGCTTGAGTATACCCCACCTGTTTTATGAATTTTAGAGTACACAATTTGAGGGCAGAGCCATTATCTACCAAGACTCTTTATTTTATGACGAGCAACAACGACTTCGATATGTAAGGGGCGATTATGATTGACATCGATGTTTGGCATATCGTTTTGGCTGAAGTGCAGTTGATGAGATAAAGCTAGGTGTCCTACCAAAGCTTGGAATCGTGTAGGATCAATGTCATTAGGTACATGGGTTTCCTGTAGGGCTCTGTTGAGGATTTCTTGATGTACAGGGGAAGACTTAAGTAAATCCAAAATGGAGATATGTGTAGGGGTCTTTCCTAAGTGATCAAGGATGTTGTACTGAGAGCTTACGGGAGTTGATTGGGCAAGTGCAGAGGCCGCAGGAATAGTGATGCGGGCCCATTGTGTAGTAACAGCACACTGAGGGTCTTTGACTTTGACATGTATCATGGATACACGAGGTTCTACCTGCTCAATGTAATGAATAATACCCTCGTAATTGAGGGGTACATTCTTATAGCTCACGTTATTTGTGCTATTGTTTTGAGGATTACTATTGGAGGTGCTCGGACCTTGATTATGGTTTGGAAAGGCATTTTGATATATCTGCAATTGAGCATTGGACGATGTGGCTTGACTGGTGTCAACCTTGATATCTCCTCGATCAATGAGATCTTGGACATAGTTTTTTAGACCTTGACATTTATTCAAAGAGTGTCATTTGATTTTATGGAACTCACAATATTCAATTTCCTTAAACCATGCGGGCTTGGGTTTGGATTCGTCAAGTGGCTTGGTGACAGGATATGTGATTGGATAATTGATCTGTATCAATTTATTGAAGACAACACTTAGGGGTTCTCCTAATTGAGCATACTGGCGCTTAGTGTTCCCTTGGTTGTTCTAATTTGACTGTTGAGGAGGACGAGGTGCCCCCTGCAGTACAGATATGGCGTTAGGTATGGAGGGTTGCTGTCTCAAGGATGTGTTAGCCACCTGGACGTGTTTAGTATCAGTCGCACCATCATTTATTGCGTTCTTGTTTTTGTTCCAAAAACGTGGCTTATCTCCAAATGACCTTTCTTTATCATGGCCATGAATTTTAATGTGCCTTTTGGTGACAAGGGCACGTTCAAGGATAGGTCCCTTTTCCACTATCTCCGCGAAAGTGGTGACACAATGTAACCTAAAGTTATGAGCCATGTCGGGATGAGAGTTCTCCACGAAGAGAGTGACCATGTCCTTCTCTTTCAGAGGGGTTTTCATTCGGCTTGCTAGCGCACGCCACCTTTGGAGGTAGCTAGTAAAGGTTTCCCCCTCACATTGTTTCTCTTTGAGAAGGTCTAAGGTGTCAGTGTCCTTTTCCAAATTGAAGGAGAAGTAGGAGACAAATTTTTTTGACAGGTCCGCAAAAGATTTTACGGATCCTTTTTCAAGGGTCATGAACCACTCTAGGGCGTTGCTTGCCAGGCTTCGTGGGAACATGCGCAAGAGATAGTTGTCATTGTACATAACTTCTTGACACTGGGAGTAAAACTCCTGCAAGTGGGCCTTAGGATCTTTGTTCCCCCTCTATTTGTCAAACTTTGGCATTTCAAAATGTTTAGGGAAGGGGATCAATGAGATGGATGGATCAAATGGATATGGGCATATGTCTTCAAATTTGAATGATTGTTTGCCAGCCCTAGCTTGAAGATCTTTCAAAGCAACTTTGATTTCCAACAGATCCGAGTTGGCTGGTGGTGGGTTGGGGGGATATTGATGATAGGATGATAAAGGATCCTGTTGAGAGAGCGTCGGATTGTTGAAATACGGATTTGGATGGTTGGATGATGATATGCCTTGCTGGTAAGACGGGGGATTTTGTTGATACGGGGGCTATTGTTGTGGGGTATAGTACGAATTTGTTTGATAAAAGTGTGGGGTAAGCTGTTGAGGAGCTTGGATGGGATGTTGTGTATTGGTTTGTTGGTGTTGAAGGTACTATTGTGATTTTTGGGAGGTCACATAAGGCGGTTGTTACTGATTGTGATAGTAGTAGTGTTGAGGGGGTTGTTGTTGTGATGTCAACTGTTGTATGGGCCGAGATGGGATGTGTTGTGGTTGAGCCTGCGGACGCAGAATGGATGCGAGAAAAGGGGATATGGTCTAAGCAATAGGTCGAGATGGATTGCCTTGTGGTTGGTAGGGTGGTTGTTGTGAAGAGACCAAAGCATTATGTATAGGTTGTTGCTGATGAGATGGCTGAGGTAGCGTAGAAGCGTTTTGTAAAGGGGGTTGTTGGGTACCACCCGAAACGTTCAGCTGGGATGTGCCTTGTGGAGGTAATTGAGGCGGAATGTTGGATTGGTGAAGCTGTTGAGATGTATATGAAGATGATGGTAGATTTGTGGCCCCAGGAGGTGGAAGCAATGTGGTAAAGGGGGTGCCTCCAATGTTGACTGTAGGTTGATTCGAAAGAGGGGGTGCTATTAGCATTAATGGTGCGGGTTGTGGAACATTTTGTGGCATACCATAGGCAAAAGGATTATTGGGATCAGGCACTTGAGGACCTCCCATAACTGAGGTTGAAGCGTGTGGGGGATGGTTAACATGATAAAGAACAACATTGCCAAATTCAGGTTGATGCCAACCCTCAACTGGAGGAGCATGGGGGAAGTACAAACCTTCTGGTGCATTTTGTGAACCTTGGAGTACGTTAGATGGGGAACTCCTATATTTGGACAAGTCAACACCCGAGGGGGGTTTGACACCCTTCTCAATCAAATGGGCCAAAATTTCTTCCCCATGTTTTTCAAGCAGATGGTCAGTCATTTGCACATTGGCAGGATTACTAAAATGTTCCTCAAGCGTGAGTTCAGGTTGATTAGCCATACTCTCTTCACCGTGTGGTGAGTTGTTCTGATTTTCGGTGTTGGAGTGCGATGAAGTAACATTATGAGGATCTTGGGGGACGTTGTTAGGATCTTGAGCAATATTTGCACCATTGGTGGGATTTGTATTGTTATTAAGGTCTTGAGACATGTTCGCCTAGGAATTTTGACCTTCTTGTTGTTCCATTTGTCTCTTAACTTGTGACCTAGTTTGAACGGGCATGCAAATGTGCTATGGGTGGATTATAAAGATGTTTTTGACGAATGATTTGATTGTGATTGGATGAGATCTGATTTTGATGGGGTTTGGATTTAGATCATATTTTGTTTGGATATACTGGATTGGATCGGATTTAGATTGGCTAGATTGGATTTTGATTGAATTGGATTGGATTATTAAGATCAATAGGATTGCATTGGTTGAACGGATGTGAAGTGATTGATTGGAAAATTTGATCAAATGATTGGTTTTGATAGATTTGGATGATTGAATGGGTATGGTTGGATGATGAAAGATGTGAGAGACCTTGAGTTTAATCAAAGAAAGTTACCCTTAGTGACCTAGAGCTTTGATTGATTAAGAGGATGATCACGGCACCGAATCCACCTTAAGATAGAAATGGATTGATTTTGGTCGAGGATGATAACTTATGACACCGAATTTACCTCAAGATGGAAGTAAATTGATTTGGGTCGAAGTTAACGACTAATAATCAAATTCAAGTGCTATGGTCAATTTGGGTAACCACTTTGTAACACAAGGTTAAGGCGGTTTGATTATGGGTGGTGTTTGGTGATGTAAATGGTAAAGTTTTGATGTTCGCTAGGTGATGGTATGGTCTTTTGAATGGATTATGGGGAAATTTAAAATGAGCGGATGGGTTGAGGATGATTGTGGAGAATGAATGGGAATTTAGGATGGTTAAACAGAAGTTTGGAATGATAAGATGGAGGTTTAAAATGATCAAATGGAGGTTTTCAGAGGTTTAAAATGACAAAACGGAGGCTTGGAATGATGAGGAAAAGGTTGGGAATGATTAAATGATGGTTTAGAGGCTAAACGGATCCAAATAGGGCGATTTCAAGTGTTTAGGAGGGCAAATTCGCCCCTCTGCAATAAATCAGGGGCGCAGTCGCCTCACTGCAGAAAATCAGGGGTGCAGTCGCCCCATTGCAGAAAAATTAGGGGCGTAATCGCCCCACTGCGGAAAATCAGGGGCGTAACCGCCCTACTGCGAAAAAATCAGGGGCGTAATCGCCCCATTGTGGAAAATTCGGGACTTGGTTTGATGAAAATGACTATGGCAAGGACTTTAAAATGACAACGATAAGGCCAATTTGTCAAAAATTTCACTGGTTTCTCACAAGAAAACACTTTCAAGCAAACACAATCCTATGATTAGTGTTAAAGGTATGGCCAAAGAGGTCTTAATCTAGGATGCACAAGGTGTCTAGGGAGTCCTCGATATACTCTTGGTATGTGAGGCACAACCGTGAACACTAGCCCGTCACAAGCGTGAGTCGGGAACCCCAGCGAGATACTGAAGGGCTCGGACCAACTCTTCATGTCTATCTAGGTATCACCCTAGCTTTGATGCTCCGCCAATTACGACGTGACTGGATTGAGGTACAGCTTTCGCTCTCCCCCCTTTATATACCCTGTCGGTACGCATAGTTGGAATCGTCCCTTGGGGTGATGAAATCCCCAAGCAGGTCCCACTAAAAAGAAAACACTAATCATTTCCAACTACTCCCCAGGCTCACACGAAGTGCAAGGGGAAAGCGAAAACAAGTTAATGCTCCCTTTGGGTAACACAAAAAGATAAGCACAACAAGTAATGAATATTACTCCCCCTAATTAAACTATGTTCTTAGATTAACACAAACAGCAAGGATAGTTTAAAAAGTTTGAGCGAACGGATAGCCCTGCAAGCAAATGTTACATGTTTTATCCTGCTTTCTTCATCAACTTCACAAGAATATGCTACAAAAAGTTAGCAAAAACACCAGTATCCTTGCAAGAACAGTGTTAGGGAGAAAATAGCAAAAAACCGAAGCCAAAATGACAGTTTTACCTTCCAAAATGCGTTGCTTTGCGGTGACCAGGGGGCGCAGTCGCCCTTCTGCAGTAAATCAGGGGCGTAGTCGCCCCACTGTGGAAAATTAGGGGCGTAATCGCCTCATTGCGCAAAAATCAAGGGCGTAATCGCCCCACTGCGGAAAATCAGGGGTGCAGTCGCCCCACTGTGGAAAATCAGGGGCGTAATCGCCCTTCTACGGAAAATCAGGGGCATAATCGCCCCACTGCAGAAAAGTGTTAGCACAAAATTTTCAGCCCAGGGGGCGTAGTCGCCTCACTGCAGAAAAAGTGTTAGCCAAAAATAAAAATAAAAAATAAAAAAATTTCAGCCCAGGGGGCATAGTCGCCTCACTGCAGAAAAAGTGTTAGCACAAAATTTTCAGCCCGCGTAGTCACCTCACTGTAGAAAAAGTGTTAGCCAAAAATAATTTTCAACCCAGTGTAGTCACCTCACTGCAGAAAAAGTGTTAGCCAAAAAAAAATTTAGCCCAGGGGACGTAGTCGCCTCACTGCAGAAAAAGTGTTAGCACAAAAATTTCAGCCCAGGGGGCGTAGTCGCCTCACTGCAGAAAAAGTGTTAGCCAAAAATAATTTTCAGCCCAAGGGGCGTAGTCGCCTCACTACAGAAAACCAGGGGCGTAGTTGCCCCACTACGGAAAATCAGGGGCGTAGTCGCCCCACTGCGACGTATTCCTGCAAAAAACTTAACAACAACAAACGTGAAATATAGGAACCTGCTTGTGGGTCCCACCGAGCGTGCCAGAAATGTGATACCAAATGTTTAACCTAATCTAAGCAAATAAAATGCAATGGAAAAGCATAAGGAAACACCTCAAGATTAGCCTAAGGAATTTGTAAAAGAGCAAAGAGGAAAATGTTAAATAAAGACAAATGATTATACCTCCCTTTTGCAGCTGAAACTCCTTGGTTGGCCCTTAATTTGGATTGATTTGTATGCTCCTTGATGACTTTTGATATGGCTAAATGCAAGTCTTGACTATATGCTTGGATGCAAATGAAAATGGGTGAAATTGAAGGCTAGATGAGTACATAAAATGGCAGCATTTAGTTGCAAAATGACTAAGTGTTGAAAATGCCTTAGAGGATGGGGTATTTATAGAGGATCTTGAATTCTCTAGAGAATTCAATGGTTGGGATTTATCCAACAAAGTCAAGATGAAGGGCTAAGGTGAGTTGAGGACTCATAATCCCTCACATTTTGACATGTGGAATGTGAGAGGGCTAAGGGTGAGATGATGTGTAGGTGATGTGGAAGAGAGGTACATGATGTGGAGAAAGGACAAGTACCTTCCAAGTACCTTGGGGAGTGAGAAGATTTCTTTAAAAAGGAACTTCTTATCCCCAAGTGGGAGTGAAAATGACACTTGAAGAATTTTGCAATTTCTCAAAAATCTTCATGGGAAAAGAGAAAGAGGTTGGAGAAATAAATGTGTATTACAAATTCACATTCATAGGAGAATCTAATGGATAAGAGAGGGTTTCCAAAAAGGTGGGAATTGGTCACATGTGCATGAGGTGACAAGTCAAACATTCTAGAAGCCTTGGAAAGACAAAATGTGAATTAAAAATTCACATGGGGAGGAGAGAGACATAGGATGAATAAATGAGAATAAAAAATTCTCATGGGAAAGAGGGTCAATGCCCAAAAAGGAAAAATGGAAAAATTGACTAAAAAGTGGTGCTAAAAGTGGTTAATGACTTTGATTAAAGTTGTGCAAATACTTGATTATGATAATTAATGGAAGATTAGAGACAAGTGGCAAATGTAGGAGGATGTGACATTAATCCTTGATTAAGAGGATGCACACCCTAAATATGAATTAATTAAATTAATTCAAATTAGTGATGGATTATGGAGGATGTGACAAGGAGGGAGAAAAGAAGAATTTTAAATTGATTTTAATTCAAAAGATTAGAATGACTAAATTAAATAAATTGGTGTATTTATTTAATTTAGAGAGGAGAAAGGCACCAAATAAAGCGTCTAATTATTAAATTAAATACTTTATGTGGGAAGTGTAATATTAATTAAATAAATTAATATTGATAGAATTGATGAATAAAGAGGTAAATTTGATCATATGGGAGTGATCAAATTTGGGTGTCTACACTTATCATTTGGGTTTGTGTCATTGAGGTGACCAAGGGCAATTCACTCCCTTTAGACCTTGTTTGTCTTGGGATTTGGGAGTAATGGATCCCCTCCTTCAATCTTTATTTAAGGATTTACATCACATACATCTCATGTTGTGTTATGTCTAACCAATTTTTGTATGCAGTTAAAAATCGTCTAGCCCAATCCTATGTTTTAGATCATCTCTTTTATTTGATGAGGGATGAGTACATGATCATGCCAAAAACTTGAGATCAAGTTCCTAACACCATATTCAAACTTGTCAGAATGAGGAGCCCTACACATCAATTCCCAATTGTCTTCTACACTAGTATCATCGAAAATCTTTCTCCTTTTCAAATATCTTGTTAGTGTATTTCTACTTAAGCCAATTTCACTTGAAAGTGAAGATATTTGATGCTTTCTTAACATTGATGTACTTATAATAGATTTCAACATCACTCTTCTTGAAATGCTCTTATTCGTTGATCGAGATTGTTTCCCAGTGGAACCCAAACCTTTTTTAACATTTTCAACAATATCTTTTTCTAAGCCTTGCCTTTTCCTTTTTTTTTGTCAAATCTACACCCATCAATTGTAACGACTCTTTTAGGTCATCACGAAGAAGCAATGTTGATAACAGTTTGGCTTGACCAAGTGTATCATGAATTTTGAAATAAGCCTAAATTATTTCCTTTGAAGTTCTTGTGAATGCCTTCTTAGTAGTTTGAGTAGGTTGTTCAACATAAACTTTCAATTTCTCTATAACCATTTAAAGTAAATGATCTATATTTTTGTAAGAATTTTTTCTATTCACCTCTTTAATTAGATTCATAGTATGAATATCGGTAGAAGGAAGCAATCATGACCCCTTTCCAACATCAAAGTGTGTATGGGCCTCCTCTCTAACATCAATTGTTTGTGCTTGGGTCTCCTCCCTAACATTAATCATGTGTGCTTCAGCCTCCTTTGCTCCAGTAACTAAATTAGGTTGGACCTCTACGTCAGTTTCCATATGTTGAGCCGCTATACATATCATATAAAAGAGAAGATTTTAGAATATATAAAACTTAGATTATTAAACTATGGATAAAGCGTCAAGGTGATTATGAGTTCAAAATGAGAAAGTGTTAGGGATTTAGTATTCATTAGGTTACAATTTTCTTAAAATATAATTAAACTACCAACCAGGCACGCATGTCTTGAAGTATTTACAAGAAGAGAAAATGAACATGTGTAAATTTGGACATAATAGATCTAGAATGATATGTCCATGGTCATGTGCACAAGTTCCATTTAAAGTTATTTTATTGTCCTATTTATACAAATTAACAATCAAAAAATTATACGAGTATCATCTAATCGAAATCTTAAATACTTGCTCATTAACAACTACTTGCATCTAATTTTAGGAACATTGTATCACATGAAAGGGGATATTTTGGAATTTTTTTTTTTTAAATGGATTATAGTTACATATTATACATATATACATTTGAATGGATGTATGGCATAAAATATTTAACTTGGAAGTATGGTCAATTGCCAAATTTAGGCCCTAATGGAGGCTTGTGGTGTGTGTCCTTGTTAGTTCTCTATGTAGGTAAATGAAATTACCTATAGGAATTAATATATATTTTTTTAAGCAACTATGTTATATATGCACCCTATGGACCCATAAAAGAGGGTATTTAGACTACTTAATTGTATTGTTAATAAAATGGATAGTTTGTTGGAATTAAATATTTCTTATGGAATGCTATATTTTTTATTGTAGAAATAGGTTTAATGTTAATAATTGAGAAAAAAATATGGCCCTATAATAGTGTGGAGAAAAAAGTGCACATCCTAACACATTTTCCTCGTGTTTTACATTGCTTTTAACACACATTTATGTTCTTAAAGTGGTCCTTCTACAATTAACTAATTTAAACATGGGTTTTTATTCTTAGGGTGTCCTAGAATCAACTAATGTGTATAAACATTAATATTCTTAAAGGGGTCTTAAAAGGTATTGAGCCATGTATAGGGTCCATATTGAAAGAAGTCACCCCTAGGTCATTTAGATATCACATTAGACATCATCACTTTACACAACAAAAGATATCTTAAATTGAAGGTAGGACAACACATTCACACATTTGTCTCTAAAATAATAGAAATTAAACCCTAAAAAACCAACTTCTTATTTAGTGTTAAGAGATAGAACAAAAATTAAGAAACTAGGTGTTTTTTGTATTTAAATATGTATCAATTATAGATTATATTAGAATTTAGATTACAAAGTAAGCATTACTAACCTAGCCTAAACTAACTAACAAAAGAGTTGGGATTAAAGACACAATCTAGAAATAAAAATAGGAAATGAGAAGCAAAAATAGGAAAAACATAGCTTATGCACCTAGAAATTGGAAACTGATGACATGAAAATATTTAGATATACTAAAAAGAGGTCCTTGGAAAGTTTTAAGGTTGTCTTATGGATGGGGCTAGTTGTGCTAGTGGGCATAGATGTCCTACTAGTTGTATAGGGGACACATATGTCCCAAGGGAAAGTTTAGCATAGTGGTAGAATTGTTTAAATTAAAATGTACATGACTAGTGAAGTATTGTGGAGTCTAAAAAGGCTTGTCACTTGGTCTTGCACACAATAGAGATAAAGAAAAAGAAACAAAGTGGTTATTACATACAAAAATAATACTAGGAAAGTGAATAGAAAATAGAGAAATTGGAACATCTACACTTATAGCAAAATAAAATTGAAAATTGATTTGAGTTATGAAATGTTGAGGGAAGTTTCCATGAAATTTTGGAGGTAAACTCCACAAAGTTGGCCCTACTAGTCAAGGGGAACTAACTCTAGTAGTAATTTACCATATGTTACATGGCCAACATAATGGTAGGAATATCTAAAACTTTCATGGAAGGTTTAGTAAGTCTTGTAATCCATTTTTCTCTTATTACTTATTTTGAATCTACACAAAATCACTTACAAAATAAAGTTTTGAAGGGGATGCTACATTGGTCAATCCCCTTATAAATTAATTTCAATAAAAATCACATTGGAAATAGTAAAATGATGCATGCAAACCTAGGTGAGGGTTAAAAGTGGAAATAATGATGGACAAGATAAAACCTTTGGGATAAAAGGCTAAACCTCTAAACCTGGTGTGTACAAAAAAGGTGATGGACAAGGAGTGGAAAATCATGATCGAAAGGATAATGAAATGGTTTTGAAGGATAGAGGATGGTAAGTTGGGATAATAGCTAGGGTGTATGTAGATTGGGTATTGAAATGGAGGTTCTAAGGGTTTGGGATGGATAAGAGATGGATGGAAAGAAACTAGGGGGGGGAAGGAAGAGATAGGCCATAAGAAGGCCCTAAACAAAGAGAGAAAGAAAAATCTAACAATTTTTTTTAGCCTATTATTCTTGATGAGCACCTTCAATAATTTATGGATGTAAAGAGTTCTTGCACAACAAATTCATTATTTCAACACAAAATTCTTGTGGATGAACGATGATGAGAAGTGGAGGAAGAGGGATCTATTTATATGTTTTCTAAGGGTTTAGTGTGGGTGAACATTGGATTTATGATAGGTGGATCATAAATGAGACACATCTTAATTTGGTGGCTAAAACTCATCAAAATTATCCCCTCTAATCAAGGAATGTGAGAAGATATGGGGATGTACACTAGGGTTTAACTAATATTTAATGCTAGGAGGATTTGTTCTATAAGGAAGTCTAAGGAGATAAATTTAATATGGCTGAAGGTAAATGTGCATCTTTTTTATAATTAGGGAGGGATTTATAAGGGGACATACAACTCAAATATAACATGAACAAGGATAAACATGGCTAGATAGGGATAAAGCAAGGAAAAATAAGGTTGAAAAAATATAAAGTGGACATCTAAAATGAGTGTAAAACATAGTAAAAGAAGTGAAAACAATTTGATCTTATTAATTCTAATCTTATCTAGAAGATGATTTAACTGAAAAAAAGAATCATAATTTATAATATAAAATGTACACACCTTTTTTAGCATGATATCTTTGCATCCTTTCTTCACACAATTTTTGTTTCCTTTCTTCTGAATGATATCGTGCAACCTTATTTTGCCTTGTCTTTGGATTTCCCATATTTTTCTTTGTAAAATATGATCTTGATAATTTCTTTGCCAATTCCTCGTTCCAAATTTGTAAAACACTTACAAAAATATGACCTTTTGAACACACCTAGCAAATTTTTCTTTATTTTTCTATATTAAAATCACAAAAAAGACCTTGTATATATACATGTAATTCGAATAGACATGCTTTTTGAAACACTAGCTAAATTGGCCTTCGATTGAAGGTCGGCCTCTAAAATTCCATAAATATTATTTTATTAAATAACCTTCATTTGAAGGAACTTTAATAAAAAAAAATTCTTGCAGCCAAAAAGCCCTTCATTCAAAGGTACCTTCATATGAAGGCGAAATTTTTGATCGAAGGACCTTCAAACAAAGGTGCTTAGCAAGACAGTTTTGGTTTTTGCTTCAATTTTTCCTAAAAAAATCCAGTTTCAAACCTCAAGTTGGGCCTTCAAATGTAGTTAACTTTCAACAAGATAATTTGCAAGATTGTAGTCCTCGAAATGAGCTTTCCAACAAGTATAGTTTCGATATGTTTTCATTTTATCATGTATTCAATTTTCAATTTTTATTGAACATGGGTTTTTCATTGAATATCAAGTTCTTCGTTCTACACAGGTGGAAAAATAGTAAAGCATTGTAAAAAAATTCAAAAAATACCTTTGCACCAAGTATTGATGTCCTTATTTCACCAAAAAAAAAGAATTTTGATATATACACAAGTTATGCTTGACGACATACACTGATGTCCAAATTATAGTTACAATGACTACAAAAATTAATTAAAAAAATATGTAACAAAAAATTATGAAAAAATATCCATGCACTAGATATTGATGTTAAAAATCCATATTTTAAAAATTAGAATTTTATCCTTTCTATAAAAAAGTTATGTTGGATGACATAAACGTTACTCTCTGAAAATATTGTTTACTATTAAAAACTAATTATTAAATGAGATGTTGAAAGATTCATGATTTATTTCGAAAAAAAATAAAAAATATATTTAGAATCTATGCTTAAATCGCCATAAATCACTAGTTCACATCATCTTCAAATTCTTAATGGTTTAGTTGCTATAGGTCTTAGAAAGTGAAGATTTAGTTAAAAATGTTGATATAAATGTCTATCTTCACCAAAAAGTGGAACTCGTTATTACGAGATTACCCAGGCCTAGTTTATTTCGATGTTTGAGGCGGTGCCAAGTCTTGAAACCATGGAGCCATCAATGTACATACTACAAGATTTATCCTCAACTGTCACTTCACTATTGACCCTCTTCTTCATGAAACATAATTTGGTTTCACAACATAAACTATTCACTTATGGTCTTCTTCAACCATGGCTTCTAGGAAAATTATAAGTGCCAATGTGAAGGGAATGGGTTTACATTTGGACATGTGAGGTTATTAAACCAGGCTAAGGAAATGAAACAACATTTTTTATGTTTTGTACCCTTTTATTTTGTTTTTAAAAGGAATTTATTCACTTCAATCCTTTGTATAGTTGTAAATGGAAGGTGAGTTCATCATACATTGCTTGGTCTCTAATGTTTTAGGTTTTATATATTTGTTATTCATCTACTATGTAGGCTTGGTTTATTTTGGTTCTTTATGATTATTATAATCTTCAAAGGCACCCTATACTTTTGTAGAATGTCTAGTTCAATGCTTAAGACATTTCTTCACTTCAATTCTTTATAAGGTTGCAAATGGAAAGTGAGGTCATCATACATTGGTTCGTCTCTATTTTTTGGGATTATATATATATATTTTTATTCATCTACTATAGGCCTAGTTTATTTTGGTTCTTTGTGATTGTTATAATCTTCAAAGGCACCTTATTTTTCTGTAAAATGTCCAATTCAATGCTTTAGGAATTTCTTCACTTCAATCGTCTATATGGTTATAAATGAAATGTGAGGTCATTATACCTTACTTTGTCTCTATTTTTTTGAGTTTTGTATATTTCTTATTCATGTATAATCTTTGGTTTATTTGGTTCTTTATGATTAGTATAATCTTTGTTTATTTGGTTCTTTATGATTAGTATAATCTTTGTTTCTCTAAATTTATACTAAAAAGATTCAAAAGTTAATAAATTTTAAAATTGATGTTGATGAGTGTTTGTTCTAATAATTTATGCTTTCAATTATGAAGTTAGTTTCAGGCACTTTTGAGCTCTAAATTTCTTATTTTTGTGAACACATTTATTACTTTAAGAAGTTATAATCTTATGTTTGAGCATCATCATGACCTCTCCATATTATAATATAAATTTAAATGTTAGGTTCCTTTCATTGATAATTTATATTAACATATCTTTCATAATGGGTAATCAAAATTTCTATTGGTTGTGAAAATTTTTAAATATTTTTTTAGTTCTTTCAACTAGTCATTTATATTAACAAATAAAGTTTTTCATTCTTTGAACTAGTAATTTATATTAACACCCAAGAAACATAGCGGAGTTGGTTGGGGCCCGAGCTTTGCTCCCTCATGGTCACAAGTTCGAATCTGCTTCGTAGAGGGGAAGGCAAGGGTTAGTAATTGTGTGTCATTCTTGCTCCACTGAACCGAGGTATAGGAACAAACTTTGATAATAAAAAAGAAAGTAATTTATATCAACAAACTACCTTTTCTTATATTTGTATTTATGGAAGTTTACTATTTAAAAACTTTGGCTAAGTTACAATTGCATACTCTCGTGCACATGAATATGATAACAATCTAAATTTATAATCACCTGTGTTATTGAAACTGTAAAATGCATTGTCAAACTTTTGAATTGAATTGGATTGTAGTTATGTAACCAACTACTCTCTAGGTTTACATTGTATAGGCATTCGATACATCAAATTCCAAGTTTAAACTGACATAAATTATTAATATTACATGTTGATATGTTTTGGGTTTAGGGAAAGTAGGAGTTTATAACTAATGCATAGATATGGTGTTTCAAATTAAGTTTTAGGATGTAGGACTAACATCTAATGAGTAGTTTTCAAATATAACTAATTTTGGTATATAAGGTTTAGCATTTATTGTGTTTAAGGTGTTTAAAATGTTTTTATTAGGTTTGAAGTTTTCTAAGGGTTTAGTTTACTATGTTTCATGATGTATGGGTTTGTATTTTAATTACATTTTATTGAACGAGGGGTTTCTATAATTTAGGGTTTGGGGAACATTATGAGAAATAGGGTTTACATAAATCATGTTTTTTTGATGTAGGGTTTAAATTTTAAATAGTTTTGGCCATAGAGTGTGATGTGTATATATTTCTACTTTGAACCTATGGATATGTAGGGTTTATAGTTTTAATAGGTTTGGTCATAGAATATGATATGCATCTTTGTCTTTTGAACCTACTAATATGTAGGGTTTATATTTTAAATAGGTTTGACCATAGAAGATGATATGCATCTTTCTCCTTTGAATCTATGAATATGTAGGGTTTAGATTTTAAATAGGTTTGGCCATAGAAGATGATATGCATATTTCTCCTTTGAACCTACATATATGTAGTGTTTAGAGTTTAAATAGGTCTAGCCATAGAAGACGATATGTATCATTCTCCTTTGAACCTACCAATATGTAGGGTTTAGAGTTTTAATAGGTTTGGCCATAAAATATTATATTTATCTTTCTCCTTTGAATTTCTGAATATGAAGGGTTTGGAGTTTAAATGGGTTTGACCATAGAAGATTATATGTATCTTTTTCCTTTTGAACCTACAAATATGTCGGCTTTAGAGTTTAAATAGGCTTGATTATAGAAGATAATATGTATCTTTATCCATTGAACCTACATATATATGTAAGGTTTAGAGTTCAAATAGATTTTCCCATAGAAGATGATATTTATCTTTCTCCTTTGAACCTATGGATAGTACCATTTTATTACTATATTGGCTACACTACCAATTAGGAAATATACACCTTATACTCAACTAAAAAGATAAATTTGAAGTGGGTTCTTAAAACAATTGCTTTTACTTCAAAACATTCATAGCTTCCCCTAAGGTTGGTTAAAGAATAAACTATAATAAAATTGATAAATCATCAAAGTTCTCTATTAACAAACTAGAAACCAAATCTTACAACAAACCGACTTCTTTAGGTTATGGTAAATGTTATTGCTAACAATGGAATAGTTAAATCCAACTCTTGAAATAATAGACTTGAGCCAAATCACTATCCAAGGTTTGTAGGACCATGATTACATCATGCTGCCTCTTCTATATTTTACTAAGGAACTTGGTAAGAAGTAGTCAAATGTCCATATGAGCACCAATTTATAATATTATATTACAATGCCCATATACTGTAAAGTTTTCAATTGTATGGCCATGAGAGATATTCCATTACAAGATTAAATTGATGTACATATTCTTTGTTCAAAATGTTTCAAACTCATATTCTAAAATATTAATCCATATATGGAAAATAAACACTTTAATTGTCTTGGATACATGATACTTTAAAATAAAAAAACATATTAGTTTTCCTAGCACCACATTGAAATGTGTAAGTCTCATCAATCAAGCCATCAAAATAGGAGAATATTACCATATTATAATTTACTAACATCTATAAAGTCATCCATTCATCTCACATGAATCAATCTACATAATTCAATTTCAATAAAAAACCAAACAAGAGGACATAAATTAAAAACTCTAGACCAAACACACATTCAACCAAATCAATTTCAAATTTTATGTTGATTGAATGCAAACAAGTTTTACATTGAACATTGGGAAAATGATAGACATAAATTAGCAATACATGCCCCCTAGGCTGCAATATCAAACTTGTTTGTGTGCAATGATTGCAATAAAAAAATAGACAACCCTTTTCACTCAAAACATGGGGGAAAAGAAAATAAACTAATTTTGGTGTCACATCATATGATCTATCAAGAAAAAGAAGGTTGGTAGTGAAGTGGTAGTGGGAAATTAATGATGTAGTAGGCAACATTGAAGGTTTTGTCATTTCAAGACCTAGAGGCATCTTGAAGATTGAAATGTGGAAGGTTGCAAAGTTAATGTGATAGGTTGTGTAGTGGAGTGTGAGGTGACACATTAAAAATGTTACTACATTGGAATGATATGTGCCCATCTATTGTCTAATCTTGTTGCATGGTGTACATATAGGAGGTATCTCAAAAATTGCCACTAGGGATCCTCATGGCCCACCTTTGGTCAAAATTTAAAATGGTAATAAATTATGGGGTCTCTTCTTATCATGTCCTCCATGTGGCAACTGACTCAAACACTAAAAATAAGATTTTTAAGTTAGCCATCTCATTGCATGTGTGGTGAGTAAAAATAATTGGTCTTCATCTCACATGGTGGTCCTTGCAAATGGTAAGCTACCCCATTATGGGGCCCTCTCCCCTGTATATAGTTTTGACTAACATATGAAATGATTGTACATAAATAATTTTTGTGTTGAGCATTTGGGATTCATAGTTTTCTTGCATCATTTTCAATTTATAAAAAGCATTTTATTAACAAATGGAAGACATATATCTAAAATGCTATTGATTCGATATATTAACATATTTCATTGGAAAATGATAGGCATATCTATAATACATAA
Source organism: Sequoia sempervirens (assembly GCA_007258455.2). NCBI lineage: Eukaryota > Viridiplantae > Streptophyta > Pinopsida > Cupressales > Cupressaceae > Sequoia > Sequoia sempervirens. The sequence continues at coordinate 282,985,144 of VDFB02000008.1, read as the reverse complement.
TTGATGGTAGATATAGTTTCAAAGGACATACAAAATGGAAAAAACATGCCTCCCTAGGCTACAATATCAAATTTGTTTGTGAACAATGATTGTAGTAAAAAAATTAGACAACCCTTTTCACTCAAACCATGGGGGAAAAGGTAATGAACTTGATGTGACAAAGCTTGGTGTTGGCTAGCTACTTGACAAAGTTATGCCACCCATGTTCTCCTCCCTTGTTGGTGGAATTGGAGTACTAGTTATATGATATGGGGTCAATTTTCGAATTGGAGTGCTAATTACATGAGATGTGGTCTAACTTGGAATTAGAGTGCTAGTTATATGAGATGGGGATAGGTCGGGAATTAGATTTCTAGTTACATGATATGGGGTTAGACCTATAGAATTTATTGCACTAAAATAGTGGGGGACATGGATGTTCATCATATTTCTAAACTTGCATGATGTTTAGGTAAAGGGCTAGATTTCTTAAATTCCTTCATCTGTATAAATCCCTCCTTGCAATTCAAATTATTTGCCCCTTCTTTGTTGGTCCCTTAGGATCCTTTCTTGCACTATTCTCTATTCATTTTCCTACATTTCTAATATTTATTTTATGTTTCTCTTGGTTGTCATTGAACACATCTATCTAACTTTTCTTGCCCCTCCATTTTTATTGCAACAATTTGTGTTGTCTTTCTCTCCTCTATTTGTTCTCTCTTTCTCACTTTCAACTCTTTAATTTTTTTCTTCCTTTGCTCTTGTTCCATCAAAATTTTCATGTGATCATCTACTATTAGGAGTTGATATTTTTGACTCAAATGAATTCTATTACACTTTCCATTACTCAGTCTCTCTTTGACAATCTGAAAAATCAAATTAATATTTTTTTGATGTTTGAGTTGGTTTAGGAAACCAATGGTCAATTCAATTATGAATAAGTGGTATGTTTACTCTTTTTGATAATTGGCCCATTATCTTGAATTTCTCCCAACTCTATAACATTACCTCCATCATCCCAACCTCTATAATCAACATAGTAATGTACCATTTCAGATTCATTCAATGTTGGTGGGAGATATGGGAAGGAAAGTGTGTCTTCTTCTTAGTAATATAAGTTATTTCCCAAATTCATAGCCCCCTCTAATAACCATGATGATTGGATTGGTTGACATGGAATACTAAGTCCATTTTCTTGTTGCTCATGTTAAGCAATTTCCATTTGAACATAGACTTCACCCTCCAAACAAGTACTTTTTGGTACAAAATTGCATTCTTGTACCACTAGTTTAGGTGTTGTGGGATTTAATTCTACTATTGCATGCAATTTGTTCACCACTTCTAATTTTGAAACATCAACTCCTAAATCATTTAGAATGTTTTGCACTATAGAAGTTTCATCGTGTAAATTAAACTAAAATGTTTCACTAGGATTCACATTCTCCATAAGTACATCAAGATTAAGTGTCCATGCACCACCTAGAACCAATCTTGCAAAGTGATGCCCTCCCAATTCAAATTAATTCTTTAGTCATCCATGCATGGGATTGGGTAACCATGCAAGCATCTAGTTCACAACCAACAATATAATTTTTTAGTTTACTTTTACCCTTGAATAGATACAAAATTGGTATGATTTGACTGACAACACTCATAAAACACAAAATGGTAATCCAATCCCTACTCTTTTGTATGATATAGGAAGCACTTCAACTACCTCTTTTGGCCACTACCCCCCATCACTTCATTTTTTCCTACTTGAATGCTATTTTCATCACAATTCCATTATTTGTGAGGACCATGTGGATTGACATCATAATATTTTGATATTGTTGTGTAGAATGTGGACACCACTACAAACATGAGGTTTAGTGCTCTGTCTCTATCAAGACCTTTCACTATCCTTAATGTGAGTTTAGGATGATTCCTTTTATAAATATTCCACCATGACTTATCGAATAACCCATCCTTAAATGGGTTGGGTTGTGTTTAATAGATTTGTGCAAATTCTACCTTGATATTAATAAATTCAAGCATGTGGCCCTTGTAGCCATCTCTTTACACCATTCAACAAATGCCTCTTCTTCTACATTTAGGATTATATGAGGACCTTTCTTTGAAGTCGAATTAATATAACCTAACCAATTGTTGAGTGTGGTGGTAGGGATTCCCCATTTCTTTATTGCACTCCTTGTTGGGATTCCATTCTCCTCAACATATTTAAGAGTTGAATCCATGTCCTCTTTGGTCCACTCCCAGACTTGTAATCTTCTTGGTTCTAAAAATGCATTCATTTGAACAACTATTTCAACCAGTTGCAGAGTGGCCTTGTTAACATCTTGAGTTTATTCCTCTAGTGGGAAGCATACCCCTCTCTTATGTGGAAGTAGTATTGGTCTTAGTCTCTTTGTGTTATTTCGATTATGCATATGGGCTTTGTTCTTCATCTATAAAAATATAGAAGTCACACATCAACTGTTAGAAAATAAAAGTGACTCATATTGAGCATCGTTTTGCAAATCAAACTATTGGAACAAACACCCTTCAAGATCAGTTGTAAAATATAGAATCTTTTTAGTATAAAGTTAGAGAAAGAAAGAGCCTTAAACATTGAACTGGACATTCTACGAACAAATAAGGTACCTTTGAAGATTATAATAATCACAAAGAACCAAACTAAACTAGAACTACAGTAAATGAATAACAAATATACAAAACCCAAAAACAAAGATGAGACAATGTATGGCAACCTCATCTTCCATTTATAGCCATACAAAGGAATGAAATGAATAAATTCCTTTTCAAAAACAAAAAAATAAAGATTATTGTGGCCCCATAGTGAGGCACCCCTATCTTGTGTGATCCACAAGGAGCACCACATGACATTAAGACCCATTTTTTGAGGTCATTGTGAAGTAACAAATAAAGGCCTTAGAGTGGTGTAACTTAACTTTTAGGGTCCAATTGGGCTTCTACATGTTAGGAGACAAATTTTGTTTACTCAATCACAATTGCAATGAGGTGGATAATTAAGCATATCCATTCAAGTGAACAACAAAGAGTAATATTCAATTCAAATGGTTTGAGCATAAGCATGAATACAATAAATTTACAATATCTTTCATAAAAAATAAAACTTTTGTTCTACTATTTTGATTACCATTGAAGTACTAGTTTGTAACTATAGTTTGGTAGATCATAGCGATGGCTAGAGAAGATAGATTTATTATTTGATTTTCACAATTTCTGCTTGAGAGTTTTAGTTTGGTAGGCTGATGTTTACTTAAAAATTAGAAGGTAATTTGAACTTATACTAGTTACAATTTGTCTTGTATTAAATTTTCTCTATCGTGTTTTGTGATTAGAGTTTAGAGTTTAAATAGGTTTGGCCATAAAAGATGATATATATCTTTCTCCTTTGAACCCACAAATAGTAGCATCTTGTTATTATATTAGTTATAGTAGTTATAGTTTGTCTTGTATAATATTTTCTCTATCATGTTTTGTGATGTAGTGTTTCTTTATAGTTAAAATAGGTTTGGCCATAGAAGATGATATATATCTTTCTTCTTTGAACCTACAAATAGTAACATCTTATTACTATATTAGCTATAGTAGTTATAGTTTGCCTTGTGTTGAATTTTCTTTATCATGTTTTGTGATGTAGGGTTTGTAATTTAAATAATTTTTGTAGATTTATGTCTGTCATTTCATTGATAAATGAAAGACATATATATGAAATACTCAACATAAAACTTATTTGCATACAATCAACATAAAACTTGAAATTGATTTGGTTGAATGCTTGTTTGGTTTGAAGTCTTAAATTTACAAAGTATATAAAGAAAATAAACATTTATAGTATATAAAGAAGATTATAATTTTAAGTATAGTGTGAAGTTACATTTGATTGAGTAGATAGTAGTGTGCAATTTGAACTATGTAAGAATTTTTTTTGACGAGCTATAGGAAAACTGAACTAAAAAAATGGATGTATTTGTAGAAAAATGTGAGATGACATGTTGATCTCATGTTGATCTATGCACTTTTATTTGATTGGTTGAATTTGACTTTTGTGGATCGATTTGTTTAAGATGAATAGATAGATTTGATGGATGTTTACAATTTTTAATTTGGTAATAAGCTTGGTAGTTGATCGATTTAGTTGAATGCTTGTTTGGTCTAAAGTTACATTATATCCTCTTGTTTTGATGACTTGATTGGTGAATCTTACACCTTTGAGTATGATGCTTGCATGCATTCATGAAGTGACTAGTAGTTGGACAAATATCTCTTCATAAAATTAAGTTGATGAGGAGATATGAGGCGTGCTTGTTTGTTTGATGGGACACTTGACAATCTATTTTCTTTATAAATAACTTTATTTTAGAAAAATAATTATTTTATTATGGGTAGTCGCTTCATGTGTTGCTGAGATAATTAGTATGTTTTAGTTTTAAAGTGTCATATGTATTCAAGACAATTAAAGTGTATCTTTTCCATCTCTCAACTTAATTATTACGATATGAGTTTAAAATTGTTTGGATAGATAATATGTATAATGTGTATCAGTTTAAAATATTGATATACAAATTTATATGTGTCCAATCTCTCACATACATTTTAAATTGACCCATCTTTATCAATAACTATACAAAGACCTCCAATCCCCACTATGGGACCCTCTCCCCTAAATGAATTACCCTAAACCAAAATGCCCCCATTACACACCATCACCTGCCCACAAGAAATCAGAGATATAAGATGTAGCTTCCCTTATCCATCTTCTTCAGCTCCTTTCGTTGTGTCAGCTATCTTCTTCTAAACAACCATGGCTTCATCATTCTCCGTTGTGAAATCGTCACACTCTACTCCACTCCAATTGCATTCCTCCAGAAGACTATCCTCTTCTCCTTTACACACAGCTCTCTCATCATCATCTTCTTTCAAAACGTATCAGGTTTCTCGACTGGTTTTCCAACCGCTGTCAACAATATGGTCTCGAAGGCAAAAACCTTTAAAAATCACAGCCATGGCTGCTCCTCCAAAACAATCTGGAAAGGCGAAAAAAGGTAATGTTGTTACGCCATCTAATTTTTTGGGTTTGTTATATCAAAAATCATTTTTAATTCATGTTTTGAATTGTATTTGTTGCGGGTTTATCCATAGAGTAGAAGTTCCAGTTTAAAGGTAATCTTAGAATGGGTGTGTGGTTTTTAATTTCTTTTACCAATTTCAGTTCATGTTTTCATTCATATGTTTTGTGGGTATGTCAATTGAGGACTAGTTTCATTGATTAGGCAATTCTATACCGCTCTTTTAGTTTTTTAAAATTGCATTTTTATTTCATGTATTCAGTTGCACGCGCTATGGCGTTGCCGATATAGTACTAGTTTCAGTGGTTTCCTTGTAATTGTATCTGGTTACTTTTTGTAGCAATGAAAACATTCTTTGGTAACAATTTTGAAATTTGTGCTTTGGGCATGTCAAATGATTATCAGCTTTATAAGATTAAAATACTCTCTAAATAGCAATTTCAATCTTATGTATTTTGGTATTCCATGAGGTACCAGTTTCAGTGGTTTACTTATGGTTTTAGTGATTCTCTTACTACAATAGCACTATTTGACAACGTTATTTAATTGTGTGCTCAATTCAATATGTTGTGGGTATGCCAAAGGAGAACCAGTTTCTATTTCTTCTAGCAGCAAAAACATTCGTTCGATAATAATTTTCAATGATATGTGTTGTGGGTGTCTTAATGGAATACTAGATTCAGTGGGGTGGCTTGTAATTTTATTGGTTCTTGTTTTATTTTTACAATTAAAACATTTCTGGGTAAGATTGAGTGGGATGACTTGTAATTTTATTGGTTCTTGTTTTGTTTTTACTATTAAAACATTTCTGGGTAACATTTTTCAATCATGCTTTCAAGCATATGTGTTGTGAATATTCAACAGAATACTAGAATCAGTGATTTTGTTGTTTTTTTAACAATAAAAATGCCACATAGATTGCAGTTTTTAATTGTGCGTTACGGTTGGGCGTTGTGATGTTATTGATTGGTTCTTCTACTAGAAAAACACTGTTAGATAGCATCTGTCAACCATATGTTCAATTCAATGTGTTGTGGGTATGCCGATGGAGAACTGTTTTTTCTTATATACAATCAAACCATTCTTGGGTAACATTTTTCAATCACGTTCTCAATTATATGTGTTGTGGGTATGCCAATGGAGCACGAGTTTCTAATTAGCAACAACAAAAATTAGTCTTCCGATAACAATTTTCAATCATTTTCTTAATCATGTGTGGCACATATGTCAATGGGGCATCGGTTTCATTGTTTCTAAACTTTTATCATGATTTTAGTGTTTTGTTTTAACAACAAAAAAACTGGTAATTTTTGGGTTATGTTATTAATTATATCAATATGTGTTGTGGGTATGTTTATGCTATACAGGGAACCAGTTTTCTATTTTTTTAACAATGAAAACACCTCTTAGATAACAATTTTCAATCATGTGTCTTGGGTTTGTCACTGGAACACCAGTTTTCATTGTTTCCTTGTGTTTTTTTTTCCTCTTTTAACAATTAGGCCACTCTTCAGGAATGTTTTATGTTCATGTATCCAGTTGTGTTGTGGGAATGCTTGTGAGCTACTAGTTTTCTGGTTTCTTAGTGATTTTTTCTTTGCCTCTTGCAATAAAAACACCCTTGGGTAAGATTTTCATCTCATGTTTTTACATTTTAGTCATATGTCCTGTAGGCATGCCATTAGAGTACCATTTTTACTGGTCTTTGTTGTGATTTTTTTTCATTGGATAACATTTTTTAGTAATTTAATTTTAGATTTTGAGCTGGTGAGGCTCTGGATTCAAACACACTCCGTTTTTGTTAGCTGCCTGGGTTTGATCTTGACTGTTGGAGTTCTCCAACACAAATCACACACTGGTCACATTTGCAGACGATCCAGGTGATCATGTGGATTGCTCTCAATCAGGGAAGGCACAACAGTGCTGCGAAGGGTAAATCCCAACAGGCTTACCTCTGTGTGGCAGACAAGGAGTTTGCCCTGCCCAGTCAATTGTGTCCTGTGGGTATTTCAATGGAGTACCAGTTTTCTTTGTTTCCTTTGTGCTTTTTTTTAAAACAAGAAAACACCATTTGGTTAAGAATTTTGAAACACTTCCAAATATATGTCTTTGGATATGTCAATAGAATACTGGTTTTCTTGATTTCCCTGTAAGTTTTTATCTTTTTCCAGAAAAGAAATACCCTTGGCTGGTATTTCTATAATGATTTTAATCATATATTTGAGGATATGCTTGTGAGATACCAGTTTTCACATATTCTTTTGAGAATTCTAGATTTTCATCATTTTTCTCCCAGTTTATTAATAACAATATTTTTGGGTTTGCTGTTGTAATTAGAATGCTTAAGCGATAAGTTTGTGCATTGATTGTAAACAGTTATCGGGGTGGTAAAGTTGGCACTAGATGCTGGTAAGGCAACTCCTGCTCCCCCTGTCGGTCCAGCATTGGGATCCAAAGGTGTAAACATCATGGCCTTTTGCAAGGAGTACAATGCCAAGACCTCAGACAAGGCTGGATATGTCATTCCTGTTGAAATTACAATATTTGATGTGAGTATTAGAACTTCATGGTTTAATTTTCAAAATCCTGTTATAAATTCTTTATGATTCGAATTTAGGTACATTATTTCTTTTGTGTTTCTGAGCTATAGTCCAATCCATTATGGCAAATGGTCCTTCTGGAATAACAGAGGTGAAACTGTGGGGTTTTCATTATTTGCAAGGCTGGTTTGGTTTCTTGTAAAATCAAGGTTAATCCCTGGTCATGGGGAACACCTGGCCTCCAGGGACCAGTGTGTGTCCCCAGCTGGAGAATTTCTCTGCAGCCAAGCTTTGAGCTCTGGCATCCTAATAAGCATGGGTTGGTGATTGAGATGAAAGCCTCACTGGCCCAATAAGACCAAATCAAAAGTTATCGGTTAGTAGTACAGAAAGGAAAAAAAGTAGGAGCACTGAATCAAAATGTCAGCTATGCTGCTTTGATGCTATTTCTATTGGTTGGCTATTTCCTTCTCCATCCAGAATACTCTTGATTTTAATGATTATAAAAGCGTCATAGTCTTTCCTATTCGAAGAGTCACAACTTTTCACCTTTGAAAAGTCACATTGATTGGTGGTGGTATATGGACTCCTTGATACATCTCCATTGTTAAATTACATATATGACTTGGATTTTGCTATCAGAATCCTCATTATTTTCTCAAATCATCGCTATTTTGACTGGGCAGCATGTATATGCATATTTTCTTTGCTGCAGCTGAGAATCATCAGTATTAAGATTTTTTCAGTTATCTTAGAATGCCTGCATTTAAAATTTGTTTCGCTACACTCACTAAAAGTTATTCCTTATTTCAATTCATTTATCAATCTTGACTGTTGCATTTCATTTTATTTTTTAAATATAATCTAAATCAAAAGAATCATGAGACAATTAACTTCTTGGGAAAAATATCTCCTCACACTTATGTTTGTCTGTTTATAGTTTTAGTAACTACCTTTTGGTGTTGGACCTTGGAGTCTTTTACTGAATCTCTTACGATTAAGTTTCAGCTTCCAGTTAAGATGGTCAATCATTTTTTTTCTATCTCAAATATTATTGACAGGAAAGGAATTCTATCCTGGGGGCATTTGTTTATACTACATAAGAATTTTTCTTGTATTTGTCATAATTTGTCTTTTTGTTTCTGCTCCCATATTTCCTGTGTTGCTCATACAAGGTAACAATGGACTCATTTTTAGAGCTTCAGTAGAGTTTTGTCCAGCAAGTGGCAACCTATCATTGCAAGCTGTTGCCTCGAGTCTTTAAAGTTTAACCCCAATGACTGATTTCATTTGCATGCAAAACTTAGGCTCTGGCACTATTTATGGATATATTGGGAATGTTTGTGTTACTGCTTTAGGGACAACAGGGTTTCCTATTCATAAAAAAATGTAGTTTACTTTTCTTATATGACCTGTGCATTATTGCCTTGGAGATAACAGGATTTCCTATTCATAGAGAGTCGCAATTTAATGTTTAATACTTTTTGCAAATATAATTTTGATCTTGCTTGACACAGGATAAGAGCTTCACTTTCATTCTGAAGACTCCTCCAGCCTCAGTTCTGCTAAAAAAGGCTGCAGGTAATCTTTTCTAGTTTTGGTTGCAAGTTTTTTGTAATGCATTGATTAGGTGGTATTCTTTGCTTCAACCAAGGAATGCTTCAGATAAACAAATGGATGCAGCCATATCTTAGAAGTTGCAGTTATTCTTTCTTCTTCCAATGATTGTTGTTCTGGTGTAAATTATGTTAGTTTTATTTTAACTACATTACTTGCGAATTTTTATTGTGTATGGTGGTATTAAGTATCTGATGAATATCTACTGTAACTTAGTTACTGCATTTCATTTTATACAATTTATTTTGATTTGTTGTATGTGGATAGTGGTTTGAACTTTGAATGTTCATATATAGATCCTAGAACCATTTTGAACTGTACAAATGGCTTGTATCACTGCTTCATGCTTATGTGTTGGATGTGTTTCATCTCTTAGGGGAGATGTTTAGAAGCCTGCTAAGGATTCATCCATTCAGCAAAAGCAGAAATACAACTAAATCCATATGAATTCGGTATGAAATTAAATTAACTGCCTCTATTTAGGATTCATCCATTTAGCACAAAAAAAACACAGCAGAGGGAAAATCAAATTTCCTTCAAGACTGCCTCAACTTAGGCAAAACCTTAGAAGCCTGCAAAGTAGGACTGAGACAATTGAACAGCTACTACCTACTGCGAAATCATGAAGGCGGCTTGCTGAAATGGTTCAGTGAAATAGGCACAAGATAGTTGCAAGAATTCCAATCAATTCTATAGGACTCTCCCCTACTAGAGCTCCTTTTTGAGGTGAAAATGGTGTTAGTGTAGGTTTTTTTTTTCCTTACATTAGGCTTATTTCTTTTTTCCTACACACTATTTAAGTTTGCTTAGGTTAATTATACTTGGTTAATATGAGATCATGTGGTGTAATCCATCAACTACATGTGTCACTCTTTTCCACGCATGGTTAGTTGAGTTACACACCACCTTTTAGATTTTTATGCCACCTCTTATAACCATTAGTTTGTCTCTTTCTAAGTAGGTTATGCCACATGTTTTGACATTAACCAAGTAGGTAAAACCTTCCACCTATTATGGGTAGTTGGAGTTAATGCACCTCTTGGATGTATTTGCTTATATTTTGCTATATATACAACACTCTCCTCTCACCTTTAGCTAGTTCGGTGAGAGTAATGTGTGTACTCTCAAAATTTTCTTGTAGTTGTCTCTATTTTCTCTCTTTCAAGATTCTCTCTCCATTATGCTATTTTGATCTTTGATCATTTGTCGACTAGAGTGTATGTGATCTACGATTGACATCAAATCCTAGCTCAATTCTCGCTTCTTGCAGAATCTTACATGGTATCAGAGCTTCATTGTCTAGTATAGTTCATTTTGTTAATGGATTGTTTGAGAGATTTGAGATTAATGGATAAATAATATTTTTCTCAAAAACTCAGTGTGCTCTTCCCTTGCATCCTTGGATGATCTAGAGAACCAAAGGAGTTTAAAGGAAAAATAAGCATCTGTATACTTTGGTTTGCATATTTGTGTTCTTGTGAGATCTCGGTGATTGCAGCTTTTTGGTAATCTTGGAGCCATTCTCATCCTTTCCATAGTGTCTAGAAGGCTTGAGAAAGTCAAGATTGGTTTTCGTTTCGCCAAAATCAAAGATTGGCGGACCCAGTTGCAAAAAAGGGTTTCAGTGTTGTTCGAAAAGGTAGCTGATATTTCAGAGCACTTTCAACCCAAAGGGACCTCGCCATCACATTCAAAAGGCCCAAAAAGCTTAAAGATTGATTGTCAAATCATTGAAATCAGAGTTGAAAACTTTCTAAGCCAACATTTTTTCACCCCTGGGTCATATGACATTCATACTATATAGAATTCACTGGATTTGTTTTTACTATCTTAAATTTGATAGCCAAATGACCGTCAGAAAACACTATCTTAAATTTGACAGCCAAACGACTATCACTAGACACTATCTTAAATTTGATGACCATATGACTATCATTGAGAATTGCCTTAAATTTAATAGCCAAATGACCATCAATAGGCTGAGCTCTTCACCATTGCAAGTTTTGATTTTTTATTCCAGCTTCAAACGGCTGTAACTTGAGCATGCGAATTTCTTTTTTGATGCAATTTTTTTTTGTTTTAGGGGTAGAATTTCATGCTCTATGCAATGGTAAAGCTAGTTTTCTGATTTGATGCTTCAATTTTGAGAAATTAAAGATTCTCTTAGAATTAGTTCTTATTTTGAGACCTTCTAGGAGCCATAACTTGTGCAAGAAAACTCCTTTTTGGGTGCTGTCTTTTCTAGGGTTCATATTTTTCTGTTTACCTTGCATGTACTCTCAAATTGTTCTCATAGTGTACTTGGACTGTAGTTTCAGTGTTTTTGGCCTTTTTGAGCCTTGTAAGAGTGTTGGGTGAAAATTATGTAATCAGCTTTTCGATAGATTACACAACTTGGACTTCAGCCACAGCTATGTGAGATGTAAATCTCTCCTCTCGGAAAGGGGAGGCGCCCTTCTTACTGCTAACAGAAGCGATAGTAAAACAAACAAGTAATTACAAAATGTACACGAAACTTACGGAGTGGGGGGGGTGTGTTACATTCATTCTTCTCTCTTTTTTCAGAGAAGATGTTTACAATGCTTCACTGTTGGAAGTTCACAATTCTTAATAACCTGAAACGAACAACTAGCAGTAATACCAATATCTCTATCTCGTCAGAGCAAAGCGTAGAGATACCAGAAGTAATTAACAATAGAAAAATAAAGTAAAAGGGAAAGCTCACGAAGGCACAAAGTCTCGTAGCTTTATCAATGTTGGATCTGTGATGTACTGTTTGTCACGTTAGAAGCACAAAGTCTTCTTAGACGCAGCAATTCCTTGAACAGCATGAACGATTACAAGCACAAAGTCTTGTAGATCATTCAACAATAGTATGCAAGAGCATGAACAATTACAAGCACAAAGTCTTGTAGATTATTCAACCAAATGATAAACGAAAACATAAATGCAAATCTAAATAATAGATGCAACACAAAGTTTACATAAACTATTTAGAGTCCTTCAGATTCCTCAAGCTAATCACCACCAAATAAGATCAACTCACAAAAGTATCGAATCCAACGCAAAGTTTGGTTTGCAATCCTCTTCTTTATTGATCGAATTCCATTCACAAAGCATGAACACAAAGTTTCACAAATTTGCTTCAAAAAGGGCAGCACTTCGTTGCTAAATACTAAGGGATCCGTTTACAATGAAAATCCCTCACATTATATAGAAAGAGGGATGAGCAAAATTAGGAAACTGATTGAGGAAATTAAGGAAAGTTAGGTGAGCGATTTTAGGAGATCTCACCTAACTTGGACCAAAGTCAAAGTGTAATTTGTTTTCAAAGTATTACATCTTCGAGCTTGGTGTAATTACAATTTACAAAAAGACATTTGAAATGTCAAGAAATATTTACAAGATGCATAATAGGATGCATCAAACAGATCTAACTCTGGAGATCAGGAATCCTCATGGTTCCTTGCTTGGGCGCAGAGTCTTCATACTTCTTCCTGGTCTCCTGCATGAACTTTTTATTTGGAAGAACCAAGATCAAAGGACATCACCTTCGGGATCACTTGACGAGATCTGGAGAGAAACTGCAAGGATGGTGAATCAATAGATGTTAGCAGAAAAATTAGCATTGGGAAGCGTGAAGCGAGAAATGATGATGGGAAAGCGTGGAGCGGATGACAAGGCATGCAAAACGATGCAAAAAACGGAAGGAACAAGGTTCAGGAGTGAAATGGACAGAAATAAAGTTCATCTGGAAAAAGATTGTAAAAAGTGTAAGGGCGCTAAAATTCAGCGCCATTACATTTTTGAGATTTCAGTTTTTGATGCAGGGGCGCTAAATTTTAGCGCTCCTGCACTTTCAGAGTTAGAATTATTGACATGTTCAACATGTCAGGGCGCTAAATTTTAGCGCTTCTGCATCTGAGACATGATTTTGTAAAACAGATGTAACGGTGCATGAAAATGGCGCTTGGGGTTTGTAGATTGTTTGTCTGCATGGAGTTGCCATTGAAATTGGAGAATAAAGAGAAAGCAAGGGTAACAACTTACAAAGATGAAACGCGAAAAACGCTAGAGAAGAACTTCGAATTTCCAAAACACGTGATTGCGGCTTGAGAAGAACTCGCCCAGCAAGAAGAAAAGAAGAACAAAGACCATAAACAATGAAAATGGCGAAATAAAACACTTTTAAGTGAAAGAGAAAATCGAAAACCTAACTCAAGTCGAGCAATAAATTTAGGCACGAAAAGTGGCACGATTGACGAAAAATGCGAAAAACATGAAGAAACGCGCCAAGGCCAGAAAAAGTTAAGTCACAGAAAAAAGTGTAATGGCGCTAAAATTTAGCGCTATTACATTTTTTTAGAAAAATCACTTCATGTAGGGGTGCTAAAATTTAGCGCCCTTACACTTTTTGTACTTAGCTAAATTTTGGCTTCAGGGCAGGAGCGCACTTTTTCAGTGCCACTGCATTTTTCGCAACTCGCTAAGTACGAACAGTGAGACTTCGCGAAGGAGCTCGTTTCGAAGGTCTTCGCGAGGCGAACATAGGGGGATGCTCGAATTGACTATTCAAGGCTTTGAAACGCATTTCGAGGTGGCTTGAAAATCACTTCGTTATGCGTACTTGAACTTCACGAATCCTAAGAAACGGACAAGTTTTGTAGGGGGTTATCCGTGGAACGAGCGCTGCTAGATTCCGTGATAACAAAGAGTTTGAAAGTCTAAAAATTTGCATTGTAAATCACTCTAATTATAAAATGCCAACATTATAATTTCTAGGGGTGTCATTTGAGAAACTAGTTAAAAGTGGGGATGTCTCGTGTGCTTGATTTTTGCACTTCCTTTCCTTTTGCATTTTAATTTGCTTTTCTACACTCACGGATGCATTAACAGTTCCTATCTTAACACCTGAAATATCCCTAACCCAAATCTGCCCTGATTTTCTGAGTTTAATCTTTTCACAGTCTTTGACCAGTGAATAGGAAAGGATTTTTTTTTTGGTTTTTTTGTGTGTTTTGAGTTTTATGCATATAACATGACATACAAATGCTGAAAATAGAAAATAACTGAAGTATACAACAATTTTATTACTAAAAGACTGAAATTACATAGATGTGGGCTAAATGCAACATACCCATTCATCAATAGACCTGGAAATGAAATATTACATGATTGAAGCAAAACTTTTAGGTCTGATATAATTTTGGGACAGCAAATTTGAACTCTTCCAACTCTAAATATGACTCCACAATTTAGCTCCAGGTACGAGATGATTTCTTTTAACTGTTGTAAATGAATTTCCAGCTCCAAAACCCTCAAAACTCCACTTGGCACCTAGGGTTTGATGCCCAAATGCCGAATGGTGTATGGCTGACTCTAATACTGCTGTAAGATGGTAGAAATGTCCTCAAAAAGGGCTGATATGCAATCTGATAAGAATTTCTGCCCTTCCAAATGACTAATTTGCAATATCCTTCCCAAATAAACGATGCCAAACTGATAAGGAAGCTTCTCTATGATGTTTTTGCCTTCTAGAATGTTGGGGCTATGTCCAACACTCCCTTCTCCCAAGAGTTTTCATTCCTAAAAGGCCAAATCTGCATGTAGAAACCCTTCTTGAGCTCCAACCTGCAAGCTGCTCTGAAAATACAAACTCATCATGTGTCAAATGGCAGCCTCAAACTCATTTTATAACTTTTTGACTTCCTCCAAATGGGTCGACCCCTTTTAAGGGTTTTTAACATGGCAACATGAATACTTTTAAGTATTTTTAATAAAAATTGCTTGGTCTCCTCATGCTAGGTGTGGCTTTTCAATATGCCCCCCTTTTTAATTATTGAAGTTGTTTTTAAAGGAACTCAAGCTATGTCTCTAGGCATCATGGCACAAGGGGGGTGAACTTTTCACTATTCATCTTCTAATTCTTTGTTACTATTCACCCCTTTACTATTCCATTAGAGCCAACTTTAATATTTCCAAATTAACCTTGGGTTCATCCTCTGAACCCCAAACTGAAGGCTTGGAAAGCCCCTGACAAGGCTCCACAACCTTGGTTGGGTCCCCTAACCAAACTGTTGACCTACGGGAACCCTTGTAGTAGGCCAACCTCTGCCAATGTCTGAGTTGCCTAAGGAAGGGACATTATAGTCCTCCCTTCCCAGGATTGCTTAACCCCAAGCAACTGTAAGGTTGGGTGCTGGAGTATCATCTCTCTTTCCCACGTGGCATCCTCCAATGGCAAGTCTTTCCATCGTACCAAATACTCCCTAATAACTCTATTCCTCAACCTTCTCTCCCTCATATCAAGAATCTCTGCAGTAATCAATATCAACCGGCCCTCCTCATCCAATGGAGGCAAATCTGGTGATGGAGTAACATGCTGCCCCAAAGCCTTCTTCAAACAAGACACATGAAAAACATTATGTATCTTGCTCTCTGAGGGTAACTCAAGCTCGTAAGCAACCTCCCCAATCCTCCAGAGAACTTTGTATGGTCCATAAAATCTAGGCTTAAGCTTTTCAACTCCACTCCTCTTGAGTATACTCTGCCTGTAGGGCTATAGACACAAGAAAACCATATCACCAACCTCAAAGGTCCTCTCAATCCTGTGCCGATCAGCATAAAGCTTTTGCTGATTCTGTGCTTGCCGAATGTTATCCTTAAGTGCCTTAAGGATATCCTGACTGTCCTAAAGCCACTCTCGAGCTCTAGGCGCTCTGCTATCACCTAGCGCCAAATCCACAAATGATAAAGCATCATAGCTATATAAAGCTTGGAAGGGAGTCATACCAATAGACATATGATGTGTAGTATTATAACAATACTCTCTCAAATATAACCAATGCACCCATGCTCTTTGCTAATCGAAACATAATTACGCAAATATCCCTCCACCCTCTTGTTGACAATCTCTGTTTGCCTATCAGTCTGAGGGTGGTAACTGGTGCTAGGGGTCAACTCTGTACCTGTAAGTCGGAATAGTTCTTGCCAAAATATACTCATGAATCTACTAACCCGATCACTGACAATGGTCTTGGGGAGTCCATGGAGACGAAATACCTCACAGAAGAATAACTTCGCCATTTGTGAAGCTGTGAAATCGGTTGCAATAGAAAAGAAGTGTGCATACTTCGTCAATCTATCAACAACCACATATAAGCACTCCTTACCCTGAACTCTCAGAAGACTAGTAATGAAATCCATCGATATACCTTCCCACTTCTGCTTTAGAATAGGCAATGGCTGTAGAAGTCCAACTGGGAAAGTATGCTCTGACTTGTTCTACTGACAAGTCACACACTCGTGAACATAGCGTAGGACATCATCCTTGAGACCCTTCCATGAGAATCTCTCATGAACCTGCCTGTATGTCTTGAAGTACCCAGGATGTCCTGCTAGTAGTGTATCATGGATGGCACGTAGAATTTTTTTCTTCAGCTTCGATCCAGGAACTAAATAGATTCTATCCTTGTAGTATATCACATCATCAATCACAGTGTACCTGTCATCCTGGACCTATCCATCCAAAACCTCACATGCGAATTGATTTTTGGAATACTCAACTAAAAGTTGAGACTTCCAATCAGCTGAAATCTCACTCATGGAACAAAGGGCAACAACTAAAGGCCTCCTGGAAAGTGCATTAGCAACACCATTTTTCTTCCCCTTGATAAATTCAATGTCAAAATCATATGCCTGAATCTTGCTGACCCACTTCTATTGGCTCTCATTAAGTTCTTTCTGTTCCAAGAAGTATTTCAGACTATTGTGGTAAGTTCTCACCACAAAATTCCCACCCACCAAATACTGCCGAAACTTCGCCAAGGCATGCATAATGGCGAGCA
Source organism: Sequoia sempervirens (assembly GCA_007258455.2). Taxonomy (NCBI): domain Eukaryota; kingdom Viridiplantae; phylum Streptophyta; class Pinopsida; order Cupressales; family Cupressaceae; genus Sequoia; species Sequoia sempervirens. The sequence continues at coordinate 282,968,065 of VDFB02000008.1, read as the reverse complement.
TCTCCTTATCGTAGGTGGAGTACAATCTCTCATTATCCCTCAATTTCCTACTCTCATATGCAATGGGATGGCAGTTCTGCATAAGTACCGCTCCTATGCCCCCTCCTAATGCATCACACTCTAGAACAAAGGGCTGAGAGAAATCTGGAAGGGCTAAAATTGGACATGTGCTGATAACCTGCTTGAGCCTATCAAATACACTCTGTGCCTCATCTATCCAACTAAAAGCCCCCTTCTGTGTAAGATCTATCAAAGGAGTTGCTAGCTGTGAATACCCCTTAACAAACCTCCTGTAATAAGCACATAATCCTAGGAAACCACGCAACTCCGAAACATTCCTAGGTGGCGGCCAATCTAGCATTGCCTGTATCTTATCTTGGTGAACCTTCACTCCATCCACACAAATCACATGTCCCAAGTATAATATCTCTGTAAGTCCAAATTCACATTTGAACATTTTGGCAAATAGAGACTGAGCCTCCATAATACCAAGAATCTCAACCAAATGCCTCATGTGCTCCTCTCAGGTTCTACTGTATATCAGAATGTCATTGAAGAATACAAGCACATACTTATCCAGCTGCTTATTGAACACATGATTCATGCATGACTAAAACGTAGCAGGTGTGTTAGTGAGACCGAATGGCATCACTAAGAACTCATAGTGTCCGTAGTGGCATCCAAATGTTGTCTTATGGATATCCTCCTCACGAACACGGATCTGATGGTATCCTGATCGAAGATCAATCTTCGAAAAATACACTGCCCCATGGAGCTCATCTAGTAACTCATCTATGTGCAAAATCGGATACCTGTTCTTAATTGTTTTCTTATTGAGTGCACGGTAGTCAATGTACATGCACATAGTGCCATCCTTCTTCACCAACACCACAAAAGAAGTGAAGGGGCTAGAACTAGGCTTGATGAATCCCATGTCCAATAACTCCCAGATGGTCTTCTCTATCTCTTCCTTAAATGCCTTAGGATGGCAACAAGGGACAGTAATCACGGGCTTGGCGCCCTCCTCTAGCTCTATCACATGCTCAAACCCACGGTCAAGAGGTCTACCGGAAGGAAGGTCTCCAAACACCACGCTGTGTCTGTCCAACACTGTCTAGATATCTACATGAAATGCTGGTCTATCATCTGAAGAAGGTGACTTGGACGAAATGAAACATTGTGTCACCCAAGCAACATCCCCATGCCTGAAAATAGACTCCATCCTACGTGTTGAAACTACCATAGGTCCACCATCTGAGAGAGCCTTCAGCACAACCTTCTTGTCGCCAACTGTAAACTCCAGCTCCATCCTCTTAAAATCTTGTATATACCTGCTGAGTGACTATAACCATTGGATGCCTAACACTGCATCAATGTCATCCAAACCCACCACATAAAAATCATCAGTCAAGGTGTAATCTCCCAACTGTATACAAAGCTGTGGAACTACCCTGGTGCACCTCATAGAAAATCCATCTACTACTGTCACACTGAAACTAGGAAAATCCTCCGCCTGCAATCCTCGCTTAGCAACCAATCCATCATCAATAAAATTGTGCGTGGCACCACTGTCAACGAGGTAAGTCGCACGTTGTCCATTGATCACTCCCTTCAAGCGGAAGGGATGGTATATAGGCACTCCTAAAATGGTGGCAATGACAGGATTGGGTGCACCCAATGCGTCCCCCACTCCAAGCTCCACCTGTGGGACCTCTCGTACATCCTCACCATCGCTGCCCTGTAAATTTGTATCGTGTATAAGCTCATCATCCACATCAGACACAACCTCAATGAGATGCGCCTTGCCTTTCCCAAGGCATTGGTATCCAGGCTCCGAAGGCTCCTTACATGTGAAGCATAGCTTCTTTCTTCTCAACTCATTACGTGTCTCCTAATCCATCCTGGGAGCAGGTGGTGTACTCCTTTGTTGTGTCGAAGATTTCTGAAAAGACTTGGAGCCCCTGGAAAACTTCTTATTTTGCTAATAATAAGTAGGAGGTGGTGTAGTATCAAGGTCTAGGGTAATCTGAATAGCCTCATGTAAAGTCTTAGGCTTAAGAGCCTTGAACAAACCTTGTAGCCTGTCATGTAAACCCTCTATGAAAAGCATCACCACACGTTTATCAGGCATCTCAGGAACCATAACAGCAATGCGTTGAAACTCATTTATGTAAGTTTCAATATGTCTGGTCTGTCGTAGAAGTGCTAAATCTCTATAGTACAACTCAACATCCTTACAGTCAAATCTGGCAATCAACCGCTCAGTGAACTCCCTGTAAGAATGAATAAGTCTATGGTTTTGGGTAACCAAACCATGATGCCACCAATCATAAGTCACACCCTCCAAGTGTAGTATTGCAAACTGAATGGTCTCGTCCTCAGGCATCAACTTAAGTGAAAGGTAGATGTCAAGCTTGTGCACCCAAGCTCGGGCAGTGATCTTCTTGCTACCATCAAAGGAAGATAAAGTGAGCTTGCTAGTAGCTCGATGGAGGTCACCGTTATGCTGTTGTCTAGGCCCTCTATCAGCAATGTTCCTCATGCTATCTCTACGTTGTGAACAATACTGATGTAGAGAGAAAGCCTCTCTAACATGCTCTGGGAGACATGCCCACTCATCACTTGCTGCCATAACATCCTAAAACTCCACACCCTCAAGCAGGTCAATTGGTGGTGGCTCATCTCTAGGAGGAAGCATGGGCCTATCTACTGTACATGTACGAGTCCTGTCCCGCCTAGGAGAACCAAGAGTACTGTCCATCGATGAGGGAGCCCTACTACTCCCATGGCTGCTTGTAACTGTAACAAACCTATTTGCCTTGTCATGTCTGCCACACCTATCCCTATGCCGACCCAAATCCATCCTGTCAAGGGTATTTTGAAGTCTGTCTAAAGCCTGTACAATCAGTGGTTGTGTATTAATGAGAGTTCTGAATAACTCACGATCAGGATCTTCTTGCGGATTTTGTCTCTCCCTCTAGTGGGGACTTCTACTGCCATCATGGGAATCTCCCATAACTGCACCCGAAATACTATTGTCAACTCCAAACTGTCTGTGTGCTCTCTTGTGGGTGTAATATCTGTGTGGCCCAACCTCCCTAGGATACATAGAACTAAATGGAGTGCCCACAGGCTGGCAAGATCATGGCTCTGATACCACTGAAAGATCCCTAACCCAAATCTGCCCTGATTTTCTGAGTTTTATTTTTTCACAGTCTTTGACCAGCGAATAGGAAAGGTTTGTTTTTGTTTTGGTTTTTGCGTTTTTTTTTTTTGTGTTTTGAGTTTTATGCATATAACATGACATATACAAATGCTGAAAATGGAAAATAACTGAAGTATACAACGATTCTATTACTAAAAGACTGAAATTACATAGATGTGGGCTAAATGCAACATACCCATTCATCAATAGACTTGGAAATGAAATATTACATGACTGAAGCAAAACTTTCAGGTCTGATATAATTCTGGGACAGCAAATTTGAACTCTTCCAACTCTAAATATGACTCCACAATTTAGCTCCAAGGTACGAGATGATTTCTTTTAACTGCTGTAAGTGAATTTCCAGCTCCAAAACCCTCAAAACTCCACTTGGCACCTAGGGTTTGATGCCCAAATGCCCAATGGTGTATGGCTGACTGCAATACTGCTGTAAGATGGTAGAAATGTCCTCAAAAAGGGCTGATCTGCAATCTGATAAGAATTTTTGCCCTTCCAAATGACTGATCTGCAATATCCTTCCCAAATAAACGATGCCAAACTGATAAGGAAAGCTTCTCGATGATGTTTTTGCCTTCTAGAATGTTGGGGCTACGTCCAACACTCCCTTCTCCCAAGAGTTTTCATTCCTAGAAGGCCAAATCTGCATGTAGAAACCCTTCTTGAGCTCCAACCTGCAAGCTGCTTTGAAAATATAAACTCATCATGTGTCAAATGGCAGCCTCAAACTCATTTTATAACTTTTTGACTTCCTCCAAATGGGTCGACCCCTTTTTAGGGTTTTTAACATGGCAACATGAATACTTTTAAGTATTTTTAATAAAAATTGCTTGGTCTCCTCATGCTAGGCGTGGCTTTTCAATATGCCCCCTTTTTTAATCATTGAAGTTGTTTTTAAAGGCACTCAAGTTATGTCTCTAGGCATCATGGCACAAGGGGGTTGAACTTTTCACTATTCATCTTCTAATTCTCCGTTACTATTCACCCCTTTACTATTCCATTAGAGCCAACTTTAATATTTCCAAATAAACCTTGGATTCATCCTCTGAACCCCAAACTGAAGGCTTGGAAAACTCCCAGCAAGGCTCCACAACCCCGGTTGGGTCGCCTAACCAAACTACTAACCTACGGGAACCCTCGTAGTAGGCCAACCTCTGCCAATGTTTGAGTTGCCTAAGGGACATTACAACACCATATAACTATTTTGAATGGAAATAAAAAATGATAATCTATCTCAAAGGGCATGGATATCACAAAGTTACAATGGGACTTGAAACAAAACCTAAAGATGATGCAAAAAAAATAAAATGGTTTAATAAATGTGATTAAATATTTGGTATATTGTGTATGTTAGTGTCTCTTGACTTACTTTTTCACATGGAATCTGCCATTACACCTAATGGAGTGTGGACCACAATGGAAATGCTTTTTGGTAAGTAGGATGAGTGAAGGGGTCATCAATTGGAGAATGAACTCATAGGGTTAAGTCTTACTAGTTTTGATACTATACAGGAATTTTTCACAAAATTGAAAGCCATTAGATTGTAGTTAAAACAATGGGGAATTGAAAAGAAAGATGAACAATTGATCTTGAGAATTCTTTCCAAGCTTGGTCTTAACTATTCTATATTTGTTGCTACAGTCTATGCTACTAAACGTGCCCTAGGTTCCACCTTCAAAATGCCTTCTCTAGATGAATTTGCTACAAAACTTACTAGTAAGTAAGATAAATTGCTCCAAATCACATGCCTTGGCTGCAAATCAAGGCACAAAAGAACAAAAAGGATCTAGCAAACAAGATAAGAAACAAAAGGTCCAGGGAGAGAAGAAGAAAGATCATAAACTTGTTGCTTCGAGTGCAACTAATTAGACCTTTTCATCAAAAGGTGAACAACTTAAGAAGGAGGTCAAATGTTCATACTATAGAAGGCTTGGCCATGACGAACATAAGTGATTAAAGAAACAAATTGATCACCTTTCACATCTCGAAAAGAACAATATTAAGGTGTCTAATTCTGTCAAACAAAGTTCATTTGAAGGGTCTTCTAAGGACACAGATAAAAGTAAGGGGAAAGGAAAGGGTAAGGCCCTAGTTGCCGTTGCTTCACAACTTGACACTTGGATCATTGACTTGGGTGCTTTGCACCAAATGGCTTCATCACAAGATGAGTTTACCTCGATAGAGCCATGTTCTATGCTTGCCATACCAATGGGTGATGACACTCCTACAGAAGTGCATGGGAGAGGGTTTGTTGACATAGGCAAAGGAACATTTTAGGATGTTCTTTGTGTTCCATCTTTGACAACTAATTTCTTATTTGTTTATTGGATCACTCACACAAGCTTTGGCAAGCGAGTTGAATTCACACCAAATACAATGGTAATCAATGAAATGCATAATGGGTTTAAATTGTCGTGGGAAAAGAAGATCATCAATCTAGACTATATCGGTTTTCTTATTTTGTTCATTACTCTCCTTCAACAATATAACTCATTCATTTAGATGAGGTGAGTTGTTTGTGGCATCAGCTGTTTGGTCACTCAAAACTATCACTACTTGCAACAACTTAGTCAACAAGACACGGTTTCAGGTTGCCTTCTATTCAATTTTCTGATGGAGTCTGCCAAGGATGCATTCTTGAGAAGCATCTCAAGGAGAAATATGATAAAGGCCAGACATTGAGGGCCACACAACTATTGGAGTTAGTACACAGTGACTTGGCAAGACCATTTCCACACCCATCCTTTAGTAAGGCTCAATATGTCTTGACCTTTCCAAATACACGCGAGTTTAAATTCTCAAATAGAAGTCTGAGATCTTTGAGTCTTTCTTAGGATTTCAAAGCTTTTGTAGAAAAACAATCAGGGAAGTTCATTAAGATTTTGTGTACAGATAATGGGGGTGAATATGTTTACAATCAGTTTGAATAGTTTTGTGCTTCAAAAGGTATTAACATACACATAGTTCCATATAGTCCTTAGTAGAATGGTGTCATAGAATGCAAGAATAGGGCCTTGAAGGAGATGGAAAATTGTATGATACACTCCAAATCTTTGGCACCTCAGTCCTAGGCAGAGGCCATAAACTGTGCATGTTATATCTAGAATTGAGTTCCTCACAAAGCTCAGAAGGGGGTAACTCTTTTTCAAGCTTGAATTGGTCAGAAACCCACAGTTAAGCACTTTGGAGTGTTTGGTTCTCTAGTGTGGGCCCACATTCCAACAGAGAAATGTAAGCCTATCAATCCACATAGCAAGCCTTGTATTATTAAAAATATGGGCAAAGACATACAAAAGCTACAATGATATTGATAATATGTGTTGCTGCTTAAGTTTCATTCAATATAGATTACATATATATAGGACTTGTATTTCCTATATTCTAGGAAACCTTCGATAACAACTCTTCTAAATATATGAATTGTTTTAATAACTCAAACAAACACACTCGTACAACAAAATAAGTCTATACATATGACTTAACTAACCTAACAAATATTCCTAACACTCATAATTATGTGAGTTATTAATTTAACTCACTTTACCTCACACTAACATGTGAACACTAACACAAATTCCCAACACCCCCCCTTAGTGTGAACACGGGGTGTAAGTACATCACAATGCTTCATGACCATACTCAGTAGCTCGCCAAAAATATAAGGTAAGAGTAGGGACATACACATCTACTCATGAGAAGCAGTAGTGGAACTAGCCTCACTATGCTTAGCGCACTTTCATCCAAGGATAGGGACAAACACATCTACCCATGGAATCGAGGATAGGGACTAACAAATATACCCAAGGTATTACATCAAGTTTGGATAGGGACAAACACATCTATCCAACATCAAGGTTATGAACAAGGACACACACATCTGCTCACAACAATTACGATTGGGGACACACATATCAAATCATAATCACAAACTTATGTGATTGGGGACAAACACTTCCAATCATTTACACCATCTTGTGAATGGGGACAAACACATCCATTCACATACAACCAAGAAATGTGGTTGGGGACATACACATCCAACCACAACTTACAATGCTTGAGAACCAAGTCCTCGTCATGTATATAGCCACCATTATAGATCATTGCCACTCTGATCACAAATGATATGAGACGGTTGTCGCTGCCCCCTGGAAACTGATCTTGGCTTTAGTTGTTTTGTCACTAAAACAAATTTGCAACCTCGTCGCTAGTGACTCACGAGAGGTTGCTGAATATCCTCTAGCCTCCGGTGCCTCCATCCTTCAGTAGATTTGATTTAGAGAACATATTCCTCCTCACTGTTTTCGTGTGGAGGGTCTTCAATTGCTCCACTTACCACATCCCATACATCCAGTGATAAGGGCTGATCTTGGCAAACAAACAAGTTGTCGATCACAGAAGATATAACTTCAATTAAGATGCTTGCACATCGGATGCTACGACACTTCCTTTTTTTTACCACAGCAGCCTTAGCTCGAACCTGTGACAGGTCTCCTCTCTCTTGAATAAAAAATCACGAAGGTACAAGTCAAAATAGCCAATCAAGAAACCGAAAACTCATCCCGCCGTACCCGGCACTCCCCGTCCCCGAAACCCTGTGGAGCTACAGCGGGACGAGTTTTCGGTATGGGGGTACTTTTGGGTCATGTTTTAGGGGACGACAAGGGATAGCTGATAAAAAAATAGGGAAATTTTTAAAAATATAGAGAAATTTCAAATGCTCATAGCATAACATTGATAAAGCATTCATTCTAGACATTGTATAAGCTTAATACATATCATAAGACTTGAATTGAGATTTCACATGAGAATCGACAAACAAATTAACAAAATTTAAATGCTTTTCATTATCAATGTGCATACATATCATATAAGAGTATGATAATTATAACCAAAATGCCCAAAGGCTCAAGTCTCAACTATGAAATGTTATGATAAACATAAAACTAATAAAATATATCGCTGTCCAGTGTCCCTAATCAGTAGAAGGTAGGTCTAAATCAGCATTGCCCTTGCCATCGGAGCTCGAGTCTAAGTCAATGTCAATGTCCATGTCAATAGAAGGATCCGCCTCAACCAATGGAACCCCAACCAATCCCTCATGTGTATACTCCTCAATCCTCATAGCATCTTCGGGATTAACATCCCAACGCAAGGCTGGAGTTTGACGATACTCACTAGACTGGCGATCCTGTAGCCGCAAAGCACTGTGTACTACCACCAACTTCTTCGATTGTCTAGAGGTAAGGCAGTTCCTCTTGACTGAATGGATGAAGCTATATGTGGACCAATTCCTCTCAGCAGCAGAGGAACTGGCAACCTGTGAAAGAAGACGAATGGCAAGTAATCTCAACTTTGGTCCATCCTTCCCATGCATAGTAACTCGACTCGGACTCGGCTCGGACTCAACTAGGGTGACTCGATTCGGGACTTGGGACTCGGCGCAGACTCGACATAGACTCGGCAAAATGAAAAAACCCTAGAAATTTAGAGATTTTTGAGGATTTAAAACTTGTTTCAAGCACCCTTTATTGAATAAACCTTAAAGACACAATAACATCATTAAATAGAAGCAAATTTGATCACATACAAAAGTATACATCGATCACATAAGCATAAAGTACACAATTTTTAGCTGAGCTATTGAAGGAAATAGCACACTTAGATATATAAATATAGTCAAATGTATACAAAACTCATGGAATATGAAATCCATGACATCAAATGTTCCAAACAAATATGAAATATCAAAACAATAACTACAAGTCTATGGCTCAAAGGAGTTTGCATCCTTCCTACGAAGGCATCTAAGGTGGGTCCTAGATGATGTAGCAACTACAGCCATAGTCTCTGCTTGTGACTCCATGCCACCCTCACCAACATTAGTTGTGGATGTGTTTGCTCATGCTTTAGCCTCCTCCTCTGCCATGGCTATAGCCTCAACCTCTCTATTTGCCCGATCAACCCAATCAAGGTCCTCGTCACTAACACAAGTATACATCGATCATATAAGTATAAACACAAATTGTAGTTGAGCTACTCAAGGAAAGAGCACACTTAGATATATAGTCAAAGACTCAAATGTATACGAAAATCATCAAATATGAAATCCATGACATCAAATGTTCCAAACAAATATGAAATATCAAAAGATTCAAAACAATAATTAGAAGTCTATGGCTCAAAGGAGCCTGCATCCTTCCTACGAATGTGTCTAAGATAGGTCATGGAGATGCAATAGCCATAATATCAAGTATTAGGGCAATTGCCCTAATGGGGTTGAGGGGCAGTGCCCTTTGTGGGGGTCTAGGCGTAGTGCCTCTAGTGGGGTCGAGGGGTAGCGCCCCTTGTGGGGGTACAGTGCCCCGTGCGAGGGTCTCCACGGGGTCGAGGGGTAGCGCCCCTTGCAAGGTCTCGGGGCAGCACCCTGGGCACACTCCCTGTCGTGATACAAGGCGGGGTCGAGGGGCGGAGCCCCCGCCACCAAGCCCAAATTAAGACCTCCAAAACCATACAAACCTTCATGGTGTACATCATTTTGCATTCACAATAAGTAAAAAAAAAACCAAGTTTTAACTTTAAATTTCAAGTAATTTTTTGCACTTTTCAAACCCTGCCTGTTGCCGAGTCCTGTTGACAAGACTCTCCTGGACTCAGCGAGTCTGGCGGGTCCAGCCAGGACTCGGCAGGACTCGGCCGAGTCCAAGTCCAAGCCCCCAGGACTCGGCCAGGGTGACTCGACTCGGGACTTTCCGAGTCTTGGCGAGTCTCGTTTCACTGTTCCCATGCCACGTCCACCATCCAATAGGGTCGGTTTGAGCCAATGTAGCTCTATCCGTCCTCACCTCTGGTTTGCCAAAGGTTGGACCACGGAGATTGGCAAATGCAAGCTACTCTGTGCAAAGTATAGTAGATTCCTCTGAACTATACATTTTTGTAAGGGCCCTCATGAAGCCTACTTTCACCTCTTCATCATGAGATGGAGCTACTCTCCCAGGTCTTGGTGCATACCATTTGGGATTGAGAGAATAGGCTGCCATATGAAGTGGGGTGTTCATAATGTCCCACCGTTGCATCACAATGGGCCTAAGATGCTCCTCATAAAATGCCAAAGTAGGGTCCCTGCTATAAATTGCTTGCTTGACGTGTCCAAGCATACTATCAGAGGTCTCATAAATCTCTCCAAGACTAGGAGAGTTAGTATTAGCACATCTAATCACTTGCACAATAGGCTGGATGAAGGAGCATACATATCTGCAAGTGCAAACAAGTTACAAAAATTAAAATCAACTATAAATATTAAATAATAAAATCAGCAATAATAAGATTACGAAATAATTCAAATAAATAATAAAATCAGCAATGCCAATTTTCTTACCTCATTGTGGACCACCGGTCATCATCAAGAATTTTTTGTTTCACACTTCTTGCCTTCGGTGTGCTCGACTCATGCCATCTACCCCACTCTACATTGACGACCATTAATTGTAGAGCCTCTTGGACCTCAAGCATCCTCTCCAATAAAATGAAGTAGTTGGCATATCTAGTCTCCACAGGCTTGAGGAATTCCTTCCTTGAAAATGTTCTAAACAAAGCAAGTGAAGTCTGATGGTTGCAAATGAACATTTGCACATCTCTAGCCTCTGCAACCACTGCCTTCACCCAATCTATCTTCCCAATGTCCTTTAAGGTATTGTTCAATGCATGCACACAAGGGGTCCAAAAAATGTGCTTATAAGCACTCTCCACCATCAATCCAGCTAATTTACACACACGGGCTGAATCGGTCACTACCTGCACAACATTAGAGGCTCCAACCTCCTCTATAGCATCTCTGCATCTCTCAAAATCTGAAATTGGAAGGTTGCATCCTTCCTTTTGCCCAAACAATCTATAGCTCTAAGAAAATAAGAGCCTGCTGTACTAGTGACAATAAGATTGATGAGTGGCCGATGTTTGATATCGGTCCACCCATCCATGATTATGGAGCAGCCATCTGTCAACCATGTTTGTCTCATATTCTCCATCAAAATACTCACTTTGGAGTACTCTTTATCAAGAAGGGTGGTGCGTAGCTTAGTTTCTCTAGGTGGAACATATGAGGGACCAGCAGCTATAATATCTTTGCACTTTTGTTTAAACTATGGTGAACGTGAAACATGAAATGGTATGGCATTAGCATAAAAAACTTGGCAATAGAAGAATCTGTTAGTTTTATGATCAGATTTAATGCACAAAAATTAATTAAAAAATCAGACACAAAGACACAGCAAATACCCTGGGAAAACCCTCCTCTTGAGGGGAAAAAATCCAGCAACAAATATCTCTTTATTATATATCAATAATGGCAACAAGTCTCTTTACAATGAGGCCAATCTCAAGGCCGATATGCAACACCTTCACAAGATGCAATGATAACAAGTAATTAGCACTTCCTTGTAACTCAGATCTGCAAGAGTTCGCAATCTGCTCTTGATGACTTCGCAATCTGCCCTTGATGAATTTGCAATCTGCTCATGGTAATTCGCACTTGAGAGAAGAGAAGGGACTTTGAACTTGCTTGATGCACAAATGGAGTGGAATGATCTTGTATTTATACAACTTGAAGGGGAGAGGTCACACCTTTTCATGCAAGGTCGGCCATCATAAAAATATAATTTCAATTTAATAAATACAATTTACAAGGAAGGTCGGCCAAGAAGATAATTACAAAGGTGCCATGTGAAGCGCCTTTTCACATTAAATATTCACAAATAAATAAGGAAGTATGAAGCCCAAAGCTGCAATAACATCAACACTCCCTCTCAGCTAAGGAGGAATACTTCTTGTTGCACAAGACATATCACCTCATCGTGATGTCTACCACAATGGCTACAACCATATGTGGAAACGAAATGATATCACCTCATCGTGATATCAACCATAATGGCTACAATACATACCATGTATGGTATGTACAAGTGTTCATCACTTGCGTGATGTTGTCACCTCAACATGACTTTCACCATGGCTCTCCCAGAGGGTGAAACACAAGTACAAGAAAATCATCACAAATTCTCTCACATGATGCTGTCATGGAGTCGCACACATGACATCCACCATGGCTCTCCCAAAGGGTGGAACAAGGGCTTTCACCTCAAACTTCTCTTGCAGAGAAGAATGCATTAACAAGGGATTTCACCTCGAACTTCTCTCACAGAGAAGAACTCATTAACAAGGGATTTCACCTCGAACTTCTCTCACAGAGAAGAACTCATTAAAGAGGATCACTGATACTGAGACTCCTTCTTAGTTAGGGCTGTATTCTCCACCATACCAAGCTTATCTCGAAGTACACAAACTTTATCCTGGAGAGAGGCTTGTTGAGAATGTTTGTCGTCTGCTCATCAGTGCTGATATACCTTAACTGTATAGTTTTCCTCAATACCATATCTTTGACATAATGGTATTTGATCTCAACATGCTTGGTTCTATCATGAAACACAAGATTGATAGAAAGCTTCACACAACTCTGGTTATCACAATGAATGATAGTAGGCTCCATTGATTGTCCAAACAATCTTGCAAGGAGCTTACGAAGCCACACTGCTTCCCAAGTTGCCACACAAGCTGCAATATACTCTACCTCTGTTGTACTTAATGCTACAGTTGACTGCTTCCTACTACACCAGGAAATCATAGCAAATCCCAAACTGAAGCAACATCCATAGGTGCTCTTCCAATCAGTAGCACACTCTGCCCAATCGGAATCAGTATATCCATGCAGCTCCAAGTCCACAACAAAAGAATACCTCAAGCCATATCCAACTGTGCCACGCAAGTATCTCAGGATATGTTTTGCTGCAACAAGATGTACCTACCTCGGTTCACACATGAACTAACTAAGTGCACTCACTGCATAGCAGATATCTGGTCTAGTGTTGACTATCCAATCAACTGTATGTACATAGTAGGATCCACCAGATCTAAACTAGCTGCAACCTCTTTCAACTTATACAAGTTGGACTCCAAAGGCGTAGACATGGATTTGCAATCATCCTCTTCGGGTTTAGAAGGCTCCCGCTGAATCTTCAAGTATTTGCATCAATCTTTTGACCTCATTGCCCAAGATTGCCTACAACGCTTGCCTTAGATAAATGTTTTCTAGTGCACACCTCTGGTACTGTAGAGAGTTCAGGGTTGACCTCCTCGACCTCATTGTAGATCACTCTATTCTGAATAGGTTTGCGGAGCTACCAATATCAAATCCAGATGACTATCTTGAGCAATTCTAATCTCAACAGCTGAAGGGATCCTCTAAGGATTTATCAACTCCCTCTTGATCCCTGCTTCAGAGATTGCAAAGAAGACTTCTAGAAGTGAAGTCCCTCTAGCCACCAACTCAGTTCCATGGCTGCAAGTTGTGACTTCACGTTTGATCATTTCTATGGTCGGCATGATTTCCTCTCAAGATGCCTCAAGCTTTTCATCACTGAGCAATCTCTCATCACCTTCTTGCTCCTAGATTTGTCCTGGAAGCATTTTAGATAGAGATTTCTAACAGTTTATAACTATCCAAAGAAATACCAAGACTAGAATCATACAAGGTTTACTATCTCAGGTTATAACATGAATACATAAGAATTTATGAGCAATATTAAAACATGAATTAAATAAATCAACCTATAAGAGAAATATATCAAAGAATCATAATGAAGGGATAAATAAACTTATCTTTATTGAATTATGATATAACTCTTTCTTCCATCTTTTACTCCTCTCGAGAGTGCTAAACTCAGCACAACAAAAGACAATCTGCACAACTACGATTTCTTGAATGCATTATGCAGTTAGCATGTAGAACCAACTCTCTCCAAGAGTTCAAGGCTCTATCACAATTCATGCATTAGAGAAAGATATCGATGTGACCAATCACCATCAAAATTTCAATTCTCTCTTTATTTCAAAGTCACACTCAAAAATCTTCACAACCAACATGAAAAATCTTGCAATAAATGAAATCTTCATAGGATCTTATGCTAGTGAACACAATTCAAGAGAAACCACTATCTCTCTTTACTAATTACAAGATCCAAATAAAATATATAACTTAACAAACAAAGAATACTTATCTCTTTAAATATTTTGATGGATGCAAGATACGCTGCTCTTGAGCACAAATCAACACACAACCTTCACAGCTCGAACACAGGCCCATGACTTAGAATAGAAATTCCCTAGAATCCTTTTGAGGAGAGATCTCCTTCACATCCGCAAATGAAGCATGCTGATTAGGCCTGGTTGGGCAATCCTTTGCATAGTTACCAAACTTGTCACAATGAAAGCATTGGACTTGGGAGAGGTCCCACTTCTTCTTGAATGTGGGAGCACCATCTGACCCTTTATCTCTATTCCTCTTGAAGTATCCTTTCTTTCCTCCTTTTCCTTTCTTCTCTGATGATTGAGCGGAAAGAACATGAATGTCTTCATTTGTAGAGCTTCGACCAATACCTCTCGCAGCCAACCTAGACTCTTCTTGAATACAGTCCACCCTCAAACGATCAAACTTGGGAAGTTTTGATCTCTCGTTGATTCCTTGAATGTAAGACTCCCAAGATGAAGGAAGACCATTAAGAACCAGCGTGGTCAAATCCTTGACATCAACAATATGACCAATGGTAGAGAGCTGATTTCTCAATTCAGAAATCTTCATGAAGTAAGCGATGACAGATTCTCCTTCTGCCATCTTAACATGATGAAGTTGTTGCTTCAATGCAAGTGCACGGCTTGTGTTGTTGATTTCGTACATCTCCTCCAAAGTTTTGAACATCTCTCTTGCCATTTTCAACTTGGAGACAATAGGAACAATATGATCCTTCACGGAATCAACTAACATCTTCTTCGCCTTGATGTCTTTCTTCCTCCACTGAACCTTTTCTTCCTCCTCCGTAGGCTCAAGAACTTTGGTCTCCACAAACTCAGCCAAATCATTCTCTTCCAAGGTGAGCATGATTCTGAATCTCCATGATGTATAATTTGAAGCTCCCTCGAGTCTATCCTCAATCTTAAGACCATTCACCATCTTGACTAATAGATAGAGATAGACAACAGAGAGAAGAAGAATAAAGAGTATTGCTGTTATAATAAATCTGATCACGATCTTCTTCAAACCCGCTTTGATACCATGTTAGTTTTATGATCAGATTTAATGCACAAAAATTAATTCAAAAATCAGACACAAAGACACAATGAGGCCGATCTCAAGGCCGATATGTAGCACCTTCACAAGATGCAATGATAACAAGTAATCAGCACTTCCTTGTAACTCAGATCTGCTCTTAAGAGTTCGCAATCTGCTCTTGATGACTTCGCAATCTGCCCTTGATGAATTCACAATCTGCTCTTGGTAATTTGCACTTGAGAGAAGAGAAGGGACTTTGAACTTGCTTGATGCACAAATGGAGTGGAATGATCTTGTATTTAACAACTTGAAGGGGAGAGGTCGCACCTTTTCATGCAAGGTCGGCCATCATAAAAATATAATTTCAATTTAATAAATACAATTTATAAGGAATGTCGGCCAAGAAGATAATTACAAAGTTGCCATGTGAAGCGCCTCTTCACATTAAATATTCACAAATAAATAAGGAAGTATGAAACCCGAAGCTGCAATAACATCAACAGAATCAGCCCCATCTTTTACTGTAATATTAAACATATCAGCAAAATTCATACTTCTTTTCTTTCCTGTAATAGAATCCTCCCCCACATGAGATTGAGAAGCTGAAGCAACATCCACTGATGGTGTAGGCATTCCCATACTAGGCTGCAAACTCTCAATTGAAACCCCTTTATTTAATGTCTCCCCCTCCATATGCAATGTAGTTGCCTCAATTTTTTGTTGTTGGGTTATTTTTCTACACCCTTTCACCCCTTGACCACCAATCCACAAAAGATGGCAATAAACTCTCGTATAGCTGCCTTTATATTGTTTGTGGCACAAATGACACTCCCATACTCCACTACCCCTCGAATTTTTTTTCTTATCTTTATCAACTCTTGTCGCAAATTGTAGTAGAGGCTTTTTGGGGTTAAATGGGCCTTTTGCCCATTTTTTGAGGATTTCAGATGGACATTCAAATGGGTTTGAACTTGCTGACCCTGCTCCACCCCCACTCTCTGAACACCCCCCAATGTTTGCAGTTGCACTACTTCTAGGTCTATTTCTTGTTCTTTGAGTTTGAGTTCTACTTCTTTCTTGCATTTGAATTTCAATATCCTCACTTGCACTATCACTGCTGCTACTCATGGTTTTTTTTATGAAATTTCTGGTTTCAAAGAGCTGCAAGCTCAAATAAAAATAAAATAAACCCACAATGCCCTTCCTATGTGTTGAAAAATATAAAAAAATCTTGAAAAAATAAAAAAAAATAGCAAATACAAAAGAAAGATGAAAAACATACCTCTAATATGGTGGAAATGATGCCCTAAGCTCCTCTTCAACCTGCTGTTATCTCCTTCACTCAGCTGCTCTTCTTTTGCTCTCCTTCACTTCACAATGCAAATGCAAAAATGAGATGTTTTTTCTCATTTGAGGGTGCATATATATCATTTAGGTTTAGTTAAGTGGCATGGGGCGGCCCTTGTGGGCCCGCCCATGCCTTTTTTTCTTTTTAAAAAACTCCAATTTTTTATATAAAAGCAATTGAAAAGTGGCTGGGCCGTAGGGTACGGCTAGCCATACCCAGTATGGCCGAGGGACGGCCTGGCCGTACCCTACGTCCCCTGAGACTTCACAAAAAGTCCCCGAGCAGTTTCAAGTACCTGGCATGGAAAAAGGGACGGCTAGGGGACGTTTCCTGGCCGTACCTGTTTCATCCCCGGTATGGGAAACGACAAAAAAGTATAGGGGACATCCCCATGGAGCACAGTTTTTAGGACTTAAGTTACTTTTGCACCATTAAAATAATTAATTTAAGTTGTCTTTTTAATTTTTTTTTTTTCGACAACTTAAAAAATATTATCTAATTACGATGCTGACTTAATAAAAATTGGGGACATTACATAGGGACATCTTCCATAACATCTTGAGCAACAAATAGAGGAACAAGGACCATCGCTTAGGAAGGGAACCCCTTAAACAGGCCATCACTTGAACGTAGAGGGAACTCAATGCCTATTGCACTCGGCCTAGCAATAGGAAGAACCAAAGAGGGGAGAGCAGTGACAAGGGGGGCACTAATGCAAGCTCCAACACAAAAAATCTGCAGGCTCAATTCATGCAGAGGGGGATTCTCACATAGTCTATCCCCAAGGGAGCTTGCGCAAGACAAAATGTAGGCATTCTCTTGAGAAGATGACAGAGCATGAAGGGGAGCAGAGGCCGATGCGAGGGGAAGGAACCCCTTGTGCAGACCAAAATCCGTTGAGAGATTAGGTGCAACCACCACTAGAGCATGCCTAGGAGCATCAGAGAAACCAGGGCAAATGCCCAGCAACCTGGCCTCAAGAACTAGGTCTAGCAGCAGTTCCTTATCGTCTACAATGTCCTCAAATGCCTCCTCATCCACATCCTCAGAGTCCAAATTGCCATCACCATCATCCTTCACAGAGTCAAAACCCTCCTTGCCGCTCTAGTTCCCACTCGCCATTTTCTTTTTGATCATCATCTGGGTTTGTATCTAAGATGCTATGAAATTATTAAATAAGTTCATTCCTTTTCAAGGATGGCAATCAATGTAGGTAGTGCTTAATAAAGATTTTGATTCATAGGATTGTCAAACAATTTGCTCAGACATGGTTCATCTTCCAGATTTGTTTATTTAAAATAGGGTTTTGTAAACTAAAGAAATTCCGTTTATGGCAGGAATGTCAATAGGCTTCACAGGGTTGGCAGAATTTCAATTTGGAGTTAAGAAAAAATGCCTTATTCTTTATGCAGTTGGGGACATAGAAGTCCTTAGTAAACAGGGTTGCCAAACTTCCTTATTGAGAGTGAACAACTATGGTTTTTTTAATTTTTTTGAGGAAAAAGGGAAACCTTAGTAATCTTGATCCCAGTCCTGCATAAATATAGTCACTGTCCTTTTAAACTGTTTTTAACCTTGATACATGGTGGAGTTAACTGCTAATATCCATTGCATATCATATTTCAGGGGCAATCCAGGTTTGCCAGATTTTAACCTCCGGATGTCTGTTTATAGCCCCTGCATATATGTTCCACAGGTTTAAACTTAAAACAGCATCCCTTGATTCTGTTAACTTCCACCCTTTGGCTAATTCTGTAATGTAAAAGAACTCATCGAATTGGTGAACTTAAATTATTAGAAATTTTTATATTAAAATAATTCAATTATGTGATAAACAAATTATAAACCAATGACTTCATTTAAAAGTTATGGAAAGTGTTCACAACATGTGGTTCAAAGATTTGATTCTTGAATGTAAACTTAGTGGATATGATATTTAATTTTCATGTTACATTTTGCAAGTATTATCAGCCATTTAACTTTGATGTTCAAGCTAAATAACAAATATTGCACTGGAAGGTGTTGGCCTTATTGAAAAGGCAGATGTTCAAATTCAAAATGTCCTATTTTTTATTCCATATGTTTCTATTTTACATGTTATTTTCCAACATAAGTAATAAAGTACTGCTAAGATAACCATGCAAATTATTCTCTTACTTTGTTCATCTTATTTCTGCCGCCGGTGTTCTGTCTGGCTGACAAGGGCTTTGAATATCAATAAAAAATTATAAGTTCCACAGAACAATTAAGATGGCTGAATGCAGAGGCTTTTTAGAGTTGTTGCGATTGACATTTTGTAATTTTGTTGAGATTCCTTACAGGAGTTGAAAAGGGTGCCAGTGATCCTGTGAATGCGAAAGTAGGGAAGATAACTATTGAGCAACTACGTGCTGTTGCAGTTGAGAAGCTGCCAGATTTGAATTGTTCCACAGTTGAAACAGCTATGAGAGTAATTGCAGGGACGGCTATGAATATGGGCATTGACATTGATCCTCCTATTCTTCAACGCAAAAAGAAGGAAATAGAGTAGTCAGAGGAGAGATGATTTTCACATTGTAATGTATACCAATTTGCTGTTTACATGATGGCATCTGCTGTAACTTTCTCCTGATTACATTGAATGCCATGAGTAAAATCTTTTGTGTTCTTTACACATGCAAGAGTAATTTACCAAGAACAGCATTTTCCTTCTGTACATTTTTTTGAGAAATTTCATGTTTTTGCACTGAGGTTGCAAGGAATAGGGATAAGATGAACCATAAGCTTTTATATTTGGCCACAAAATACTTAGCTAACCTTTAACAATAGAATTTCAACCTTGCATAAATTGCTAGAATTTTAAAAAGTTACTCTTGATAATTATATTGTTGATGTCGTGCTCCTAATTTGTCCTAAACCATACCACTATCTTATGATAGATTATTTGTTGATATTATCTTAGTTTATAGAGTAATAATGTACAGGCAATCATCTATTTTGTTTACGATATATACCCTCCTTCCCGAGAACAACCTGGATTACCTAGAGTTCCCTCAGCGTTAAACTCTAGAAATGTATTGTAGAGGGAGGACAGGCTCCATTTGACACTGGCTTTACAAAACCACTCTGGAAATTAATGTAGTCTCGGTATAATGCCCAACTTAGAAGAGAGGTCCATCTCAACAACACAGCTTGGGGGCTGTATGAGTCTCTTTAATGCCCTTGACTATTTTCCTCTCAAATTGGCAGGAGTATAGATTTTTCATAAAGATGGATTGATTTTTTTTTTCCAACAAGATTTTTTCCTAAACTAAATGGGAATTCTCCTTATAACTTCTAAGATTACTCAAGAGTCTTAAAAGGAGGTTTAGGGATCTACAGGAAAGACTCCAGATCTGAAGTTTGACCTGTGATAAAAGGTCGTTCTCTTGTTTCTTGATGATAATTATTGAAATAGAACTAGTTTAGGGCTTGTAAATTCTCTCTGTAAGATTGTCTTATGTAAACATGCTGTATTGGGAATGCCAGATCAAGATTTCAGTCTATTTCAACGTAAATTCAGTTCTCTTTCTCCTGTTTTGATGCCTTGTCTGTTGAAAGCCTCTGGAATAATTGGATCAATGTAAAATGCTGGTTGAGTCCTGCTGCTAATTATCCAAATCTTACCTCTCTTAATAAGAGAAACTCCTGTCTTAAGATGTTGCTATATGGCAAATTCATTCCTTCCAACTCTTCTATGGAGATATCATTTTTCTGCTATAATCGCAAGTATTTAGGGAGCAGGATCTGTGCATTAACTTTTGTATTTTGGAGCACCACCTCCAATACAATTTAGTGATCATACACGCATTATTAAGTGGGTATACCCAAGTCCGCCGTTCCTTGCAAAATAATGATTTGAGTTGACTAAATTTCATAATCTTTAAGCTAAGTCTTGGTGTTTTGTTTTTTCTCAAAGAATTTGAGGCTGGTAGTGAGGAGAGTCTGCAAAACGGATTTAATAAGCATAATTGTAACTGACAAAGAGAGCCACCTCGTTGTCCTATTGTTGAGACCTATGTCTAATATTCCTTTCCAATATCCTTTTTTGGTGTTTTAACTTGAGAGGCATACAAGAGAAATCCCATATATTTAATTACTTGGTAAACTCACATGATTGATATTTATTAATAACTTAAGGCTTTGAGATGAGTCCTAACCTTTCTAGATATTCGAGGTAGTTGGCTTGTTGGCATGCCCCATAAGGTTGTGGTGATGACATGCTAGAGGTAGATGTGGTTTGAAATACCATATGCCACAAAAAGCTTCGAGCTCTCCATTAATCTTAAGATTGTTGAGATATATTCATAAACCCTTTACCAAGACGGTGAAATAGGGAGAAAGTAGGTCTTCCCTATTGTACACCACAAGAAGCTGAGTCAAGGACACCTTTGAAAACAATTGTAATAGAAATGGACGTCAAATAACAAGAGATCTCGGCAACCTTCCCAACATGAAACCAATCATACTCGTTAGATTGTGTTTTCATTTTTTGAATTTTTTTGAGAAATATAATCATTTTTATTTCTGATAATTAGCACACCAAACAATGGAAATTTGTTGTCTTCTTCACTTCCGCAGTGACCTTAATTTGTCCATACCGGTTATTGAGTTGTTTTAGGGAAGATTCTAATTCAGTCTATCATGTATCCTATTAACATTGGTGTTATCCACATATGCATATGTCACTGTTTTGGGATAAGATGGTTTGTTTTTTCCTTGAAATTCTTTGTAAAAAGATAAGCAGTTTAGGGAAATAGAGTAGAGCTCATTGTGAAACTCTCAACAACTTAAAATTGACACTAATTGTAGAAAATCCTTTTAATCTAATAGAAGAATACTTGTAAGACAAATAAAATCAAATTAGAGGGAATGCACATGACACAAGATTTACTATGAAAAACTCTTTTGAGAAAAAAAATTTCAACCAATAACATCACCCTTGTATGTATTCACAATAGCAAAATGATTATAATACAATTAGATAATTTACCTATTCTATCAAGGAGATCTTCAACTTAACAAAGAGTTATTTTGGTGGCATGCATCAATGCTCCAATAATCTCTCCCATATCTCATCTTAACGCCCTATAGATGGAGAATGATCAGCATACTAAGTTTCAAAGTTGACACTTGAGTTTGACTCTAGACCAATTACATGTCTTCATGCAAACCCCACATACATTAATTATCTTTTCCTAATGATATATAAATCTTCATAGGAAAATATTGGACTTCCAAAATGTAGCATCCCAATACATTATAGAAGCATTGGTTAACAAATTTGTCACCACTTGTTCAATACTAAAATGACCTTGAAATGCCCAACTTGTGATGGCAAACAAACTAACAATTGGAGAAGTTTTTTTCTTACTATATCTTTCCTCTGAATTTTAGATGTACAATTCTTTCTTATGATAAGTTTAGGTTTGTGGGGTTTGCTTTTGACTATAAAGTAGGAAAGACGAAAAAGAAAGAAGCAAATAATTCATCAATATATAAGAATATTCATAATTTCATACAAATGAAAACAATCTCAAAAGTTTGTTCTTTTTAAAGCCACAAATATACATGTAACTAAAAATAGTTTTCAAGTCAAGTCAGGTTTATAGTTGATTCCTCATCTCAACCATTAGACAAATCAATTTTGAGTTTGTTGTCAAACGATTTCTAAATTAGTATTCTTGAGTTGGGATCAAAAGAGGTATCAATTTTGTCTAGTGGTTGAGCTGAGGAATCAACTATAAACTTAAGGTAAACAGTTAAATATTTTACCTATTGCTTAAGTTCATCTTTGAAGTGCTTATCTTTCTTTGTTCTATCAGTAAGCCTAGCAGCTAATACTTGAAAATTGTGAATATCCCCATCATGCAAGGAAGTGCCCAAATCAATCCTTGTGATATTGAAATCCTTTTCAGTCACCTCACGGTTATCTTTCTTTGCAAATGGATGGGCGAATTTTATGTACATATGGCCAGAAGTTGAATCTTTCATCAACTTGGAAGTTGTTTTGGCCTTTTTGGGTTGGGGAGATCTTTGAACTACTTTTCTCTTCTTTGAGAGGGTCTATTGTACCCCAAGGATGATGTATTAGATGGAGTACTAGAGGGGGTTCCAGTAGTATTGGGGGAGAATTATAACGGCTTTATGGGAGGTGTAGTAAATGAAGGTCCCACTTTATTGAATGATGTGATATTAGGTGAAGATGGAGGTGAAGAATAAGGTTGAAAAATAGAATTGTGAGATGAATATGATGGTGAGGAAGTTGGTGATAAGTGAGATGCAAAGGATTAAGAAGCACGCACTTGAGAGAGAGAGAGAGAGGAGGCAATATTAATAACATCTTCTTCTCTTGACTCTTCTTGAATTGCCTCCAATTTTTCTTTTTCCTTTTCTTCCCTCACCCTTCCATTTGAGCTATCTTTGCATGTTCTATTATGGTTTCTCCTTTTGGGAGGATCTTATTATCACCTCCTCCATCTCCACTTGTGGCTTGAGAGCTGGTTGGGAAGCGAAAGGTTTTGCTTGCCCTTCTCCTTCACAATTTCTTTTGCTTTTGAAGGATTTGCACTATTTTTAGCAGTCTTCTTCAACGCCCATTCTTTTTATTCAAATATATAGGTTGTGTTTGGATGTGATTCAAATATATGGGGTCCATTAAATCAAACTCATCATCCTCTAGGCCTTGGATATCTTAATCTAGCTTGAAACCCTTAATTTGTTGTATTGACAGTTTCATCCAGTCTCTTCTCTTGACCTCATATTTACTATCATAGTCAACCCGGTAATCTTCTATTCCAGGGAGATGATAAAATCCAGGTTTGAGTTGTAAGTTGTTTTTACATAATCTCTACTATCAGATGGAAATCTCATCTCAAAGAAATGTATTATATATTTTTCCAAATACCTTTATTTAATACATCAAACAATGATCTACACTCATAGTGAGCTATCTCAATAGGAAAAGGGACTCACTCATTCCTTTCTTTGCATCTTTTGTTTAATTTAATACCTATTTGTCTACACACTTCAATTAAAACAAATATATTTTTCACTTACTTGGGGCAATTTTCATGGGAACCCATCAAAACCTCCAATTTTGATGTAGATGAACCTTCGGAACTAGATGAAGTAGCTCCGATATGTGTTGATAAATTGGATAGATTTTGAGGCCATTGTCATGCTCATATCACCCTAGAGTTCTTGAACCACATACATTGTGAATATTCACTCTCCTGAAACTCTTGTAGATTCTCCAACTGGAGTTGTCATCATAAATTTGAGTCACTTCATCAAAATTACCAATGGCAACTAACCTTAGGGAGCCCTCATGCTAGTGATAACATAAAATAAATACAAGGACATACAAAACAATTTATTGAGTTGGAATTGGATTACTTGCCTATGAAGTTTATTGCTAATTATGCCACCCCAATCTATGATTTTTCCCCACGAATGATGACAATAATAAAAGGTACATCAATTTTTTGAAATGGTGGGCATCTTTATTGCCAAGTAACTTGTGGAGGAGCATGATGATGTTTGAGATATCATTGGTGAAGTGTGACCTATACAAATTATTTGGTAGTTGTAAATTTTCCTTCTTAGGGATTGCCAACTAACACCTTGTAATTGTGTTGCAACATGCATTATTCTTCTTGGTAAAATGTTGATTGTGGTATCAATGTTTGCAAACACTTCCCTTTGGAGTAGCCTGAGGAGTGTGCTAAAAGATTCTCCATTCAATTTAGCAATTACTTTGTTATTTGTTGTTTTCATCTCTCGAGTCTAGGGGTTGTAATGGTTGATACATTCTAGGACTAGTTTTGTGCATTGCACAACCACGTGAAAGCCAACTTCTTGAAATGGCCCGTTGTTTACCAATTTTTGTGTGATTGGAGACCTATTTCCATCACCCATTCTTCTCCAAGAATCATCAAAATTTATGTGCCCTAATTTTGTGTCTCCAATTTCGAGCAGCATGCTCCCCAAACCTGACAGATGCTCATACTCGAGCTATTTGTATTTCATTTTGGCCAATTTTTTTTTACATAGGATGTAAGATAAATCTTTCAACAAGTAGTTAAGAAAATTTGGAGGAATTTTGATTTCTAGTAGGAAATTTTGTGGCAAGTTTTCATGAAATCGACTTAAATAATTGAAATTCCTCCCTCCACAAGCTATGAGAGCAGAAAATAACTATGTAGCTTTATATTCAAAACACTCTTTACTATTTACTACCTTAGGAATCTTTTTTGCATAAGCTCGCTAGATGCACTATGGAAATTTTCTTTCACACTTCTTTGTCTTCTCTTGATAATTGCTTGATAAAATACCTTCTTCATGCTTTACATTGGCCTTATGTCCTTGAGCTCCATAAGCACATTAATGGTGTCTTTAAAGTAGATGTATGTGTAGTCTCACCATATTGATGATCCTTCGTTCCATTTAAAATGTAAGATTTTTTAACTTACCTGTCTGATATTTGAGGGGTTTTCAAAACCTTATTGGCCTCTGACAATGGTTTCAAAAACCACTTGTTGAAGCAAAAGAGTTGGTTCTGACTTTATAAAACAAATTCTTACTTTGTTGAAGGACCACCTTTGGAAAAATTCATTTAACTTGGTTGTGGTTATGAGTAGCTTGTCAACTCTTGATGGGGTTGTGAAAACCTCGTAGTGCACTAAAATGTGTTTTGATACCTTCAACAAGTGTCGAACATCTTTGTAGACACTTTTCCTTTTATTTTTCAAATAGAAGTATAAGCTGAGGCATCTTTGTGATCAAACATGGATCTTCAACATTCTTGATTTTGCTTCATTCTTGGAGGTTTTGAATAGTGCTTTGGACCGTGACATGGTTGTGGAAACCTTGTTGGGTGTCGACGAGGTTGTGACAACCTTGTTAGGTGCTTACATGAGTTTTTAAACCACGTGGAATTTTTCACATTAACTTTTGGAAATCCTTCTCTTCAAAAAGGGTTATTTCATCGACATTTGACACAAATCCTAGAACTTAGACAAAACCTTGATGCAAAATTCAAGAATTTTACAACTAAAGAGGTTATCATAGTACAATTGGGTTTTGATAAGGTTGTGACGACCTTGTTGGAGTTCGATGGGGTTGTGAGAATCTCTTCACAAGTTGATGAAGGTTTTAAAACTTAATAGATTTGTCGATGACACAATACTTAGACAAATTTTGAACAAAAAACTCACAAAGTGTCGGGAATAGGTTGGCATGGAAAAAAAAAAGAGGCAAGAACAAACTCAAGACAACAATTGGCTCTAAGTGGGGACAAGGACTACAAAGGACTTATAATGAACACGTAAGTTGACTCTAGAGGACTAGTCATATCCATTGGGCTATAGAATCGAGTAGCAAATGAAAACACATACATTACCAAATGTAAAAAGGAAACAAGGAAGAACAAAAAAATAGGGGAAATTATGATACATTGTGGGGGACAACCCATTTTACATTTGATGAAACTTTAATTCTCGCCCATTGTATGGAAGTGGCAAGAGTGTAGCATCAAGATAAGCCAAGAAGTATAAATTCATACTTGGGAGAGTTGGAAAGGCCCCTTCCATAAGGAATCAAATTTTTTATTTGTGCCTCAAGGTTCCCTCCTTTTGTCCCAAAGTGCAAGGCTAGATCTCCCACCATGAAATTTCTTGGTTTGGCTTTCTTGTCAAAAATTTCTTTAACCTTGGCTTGGTGTAATGTGATTTTGTCAATCATCTCTTCTCTTTGTTCTTCAATCTTCGACAAGTACATAATCGTTTTTTCCAAAGAGCTTTGGAACTGTTGATCTTCAATAACACTATGTAGCTTAGCAATTGATAGCTCTAAGGGAATAGGAAAACACTATTGATACCATAAACTAATTAAGAAGGAGACATACCAATTTCTCTTATTGGGGTGATTTTATTTGCACACAACACATTATCAAATTTTTATGCCAATTCCTTTGATTCTCGTCTACTAGCTTCTTGATAATAGTGACAAGATTTTTTTTACTAGTTTTTGCTTGTCTGTTACCTTAAGGATAATAGTCTAATGAATGATGCAAGCTAACTTCATGTTCATAAGAAAAAAGAGATATATAGACAGAAGAAAAGTTTGTTGCATTATCAATTACAAGCTTCAGGGGCACTCCAAAACAGACTAGGATGTTCTCCTTTATAAAGTTGTAGATCATTTTAGAGGTAGTATGTTTGAATGGAATAGCTTCTACCTATTTGGTAAAATAATCAATTGTAGTAAGGATATGGGTATGTTTGACACTGGAGTGTGGATTAATAGGCCATTGAAATCTAATCCCCATTGTTGGAATGATTCTTCTATTCCCATCGATCTTATAGGAAGAATTGCCAATTGTGGTCTACCAACAAATTGTTTACACCTTTTGCACCTTGCCACCCATTCATATACATCTTTGAACATACCAAGCCAATAATAACATTTCCATATTATCTTAAAATAAATAAATGATGAAGAGTAATGTTCACCACATGCCTTATTATGAAACAACTATAGTAATTTATTTTGTTTCTCTTTATCTACACACCTCAAGAATGTTTTTTCCAAGCCTCTTTTGTATAGAGTATCTCCCTAGATAA
The DNA here is from genome assembly GCA_007258455.2 of Sequoia sempervirens. Lineage (NCBI taxonomy): Eukaryota > Viridiplantae > Streptophyta > Pinopsida > Cupressales > Cupressaceae > Sequoia > Sequoia sempervirens. Next base: position 282,940,690 of record VDFB02000008.1, on the reverse strand, counting down.
CATACTTAGTTGCTTTGAGATTGATATTTATTTTCTCTATGACCGATATATGGGGTGGGAATTCTCCATATATTAGAAATTAGGCTTTTCTGGGCCACCATTCATTCTTTAGAGTTACAAGAAATATGAGGAGTGTCTTTCTCTATCTCTAGCTCATTTTCAATAATCTATTTACAAAGTCCTCCACCCTTAACTAATTTTGTTGGCTTTATCTCAATGTCATATTCTTGGACTTTTGCAACCAAGATTCTCTTTTATTACAACCAATTTCCTATTGAGTTAGGACACTCTTCATTATATGATTAGTCACACACACAATGAAGTGAGAGTGTAAAATATAAAACCTGGATTTTTAATGACCTTTACTACAACAAAGGCATATTTTTCAATCTAGAAATAGTTAATTTCATTCTTTTTAAAGGGTACACTCATAAAGGAAATGAGGCCGTCTACCCCTTGTTCATCAGTTTACATAGGATGATAGACATGGTGTATTTTGAGGCATAACAATGCATGAGCAATAGATTTTTTAATATCTTCAAAAGCTTCTTTTCTTGAGATGCTCCATTTGAACCCTTGTGTCTCCATCATTTCTGTAATATGCTTGGTGATTCCTAAGAACTCAGGTACACTTTTTCTCAATGAGTTTACTTGTGTGAAGGACTCGACCCTTGTTCTATTGGAGGGAAAGATTAGTTGCACGATAGCTTTCACTCTCTTAGGATCAATCCTAATGCCTTCTTTTAAAAATATGTGTCCCAAAATATCTCTTTCCATTACTCCAAAAATATATTTCTTAGGGTTTAAAGTTATACCATATTATCCACACCTTTGAAGAACTACCTATAGATCTCTAAAATGATTCTTCCTTTTATCTGAAAAACATCTCAAGATCATATAAGTAAATAACAATAAAAAAAAATTTAGGTCTCCAAAGGAGAGATCCATTTCCCGTTGAAAAGTGGCACCTGAGTCATCCCACAATAATGGGTCCCAAACTTGGGACATCCTAATTTTTGCATGAAATCACATATTTTGTAGAAAATTAATGATTTAAGCATTAAGGGGTTCCATCTAAAGGGCTTTAATTGAAGAGGGTTAGATAAGACCCCTTAGATCAAACCCCCTTGAATAGAACCCCTCTAGTCTTAAATCATACCCACAATGGAGTCTCCTTTGCACCTATCAAAATGCTAACAAAAAAATTCCTTTTCTTTACCTTTTGAGGGATCAAATAAAGTCATTTAGAAATTATGTTTTGTAAGTATGTAGCCCTTATTATAAGCTTTCCAAAATGTATACTTTTTAAAAAATATATATTTTTAGTCGATAGGCTATATATTGCATAAGCTTTTGGCCTGAAACAAGTCTCACGCCGTCAAACCACCATGGTTTCTCGTCAGACTTTTGGTGGATTGCTGGTAACCATGATTGATCTGAAATGCTCAAACCAACTTGCCAATTCCATAAATGGTCATTCAACATACCAGGAAGACATCCACCTTGCCAACGCCATAAATGTTCATTCAACATGTGCTGGAGGATGGAGTGAATGTTGAATATGGAAGACATCCACCTGGTTAAAAACCTATTGCCATCTGAAATGCCATCAAATTCCATCGTCTAATTTATTAATGCTGGAAAATATCCCATCGTCTGCATTTATTAATGCTGGAAAATATCCCCTAAAATATCTGCTAGGTCACTGTTGTGTTCCCTTACAAAAAGAACAAACACTGCTTTCATTGAAACTATTACTAAAAGCATTGAAACTATTATTGAAAGCAAAAAAATGAATTTGAGCAAAGGTCAGAGCACATACCAGGAAAAGTGATCTAACAAATCTGAGTGGAGGTCAGAGCACATATCAGGAAAAGCAACATGATAATCTCTCTGCTTCCCACCACAACTCAATCCATTTGGTACTTTCTCTAAATGTTTATTCATTGAATGCGTTCCATGATTTTTGTTTTGGTTCACCGCCACTTTCACTTCCTCTAAAACAATGAACCACCATAATTGTATCCAACTTTCCTATTCATGCCTCCTTCTACACTGCACCTTCACCTATATTCACGCCTACTCTCCTCCATCTATGCGATTTCTTTCCCAGGTCGATACAACCTCCTTATTTCTTCTAAAACATGCCAGCCGCTTATGTTGAATGTTAGCAATGCATCCCCACCGCTATTGGTTTTCGCTCCTCCAAACTCTTACTCGCTGGTATTAACCTAAATGAAAATTATGGCCAAGATGCTAAACATCCAACATAAAAGGTATATGACAAGTCTAACAAGAAAGCTTAAAAATAAATACAAGAAACCTGCTACACTAGCACCTCCCGCACCAGTCCTCTCTCATGTATTTTCGATTGCTTGACCAGAATCGTGGTAAACATTTACTATTGCAGCATATGGTTTAACACTGACAAAAAACATATATTATTGCAGCATAGGTTATAAGATACAAGTCAACAATGTCAATCAATGGCAATGGAGATTATTGACATCTCCAGTAGTTCTAGTGGCCCTATGTTGTCGACCAACTCGACACCGTCAATCAATGGCAATGGAAATTCTACAAGCCAGATACAAGATTTTGCATATGACATTATAGTTAGTTGCCTTGACTTGCTACAACAAGCGAAGGCCACTGCTCAAAACATGCAAAGTGTCGAGGATTTGGACATTCAGTCAATGGAAGTAACAGTACATGAGTTCCATTCAACTTGTGAGAAGTTGAGTTCCTTTTGTACTTTCCTTCGTGAAATGAAAGTGGATGAGTTATACAAACAAGGTGGTTCTATCTACATTAAAAAAACATTCCAAAATTACTTGAATCATGTTTAAGATATGTTCTCCCTATACATGTGTATATAGTATGTGATATAACCATTTAACTTCAACTTTTACCAACTTATGGATAGTTGGATATTTTGTAAATCCCTAAAAGAAATGTAAGCTCCAATATACTGTGAACAAGGCACTTTGCCTCACGATAAAAAGATGCAATATGTCACCTACTACAATACCATGTAACACGTTTTTTGCTTCAAAAATATATACACATACATTGTTCTCTTGCTATCATATTGCATCTTGGTTCTTGACTTTTGCTTTTGATCTGTATCTCTTTACTTGACCCATATGTCTAAATTCCAAAAACAAATGGCTTCTTCAATTGCATATAATTGAGAATAGTAGTTTGCATATAATGTGTTGCAAACCTTTCCTCATTTCACTTCAACTAAGCATAGTCTAACCATTGTGTTCACAACAATTCATTTATAGCTCTCTTTAAATATATATCGCCAACAAACGCTATATCTCTCCTTCATTAATTGTCTTGTTCTTGCACCTACATTCCTTACAATTTGTTCACTTAGTAGAACAATAATATTGTACTCACTTCCTCAAACCCACAATCTTTATAGTAAAGTACTACTTTAAACAAAGTCCATTCTTTTAACATATTTCACATTTCTAGTATACTATATTAACATACATAATAAACGTATCCTCAACCAGGACACAATCCACATAAAATTTGTGCTCTCCAATAATAGGTTAAACATGTTAGGCTTATTTACTTAGCACAATGAGTATAGAGTATAGTTATATGTCCTAATTCCATGGCACCCCAAAATGATTAACACGTTTGCGAACCAAGTAGCTTTCTTTAATTTGATTGTATGTTCCATCATTGTTTATCCCTCGCTAATAACGCACTAGTGTTATATTTGTTTGTTCGAAAGCACGTATCCTCTTGTGCCTTTAACATAGAATGCATATTCAAACATCTATAGTGCTTCCAATTTACTTAGACTACTTAATAGTGTGAACTAATTTTTTTACTCACTACACTTTCTCTTTTTTTTTCCTTACAAATACAACAAGCTAACTTCCAAAGGCCACTATTTTAATATACACACCTATTCAAAAACACATTTACAGGTATTATTCTAAATTCACTTTTACTATATGTAACTTCTATACACACTTTTATTTAAACTACTACTTCCATGGTCACATTCAACAACATTCTGGCTTTTTCAAATATTATCAAATTAGTTAGCTATATTTGGTTGCCTATACAACATATTAATTTCGTACTTCACAAAGTATGCTTCTTATACGTCATTTAAAGTAAGCAATAGCTGCCACCTACAATTTACTTTTGCAAGGACTAGTTCACTCTCTTGTCACAATGTATTCTTTGACTGAGAACGCAATAAAGATGTTCCATGATGGAAACGTAGACCTGCAACCCCATCTACAAGCAATAGATATTTCAATGTTTGGACATGGGCCTAAACCAACCAATCACTATATACTACAACTCTCTGATGGGGTGCATAAGCAGAAGGCTACACTTCCAAAACAATACAACCACCACATAGATTCTGAAGAACTACAAAAGGGCTCTATACTTAAACTCATTAAATACAGTTGCCCTGTTCTTTACAATTCAAGGTGAGCCATCATATTTCAGTGATTTGCTACAATATGCAAAATCATAACTTATAGATTATCATTCTTGAACTCCATTATGCCACATCTCATCCTACTGATAATACTTCTTAATTGTACACTTATAGGTGGATTGTCATATCGGAATTAGAAATCACATGTGTGTAGCAAGATATCATTGGCCAGCCCGCCAACCTCTTTGAACAATAAACCCAACAAGTACAAGCCACATCTACAAGCCTTGATGACAGTGTTATAGTACCTTAACCACCTCTCCTGACAAAATAGTCCTTGACTAAGAATGCAATCACTAAGAATGCAATCAAGATGATGAATGATGGAAAACTAAAATTGCAACCCCATCTACAAGCATTAGAAATTGCACCGTTTGGCCATGGCCTCAAACTGGTTGATCGATATAGAGTGGAGCTCTTTGATGGGGTACATAAGCAAAAGGCTACACTTCCAACAAAGTACGACCATTGCATAGCTTCTAAAGAACTCCAAAAGGGATCTATACTCAAACTAATAGGATATAGTTGCCCTGTTCTTTGCAATTCAAGGTGAGCCATGATATTTGCATGCTCTTCTACAAAATCCCAAATAACAACTTGTAGCTTAGCATCTTTTATCCACTATGTCACATTTGTTCGTACTCAAAATACTTATTTTATCTTTATAGGTGGATAGTCATCTCCAAATTAGAAATCACATGTTTGCAACATGACATCATTGGTCAACCCGCTTACCTATTTGAAGAGAAAGCCCAGAAAGTAAATTCTACAACCTCAACTGCTCCATCTACAAGCATGAGTAACACTGCTATGGTAACAAAGCCACCTGTTCAAAGGGCACTTTTTGGGCTATGCTCGTTCCTACAAAAGAAAGACCTTCCATCCAATATTACGCCTATTAGAAATTTAAATCCATTTCAGATAAGGTGGCTTATAAAGGGTCATGTTACCATGAAAAATTAGATGCACCGCTTCAACACACAGAAGGGACAAGGGCAGGTCTTCTCTTTTGATATTATTGACTGTGAGTGCACTGAAATACGAGTAACCTGCTTTAATGAAGTTGCAAACCTTCATTACATGAATATGCATTTTGGAGAAGTATATACAATATCTGGTGGAACTATTAAGTTAGCTAATAGGTTGTACAACAAATTGAATAGCCAACTTGAAATTTCTTTAGTCAAGGAATCCAAGATTTCTCGCTTAGAAGATTTCCTTGAAATTCTCAAACATTAGTTCTCTTTCACACCCTTCAACGACATTTTAGAATTGAACAATAATATCCTTGTTGATGTTATTGGAATAGTCATATGTGTGGACCCAAGCTCAACCATAAGGATGAGGGATGGGACTGAAGTTCTTCGAAGGAGCATCAAATTGATAGATACCTCTTCATCTACCATTAATATTACTTTATGGGGTCCAATAACTAAAAAGGAAAGCAAGCAACTGCAGGAGATGTATCACTTAAAATATGTGGCCGTACTTGCAATAAAAAATGGTCGTGTTACTGAGTATAATGGCAAGGTCATAAGCACGTTGGAAAGCACCCACCTATTTGTAAACCCAAGAATAGAAGAGGCAGAACAACTCAAATCATGGTTTGAACAGAATGGGACTGATGTCATTCCATTGAATACACAACCGTTGGATACACCTCTCGTGCTTACGAGGAAAACAATTGCTGATATTGAAGAGAAAACTACCAATATGAAACAAACTTTCCAATGCACTCTAAAAGAAATAGTGCAATACATAAAAACAAATTCATTATGCTATCCATCTTGCCCCCTTGAGTTAGATGGAAAACATTGTAAAAATAAAGTTGTACAAAATGATGATCAAACATGTTATTGTTCCAAGTGCAAAGCTACTACTGCTAAATGTACCTATAGATACATACTCCAGCTAAATCTCTCAGATCATACAGGAATGTTATGGGCTGTTGCTTTTGAAGAACCAATCACTGAACTTCTTGGAATGTCTGGAAATAATTTATACATGCTACAATTCAATTATGGAACATAAACTGAAGCTGAGACCATAGTGAAAGATGTGTTATTCAAGCAATTTATCTTCACAATCACAAATTCGTATGATTCAAGTACTGCTCAAGGACGGGTAAAATCAATAATCACAAAGGTCGACAAGCTAGATTTTGTTGTAGAGAATTTTCTCATGTTGGGTGGAATCACTACTATGTGTCATATTGCTAGCGTTTAGATGTACCTCAATTGCTTATGTAATGTATATAAAAAATTTTACCATCTTATATAGTATACTTTCTATACTAGAATTTCAAAGTCACATGTGTATTGAATAGATTGTTGTTATGAAAATACTGTGATTTATCTCTTCCACCAAATTACTCATGTATATAGCATACCAATCGTATCTCAACTACTTTTCAAAGAATTAAATTGTATGTATTTGTATATATACCAATTTTCTTTAATTTTGTATGTATTTGTAATTATTCATTTGATGATTATAGTTCATATTTCCTTTACAGATGGCGACCTCTAGCCCTAAAAGCATACAATCTCATAAAAGAAGTCATAACTACTATATGCAACATAAAGAAGAAATCAACATTCGTCGTCATTTCCAACGCATAGGAAAACAAGAAATACAAGCCAACGCACCAACCTCCTTGCAGTCAAACCAACACAACATTGAACCATATGAATGTGCATCCCAAACTGAATACACTTCCGACATAGGTTTGTCAATGTGCACACACCAAACAATGTACACTTGTCAAAATCAATCCACAAGCTTACCACATTTTGAAAAAAACTTTATAGAAGCTTCGAAAAGATTTCGTTCAAGATTAGATAAACTATCAAACTTTCCAACTTGCACAATTTTCCATGAATGCTACCTAGGAATGCGTTGCAACGCAACACAAACTGGTCTGGTTTGTTTTAGATGCTTTCGTGAGACAGGTAGACATTGTTTCTCAACAACTAATTTAATGGACCCAAGAGTACAACCGTACGAACTACAAACACTAACACAAGTCGAAGAAATGCTTATAACACGAGTCAATCTGATAATACAAGTAACAAATGCTCATGGAGGCCAATACAAATATAGTGGGCACACAATTTCTTTCCCGCAAGATATCAAAACCATAGCAAAATACTTGCCGCATAAAATTGAAAACTTGGATGTGTTGGTGGTTTGAAGAACCAATACAAGAGGTGACCATTATGACTGCTACATAAGTAGGCATCGTGTGTGGGCTGCACTAAAATATAAAATTGCACATGACCCATATTACAAAGATGTCGAGGTGGATTTTGCGTCTCTTGGGGAGCTCCCTAATACAAATACAAACATTTCCAATATGCTTCATAACATTAATGCTGACAACGATGATATTGTTGCACCAAACAGTGCTTCAAAATTTTATGCAAACTCACCTGACACTGAATTCACTTGCTCCTCATCCTTCATGGCTAGGCTACCAAATAAATGTCGTGAACTAGAAATCATAAAAGAAACATTGCAAGTTAGAGATCACAATCACACCATTATAGATTGGCCAACACTTGAGTCCTCACCAGTTAATGAATACAATACTGAAGGACTTCTAGACATGGCTTTTCCTTCTTTGTTTCCCAATGGTAATGCATTACATTTACAACCTCACTATAGACAAGTTGAAATGCATGAATATGTGTTGCACCTAATGAGATTTCATGATAATAGATTTGGAAGGCATCCAAGGTTTAGATATTTTGTCTTGAACCTGTTGATGCGCCACCGAAGCCAAGGTGTTGCCTCCATTTTTGTCAAGAAAAATGCCAAGGACTGCATACCGACCACCATAGACAACTTCATCTCCATATACAAACATTGCCTAACACTAAACTAGTCGAACGGTTGATGCATTATGGATCATCCCTTAGAGGCACACGGGCATATTGGAATAAGTGTCGTGGTGAATTGTCAAACATGATCAACCAAATAGGCTCCCCCACACTATTCTTCACATTAAGTGTTGCAGATACTAAATGGCCTAATTTACATCAACTATTTACAAAGGGGGCAACTCAAACATCACGAAACAATAAAGATCGCATAGATAACATTGTTATGAAACCACATACCACATCCTTATACTTGCATCAAAGATTCACAACATTCCGTGAAGAAGTCTTAGAGAAGCTCTACTGTGCAACAAACTACTTGTATAGATATGAGTGGCAACATTGAGGGTCTACACATGTACATGGGTTCCTTTGGCTTGAGGGTGCACCAAACATGGACACACTTGATTGGAGAAATCATGCAGAAGTAGACATAGCAAAATCATTCTTTGACAGATATGTTAGTGCCTGGGATCCTCGAAATCTAGGAGACAGGAACAACACATGCCATCGGTCTTCACAAGACGATCCATGCTTACTAACAACACCCGAAATATTTGCCACAAACACACTTACTGACTATGAAGAGTTACTAAATCATGTCCAGAGACACACCAAGTGTTCAAAATCAACCTTCCTTCGCAAGAAAGGAAACAACATGGAGTGTCGCTATAGTGCACCCTGGCTTGAATGTGCCACCTCTTCATTGTGCAGTGACGAAAATGGGGAAAAAACCTTTTTCCCTACATGTAATGATGATAGGTTGAATATACATAGTCCAGAAATGCTTTCCATATGGAGAGCCAATATGGATTGTTAGCCCATACTTTCAAAAACACTAGTTCTAAAGTACATTGCAAAATATGCTGCGAAGGAAGAAAGAAAATATGAAAGTTGTCTTGATATGTTGACACGCATATGTCAAAAGCAAGCACCCCAAGACAAGGCACTTGCAACATACAAAAAATTAATGTCTGAGATTATTGTTGATCGTGATATAGGTGCACAAGAAACGTGCCATATGTTGCAAAATTTGCCCCTTGTTGTTTGCAATTGTGAATTTATGGTGCTTAATGTTGGGAGAAAAGTTTTCAACCACACTTACCATCGGTCTTCACAGACGATCCATGCTTACTAACAACACCCAAAATATTTTCCACAAACACACTTATTGACTATGAAGAGTTACTAAACCATGTCCAGAGACACGCCAAGTGTTCGGAATCAACCTTCCTTCACAAGAAAGGAAACAACATGGAGTGTCGCTATAGTGCACCCTGGCCTGAATGTGCCACCTCTTTGTTGTGCAGTAATGAAAATGGGAAAAAAACATTTTTCCCTACATGTAATGATGATAGGTTGAATATACATAGTCTAGAAATGCTTTCCATATGGAGAGCCAATATGGATTGTTAGCCCATGCTTTCAAAAACACTAGTTCTAAAGTACATTGCAAAATATGCCGCAAAGGCAGAAAGAAAATCTGAAAGTTGTCTTGATATGTTGACACACATATGTCAAAAGCAAGCACCCCAAGACAAGGCACTTGCAGCATACAAAAAAATCATGTCTGAGATTATTGCTGATCATGATATATGTGCACAAGAAATGTGCCATATGTTGCAAACGTTTCCCCTTGTTTGCAATTGTGAATTTATGGTGCTTAATGTTGGGAGAAAAGTTTTCAATCGAATTAGGACAAACCAAAACAAAAATACATTGGAGCTAACTTACATCCATATATACACACAACGTCCTCCTCAAATGGAGAAAGTAACATTACTTGAATCTGCACGATCATTCTCATTCTCATCAAGTCGCAAAGAGTACAAGTGGAAAGAAAGGAAACAAAAGGAAATTATCAGTGTCTTCCCCCGATTTACTGCTATTCCAAAGGAGGATTCAGAAAATTTCAAGACATTTTGTTGGAGCGAACTACTTCTTTACAAATAATTTCGTAACATTGAAGCATACATCAATATTGAGAAAGAGACAATTGTTGCAAATTGGAAGGAGATGAATATATATAAATATTATGTGCAACATGTTGACCGTATAGTTGATGAAGAGGTAAATCAAGAAGAGGAAGAGGAACCAAAAGATGAAAACAATATAGGAAATACAATACAATTGAATGAATGTGAGTTTTTATCACAATTGGGTCTTGGTACTAGTGGAAATCTTAATTCCTTTGATTTTCTTGGAAGACGTGACTTTGACAATTGCCACAAGTGGAATGCCTGTACAATACCTCAAGCATTACATGAAACTGCAGAGCATTTTGTATGCACAAACAAGGTGGACCAACATGACAAACCAACACCATTTGAGTTTAACGACTTCCCATATCCACTCTCCCTCAAACAACAGCTCGCTCTGACACTTGTTTTGGACCATTATAGTTCTTGTGAAATCAAAAAAACCTTATACATGATCATTCGAGGCACAACAAGAACAAGGAAATCCTATCTTATTCGTTGCATTAAAAACTCCCTTTCCAATTTAGTACACAAGAACATAGCCCACTCCTTGTTGTTGCTCCTACAGGAATCACAACATTCAACATACATGCCTCAACTATACATTCAACCATGAAGATTCCAATCAAGGAAATGCAACCATTGAAGGGTTTGTCACTTGCAATGTTCCAACATAGCATGAGACACATAAAATACCTCCTAATTGATGAACTAAGCTTTATAGGCCCAAAATTACTCTTGAAAATTGATACTAGGCTACGTGAGGCTTTCCCCCACCAACAACACTTGTGCTTTGGTGGAATATCTATCATTCTTGTAGGCGACTTTGCACAACTACCCCCTGTTATGGACAAACCTATATATGCCGCCCACACAGATGCGAAATCCCTTTGGCAACAATTCACTATTATTGTCACACTAGAAAAAATATTTCAACATGGGGACACACAAGCTCAAATTGACTTTCAAAGAACTCTACAAAACATTTGTAATGCAGAACCAACTGAACAAGATTGGGAGCTACTAATGCGTCACACAAACACAATGCTATCACACAAAGAAAACACGTCTTTCGACGTAGCAATGCACCTATTCTCAACCAATGACTTAGTTGGAACACACAACAAAAAAATGATACAATTGTTAAATATTCCTATTGCACTTAGTATTGCAATAAAAACAACCACAAAATCAAAGATCGACAATGATGTTGACAAGCTTCCCCATGAACTCCTGCTATGTAGAGGCCAATGCATCATGCTAACTACAAACCTATGGACTCAAGTAGGCCTTGTAAATGGTTCTCTTGGAGAGGTTGTAGATATTGTATACACATAAAGATCTAAACCACTAGATTTACCATTATATGTGGTAGTAAAATTTGATACTTACAATGGCCCACCTTGGAGCATCCATTCTCCAAGAACTATTCCTATATCACCTATATCTCTAGGTGCTCACAAGTAGTTACCATTATGCAGTGCATGGGCGATTACAATACATAAATCCCAAGGATTGACAATCGAAAGAGCAACAATCAATATAGGTAAAAAAGAAAGACAAGGATTAACTTTTACAACTATATCTAGAGTTAAATCAATACACGAACTTAGGATCGACCCACCATTTTCCTTTGATCAATACTCAAGAATGAAGAATAATCCATACACAATTATCAAGAAAAAAGAAGAGCTCCAGCTACGTCTTCTCTCTTTATGATGAGTACAGGTACACATACATTAACACACCACTCTCTCAAGAAAGCTATATTTGTTTTATCTTCTACCTACCATATTGATATACATATAAATTATTATTTCTATACTTACACCACATTTGCAATCACATGTAGGTGGATGTTCCAATATCATATACTCCTACAATGGTTGCTCCAAACTGAAGAATTTTCCCAAACTTCCCTTTGAGCAAGTGGCTTTGTTACCATAGCAGTGTTACTCATGCTTGTAGATGGATTAGTTGAGATTGTAGAATTTACTTTTTTGGCTTGCTCTTCAAATAGGTAGGCGGGTTGACCAATGATGTCAATGTTGCAAACATGTGATTTCTAATTTGGAGATGACTATCCACCTATAAAGATAAAATGAGTAAGTATTTTGAGTACAAAAAAATGTGACATAGTGGATAAAAGATGCTAAGCTACAAGTTATTATTTGGGATTTTGTAGAAGAGAATGCAAATATCATGGCTTGCCTTGAATTGCAAAGAGCAGGGCAACTGTATCCTATTAGTTTGAGTATAGATCCCTTTTGGAGTTCTTTAGAAGCTATGCACTAGTTGTACTTTGTTGGAACTGTAGCCTTCTGCTTATGTACCCCATCGAAGAGCTCCACTCTATATCAATCAACAAGTTTGAGGCCATGGCCAAACTGTGTAATTTCTAATGCTTGTAGATGGGGTTGCAAGTTTAGGTTTCCATCATTCATCATCTTCATTGCATTCTTAGTCAAGGAATATTTTGTTAAGAGAGGTGGTTGCGGTACTATAACACTGTCATCAATGCTTGTAGATGTGGCTTGTACTTGTTGGGTTTGTTGTTCAAAGAGGTTGGCAGGCTAGCCAATGATATCTTGCTACACGCATGTGATTTCTAATTCTGATATGACAATCCACCTATAAGTGTACAATGAAGAATTATTATCAATAGGACAAGATGTGGCATAATAGAGTTCAAGAATGATAATCTATAAGTTCTGATTTTGCATATTGTAGCAAATCACTGAAATATGATGGCTCACCTTGAATTGCAAAGAATAGGGTAACTGTATTTAATGAATTTAAGTATAGATCCCTTTTGTAGTTCTTCAGAATCTATGTGGTGGTTGTACTGTTTTGGAAGTGTAGCCTTCTGCTTATGCACCCCATCAGAGAGTTGTAGTGTATAGTGATTGGTTGGTTCAGGCCCATGTAGCCAATTCCCATGCCTATAGAAAAAACAAAAACCCCTTTGCATACAATCAATCCTATCAAATTGATCCATCTCAAGAACATGAACCAAAGCATATTTAAGACAAAACCACAAAAAATCAAGACCAAGAATCTGAACCTCCAATATATCATATCCATATACCACATTGTTATGCCTTGCATAACCACCCCATTTCATTCTTGGTCAAAATGGGTCCCCCTTGTCTTTGTTTGTCCTTGGTGTTTTTGTTTGGGCCTTAGGAGTTGTTATTTTTCCTCCTAAGACCTTGTTTCTTTTGTTTTTGCGGGTTCGAGACGCAGGATGAAACTCGACTTAGAACTTTGTAAAGTTCTTGGTTTGTTGTTTGTTCTGGTTCCAACTCCACTCCTTGTCATTTTGGTTTCTTTGTTGTTTTGCTCGTGTTGGGCCTTTTAGATGGTTTCCTCCCTTGGGTTTTCATTTGTTTCTTTTTCCTTTTGTTTTCTTCCCTTCCTGCGGAAGAGGAATAGGAACGGAAACTGAATTGGAAACTTTGTAAAAGTTCTGAGTCCAGTTTTGGTCCCGACCCCGCTCTCATTGTTTTCCTTTATGTTTTGTCCTTGTTTGTGTCATGCTCGAATCTGGTTTTCGTCTGTTCCCGCTTCCTTTCACTTCCTTTTTGTCACTTTCTTTGTGTCGGTGCTTGTTCCTTTTGGTGGGAGCGGAACCAGAATTGGAACCAAACTGGGAACTTTGTAAAAGTTCCAGGTCTAGTTTTGGTTTCGATCCCGCCCCCGTTCCCTTTGTTGTCTTCTCCTTTTGTCGGGAGTGGAATCGGAATTGGAACTGAACTATGAACTTTGTAAAAGTTTTGGGTCCAGTTTTGGTTCTTATCCTGCCCCCGTTCACTTTGTTGTCTTTTCCTGCTACGGGACTAGAGCCGGATTCATAACTTGATAAAAGACTTGGGTAAGTTTCTTGTTTTGTTCCCATTCTTCTTTTGTGTCTACCCTACCTTTGATTTGGGCATTTGGTTGAATACTCAGTTACGTTTTTGTTCCCGTGCCCAACCAATTGTGACTCTCTCACAAGCACAAAATGGTTTTTTAAACCATAATCAAATGGATGTGTAGATTCACCAAGTGTTGCCTTATGATCAAATACATCATATTTAAGTCTGTCAAGATCGTAGATTGGATTTTGATGCTAATCAGAATATTGGCATGAATGAGTTTAGTGTTTTATTGTAGCGAGAAATGTATGATAAAGTTCAACTAGATGAAGTAGAAGAATGTCAAGAAAATGACCAAGAGGTTGTATCGGAAGTTGAATCCCTTCAACATGATGAAGAGAACTAAATGAGGGAGTGATTTCTTGGTTTTGATTATGTTTATTCAAATGTGTTGTTTGAAGAAAGTCCTTGCTTAGCATGCACTAATGAATTTGATCTTAACAATGATGAACTTGATACTAACCCGCATGTTCTTGTTAATGATACGCAAAAACATGAATTGAGGAAGAGTTTTCCTGGATTTGACTCCATACATTCAAATGAGTTGTTCGAAGAAGATCCTTGTTCGCCCTATATCAGTATCTCTTGCATTAATGGTGATGAGTTGAATGCGGGTTCTCAAGTTCTTGTGGGTGACATGTTTGAAGAGAGTACTGGAAGTAAGGCTTCATCTCAGGAAGAGGTGGGTTTGTAGACCTTACAAGTTGACGACATGGATATTTTTGGCTTAGTTCTTCTGAGGAGATCTATAATTTTTTTGACTCTGTGCCCGAGATGAATACAAAGATGTTGGTAAATGGATACACCAACTGCAAAACAAATTTCACTTCAGCTGATCCATGTAAGATTCATCATTTTGGTTCTCCTTCTGAGGTAAGTTGCTTTGATTTCTTATTAGTTGGGAAGGCTGCCATAATATGTAAGGAAAATGTTGAACAAATTGATCTAAAGGTTAAGGAAGTTGACCATGTAATTGGTAAAGTCTATGTTGTTGAGAATGTGATTGAGGTTGATAATCCTCGTGAAATCAAGCATACTGATTTGTTGTCTGAAACTAGAAATGATAAGGATATGCATCAAATGTTTGAACCAGGTTTGGATGTCTTGAATGCTAATGATACATTGCTAATGAATGTTTTTTTATGTTGACATGCATATACTGGAGTGAAATGGAGTGGTGTTTCATGAGCTGAGACCTCGTGAAGAGGAGATCATACGAAATGAACACCCAAAAGCAATTGAAGGTCTTCTAAATCAAGTGGTGTCTTTTCATTACCCTCTATGTTTTAATGATTTTCAGTTTGATTATGGTGTTGGGGAGAATAAAATATGTTTCTGGGTAGATCATGACAAGACTGAGAACCCACAACTGTTAATATTTTAAACTTTATACCCTCAGAATGAATTTATTGCACATAAACTTTACATTTCTGAGTATAAAGATAAATTTGCTAGGTTTAGAACTGTACCTAGTAAGTTAAGATTTCTGCACATAATGAAAAATTTGTAGAGCTTGGTTTTGGAGTTAGTTTAGGATTAGGATCGGTTAGTGTTAGTTTCTAGTTTATTTAGTTGTCTTCTTGTTTTGGTTTGTTTGTTGTTTGCGTTCCTTTCGTTTTCGTTTTTGTTTTTGTTTTTGTTTTTTTTTTCTGTTGTTATGTTTTGTTTTTGTCTTTGTTTCTGGGGACCTTCATTTTCCTCCATTTCAGAATGAAGGGGTTGTTATTCAAAGTATACTGCAGGCACTAGGAGAGAGATTGGTTTAGGTATTTTTAGGTATGTTTGTTGAAATATTTCGTTCTAAACTTGTGTCTAATGCTCGTTTTAAACAATGGTCTGAACAGTAATTAAGAATAAGGTATATTGTAAACAATCTCATGAACCATGATTGAAATCTATCACAAAATAGATAAAAACATATGTCTATATAAGATGCCTATTTGTCTTAGGGTGGTTGTATCTTAGATTCAAGTGAAAATTTTGATTCCCAACACTATCATGAGATCCATTGTAGTTCTCAACCATTGAAAGAAGGAAAACTCAATATCAAATGGGTAATTCAAGTATCTCTATTGGGGCTATGGGCGCCCGACTGGTAGTAGAGCAATGCTTTGAGAGAACTAGAGGTATCTCCATCGGGGCTATGGATGCCTGGTTGGCAGCGAAGCAATGCCCAGGATATCATTGCACAACAATTAAAGGGACTCAACTCATGTAGCTTGAATCTTAAGTACAGTTGTTCAAGGGTAAAGAAATCTTTTATGGAGAGAGATGCACCATACATGCACACACTCAGATTCAAAGTAGTTCATGTTGATTTACATCTGAAATTCCAGCTCAACCTTGTTCATTATATCTGATCTTACTTGAGTAAGAATGTTCATAAACTAGAGATTTTGGGTGACTGAATTCTTCAGTGTCTTGAAAATAGGTAAACCATTTTCCCAGCCGAGTCGCCAGTTGTTGTCTTGCATAACCACCCCATTTCATTCTTGGTCAAAATGGGTCCCTCTTGTCTTTGTTTGTCCTTGGTGTTTTCGTTTGGGCCTTAGGAGTTGTTCTTTTTCCTCCTAAGACCTTGTTTCTTTTATTTTCGCGGGTTCAGGATGCAGGATGAAACTCAACTTAGAACTTTGTAAAGTTCCTGGTTCGTTGTCCGTTCCAGCTCCAACTCCAATCCTTGTCGTTTTGGTTTCTTTGTTGTTCTGCTCGTGTTGGGCCTTTCAGATGGTCTCCTCCCTTGGGTTTTCATTTGTTTCTTTTTCCTTTTGTTTTCTTCCCTTCATGCGTAAGCGAAACTAGAACAAAAACTGAACTGGAAACTTTGTAAAAGTTTTGAGTCTAGTTTTGGTCCCGACCCTGCTCCCGTCGTTTTCCTTTGTGTTTTGTCCTTGTTTGTGTCATGCCTAGCTCTGGTTTTCATCCGGTCCTGCTTCCTTTTTGTCGCTTTCTTTGTGTCAGTGTTTTTTCCTTTTGCCGGGAGCGGAACTGGAATTGGAACCGAACTCAGAACTTTGTAAAAGTTCTAGGTCTGGTTTTGGTTTTGATCCCGCCCCCATTCCCTTTGTTGTCTTCTCCTTTTGTCAGGAGCAGAATCAGAATTGGAACCAAACTAAGAACTTTGTAAAAGTTCCAGGTTCGGTTTTGGTTGCGATCCCTCCCCCGTTCACTTTGTTGTCTTTTCCTGCTGTGGAACCGGAGCCAGATTAAGAACTTGATAAAAGACTTGGGTAAGTTTCTTATTTTGTTCCCATTTCGCTTTCGTGTCCGCCCTGCCTTCGATTTGCACATTTGGTTCTGATCCCGATCTCACCTATGGTAAAATCCTTTTTGTTCCTAATTCTTTCCTGACACCTCTTCTAGTAAGTGCAAAATTTGACTAAGTATGGAGAGTTACATTGAGGGAATGGAGAATGATATGAAAGGTAATGCTTGTAGTAATGATTTCCATGATTTTGTTGATCTAATCCAGGGTTGTATTGTAGGAATAGAAGATGTCAAGAGCATCAGAGGGAACTTCTCAAAGAGGAAGCCAAGCTGTAGAAATTTCAAAGCCAACAAAGCCTAAGTAGATAAAGGTAGAGCAACTCCCTTACACCTTGACATACAAGTACAAGAGTCTCACTCTTACAGCCAGCAAGGTGGATTCAGACTGGGCTGATATCACTAATACAAACTTAGGGCCATTCAACTTTGAGGAGATGATGTAGAAAGAAGAGGATGGCGATGACTTAAACATCGTGAAATATATCCATATATTACAAACAATTTGTATTGATTTGTGTTCTCATTATATTACTGACAATTGCCATATAGTTAGACACAGATGGAATAATCACATTGTATATTTACCTATTACCATCTTGTGTTGTACCCAAAATAATTTTTTGGCATTCTACTTAAATTGAGCTAAATCATGTAAAAATGCCATCAAAAGTCTGTTTTAGGTCAAACCAAACATAGGGTCTTTGTGGGTTTTTGTCAAGGAACACATGTGCAAAATTCTAAAAAATTGAAAATTAGGGTTTTACGCCGTATTTTTAGGGAAACCCCTGAAAATAGGACCTTCCTGGAAATGATTGAAAATGATTTTGATAGGGTTAATCGACTTCACGATCACACTGATCAAGTCAGAATCATCAAAATACATATTTTACTCTGGTGGGTCTATTTCTATTTTTCAAGAACAAAGTTAGGAGCTCTGCAACCATTAATGGCAGATTGACCAATACTAGGTACTAAAAGCTAAACTTCAAAAGATTTGATGACACAACCATGGCAAAAAAGGAATAAAAAGATGTTTGATGAAGGAGATTTCTGATACTAAAAAAGGTCAAAATTTAACTAACTTTGGAAACGTTACGAAGGAGAAATCAGTCCATGATGCAAAAAGAGCCCTTTTCAAAGAGGGGCACCCTTGATTCTCAAGAGGAAAATGCAGTAATTTGATCACTCTAAGATAGTCATCCTCTTCGCGTCCGTGTTGGCTCGACAATGTAACAATCAACAAGATCATCTGATGAAGTGATCGCTGACAAATGTCAACAGAGTGAGAAGAGGCAGTTGACGAAGACATCATAAATTGTTGTTCAGCATGAGAAAAGAGCCATTTTCAAGCAAAGGCGCCCTTGAATGAGGTGGTCAAGATGTAACTCATTGAGAAATGTCACCTACCAAAGATCTCTTTGATCCCGTTTCAGCTCGACAACGAATCTGTCAACAATCCTGTGAGACGAGTCAAACGATTGCAGTGATGGATCGACTGAACATGCCAATTGAAGGATAAATCAGTAAGATACAAGCTAAAAGCACCCCTACTGGCCAGGGGCACCCGTCTTTTTGAGGTACCTGATGACCCCGTCAACAATTGCAGTGTATAATGAACTTTTTCAGCTATCAACCAACCTCTTGATAAAATCAAAAGCACTTTCATCGAACCTATTAGGCAACTGGTGGAAGCAATCAAGTGGAAAACATCCCAGAAAGAGACTAAATGTAAAACATGGTAAAGTGTGCTAAGGCATGGGAAAAAGAGCCCTTTCCAGAGAAATGTTCCCTTTCTTTTGGGCCCTTAAATGTTGTCAGATGGTAGAAGGTTCTCCAGGATGACCTTCACCGTTTGGGTCAGTCTCAATAATGAAGTTGTTAGCACGGAAATCCAACGAGGCAATCAACCTGGAGTGAAGATCAAACTGGAGCAGTTTCCAAGGTAAAAATCAATGGCAAAAAGATCAAAAGTGCCCTTGTTGGCCAAGGGCGCCCTTGCTTTCAATGACCTTAAACTGACTTCCATAAACTAAAATACCATCCATTCTTTGTAGGACTGAGCTAGCCACCTGATGAATCATCAAACATGATTGTCTGACTCACTAATCAACGAGAATTTCAAATCAGGGTACGGGAGGTCTGAATGAAGAAGTTGAAGAGCAGATACCAAAAATTGGCTAAGACAAGGCCAAAAGCTCCCTTCCTAGAGAAAGGTGCCCAGCCTTTTGGGGCATCAAACTCAGTTTTTTCAACTTAAAACTCCCAGCAATAGTTCTTTAGCACGGATCTAGCTTCACAATAAATCTATCAACACCGACTCAAGATCGACTAATTAACCTAGAACAAGGATCAAATAGGGGCCATTCAAACATGAAAAAGTGATGAAAAAGAACTCAATCTTGAAAAAGTATGCCTAGTCAAGATAAAGCAAATATTGTTGACAAAGTAAAGAGATTTTGGAGGCAATTGGTTCAAACAACCCCAAAATCAATGGGATTTGGTGATGACAACTCAAAATCAAGCCAAATCATGAGTTGTCATCCCTTTTTGAAGGATTCAAGTCTGAATCTCTATATGATCAAGCCTAGGTGTCCATTATGCTCTTTTTTTTGTAGGTTGAGGGTTTGCACAACAATAAGCTCTCCAAGGACGTTTTTCAAGATCTGAAGAAGGTTTTTCAATCGTTCTTCATGATTTTTTGAAGATCAGTGACAAAGAAAGTTTTTCTTCTCAGAGGTTGCATCCAACAAAATATTTTTTCCAAGAAGGCAGCAATAACTTCCAATCTTTCTCTTGTCATAGAAAACAACGGGCAATCACAGATCTGGCCAACTGGGTATGATCAGTACAGTCTTCCAGCAAAACCCATCTCTTCAAATTTTCCAGAAACAACAAACTTGTTGCCCCTATTTTTAGGGGTTTTTATGAAAAAGTCTCAGAATAAAAAAATCTAAGGAATTGGGTTTTTTCAACATTGAAGCACAAACAAAACCCATGTGCCAGATTTTTTTCAGAAAAATACTTCTCAGCAGGCAGCTTTTTTAGGGGTTTTCAGAAGTTGTCTAAACATATCCGTGTTTATAGTCAATGATCGAGCTTTTCAGAATATAGTACTCTCAAGTTGAAATCAAGAACAAAATGTCCTACTTCACAAAATTTTTGAAAACACTCGACACAGACATGCATTAAGAAAAGTCTGTAGTCAAGATTGGATGCCTTGGAAGGTGTTAATGACATCACCGTTCACACCATAGCCAAATACAGAAGGTAGTCATTCCAAACACGAAGCCGCCACCAGTTACTACCACACTACATTCCACATTCCATGTCAACAAGGCTGGATGACGTAGCTGCAAAGAAGATCAAATATCAAAAGCAGTTTGCAAGAAGCAAAAAAAGTCAACGATTGGTCAAAGGAGTTGTTGACTCAAGATGATGAGGTGTCAGACATTTAGTTGGGATGTCCTACCCTCCAAATTGCATTTATGGCACTTAAATTTGACTTGATGCCTCTTTCCAAGTCAACTTAAAATAGCATTAAATGTGACTAGAGTTAACTTGATGCCCCTTTCCAAGTTAACTCCAGGTCCCACTGATCATGCATGTCAAATCCCACTAATTGAGGATGTCTAATTTGAATTCCATAATTTTTGGATCACAGATCTCCACTAAATGTGGATGTCTATTTTGGAGGCATACTTTGTATTAAAGTTCACCTTTAGTTTAGTTTCAGTCAACTGAAGTAGTTTCCAGTTGACTCTTTGTTTAGTTTCAGTTAATTGAAGTAGATTTCCAGTTAACTGTTTGTTCCCCTTTCATAGGAATAAATCTTGCTAATTGATTGGAAAGAATTCATTGTTAACTCAAGGAGATTTTAGGGTTTCCTACTCCTTTGAGTTCTATAAATAAGAGCCTTAGGCTCATTATTTGTTGAACTTTACTTCATGACAGCAAAACACTGAGCAATTTTTCCTTCACCTTATTCGCTTAATATATGTTATTGGATTGTATTTGTTGTAGTTAAAGCACTATGTACAACTTGTGCTCTCTCTACTCAGATAGGTGTGTCCAATCTTTGTTAATGTATCATTGGTTTGATCGTAGCATATGTGATTATCTCTTTGAGATAAGTTGTTGTCCTAATGTGTATTCTTTGGTGGAATATTGAGAAAATAAATTAGGAGAGTTACCATGCCTTTGATCTAATGTCTCAAAGTTTTATCATTTTTTGTTGTATCCAATAGTTTATTTTCAATCTACACCTCAAAAAGGCCTTGGTGCCTCCTTAGGAATTTAGGAGATAAGATTATCATCCTTTTGTTGTTTCTCGTAACTTACTTTTCAGCCTACACCTCAGAAAGGTCTTGGTATCTCCTTGGGAATCCTAAGATATAAGCTACCATGAGAATTACTTGTGTGAGTTCTATTTCAGTACGAATCTGGGAGTTTAGAGCCTTCAGATGCATCTTGAGAGACCAATTCGACCAAGTGATCGATCCATCCATTCCCGCTCCTATGCCCTCATGCTCTGTTAATCTTGAGGATATAGGATAGATTAAAAGCCAACTTAGTCGCAGTTAAGATCTGTCGAAACCAGATAAAGCTTAGCTGCGATGCATTGTGTTTATGCACCCTTGTGTCCTACCTCTGAGTAAAAAGATAGGATAGTAGTTTACTTACTTTATACCTTTCATTTACGCATAAATCAACAACAAGAGGGATCTTCCCCTCCCAATTTGAAGAAGCAAACACTACATAAATTGCAATAGCTGACCGTTTACAAATAGCACTCCAGAGGTGCTAACTTAAACACCAACATCTTGTAATGTCTATTTTCTATTGTGAGATTAAAACATTGTTTTTTCTCTTAATGATGTCCATACAAGTCCTAAATTGCATGCCACTCCCCTTCTTACTCCTCTATATTTTCCTATCGGCGTAACCCTTGCACCCCCTCTGGTGCAAGTGCTAATATTATTATATTTATATTTTATTTCTTGTGAATGTAGGTTTTTCACCAAACATCAAGGTATTTTGATAAGTAGGAGGTATTTTCCACAACGTGTCAAATTATGATATTGCTATTAGGATTCAACCGTGTAGTTTTAAGAGTCAAACTCATTGACCCATATCATAATCAATGAGTTTGACTCTTAAAACTACACGGATGAATCCTGATAGCAATATCATAATCAAGGTATTTGTTTCACACACGTGGAAAAATAGAATAATAGAGAAAAAAATTCTAAAAAATATGTGTGCACTAGGTATTGATGTCCTTGTTTTGGCAAAAAATATAATAATTCCAATACATACAAAACAAATTATGTGTTACAACACACACCTATGTCCAAATTATAATTACTTTGACTTTAAAAATTAATTAAAAACTAATTAGAAATTATATTTTATCTTTTAGGATGCTTTTTCTTTTCTTATGGTCATTGAAAGATGTCGCATTGGCCTAGTTTTTCTCACTTCCTTAAAATTATGTAAATACTTTTGAACAATTGATAAATCAACTGTTACAACACTTATAGGAAAATATTGGACCACAAGTCATGTTCGTTGACCTCATCCATTATAAGAAATGACAAAATGAGAAAGTAACTAACTTAATCTTTGAATATCAATATTTTCTCATAGATTCATTATGCATTACTAGAATTTGATGTACAATTTTTGTTCATCGGTAATCTACAGTCTTTTCTGTGAGATAGAAATATAATTCTTTTGAACATGTCTTTGCACAACACTACATGATTTCAATAGTCTATGAGATAGTATGGGGGCTCTACCTCATTGGCCCCCTTTGAAACTCAACATGATGCCTCTTCTTCTTTAAGTTACAAATAAATAAATAAAATACAAATATTGTTAATAACTCTCAAAGGCATAGAAAATTCACTAGACATATGATCTCTCCACAACATTATACAAAAATTGTTGAAAAACAATATAATTCAACTTTGATGCAGGGGCATCCTGATGCACCTTTTGAGTCAAATGTTGTCATGATTGATAAACTTTGTTTCTTGGTTTCATTGGAGTCAATAAGGTCATTTAAGACCATTTCGAGCCATTTAAATCCATTGTGTAATGTTTTGGAGTCAAGTTGCAAAAGTTGATGAAAGTTGTCAAAATGTTGTCAAAAAGATGTAAAAGTTGTCATTAGAGTTAACTAAGAGGTTTTTGGTTGGTTTTTCAGTTGGAAATCATTGTAACATGTTAAATATTCCTTGTATCATTGACCCCTATGGTTGGAGGAGGTTGGCTGAAGTTGGAATGAAGAAAATTTCAAGTTTGCACATTCAAAACTGCATTTTCTTGTAAAATTTGACTGTTCTTTCACATTGTACAGAGTTGTACTTGCTGCTAAAGACTAGAAGTTGACTAGAAAAGTTTTAGGGGTTCATCACCTTTGCAATTATTTTTGTTTGACTCAAATCCATTGAGTTTTGAGGGAGATACAAGCATTTTTGTGAAAACCACTCTAAACCCTGCCTAGGGTTTCAAACTTGCAAAAAAATGCCATAACTCAAGTTTCCACAATGGGAAGATGTTGAAAATTGGTGGAAAATTCTATCTTGGAATCATTTACATCACTATAATTTTTGGGATCATTTCATGCATGTGTGAAGGAGATCTCTTTGACAAAAATTTCACTAGATTGACAAAAATTTCAGATTTGTAGTGAAACAGTCCTAACAACCTTAGGTTCTTGGTGTCTTTGAATGATCCTTGCATTTTCTGTCAATGGAGGGTTAAATAAACATGTTGGCATGATGTTAGAAGCCTACACAATTCTAGGAACTTAGATGACAAGCATTCTTACCCTTTTGTTTGAAGTCATTTCCTTGTCACACCTAGGGGAAACAATATCTAGTTTGCACAAATCTTTGCATTGATCACTTGTTTGGGGCTGTATATGTTTGGGAACCCTTGGAGAATGTTGAAAAAAAATTGAACACACCATGTTTTCCCTTACCCCATGCTTCCCTCAAGTGTTGAGTGATGTTAGGGTGTTGTCCCATGTGTTAGGCTTGAGGAGCACATTGCCAAGTTGACCAAAGAAGCACTTGTGCCTTGTTTGCTTTGAAACCCTGATTGGAAAGTGTCAAGACTATTGTTTTGAGTCCTTCTGCTCTGCATCAAAACTCCACCTATTTTTCCACTTTCAACTAATCAACATCTTCTTGCTTCATACAACCTGAAATATTTCTATCAATTTCATCACATACCAAGACATTACACTAAAGAATGTATGCATCTTCAATACTTATTCTAATACCACGTTGTTTCAAGTACTAGCTAGTTACTTGATGATCCTAAAAATTCAAACAATTTTATTGTGAAACCCAATTAACACTTATAAATTTATACAAAATTGATCCCTAAAAAAATCTCCACTTTCATTGGAATTGATTATATTCCTTCCATTGCTAAGCTTCATTATTCCTTCATAGATATAGTGAGTATGGTTGATGCTTTCCCACGATCATCTTAGGCATGCAACAGTTTCAATCCCATCATATCCTTCTCTTCTTATGATGTGCTATCTAGCATAAATAGTGGACCCCTATAAATAAATACCTTCTCAAGTTAAAAAGAAATCCATTAATGTGGACATTTTTTTTACCTTGCTAGTAGGGTTAATATCATTGCAAAGGAATTTTTCTATATCAACCAATTGTGTTGAGACAAATATGATGATTTGGACATCTTCATATATACATAATATGACCTTTCTTTTCCTACCATGGGTTTCATCACTTTTTCAATTTGTTGTACTAAAGTGCTTGGATACCCTCTTTTCTATCATTCTTACCTCAAATTGCTTCAATGTGAAGTTGGGAATTCCATGACTGAATTCCATGGAAGTAGTCACCTCTTTCATTTTTAAATTTCTTAAGTATTGTATGATAATATAGCGCACACTATCCAACATACTAGATACAAACCACTCACATTTTGTGGAGGCTTTTCTATAGACCATTTTTTGTCTTTTCCTTTAGGACCCTTAGCACCTCACATTGACATGTTTTAAAACTTATCAAAATTTTAAGGTGATACATTTGGGGTCCTCTTCTTCTATAAATTCTTCTTCTTCCCTTATGATTTCTTCCCTTTTGATCACCCAATTGTTATAGTCTTCTCATGTCCCTATGCCAACCCCCATGATATCTAATGAAAATCACTCATCATTGGGTCAACCTCTCATTTCCTTTAAGATCTCACAACCTCTAGAGGTGTATTATGTTCCTCCCTTACCTCTATTGTAGAAAGAGGAAAGACACCCTTGTTGCAAAAATATTTTTCCCATGTCTTTTTTCCCTCATGGTTCATGTTACTCCCAAACCTATGATGCAGGGGCATCCTTTGATGCACCTTTAATGCACTTTGTTTCCGTTTTGTAAATATTTGAACTTTGCATTGTTTGGGTTTGTCTGGGTCAATAAGGTCATTTAAGACCATTTGGGGTCATTTAGGACCATTTTGGATGTTTGGGTGCAATGTTGTTAAAAGTTGTAAAAGTTGCAAATTGTTGTCATTCTTGTCAAGCAAAACTTGTTAAAGTTCTCATTATTGTTAACCAAGAGGTTAGTGATCGGTTGGGAAGTTTTCAATGATTGAAATTCAATGTAAAAGGCATGTACATAAGCAAAACAAGGTTGGAGAGGAATTTGAATGAAGAAGACTTCATTTTTCACATTCCTTCTTGCATTTTTCTGTGTAAACTAACCGTGAATTGCATTGTACGGACTGGTATAGATTGGTACGGTCTTGAAACCACTTGGAGAAGTTGAAGGGAAGTTCTAGCTTTCTAATTCTTTTTGTTTGGTAGAATTTCATTCAGTTTTGTGCAAGATATTGCAATTTTGGTGTGAACAGGTCTAAACCCTACCTAGGGTTTCTAGGGAGCATAAACAAACCATGGGCAAAGTTTCCACCATCCAAAAATAACAAAAACTAGTGGAAAGCTCTGTCCCATGCCTATCCACATTCCTACAAGAGGGAAACTCATGTTTTTCACGTGTGAAGAAGATATGCTTGATTGTATATGCAAAATTGCAAGGAGATAGTCCTAAAACCCTAGGTTCATAGTTTCTTTGACAAATCAATGCACTATTTGCTAGTGGAAGGATAAAGAATCATTGTGGTATGGTGTAAGAGGTATGCATAAGCTAGGAGTTCATATGAAAAGTTGTTCTTTCCTTTGTTTCATGTTATTGTCTAGATGCACCTAGTGGTAGCAAGTCCTTATTTGCATGAATCATTGTGTTAATCACTTGTTTGAGGCTATGAATGTTTGGGAACCCAAAGAATGTGTTGAAACAGGTCTAAAAAAAATTGAGACTTTTGTGTTCCATGTTGTCTTCAATGTTGAATTCCATTAGGGTGTTGTTCCCATGTTTTAATGTGCATTAGGAATCCTTTAGGCATTGTTTGAGATGAACCATTGTATGAAGAGTGTAAAAGCAGTCAAGTTGTGTTAGGTTGAGTCCTTCCTCTGTATCATATTGGTATCATAGCCGATAAAGACTAAAAGTTAATTCAGTGAATTGAAGATAAGCAAAGATTTCTCCAAGGGTGAATGTTGTTGAAAGAGCAAAAGAAAGGTTAGCCAAAGAGATGGGAAACAAAATTTCCCAAGAGATGAGAGAAATGAAAGAAAGTCTTGATGCAAGACTTAATGCAATAGAGACTAATCAGTGAAGAGGAGTGATCATAGGAGATTTGAGTGATTAGGAAGAAGAGATGGAATGAAAATGAACATTTTGGAAGCATTTTCTTGTGTTTTCCATGGTAAAACAGACTATAAATTGGATTGTGCAGCATTGTACTGTATAGTATGGCCTTGCAAGTTATTGTAAAAGTTGGAGAATGTTGTTAGCTTTCTAATGATTTTGGTTTGACTAATTTTTATTGTGTTTTGTGAAAGTTATGATAAAAATAATGATTGCCATGTACAAATTTTCACTGTTTCCTGCTTGAAAAAACCTCTTTTCTATGGGTTGTACGATCTGATACAGTCAAGGGTAGACATTGGGATGATGAAGCTATGAAATATAGAAATTTTGGTTTTTGTTTTGAGTCGTTTCATTGTTTTGTGAAATTTATTGCATTTTTGGTGATGATAGTCTTGTACCCCAACTAGGGTTTCCAACAAGTGTAATAAATTCATAACTTCTATTTTCACTATGGGAAAATTATGAAACTTGGTAAAAATATTCTTAAGGTCATTAACTAGATACCCATTAAAGGAAATTTCACCAAACAACTGTATGTGTAAGTTATGCTAACCTCTGTGTGTGTTCATTTTCATGAAAACAGTCAAGAAACCGTAGCTACTTGAGGGTTCAATAAAACCTATACTTTTTTGGATTGTGATTGGTTGGGAAATCATCAAGATGTGTTATAAGAGGGCTGAACAGTCCAAGAATATCATGTTTAATGTTGTTTCCTCTTTGTTGAGTGTTAATAGGCTTTAAGAGCAAGTTACCAAGAGTGAACAAGAATGCACATTTGCATCATTTGCATTGAAACCATGTTTGGAATGTGTCAAGTTTGTTGTAAGTCCATTCTTTGCATCATTTGCATTGAAACCTTGTTTGGAATGCCATTAGGGTGTTGTTTCCATGTTTCAATATGCATTAGGAAGCCTTTAGGCATTGTTTGAGATGAACCATTGTATGAAGGGTGTAAAAGTAGTCAAGTTGTGTTAGGTTGAGTCCTTCCTCTAAATCAACCTACCTCTCTGATAGGAAGGAAAGAAACTTGTAGAATGATAATCCTTTTTTTCATTGATAGCATCTCATCCTCCAATGATGCCTTCCATTATTCCATTTTTCTATATGATAGAAAGAGGAAAGAAACCCATGGTACAAGTCCAACCACATGCACCCTAGGTATCTTGACCTCTGCTTCCTAGGACTATTCCTCCTCATATTCCACAAGTAAGGACAATCCCATAATTAGAGAAAATAGATCCTACCCCTCTTCCTATAGCTCAATTTGAATCCTACCACTATTAGTACTAGCTTACACAAGAACACAAGTGTCAACAACATGTCACAGATAGAGAGTGAGCTATTATGGAGATTCCCTCTACTGAGAGCCTTCCTCCCATGTGACTACCTCTTGATTTTATCATGCATCCATCTCTTCCTTCTCCACCTCCATGCGATATTGTTGTATCCCCTTCTATCCCTTGTTGGGACCTAGACGAGCATCACCTTAAAAGAGTACAAGTTGTCTTGGATCCTTCAATGGATTTTCCTCTCATTCCTCATCTTCTTGACATTCCTCGTTTCTTAGTTCCATTAGAAATAAGTGTCATTTATAATGACATTATTTCTTTTCTTGTTCCATTCTAGAACACCTACAATCAATTTTCCCCCAACATTTTATGTATCACCACCATAGATATCAATATCCCTCACCCACCTCCCAAAAGAAATAAAAAACATTATCCTACTCTATCATATAATAAAAAATATTAATTTCCTTCTTCACCACCTCCAAGGCGCTCACATCTATTTTTCTCATAGAGGAAGCTCCAACTTCTGCTTTTATCCAAAATCCTACTAAGGATGTAAGAAATGATATTTCCATTGTTACCTATCTCGATAGTGACTCACTTTCCTCCTCTACCAAGGATATTTTGTTTTATCCCTTCATGGATATTCCATCCTTGTTCCATTCTTCATAATATCACTAGCAATTGCCTCACAAGACATTCAAGAAGATGTTGTAACTAATTACTTAGCTCTTGTTGTAGGTGAGACACCTAGTACTCACCTAATGGGTCTTCCTTTGTATGCTCATCCTCCCTCCCCTTATGATCAAGATTGGGAGAATAATATATTGTTTGAAAAATACCCTTATAGTGGTACCTTCACATATTTATACTTTAAATGTTTGCATGTATGTATTTCCATCCCTACATATATACCTGTTTGTATTTGTTAATCTCTCTCAGAGGACCCATGATACCCTTATATGTACATGGATATAGGGTAGATGATTTTTTTTTAAATTCTTCTATATGTTTTTCCATTGTGACATCCCTAGTTTGCGTGATGTCATGCCATGAGCACAATGTTATGTGTTTCATGCTTACAACATCATTGTAAGTGTATTTTGTGTTTTAAAAAAAATATCCTTTCTTCTTTTACCTTAAAATAACTTTCATTTTTTGAATCATGCAATTTTATTTTAAGGGGTCTCTCATTGATCACACCCCACTTTTGTAATTTATAGAGTATTAGTGGTATTTGCACTCTTCACAATGTTGGTAGTATATGAGCCATCTAGCATAATGCAACTTGCTAGCCTATGGATCCTCATATGTCCTACCTTTTTTTATGGTCATCCTACAACACAACTTTTAGTGCCCATGGTTGATCAAAATAATTGTATGGAATCTAGAATAACACAACTTGATAAACATTCTTGGTATTAATTCTAGCAACATATCACTAGAAAATACCTTTTTCTTTTTAATTCCTCATCCTAATTTTCTCTTCTCTTTTCCTAAGTGTTTTTATTTGTATGTTTGTTGTGTGTGTGTTTGTACTATTTATTTTATTTTATGTGTAGTATGTTTCTTAGTTAGTATATATTTCAGCTAACATATTTGTTTGTGGAATTTTTGCATAATGTTTGTGAAAGAATAATAAAATGAGATTAAAAGAAATTACTAATCCAATAAGAAAATGAAGGAAAAAATTACCATCCAAGTTGAAAACCAAGAGAACCAAGAGCATGCAAACTAAATATCCAAGAGGAGACACATGATTTTGTAAGGTGTTAAAAACAAAGAAAAAACCCCAATATTATGAAGATGGTATAAAACCTAAGAATATTAAAAAGAGAGAACGAGAGAGAGCTCAAGCATAGAATGATTCATATGAAGAAGGAGAGAAGCACCTGAAATAAATAGAGGTGAGAAAGGAGTTGCATAAGTAACTCTCACGTCTATGCATGCCACCTTTCATCCTATGCGTGTTGAAGGTGTCAATATCCTCATAAGGAGGCTACACCTAAGCCTTAATATTTCTCCAAAAAAGAATTATAAAAATGAGTCATCCTCACACGTGTGAGAATACTCAAATGAGACAAAAGACTTGTAGGGATTCCTTTGGAATATTCCTACAAGTACTTAAAAATTATAATAAATAAATAATATTCACCTAAGAAAATATTAATTCTTAACACCCCTTTTAAGCTTTACTTGGGGAGTTTACATCGAACCCTTCAATGGGTCGTAATCCTATAATTTTATAATGATGGAGAAAATTATCTTTACAAAGAGGTTTGGTGATATATTTGCAACTTGATCTTCACCTTTACAATACAAAAGATAAATGTGTTTGTCAAGTCAATTTGATCTCTAATGAAGTGATGTTGAAGAACAATGTGCTTGGTCCTTGCATGAAAAATACTATTCTTTGCTAAAGAAATGACACTTTTATTATCATAATATAAAGGTGTAGGATTCTTTAGAGATAGACCCAAGTCTTCATGTAGTCTTCTTAACCATAGTGCTTTTTTGGATGTATTTATACAACCTTTGTATTTTGCTTCTATAAAACACAGAGAAGTAAATTTTTTATTCTTACTATTCCATGAGATTGCACCTAATCCAACGAAGAAACAATAACCATGAGTGGATCTCTCATCATTGGGATCACCTCCTAAATCTAAATCAGTATAACCTTTTAAGGAAAACTCACAATTTGTATCATAATAGAGACCAATATTAAGAGAACCTTAAACATATTTTAAAATTATTTTTGCAACGTTAAAATGAGTTTGTTGTGGTTTAGACATGTATCTAGAAACTAAACAACACTATAGGAAATATTAGGTTTAGTAAAAATTAAAGTAATTTAAACTCTCAACTAATTGCCTATATAAAGTAGGATCAACAAAAGGAGATTCCATATCAACCATTAATTTAGAACCTAATTCACAAGGAGTAGAAACACAATTTGCATCATTCATTTTAAATTTATTTAAGACATCTTGAGCATATTTATGTTGAGAAAGGAAAATACCTTTAGGTGTTTTCCAAATATGCATACCAAAAAATAATGTAATAAGCCTAAATCAATCATTTGAAATTAATTATTGAGTTTATATTTAATATCACAAATCAAATTGTTAGAACTAGAAGTGATAATCAAACCATCAACATATAAAATAATGATCACAATATCATTTTTAATTTTAATGAAACCTTAAGATGTAAAACCATACTCTAAGAGATTGTTTTAAACCATAATTTTTTTTATTTTATTTGCAAACAAGGTGCTCATTACCTTTCTTAATAAAACCCAAAGGTTGATACATAAATTTCTTCATGTAAATCACCATTTAAGAATGCACTTTTAACATCCATTTGATGAATAGGCCAATTCATATGAGAATCTAAAGCAATAACTAATTTAATAGTTAGTATTTTAACTACCGAAGAAAAAGTTTCATTATAATTTAGGCCTTCCACTTGGGAGAAGCCTCTAGAAACTAATCTAGCCTTAAATTTTTTAACCTCATTATTTGCATTGAACTTAGTTTTATATAACCATTTACATGAAACAAGATTCTTGCCTTAAGGTAAAGGAATTAAATCTAAAATTTGATTTGCAATTGATGTGTCATATTCTTCTTTCATAGCCCTTTTCAATGAGGTTGATGTTTAGCTTGTTCATAAGTTTGAGGATCATTTATATCCATAAGTTTAGACTTCAAAGCATAATTGAAATAGTTTTCTTTCTTAGCCTTAGATTGATTCATTCTAATTAAAATATCCTCACTTTCTCGCATAATTTTATAAAACCATTTAGGCTTTCTTTTAGATGTAGGAGTATCATCACTTGAAGAAGAATCAACATGATAAGGTTCAACATGATCATCTTCACTATCACTTTGACTAAGAGATGAATCAAGAGGGATTATTAAAGAAGGATTATCCTTAATAACAACTTTATTTTAAGAAGATTCATTGTTATGCACTTTAGAACAATCATTAACACCATTTTCAACAATACCTATATCTCTAAAATTTTTAACTTTGTTAGTGATAGGATTATAAACTCTATAAGCCTTAGAATGATCATCATATCAACAAAAATATGATAAGAAGATTTAGAATCTATTTTTTTCCTTTTATATTTAGGCTTATGAACATAATCAATCGTGTCAAAGATTCTTAAATGCTTAAGATTAGGTTTCCTTCTGGACCAAGCCTCTTCAAAAGTTGTATCCTTTAAGGTTTTTGTAGGAGTCCTATTAATAATATAAGAAGAAAAAAACATTGCTTCAACCCAAAATTTATAAGACATATTTTTTGTATGTAACATACATCTAGCCATTTCAACAATAGTTATATGCTTCATTTTTGCTACACCATTTTGTTGAGGTGTATAGAGAATTTTTAGCTCATGTTTAATACCAAAAAACTTGAAATAACCATTGAAATCATTATTCACACATTCTTTACCATTATTAGTACTAAGAATTTTGAGTTTAAAACTAGATTGCTTTTCAACAAATTTATGAAATTCAAAAAACATATCAAGAACTTGAACCTTTGAAGAAATTAGATCCAAATTCTTCTAGAATAATCATCAACAAAAATAAGTGCATACCTTGATCCTTGGATGGAGTTATTCTCCATGAGTCCCAAGAGGTCACTATGGACTAGTGCAACTTATGATGTGCCCTCCATGCTTGACCTTGTGGAAAGGGATCCCTATGCATCTTACCACTCATGCATCCTATGTATACAAATTTAGATGGAAAAATGCTAGGAAATCTTTCTATCATATTAGATTTTTGCATCAAGGCAATATTGTTAGCATGGATATGACTGAGTCTTTTATGCAAAACATTGAAATCAATGGTAGATAGTAAAGAATAATTAGATTGAAGAAACTCATAAATTTTGAATAAAATATCATTGTCTAATTTAGCATTAGCACATTTGAATTTATGATTTTGTTTTGGATCAATCACATAGCACATGTCTTTGTAAAATTCTATTTTGTAATCTTGACAAAGCTTAGCAACTGAAATCAAATTAGTCTTTAATTGGAGAACATACAAAACATCATGTAATTTACCATTAGAAACATTGACATCTCCAATTGCTTCTACTTTACAACTATGATTATTAGCAAGTTGAAGTGGAATAGGTTGCATAGATTCAAATACCTCTTTATGAGAAGTAACATGTTGAGAAGCATCTGAATCAATAACCCATTCAAGAGGTTTTGAAGAATTATAATTACAAGTAAAAGCTCTTCTAGATTAATTTGCATTGTTGTTAAACCTACTATTATTAGATTTATTGTGTTGATTGTTTTGCCTCACGGGATTTTTATCATTTTGTTTCTTCAAATAAGTGTTAGACCAATGACCATCTTTATCACAATAAGTATAATGATGCCTCTTAGAAGAATTATTTTTTCTAAGATTATTAATATTATTATGATGAGATTTAGGATTATAGTATTGTTTATTATGAGGCTTAAAATTTTGTTTATGATTTTTAGATATAAAAGCATGCTCACTATTTTTAAAATTGCCAAATTGAATCAATTTTCTTGCCTTAATAAATTTTGAAAAATATCATAATTAAATTGACCAGTTAATGAAGGAATAGCTAATTGAGTATGAATATTTATAATAAATCGTTGAAAATTTCATAAATACATTTTTTAAAAATAATATGAATTATTCTAATATTATCAAATTTTACTCTTAAACCTTGCAATTGATTATTTAAAACATCAAATTTTAACAAAAAAATCATCCATAGTTTTGAAATCAATATGCCTCAAATCTTCAAATTATATCTTCCTTGACTCATTTGAACTATCATAAATAGTTTTGAAGATCTCAATTGTTTCGTGGGATTTCACACAATTCCCAATATGAACATATAGTTCTAGAGACACTAAAATTCCTATGAAGCTAAGAGCTTCCTCATTTTGAGTTTTCCATTTTTCATGAACCTACTTGGATGTAGATGGATCTGATTTTGGATTCGTCGTAACATCCAAGAGATGTTTGAATCAAAAAATAAACAAAATATGAGTTTTCCATGAATGATAATTAGAGATATTTAATTTAATTTATGGAATTAGAATTGGCATGATTGTAAAAAAGCCTTTCACAATTTTGAAAAATAAATTAACAAACTATTATTTTCAAAAAAATAGAGTTATTCTCAAAAACTTGAAAACTTAAAGAAATTTTGAACCATAAATAAATTTAGAAAATTAAAAAATTATTTTAATAACCTCTCCTTAGAAACTATAATTTAAAAATATTAATACAAATATCTAAATAAGACAATCATATGGAAATAGATTTTAAGGCTTTGTTTTTTAAAACAACTATAATATAATTGAAGTTTAAATTTGATTTTAAAAAATAGAACTATAATAGATGTTTAAAACATTTGTTTGAAATAACTATAAAAAAAATACTTATTAAAAAATATGAATAGGAATATATGAAAATAAAAGAATTAAAGTTCTTTTTAGAAGTTAATTGATTTAAATGGGCAGACTAAGACTAAAAATGAGAGGGCTAACTGTATGGTCCTATGGGGGGCTTGGGCTTCTATTTTCATGGAGGAGGAGGTCCCATGGGAAAAAAAATTGTGCTACAGGATTAATTGGAATCTTTTCCAAAAAAATAGGAGCCCCTACCTTTTAGAAATGAATCTTTTAGCTAGTGAAATTGGGGTGGGGCTAGAAATTGCCCCTACAACTTAGGAGTTTTTTATGCCACTTGTCTCTCATCTAAAATTTTAAATTCTTATTAAAAAATAAAAATAAGAGAATTTTCATTTATTTATTATTTTTTATAAAAGCACTACAGTTCATTCCTTAAATTTTGGATTATAAAATTTTAAGTAGAATTGCAAGATTAAATCCATGGGACCAAGAACTTTAAAATATTCCTAAAAAAGCTAAGCAACATACGCTGAGATTTTTAAGGAAGCCCCCCTCCATGGGACCTTACCCTAAGGGATTTAAGTTTTTTTTTAACTTTAAGAAATTTTTGTAGGTTTAAAGTTTTGAGAATAATGAAAAGCAATACGGGCAAGGAGAAGGTGTAGAAAAGGGCGCACTAAGGAATAACCCTATGTAAAAAAAAAATTTAAAAATGAATTTTTTTTCAGATTATTATGCATGCAAAAAAAATTCAAAAAAACTTATAAAATTTAATATACAAATATATGAATGAATGCAAAAAACTTAGTTGAATTTAAATTTGATATTGCAGATTTTGAATGGAATATTCAAAAAAAATTGTTATAATGAAATGAGATTAGTAAAACCTACTCTGATATCATGAAAGGAATAATAAAATGAGATTAAATAAAATTACTAATCCAATAAGAAAATATTTGAAGGAAAATATTACCATCCAAGTTCAAAAAAAAGACCACCAAGAGCATGAAAACCAAATATCTAAGAGGAGACACAAGATTTTATAAGGGGATAAACAAAGAAAAAACACCCAATATTATGAATATGACATAAAACCTAAGAATATTACAAAGAGAAAATGAGAGAGAGCTCAAGCATAGAATGTTTCATGTGAAGGAGAGAAATACCTCAAATAAATAGAGGTAAGAAAGGAGTTGCATAAGTAGCTTCAATGTCTATGCATGCCACCTTTCATCCTATGTGTGTGCAAGGTGTCAAGATCTTTATAAGGAGGAGGCTACACCTAAACCTTAATATTCCTCCAGAAATTTTTTTTATAAAAATGCGCCATCCTCACACATGTGTGAGAATACTCAAATGAGACAAAATATTTGTAGGGATCCCTTTGGAATATTCTTACAAGTAATTAAAAATACAATAAATAAATAATCTTCACTTAAGATTAATTCCTAAACGTTTGTGTCTTGTGCATGATATTTTGGTTGTTTCACAACTCTTCATTTTGGGGGCATATCCACCTCATTTGAAGAATATGCATTCTCTACAGTATCCTTGGGTAAAAAATGTATGACTAGTATTTATTTTAGTGTGCATATTTATTGTAGATCATATGCCTTTTAAAGGGGGAAAATATAGTGTCAAAATTTGCATACCCTTGTAATTTCACACCGCATCATGTCCTCACTTCAACATCGTGATATAGATTAGCTTAAATACAAAATATCGACACTTGGATTCTATATTTCTTGGATTTTCATGGTGATCCAATATCTCTCAATCTAAATTTTCCCAAATGGGAGAATAACATGTATAAATCCATGTGACATGCTAGCATCCCACAAAAACTCACAAATCTAATGTTCTTTTAAGTGTTATTTTCCCCTGATCTCATTATCAGTCTAGGAAGTAAAAATTTTGCATGAAAATCCAAGCCATGTCCTGACTTAAAACTTCCTGTTTTGGATTACAAGTAAGATTTTTCACTTCTAAATTTTCACTTTGATAATTTTGGAAGAAGCTCTATCATCCTAAGGAAAAACTAGCAAGCTACACAACCATATTATCTCTTTGCATATAAATTTCTCTAGTATTTTTAAGTGGTATATTTGTGGGATTGTGGTGAATAGTAGAAAGAAAGAAATAATAGTCTTCTTAAAGGGTTTTTAAAGGCTTCTAAGTGTGGACAATGATTTTGGATTGCCCACACGCTGCTTTGGCTCCTTCTAGGGTTTTTCAACTAGAAGGAGAAAAAGGAAGTGAATGGGGTCCAAAATGCAAATGTCTACACTCAAAGTTAATGTAAATGAGATGTATTATGCCTAATTAAGATGTACTAATGCACTAATCTGAAAAAAAAATGATTTAATGACGCTAAGTTTTACCTAAGAAATGTAAAGTGTTGGAAAACACATTGTGATATGCAAAAACACCAAAAAATGCAAGTAAATGATGAAATAACTGAACCAAATCAAAGAGGTGCACCTGCAATCTAAAACTTGATGCTGGGAGATTCTGGAATCCTGAAAATTTGACTGGAAATGTTGATTGGGACACTTACGCCAAGTTGGGTGACTTAGTCCCAGTTTTGGGAAAACTTGCTAGAATAGGAATCTGCCAAATGGGTATCCAAAAATGAAGAAACCAATTTTCAAGCCTGGAAGCGGGACTAATCCACCACTAGTGGCGACTAAGTCCTCTTGCAGATTTCGGGAATCTCGAGACAAAATCTTGTAGCCTCAAGTCTGCACTTGCTTTTCTGACAGGTGTCCACACTTGATTATGCAAAAAACAAGATAAAAAGTGTCTCCAAGCTTGAATTAGGATTATGTTGACTTGATTGAATTTGATGAATTCTTTACTACTTTTCAACACCTATTTCTTTGACAAATCTGTCTACAAAGTTTGCAAACACACATGCAAAGAGGGAAAAGTGGTTAAGGGTTAGAGTATAGGGATTTGCCTTGGTCAAATCCCACTTTGGTAATCAAACCCTTGATAAAGAAATGAAATGGAAAGAGAAAGATAAATAAACATGCAATGTCATAAACTTACCAAACCTAGGTTTATGTGTAAATTTGAAGATATGTAATGAAGTGCTCCAATGGATGACTTGGTTATGCTTAGATTACTTGAATGAAGCTTGTAAATGATTAAGTGAATGTTCATGCTTGATGATTTAGGTGAATGGGAGATGTAAAATGAGGAGAGAAACCCTTATTTATACTTGATTTTACTAAATTTCCCAAAAATATAACACATCACAGGCCGACCTCAAGGGTTAGAGGACAAAATCCCGTCAAAAAATTGAAATAATTTTGAGTTTTGTGCCAAAAAGGACTAAGTCGCCCCTATTGGCGACTTATTCCCACTTAAGCAAATTAAGTGGGTGTCAGGAATTAAAGGGCATTAAATGTTTTCCAATAGGAATATCCTTAAAAACACACTTAAAAACGACCGGAAAGTACATTAAGGGGTCATTTAAACATGAGAAAGGGTTGAATTAGTGATGACAAGTCTAGAAAAACATGAAAGTGGGTTACAACACTTCACAACACTTTGAAATAAGACTTGGTAAGTGATAAAAAGGAGATATTTAGGTGAATTATAATAAAAGGGTTCTAGAAAAGTGTGAAAGTGGGTTACAACACTTCATAACACTTTTACAAGACATCCTAGAAGTCTTAATGATTCCAAGGGTCCAATACCTAATGTGAATGTGTTGGTCACATTACAACATTAAATCTAGGCAAAATAAAGTCAAAGTCCACTAGGAGGACCTAAACATGAGAAAAAGTAGAACGGTTACTTTTTTCATGTCCACACTAAGTGATTTTATTATTGTAATATTGTTCCCTTTCTCCTTTACTTTTATTTCTCAAAAAATTTATACACAATTTCTAAGTGATAGCATAGTGCATTTAGGATTATTTCTATCTTAATCATCTTTATTCTTGAGTTCAAATAATTTTTAGTTATTATTTCAAATATATAGAAAATTTGGGCTTTCCATAGAGGTAGAAGTACCAAAACAAGGTTTGATTGAGGAAAGACCCTTAGTAGCCACCAAAATATTTTTCTTCTCTTTTCTTGTTTGTAGGCTTTTATTGGAGAAGAAGTAGCATCCAATGAAATATTCTCCAAACTTTTTTTTTGCATTTAAATTTCTTCCCTTTGATTAAATATTTATTTTCATTGTAATGTTCACTATTTTGGAATTTAATCCATTTAAAAAATATATATTTTATATTTGTGCATATAGAAAATGCAGTTGTACCTGACAACACTTTTTTTGGTTTCTGGTTAGGATGATAATGTGATGCGAAGATGTCCACATGATGTTCTAGTGTCCTTGGTAGAGGCTTCTAGATTAAGACTAAAATTTATTTGTGATTAGTATTTTCTATTTCAATTTTAAAAAGTAATCATTTCTCTGTAATAACATTTGCATTAGTTCACTATAATTAATTGTTTTATTTATAAATTTGTATTTTTCTATTTAAAATGGAATCCTTAGAAAAGAATAATCAAATCAAATTTAGGTAAGCCTAAGCTACTTGTTTATCTTAGTGTAGAAAGTGAAGTTAGCTCTCAAAGGAGATACCCTTTGAAGCAATTAACTTTTTCACTCTACAAAAAGGAATCTTAAGGTAGTGGAGAGGTCCAGAAGAAATAATTTTCTCTAAATAAACATCATATTATCATTAAGTGTAAGAAGGAAAATGAAAATTTGATTATACTAATAGTATATCATGTCCCTAAGAGATGAGATAAACAACAAGAATTGGATTTTTCAATCAATACATTGTCATAAAGATGGAAACCAAAAATGGGGTTTAAATAAAAAACAATATAAGGGTTGGGAATTAAGGGTGGAGTAATGGATTTGGAAGTGTGAATGTAGATAAAAAAGAAGTTAACAAAGGTTACGAAATGGGTAAGGTAATAAATGGAAAGGAGGAGAAAACATAAATGGATGGAGGATAAGACACTAGGAAATATCTAAGAAAAATCATATCTAAGGTTAAGTGGGAAGAGAAGAGATAGCAAGAAAAAATGATAGAGGTGTAGAGAAAGTCAAGTTCACCAAAATTTACATAAGAAAATGTGTTTAATGCTCACGCTTCTTTGATTTATTCTCTGCTTGCTCCTATAGATCCAACACTCCATATAGCAACCAAAGGAGAGATCATTTCTAACCTCTTATGAAAGTGCAAGGTACCTTTCATAAGCAACCATTACATCATCAATAAATTCGGAACCCATGATTCACAACTGCATAAGAATAGGTCAATCCTTTTCCAAATAACATGCAAGGACAAAATTGAGTAAAATCACATCCAATTGATAGCAAACTTAGTTGTTGATCATATACTCATGAATGCTAATAGGATAATATTTTTCCAAACCCTCCAGACTGACAAGATCCAATATATGATACCACTGTAATAACCCCAACCCCCTTGAACCAAAATTATGAACAATTACCAAATTTGACAATGTTACTTGTCAAACTAATTTGTTGGTCCAGATTAATTATTTCCAACTAACCCTCCAGACTGACAAGATCCAAGATCTAATACCACTATAATAACCCTGACCCCCTTGAACCAAAATTATGAACGATTACCAAATTTGACAATGTTACTTGTCAAACTAACTAATTTGTTGGTCCAAATTAATTCTTTCCAACTAACCATTGTCTCAATTTTGAAACTATATAACAGATTGAAGCTGAACAAATATAAAACAAATATTCTCCCAAAGGATAACAGAATTTCACAATTTCCTTAATTCCAGGTAAATCAAAGTTTGCATAACAGTAATAATATTTGATATTATACAGACTGCTGCAAATATCATTTGAATATCTAACCTGGAAAGTAGCTCTTATTCTGTAATTTTCTAGAAGTATGAAACAACATTCAAGAACAGTTCCTTGATGTCTTCAAAGGTTACATTGAATGTGGCCTGCCGCCATTCAACCATAAGGCACAATTATCTTTGGCAGGGATCATAGAGTAGATGAATCTTATAGTTTTGGATCCACATACTCAACTCCTCTGATGACTTGAAGCTCTTCTCGGAACGCTAGACCAACTTTGGAATTTCAGCACTTCTAGATATAATATAGCCACAACCTACAATTATAATGAAGGGCATTTAAGAAAATAACAGCTTTAATA
Source organism: Sequoia sempervirens (assembly GCA_007258455.2). Taxonomy (NCBI): domain Eukaryota; kingdom Viridiplantae; phylum Streptophyta; class Pinopsida; order Cupressales; family Cupressaceae; genus Sequoia; species Sequoia sempervirens. The sequence continues at coordinate 282,899,507 of VDFB02000008.1, read as the reverse complement.
ATTTCCATGACTTCTACAAGCTTGTCTTTATCAGCACCCTACGGTGGCTATAAAAATTTGGTTGATTTGTATTTAATTAATAATATTTATTTATATAATTTTTAATATTTTATTTAATTGATTTCATTATTTAAACATCTTAGATATTTTTATATATCTATAATGTGTTTTAAAGTACAATAGCTAACCTTAACATAAATAAATAAAAAATCTCTAAGTAATTCAATCAAAAAAAGAAAGTACTTTCATGGGAACAAATCTTAACTTTCAACGTCATTAATAAACAATAATTTTCAATTGTGTTAAAAAAATATTGCAAAAGAAATTTGTTACTATCAAACTCTATTTGTTGTATAGGTTAATGCAAACGAACAAAAATAGTGAATGAAGCCTAGCCGTGACAATGATATCAGAAAACGGAAAACAAAAAATGGATATATATTTTTTTACTCACATACAAGATCAGAGCTTAGTGTGTGATACTTAAGCCTAGTCATTTCCTTTGGTCCTTTAAAATATCACTCCTCTTGGCATCAATAAATTTCCACATCAATGTTTGTATTTTCCAAATGAATCCAATACCTGTGGCTACCTTTGGTGTCACCCTCTTTAGGGAATAATCGCAACCTCCTGACAATATCCACAACTTTCTTTTGACTATGGCAACTCAATATCTCTTCACTAAGGCCCAAAATTCTAACTCCCTATTACCACAAATACATCCAAATTCCTCTGCAGATATGGTTAGGGACCCACAGTCTATAAAATATATGATGATGAGAATTTTCAAGCTTACATCTCTTTCATAGAGTCTTAGCATAATAAAATAATACCCGGGTGGTGCTTGTAAAGACATTATGGAATCTACAATTTGAACAAGGCCATAAATCTTGGAATATTCAAATAGCTCTACTCGGTATATTTAATTCTCATATTAGAGCAAAGTACCAATATAGAACATAGTAATCTCTGTATTTTTTTGGAACAATATCACCTGAGAGAACTAACTGAGAATTGAAATCTTATATAATAGTCTACAAATACCTTCTTTCTGAAAATTACCATAAACCTCTGACTAGGAAGATAGTCATTTATCCAAAATATCAAAATATCAATATCACCTACTTAACTGAATAAATCTAGAAAAATTTCCCAATAAACGCTCTTCTCAACAAATCAATCCTTGAAGCTCCAAATTGAATAATTAAGAGTCAGGTTTTCGCCCAACCCTTTACCAATTTGCTAAAAAAAATCATCCTTAGAGATTCAACTTATTAAGCTTCATAGCAATTCATCAATTCATCATACCATAGCATGTCTTACTACAACTCAAACATCTCCTTATAAAGACCTCCAAGCAGTTTCTAGAAGATAAGGCCTCATTTAACATTTATCACCTTGGGAGAAATTTATTTAATAAAGTGGCATTTTTTTAATATTTTATTATTTCCACTTTATTTTAATTAAATTAATCAATTAAAGTCATCCTTTTGAAACAATATTAACTTTTTGGACAACTTAATCAATTAATTTAATAAGCCACTTTACTAAAAATTTAGGGACATTACAATCCTCCTTTCCTGAAGATTGTTTTCCCTCAAACAATCTGCACCTACATGCCCAAGTTGAATACCAAGATCCCATATCAATCTCTAATATACTACTTCACCCATCCGCTGTGCTACTCTGATATAACTGTCATTCTGCAACAACCTGAGAAGCATCCCATTAATCATGCAAATTCCTAGATCCCAATTTTGAAAATCATCCTCATATAAATTGTGCATAGGAATCTCCTTCACTCGCTATTTTTTGAATTTGGTCATCCAAAAACACAAGATATTTTTGGGTGCAACAATTTGTGGTCTCTCATTTGGGTACTTGGTCAAAAAGCTCTGAATAAAATTAATAGCCTCATTATGCAAACTCCAAGTGCTTGTGTCATAGTTCAGTTTCATCTCCAAAGTATGCCCAACAATTGCAAGTGTCTCCATGTCATGTATCACAAATCTCTAAAATAAAGCAGCTACATACTCTACCCAAGAGTCATCAACATGATGAGATTCATCACGAGCAAACTCTTCAAGTGCTCCATGAATGATCAAAAACCAAACCAAATATGCATCACCCATATCTTTATCTACATATGAAGGCATAATACTAATGGCTGATCCACAAAGTGTATGCTCCATAATGCCATCCATGTCTTTGATTTGAGACTTCAAATGGCTTTCCAAAAGATGAAACTTATGAACCTCATGATGCAAATTAGATACCCAAACAAAATTTCCATACCTCTTCTCTTGTTCACACACATCTGCATGTTCTTGCTTACTCATCTTAAGAGGCTCATCCCTTATATGCTTCATCTCCATGTCTTCTTCCCTTGGAAGAAATAGTGATCAAAGATAGGCTTCTATTCATTGTCTTGCTTGATCTATATGATTGCAGCATTCATTGATTCCTTGTAGATGTTGTTTTTCTTGGGCAACCAATAACTTTGCCTTCCTAGCTTTTTGTAACCATCTATCACACATATTTTGTTTCTTCTTAACATCCTTCATGGTATGATGTATAAAATCAACACCTTTGTGGTTTGAATCCATAATACATTCCTCATGTTTAACACACAAAAATTGAGTGCTAAAATTGGAAGCCTATAACATTATCATCTTCATGTGTAAGGGTTTCCAAATCATGATTCTATGAAGATAAGGGACTGATGTTCCAAATCATAAGATCAGGACTTGTCTCATACCTTTGTATAGTGTACTCAACATCCTCAAGTACTTCTTCCTTCCTTGATGCATCTTCTCCATCATGTGTTGATCCAATATGTGTTTCCTAATGCAATTCAAATGTCTCAAGGTTAGATTGATTCTTCAAATCACACCTCTTCATAACATCTTCAACATGCTTTTCTTCAATAGCTGGTTTGGAACTTTGTTCACTTGCAAGTTGGTCAATGATTATTGATTTACCACACTCTAAACCAAACTCATCATAGAGACTTTTAGATATGTCACTTGTAGATACACCAAGTCTTCCATTCTTGTTTTGTGATGCAGATTGTCTCGATGGGGAATCTTCATACCACTGCAAGCTATGAGCTAATCTCTACTATGACATCATAAGTTCTTGTTGAAGATTATTTTACATGTCCTCAACACTTGGTTGCTCATGTTTCTTTGATTTCTTCTCTTGTTTTCTCTTGTCCATCCAACACTCCATATAACAACCAAAGGAGAGATCGTTTCTAATCTCTTGTGGAAGTGCAAGGTACCTTTCATAAGCAACCATTACATCATCAAAAAATTTGGAACCAATGATTCACAACTACATAAGAATAGGTCAATCCTTTTACACATAACATGCAAGGAAAAAATTGAGTCAAATCACATCCAATTGATGGTGAACTTAGTTGTTGATCATATAATCATGAATGCTAATAGGATAAGATTTTCCCAAACCCTCCAGGATGGCAGGATCCAAGATTTGATACCACTATAATAACCCTGACCTCCTTGGACCAAGATTATGAACGATTACCCAAGTTTGAAAATATTATTTGTCAAACTAGTTTGTTGATCCAGATTAACTCTTTCCAACTAACCATTGACTCAATTCTGAAACTATATAACAGATTGAAGTTGAACAAATATAAAATAAATATTCTCCCAAAGGATAACAATTACTTGTTTCACATAAAGATAATTTGTATTTCTATCTAGATGGCTGAGACGAATACGGCGAAGGCTGAGACGACTACGGCTCGTGCCTCTGGATTTGGCGAGGGAGGAGACTTCCATGGCAAGAAGGCAGCGATGGATAGAGTTGCAGGGGCTGGCGTTTTGCGCGGAAAGGGCAGAGGCCTTGTTGTGTGAGCGACGGCCCCAAAACTAGGGCACGGGAGACTGTCGTTCGATGGTTTTTTCCTTGTTGCTTCTGCCATCTTGGTTGATCTGAAGGCGGAAACGGTTGAAGAAATTGAAGAGAATGTCTTTGAGCTCTCCACTCGTGGGATGATCTGTCGGTTTAGGGGTTTTTGGCCTAGCCTCCCTCAACTGCATTCTTCGATCTTTCATGAATGGGAGCCTCTAATTTCTAGTAAAGTTCATATTTTCCCCATGGCCAAGGGGTTTTTTGTTGCCAAGTTTGATAATACTCAAGATAGAAATATAATTTTATGTGACATTTTTTTTAGCTGAGAGGACAAGCATTTGTTGATGCTTAAGCCCTGGCATTCTGATTTCAACCCTGCTTCTGAAACTTTCAATAAGATCCCAATTTGGGTTCAACTGCTTAATCTTCCCCTCCACTTATGGGTTGATTCTCTTCTGGAGGAAGTGGGTGAAGCCCTTGGTGACTTTTTGTTGGTGGATGAAGAATCCTCTAATATTCTTCATTCCACCTTTGCTCGCATACTAGTCGAAATGGATGTTTCAAAAGGTTTTCCTGCTAAGATTGTTCTTAAATCTTCTAAAGGGTCTTGGGTCCAATCTTTGGACTATAAGGGGATTCCCTTTCGTTGCAGAAGATGTTTTAAAACAGGTCATGTTGCTGCACAATGTGGTTTTGAGAAAAAAAAACCATGAAGACTACATGGTGGAATGGTACTTCTCAATAACATTATACGATTGAGAAGAAAGTTGAGCAACCTAGGAGTTTTTCTGAGGTTGTTGCTTTGGATTCACAAGGCCTTAGGGCATCCTCTCTAGAGTCTCTATTGGAGGGGATGTTGATGCTATGCAAGACTACAATGTTGAAACCCCTAAAGACAACGAGACTGGGCCTATGGCTGCCGCTTCTGGTAATGGTGTTTTGGCCATCATTTCGGGTGGCTCTCCTGATATGGCCACGCCTGCAGGGAGGAACACGGTTGAAATCTCTAAGATAGCGACTGCAGGGTTTCTTCTTCAGGATAATGGTGCACTAACTTGGCTTGACAAGGCAGTGCAAGTGGAAGAGGGTTGGATCACTATAAAGGGCAAGAAAGAGAAGTCCTCTAAGCCTCCTTTTGACATGACTCCCCGCTCCCACAAGAGTAACTCTAAATGTAAATCTTGGTGGTTCTTGTTTGGAGGCAGGTTCTTGGCTGGCTGCTGGCTCTTGTGGTTTTGTAGTCGGTTGTGGTTCTTTGGCCTTGGGTGCCTTTTGATCCTTGGTTGTCTGTACTTTCTTGTATTTATTTTTAGACAACTTTCTGGTTGAGGGTTTCAAATCCTTTCAAAATCTGTTTGTAAAGGTTTTGAGTCCCTTCAAAACCTATTTGTTCCTTAATCAAAAACAATTATTTGTTTAGAATTTCACAATTTCCTTAATTCCAAGAAAATCAAAGTTTGCATAACATTAATAATATTTGATATTACATAGACTGCTGCAAATATCATTTGAATATCTAACCTAGAAAGTAGCTCTTATTCTGCAATTTTCTACAAGTCTGAAACAAAATTCAATAACAGTTGGACTTGATGTCTTCAAAGGTTACATAGAGAGTGGCCTGCGGCCATTCAACCATAAGGAGCAATTATCTTTTGCAGCGATCACAGAGTAGATGAATCTTACGATTTTGGATCCACATAGTCAACTCCTCTAATGACTTGAAGCTCTTCTCTAGTCATGCCAAACCAACTTTGGAATTTCAGCACTTCGAGATATAATATAGCTGACAACCTACAATTATAATGAAGGGTATTTAGGAACATAATGGATTTAATAATTTCCACGACTTCTACAGGCTTGTCTTTATCTGCAACCTACGGTGGCTATAAAACTTAGTTGCTCCCTATATTCTCAAATATGTGATTCAGTTCTCCTTATTAACGGTGAGTCGATGAGGCAATGAAACACAACTATTAGAACAAATGTTTCCAATGTAGCGGGCAGATACTCTTTGATAGGCGGCTTAATCGTTTCTTGCAGTCCTTTAGAATATCACTCATCTCGGCATCGATAAATTTCCACATCAATGTTTGTATTTTCCAGACGAATCCAATACTGGCGGTTACCTTTGGCGTCACCCTCTTTAGGGAATAATCGCAACCTCGTGAGGATATCCATGGCTTTCTTTTGACTGTGGCAGCTCAATATCTCTTCGCTAAGGTCCAAAATTCTAACTCTGTATTACCACAAATACATCCAAATTCCTCTGCAGATATGGTTAGGGAACCACGGTCTATAAAATATACGATGATGAGAATTTTCAAGCTTGTGTATCTTTCATAGAGTTCTTGTACAATAAAATAATACCTAGGCGGCACTTGTAAAGATAATATGAAATCTACAATTTGAACAGGGCCATAACTCTAGGAATATTCAAATAGCTCTACTCAGTATATTTAATTCCTAGAATAGATCAAATTACTAATATCGAACATAATACTCTGTATTATTTGGAACAATATGAGAATTGTCAAAATCTTATATAATAATTTGTAAATCCCTTCTTTCTGAAAATTACCATAAACCTCTGAATAGGAAGATAGTCATTTATCTAAGATATCAAAATATCAATATCACCTACTTAATCGAATAAACCTGGAAATTGTCTTTGAAGAAAACTCACAAAATTTCCCAATAAATGCTTTCCTTAGCAAATCAATCATTTAAGCTCCAAACTAAATAATGAAGCCCAATGTTGAAGGTTTTCGTCCTTAGAGATTCGGCTTACTAAGATGCATAGCAATCCATCAATTCATCATACCATAGCATGTCTTACTACAACTCAAACATCTCCTTATAAAGAGACCTCCAGGCACTTTCTAGAAGATAAGGCCTCATTTAATATTTATCACCTTAGGAGAACTTTATTTAATAAAGTGACTTTTTTTTAATATTTTATCATTTCCATTTCATTTAATTAAATTAATCAATTAAAATCATCCTTTTGAAATAATATTAACTTTTTGGACAATTTAATCAATTAATTTAATTAGGTCACTTTACCAAAAATTTGGAGACATTACAAAAAACTTGTAATGCTTTATCTACATGTTACAAATGTTCCTCCAATGTCCTGTTATAAATCAATATATCAGCAAAGAACACAAAGACAAACTTCCTCAAAAATTTCTTAAATATGGAGTTCATCAAACTTTGAAATGCAGATGGTGTATTAGTAATACCAAATGACATCACCAAAAACTCATAATGATCCTCATGAGTCCTAAATGTTATCTTAAAAATATATTCTTTTTACAAGTTTGGTGATAACTTGATCGAAGATCTAACTTTATGAAAAACTTAGCTTCATTCCATTCATCTAGAAAATCATCAATGACTAGAATAGGAAACTTATCTTTGATGGTGTACATGTTGAGCACTATATAGTATGGGCACATGTGTGCCAATTTTCATCCTTCTTACACACCATCACCACAGGCGAGGAGTAAGCACTTTGGCTATGGCTAATAATTCCTACCTTTAATATCTCCTAAAAAAATCTTTTCAATCTCACTTTTTTGTATGTATGGGTACTTGTAAGGCTTGATGTTGGGTGATTGGCTCCCTAGTACTAGTTGTATAGCATGATCATCCTCCATCATAGAAAGAATTCCTTTAGGCATATCTCCAAAAACCACTAAGTGAAAATCTATAATTTCTTGTAAATTTGAATCTAGGTAGGAGCATTTGATTGATAGTATTATAATGAACATAATTGGGCCACAAATCCTTCAGTTCCTTTCTTAAGAAACTTTTACATTTGATGTCTCGAGCTTACGATTTTTGGGGACTTTGCATACAACCCTCTTAGCCCCACTATCTTTCTTTCTAATTTAAATCTCATGAATAGTTCTTAGAATTTCATCTCAGTTGTTACCAATGTTGTAACGCATTGTGCTCCTAAAACAATATCTCCTACACCCATGGAGATAGCAAACATTGGCTAATCAAGATGATAATATCCCATAAATAATTTAATGCTATGAAATTTTCCAAAACAACTAACAGTATCACCATATTCAATCAAGACTTGAAACTGTGGAGCTAGATATATAAAATAGTTTACATGAGTATCCAACTTTATATTGATGAAATTATGAGTACTACTCGAGTCAATCAACATTATTACTCTCTACTTTTTTGAAAAACTCTCTACCTTGATAGTTTGTGAGGCATTAAAACCTAAGAGTGCATGACAATAAATGATTGGATGAGAATCATGTGATTCCTCATTTGACTCCCTACAACCCTCTAATATTGATTCCTCCTCTACTTACTCACTCGAACCTTTAATATAAATAGTTTATTTTTATTGCATTTATGTCCTTGATTGTATTTACTATCACAATTGAAACACAACCCTTTTCTCTCTTCTCCTCAGTTTGTTGTGGATTCAACCTAGTAGGTTGAGGTAATGACTATGTAGGAGAGCTTCTTTCTCTTATGTTTATGATATCTTGTCACCTATTAACCAAAAAATTCTCCTCAACTTATCTTGTCATAACTATCACTTGTGACAAGGGTTATGGTTGGAACAAATGCACCTCATATTTTGTGTGGTCCTTTAAACCTCTAAAAATAATTCCTTCAAATTTTATTTTGTAACATTCTCCCACTCTTAGAAAAAAGGCTTGAAATTGAAATTGATTGTACTTGTTTACTCTAATTTAATGAGCTGGTAAAAGTAGCCATCCATAAAATTATCTCTATAGTGGATAGCAAGTTCCTCTTGAGAAATTGACCACATGACCACACAACCCTTCTTCTCTTCTCATCAAATAACCAATGATACCAAATAAAGTGGTCTAGTTACAAGTATAATGATGCCATAGGCACCTTCGATTGACTTGAAACATGGTAAAGATCAAATAATTGCTCCATTTGGAAAATACAATTGGTTGGATCCTTGCCATCAAAATTTCTCATATCCAACTTGGGTAAGAATTTCCTAGGTAAAGGATTATTAAAGAGCTAATCCTTCTTGAGATTTGAACCAAGCCCCCAAAATGTATTTCTACTAAAAGCATTGTCTTTCACCTTAGTAGGTGAACCCTCTCCCTTATACTTCCTCCCTTTAATAGTTATTTCTAACTCCCTTGAAAATTCATCCATCTCCTTCTACATATCCATCCTCACTAATGAAATTCCCTTGGTCATCTCCTTCTTCACTGATGAAATTCCTTCAGCCATCTCCTTTTTCATTGATGAATTTCACCCTTGACCTTGTTAATTTCCTCATTAGGGTTAATATCCTCAATTTCTACATCATCCTTATCTTGAAATTTCCCAAGTTTGGTGGCATTCATTTTTCCTCTTGTTCCAAGCCCCATCATGATGAAAAATAATAATTTTACAATAAATCACATGAATATTTCAAAATACTTTTCTTTTCTTTTTTGTGTCTTACCATGGCCAAGGTTGCTCCTTCCCAAAAAAATATCCCAAAAATTAATTGATCTATAGCCTTGAGAGTGATTTTTTGGAAACCCTAATTTTGTAATAAATCATTTATTTTAACTCCAATTAGTATGTAATTTGGATTATAGGTGCCTCGATGAGTTCTTGTAAAAACCACTAAAAATCAAGAAAAAATTCACCAATATTTGGGAGATATGAGATTCCCAAATAAATTTGGAAAAAACCCTAATTCTGCAATAAATCACTCAATTCTATTCTAATTCCATTAAAATCTATATTGTTGATTTATTCAATAGATTCTTCAAAAACTATATAATTTTTTTAAAAAAAATCAAATCTGAGATATATTTACTTCCAAAAATGACCTCCAAATTTGAGAAGATGCCTTACCTTCACAATGCTAAGATCATGCTCTAATACCACTTGTAATAAAATAAATTACACAAGAGAAGAATATAATATGAAATATGTTGAAAGTACTTGATAATAATTGAGAATAATAAGCCACTTTGAGGGGGAAACCTCCAAATATATCCAATAAGAACACAATTTACAATCTGATGAACAAATAAGACACACTACCTCCTATATATACACTACTTATGCTAGGATATCACCCAAGCCAACCTAAATAACTAAATAACAATATAATAATGATAACTTAATTATGATTTAAGGTAGCCACAATCCAACTACTCATAAATTCATGTATACTTTAAGATTAAGGGCATAGCATTATACATGAAAAAATTATTCATGGTAATGGAAGACGTGATAATAGCACAATGATAGTGGAAGAAAAATATTTTAGATAGGTCAATCGGATGTCACCATTTTTCTCCTTTAGGACTATGGAATAAGGTTTGGTACCACGTCAAAATAAATTTGAGGAAAGAACACATTTTTGTTCTCTTTTGGAAGAAAATGAAAGAAAGATTTTTTTTGTTTCAAATCATTAGGTTCACAAAAATGTAAAGATGATATTAAGTTATAGTTAACTTTTACTTGACATGAATGTGACTTAGATTGTAAAATACTAATTTACAAGAGACTAAAATTCAAAATTGTAAATAGCAAGAAGAGAAAAACATGTGATAAAAAAAAAATGGAGCTCTCTATCTAGGATGATATCATAATGCATGAATGTCCACATGATGCTTTGTCATCCTTACATACTATTGTCCCACTCTTCTAATGTCCATAAAAAGTTACAAAAATTTAAAAAAAACACCAAATTTTAAACCCACCTACACAACAAGAAATAACAATAACAAAAGCAACAAAGCAAAGGAGATGAAATGATACATAAATAAATTTAAATTAACTAGAACAAATGAAATAATGAAATGAAAAGAGAAAAGAAGACGGAATTAAAACTTTGTGCAATTACATAGTCTTCTACCTAGAATAAGAAAAATGGTTGGGACTGGTTGGGAAGTTGCTAAGAATGGTCAAGCCCCTAGTTTAGTTTTTCAACCTCCACAAGCAATAAAATGAAAAATAAGAAAATGTATGTGCTTAGCCTAAGTAAATTTAGGAATAAGAAAAAAATACAAAATAAAGCTATAACTATCAAATCCTAGGACTACAAGGATTGATAAACTAGTGTGTATGAGGTTGGACAAACAATGTTGATATTCACCAAGAGAATTGTCATTGAAGTAATACTACCAACATGATGTAAAAGAGAGAAGTGAGCACATAGAGTTGTCAATGAGAATCTAGCAGCATGTAACTTCAACAAGCTTCAATAATGGAGGTATGTTCAACCAAACATAACCAAGAAAGAGTTTTTGTTGTTGGAGTGGTAACAAAAATCCAATATAAGTTTTCAAAAAAGGATCCTTGAAATTTGAAGGTTTAAATTGTCATGCCAGAGGCATCTCTCAAACATATGAGTGTTATGGTACGGAAAAGTAGGTAGCTAGGCAAGAAACTAATGTTGAAATTTTTAGATATTTGTCATACACTATTACATCGTAGAAATGTCTACATGTCAAGACCAAATCTTAAATAAATCACTTAAAATTTAACACATGATCTCAAGCCAACAAGAAGAATCAGAATGTCATAAAGAAATTTGGCAATTTGGTGAAGGAAAAGGGCTAAGATTGAGGCTAAATGGATCCCTAAAACATGTTAGGGGAATGGACACCAAAGCAAGCCCAAAACATAACATAAAATTTCAAGGGTATGCAATTTCTAAGGCTACAATAGTGTTTGCTATTGGCAACAATTTGAGGGCTTGACATGCTATAACAAGGCTAGGACAAGGTGGAAGTGAGACAATTTGCTAGAGAATTTTGTATTATCCAAAAGGTAAATGTAAAACACGGTAACAACTTTAGCATGATAGCATAAGAAATTGCAAAACACAAAATATTTTACATTTGAAAAATGTTTTTTTATGATTCATGGTTGGGGAATTTGTAATAGTTGCATAATTTGTAGTTATCGGTTGTCAAAGGGAAGGGTTAGAGTGTTCATGAAGGAGATAAACTTATTATGTTAATAGCATCAAGAAAATAAGGCCCACATGCCACATCAACATGTCAAAGGTTAGAGTGTGCCAAATAAGGGTGTTCTGATTGTTGACCATGAAAATGACTTTTCTTCTCAAATCCACTAAATGGTAAAGACCAAAACCATATAGCTACACTAGATACCTTATAGATTCAAAAATCTTAAAATAATTTCTTTGGAGCCCTAGATATCTATTTGTAAAGTCTACAAATTTTAGTAAAAAAATTGTCAATTCGTGAAGTATTAAATCAATTCTTCAAAAAAATCATGTTAAATTCAGTTGTAGACAACTAGATAGAAAGCAATTTTTTAGTAAGAAGACCTCTCATGTCACCCCCTTCAAAGAGCCTCAAGGTTTGGGTGAGGATCCTTTGGTTGACTAGAACTTTGTTTCCACTCACTTGTTTAAGAAGGATGGGGCTGCCAATTCTTCTAAGAAAATCCCCTTAAAGATGCTAAGTTTAATTTGGAGGTTGGGCCCAATTCCAACACTAGCATTTCTACAATCCACCCTATTGAGGATGTAATTACTACTCATGATGCTAACCAAACCCCTCTCTACTATTATATTCCTTTTCCCTCACCCATTTTGTCAGAACCCTTGTGATCCCACTTCTATTTCTAGTGCTAAATTAGAAACCCTAGAGAAGGTGCTTGATTCTCAATCAAGCTTGATAAAGGGGATTATTAATGGCAATAAATGGTTAAATAAGGACTTAAAAGACTTATAGCATGATATCGCCAAGGAGAAGGAAACATATTCCTAAATTTCCCTCTCACTAGTTATTGTTAATGTCAAGGAGACAATGTCTAGCCTAGATTGTAGGATGGGCAAGATGAAATTGGTGTTGTAAGAGGTGCAAAAGTTTCAAGCAAAGATAGCTTTGAATGATCAAGAGGAAACAATCAAAACAAGGAAGGACTAAGTCATTGTTAAAAAGAGATTGAGCTCTAACCTATAGTTGGGCTAAGCAAGTGTGCCAGTGGCCAAAAGAAAAGCAAGCTAACAACATGAAGGGCACCAATGAGGAGTCCCTTGCTTTTAAGATGTAACCCTTGGAAGTTGACTTAGAAGTCGTTGAAAATCTAAACAATTTTGTTGTTCAGAAGTTGGTAGCTCTTCTTTTGTTTTTTTATTGACTTTTGGTTGACTTTTGGGGCCATGTTCCTATCTTTTCGTTTATTTATAGTTGGCCTATGTTATTTTGTGGATGTGTTCTCTATTTTATTTCTTGTGCTATCATGTTTGATGGTTGTCTGTTAACTCTATAAAATATCATTGAATTATTTCAAAACCCACATTTTATCCTTCTCAAAAAGAGAAATAAAAAAAGTTCATTTTAGAATAATAATTGACAATAGATATTGATGCTGAAAGATAACAAAACTCTTGTTTGAAAGTTTCAAATCTAACTTCAACAAATTAAATGAGCTAGGAGAACTATATATCCTCTTTTGCAAAAAAAGTGTTAGCCAAATCATAAATGAGGTAGCAATGCGAATTGCATCTGGTGTTCTTAAATCCATTAGACTTGTGATAGACTCGAGCAAATTTTACAACACATTTTCAAAAAAATTCAAATTATCCAAATCTCTATTAGTTTCTAAGCTCCCATTCTAAAATTCCACCTATAGTGGAAACAAAATGATTGCTTAATATTTACTCTAAAATGCAAGTCTACTTTCTCTTTTCTTAGATTTCATTCACATGTTATTAGAGATGTCAAGTTTGGCAATGCATAGAGTTTCTGTGTAGAGTCTACTACATTGAATAATAGAAGCCTTCTGATGTCCTGCAAAAGCTTGTTAGATTCAAACTTAAGCCTGCCATTTTTTTGAAAGTGCTTCTGTGTGAGTTGGTGTGATGGCTGTATTCTTTGGTTCATCTACGATCTCCATAACAAAATTTATAACCGTAATATCAAACATTTGGTAAGGTTCTAATTGTATGATAGATTATATGCCCCTTTCTCCTCCTCCACAATTATCTTTGCTTGCCTCCAAAACAGCCTATTGTAAGATTTTTCTAAATCACTCCAATTGACAAGATTATCCCATTTCAATCTTTATTATTCCATGCAAGCCTACACATTGCAGGGATCTGACACGCAACACTACATCTTTTTTTCCTAAAGTCTGAAAACTTATAATGGATACCTACTATCGAAATTACAGATTCAGTATCTTATAATGCGATATGATGTGCAAGGGCCATGTTAGTCAACCTTCATTTTTTTTATCATTTTTAGCATGTAAGGTATGTCAATACTTTGGTAGGACATCATTGAACATGTAACAGCTGTAAAGCGATATATCATTTATATAAACTTGCTAGCATTGATATTGCTCACACTTCGGCCAATGCATTTGTCACACAAAAAATTACAATCAATCTTTTTCATTTTATTTTTTTTCTTTTTTAAATGTTCAGTATAATAACTTAAAAAATATTAAATAAGACAATACAAAACTGCACATGAATCAATCCATGATTCCAAAAAATTCCTTTTCTTTGGTGATGTTTAAGTGAGACTGTCTTGATAGTATTTGGTCAAATCTAAGTTTTTAGAGTAAGTCTTGGAATACTACCTGCCCGATACTGCCTTGAAATTATATTTGGTTAAATTTAAGTTTTTAGATTAAGTCTTGGAATACTACCTGCCCATGCTGCATACTGCATATTTCTGTTAAAAGCAATAAATAATTTATTCATATTATTAGACCAAACACATTTTTTACTTTTTACCATCTTCAAATGTTCTCTACATTCATATTGTGCTCTTCATTTCTTCTGTTTTTGCAGTTCACTAGATTTTATCCTAGTCACACAAGAACAAAAACAAGACAGTTACTTGCAACTTCGTGGCACTTGTTACTCGTGAATGGAATTCTACTATGGTTGGATGTTAGACAAGATTCAGTTGTCCTATTTAGGAAATGATGTCTTAAAACCAACTAGATGGTGAATCTTATTCTTGACCATAACATAAATGCACAACCTAAAAGCCGCTGTTCCTTCTGACTGGTCAGTGACATCCGTCTATAACATTGGCTCCCAAGCCTTGGTATTTAGGCAAATTGGCATTTTGGACTCATTTGATTTATATTAATTTGTACTTGAAATTCCGTATTATGATGTTTTAAGCATTATAATTTAATTTCAACTATCATTGAGAATTAGATGATATAATAAGCAGGATATCATGTGTTTGTTACGCACTAACTGATGAACATTTTTCCTTAACAATGGAATTTTGAACTTTTTATTGATAGTTTCAACTACCATTTCCAGACCTTACAATTTCTTACTCAGCATACATCCTCATTTTCTAACATGATGATTTGTGACCTCTGTTTCTAGAGCCCCAACTTGCCATAGCCTGTTTCAAAAATCATGAATTACTTGGCTACTTATTTTTAAAACCAATGGTATCCCCAAATATTCCTCCAGCTAAACAACTTTTAGAGCTTCCTAGGTTTAAATCTTAGAAACCACTTATTTGGATTCAAAAAATATTCAATTAGTCAGAATTCCCATAGTCATCAGACAAAATTTCGATACTTCTGCATTAACTAACACAATTCAGAGATTGCACACATTAGTAGCAGTTGATAGATATGAGACCATATGTAAGATATTTTTTAAAGTACAAACTGCATCTAACTATAACGAGGATGTTAAGGTTGACTAATTGTGCGAAACTAATTTTGGCATTGACTGAGTAGAACGAAAATTCCCAGATCAATTTTAAACTGTAAACCATAAACTGCATCTTTAACCAACAGAGAATCTATGTTCTTCCCACAAAAGTGTCTTCCATCAACTTTCCGCAACCCCCTATATCTATTATATGCCAAATTTAATTGTCACAAACACACAAAAATTTAAAAAATGCTTGGCTAGCGTATTGACTACATGTCTCATTTATTTGTCCCAAAATTGCAAGACAAAGGCCTTCACGTGTTGGGAATATTGACCGTCATTTCAATAACTATAGGAACCACAAGCCTTAAGCAAGAAGCTTAGAGTAACCTCTTCCCTTTGAAGAGAAATGAAGATCAAATACAATTACCGGAGAAAGGTTACACAAAAATCAATAAAGAACATTTGACAGATACATTCATGTTCCAAGATCCTGTTGCTTTTTAACTTTGCTCTCAAGAGTTGTTTCAACTTTATGTGACAGTGAATTTGTCAGATCCGTAGAAGCTTTATCTTCTTTTTTCTGTGCAATATTCTCCTCTGACATGTTTGCAGGCATTGAATGCACCATCTCTTGCATGTTATTTTCTTTGTTTATTTCATTTTTCTCCTGCAACATATTCTGGTGAGATATCTGCATCTGCACCATGCCACGCATAGTAGCTTCCTCTGCTTCAAGTTGAGCATCAATCAATGCATTTGCATCCTTCCGCATTGATTTGAAATATTTGTCAACATCTTTTTCCTGTACATGCACTTAAATGAAAAAGAATAAGCTTTCAAAATGATGGATTTTTTACCGTAAATAAAACTATTAAATGCATGTTAGGAATTAAACACACCGTTTTTGTGAGTGTGTCATTTAGTCTTTGCATCCTTTCAACAACTTTACGAACTTCCGATAGAATCATTTGCTCTGGGAGTTTCTCAAGCATGACCTTCTGTTCACGCATCTGAATACACAATTGGGAGAAATAAAAGTAATCAGAGTTCCATACCCTTGTCACAAATAAAAATGTCACTAAAATGAGCAAGTGCTGATAAACATCAACATTTTTGGAGAAGTCATAATTTAAATGCATTTTAGTTTCTGCAAAGCAACTAGTATCTAAGATAGATCGAGATGACCAAGTCCAAATTTTATTAATCATGTGGTCAATTACAGGAGATCTAATAGTATCAAAGCATAGGAGGTTAAATGGAATCAAACTATTTTTTACTGCATAGCTCCATAATAGATTAAGCAAGTTAAATTGATATATGCATGAAATTTAACCTGTTACAAGTTTAATTTTAGTTTCCCTTCGGAAGGACAAAGTCCAAATTTAGCAAGTTGAGGCTTTAGAAACCATAACATGAAGATGCCCTCATTTAAACTTTTAGAAGAGTAGTGTGTGTATAATTGGTAATTCATTCATTTGAAAATTCAATAAGTTTGATTAAAAATTGTTTCAAACACTGGGAAGAGCCAACATGACCAGACATGGAAATCCTTACCAAATTTTGTTAAACTTTTTAAACCATACCAAACATGAAAATACTATTCCAGGATCCATGTAAAAAGAAAAAAAATCCAAATTTTATTATTTTGACCCTTAAGTTATATTTGAGAACATCCTCTAGATTATGAGAACATTCCATTTGAAGGCAGTGTGCCCCAAAATTATAGGCATCTAGAAAGTGAGTCCAAAAACCCTGAATATGCTCCAAAAACACAAGAACTTGCTTTGCATTGCCAGAATCTTGTGGGAATAAGTCAAATAAATCATTTTGACTTGCAAATTGTACTCAAGTAAGGTTAAAAATAGAGTAGAGCCAATTATGCCCCACCAACAATTTCATTCCTTGTTGCCAATTTCTCTCCATATGGTTCTCACTTCAACATCTATATCATAGCTGGGGCCTAATTCCATAGTGGCTAATATATAAATCATGGCTAAGGCGAAATACCCTTATCCAGTTACAGTAATTGAAAAATTCCCTGCCACTCTGCACCAAGCTACTTAAGTCTAATGTCAAAAGTAATCTGGTTATGTGTTGGATTGTGAACTATTAACACAATGTTTTCATCTTCCAGATACTAGTTTCTGTGTTCTAACTTCTAACACAAATGGCCCTTTTTGGGTTTCTAAATCTATTATCAATTTGATCTGTATAATATTTTATAATGTTGATTTCCCTATTAGTTCCCATGGGATCTGTATCCTAGCTAAATTTTACACTTCTATTGCAGATCTCTGTTTTATCTTTCACCACTGCCAGTATACTCTTGGTTCTATCTAGGTTGTCTAGGTCTACTGTTATTAAAGACAATTTTGTGTGATGGCTATCTCTAGTCACTGTAAACGATAGTGAGTTCATGTCTTTGGTTGCCCAATTACCAGGTAACATTAAAAAATATATTTTCCTTCAAAAAAATTCCTTTCCAAATAAAAGAAGAAAAACTATACCCAGATAATAATTCAGAATCAACTAGACCTGCAAGCATTTCAGAAACCATTTACACTTGGCAAATCATGAAGGAGAAATTAAAAAGCACTCAAACAATAAAATTTAATATTTTGCTATTTTGCGATCAGACCACCTAACAACTCAAGGCTAGAGTTTGAGTCAATGTTACCAAAATTGTGATTGGCAAAAAATACCTGTGGCTACACAAATAAAAAATGGGCAAGCACATAAAAACAAGAATTTTTTTGAGAAACTGTCAAAATGATTAAAAGGATTTTGATTTTATATGGCCACTTTTCCTGCTTCTCTCAAGATTTGTTGAAAAGCTATCATTTTTCAAAAGCAACAAATTTTTCAAAGAAAAAATCAGAAATACTAATCTGACCAAATTTGTAGCATTGGTAGATGAATTTGATGAGCTAAATTCTGAATCATGGACCAAGGTTTAAACTTTAAACCTATGTTGCCGGTTCTGGTACTGATCCTGGTTTGGGTTTGTGGATCTAGTTCGTGGATCCAGCTAGATTTTTTTGGGGGTTGGGTTCGTTTTGGGTTCGTTCGTACAAAAAACATATGCAGCCTTGAAGCAGAATTAAGACTAGAATATCACATAGCATCATATAAAGACTTTATAAACAACAAAACTACCGTAAACTTGAAAGTCATTTAAAACATGCATGATAAATATTTATCGTTCAAACTTCAAGTTCAATATTAAAATAATAATATCAAGTTCAATACTTTTAATCATCAAATGGATTTTCTAAATCATCAACATCATCATCGTCATTGACATCAAATGATGTAGGAACATTAGATGAACCACAAGCAGTGCCAATCACTTGCACTAAAAGTGTGCTGGCTTTCCGAATCCTCATATGCAATATGCTGGGAAGTGGAAGCATCCAATCCCACAACTTTGTGTCCCCTTCCTTGTAGTCATGATGTTTGTACGAAAGGAGACACAAGTTGGAATGCACATGTACTAATTTCTCTGCTCTTTTGGAGTGCAATCAATTGTGCTTTACTGAGTGGATGAAAGAATACGTGCTCCAATTCCTCTCAGATGCAAATGAACTATCAACCTATGAAGACAAAGTATGTTGGTAATAGGATGCCATTTAATTGCAATCCTAAACATATTTCATGTATCTCCTAAGTCTTTGGAAAGTGTTCCCCAACACTAGGATTAGAAAGAGATTAAATTCGAATGAAATGAACATGTAAATTGACATTTGTAATTATTCCTAAATGATAGGAACATGTGGAGGCATCCAAGAAGAGCTCCTACAAAATAGGAGCACATGGGGTGCCCACATGGAAGGTGGAACCCACCTTGCTTAAGTTAACTGATTGGAGGATTGATAACACTTCAGTAATGCATGTAAAGATCCTACAAGTTAGGGATTGATATTTACATGAGTGGAGTTCAGTTCAATTCATTCAGCTTAGTTCAAGTTTAGATCAGTTCAATTATAGTTATGGTTTTATCTTGTTGCATGTAGTTAGTTTGAGTTGAATGCTAGTTGACTTCTTGACTTGTTGCATGACTAATGACTTGAGTTGCATGACAGATAACAGGTGGATACTTTAGTTAAGTGGGGATGATCAATCATGCATAATGTTTGCATGAATTGGTGGAGAGATATGTTTCAGTTAACTAAGATTGACTTGGACCCACCTTCCAAGTTGGCATCTTTGAGTTAACACCTTTTTGCATGAGAAGATATTTAAAAGGCTCAGTTAAGTGGGCCCATTCTTGGGCGCCAACTTTGAGGTGAAGCTTGCAAGATATTTTCTTGGCCAACGTTCAGTTAAGTGTTCAGTTTGAGGCCCCTAAATTGAGGAAGACTTTGGTTTGAACTCAGATTACACATTGGAACTCTACTTGCACAATCTAGGCGTAGATTTTTCAGAGGAGCTTTATGCTCTTGTATTTGATAACTCTTATGAGTTTACATGCTCAGTAATTGTCTATTTATTGCAGCAATTGCATCAGAGCAAGGGCAGCAGGTTTGTAGGTTGAGCTTGTGCATGTGTGAGGGTTTGAAGCATGGCATGGGATGTGTGGATTCATGCTTGGTCACATGGAATGCATGGATAGCTTGTGCTGCAGAAAGTGTATGAGAGTTTTGTGCAGGTTGTGAAGAAGGATTGTTGAAGGCAAGGAAGCATATCAATCAAGGATTGATACAGTATTATTGTAATCTTGTTCAAAGGTTAAATAATAGAAGCACTATTGATTCTGGTGGAGTTTTTTCCCGAAAGGGTTTCTCCACGTATATGTTGTGTCACTTCTATCTTCTTGTCTCATTCTTCTACAATCTTTTGTCTCTTTCTACAATTGATAAATTGATCTAAACAGATTAATCATACACAAAGAATTGTAACAAAGAACACTTAATTAGATCTACAGTCACATAGGTTTACAAGTTCAAAGCTACAATTTCACCTTCATTTTTCAACAAAGTAAACAATTAAAGTTATACATTATTTTTATTAAAACTTAAAGGACTAAAAAATGCAAATGTATTAAACTTACTTGTGATAAAACTTTGATTGTGAGGGGTTGCAAGTGTTAGAAGAATTGGCCATGGAAGTACCACCAACTATGAGCATCCTTCTTAAACCTATCACAAAGAGCTTCAACACTTTGACCATTTGAGTGCATAAAATCAATGAACTCATTCGCAACTACATCTCGCAATTCTGTCTACGGAATGCTGCCTTGTACCCTTCAACCACTTCAAAATCTCTATATGGGGGAAGCCTTCCTGGCATAGAAAGAGTCTCACCATTGTAGTATTTTGGAGCCAATGCGAAGGCAAGATGTAATGGAGTGGTCATTTTGTTCCATCTTTCTTCAACAATTGCATGCACTTGTTTGAAGAAAGTCTCTTCAAGGTCTTGCTCTTTCACATTTATGATGCTCTTCATCTTCTCAATCATTGAGTCGATGCCATCATATTTTTCTCCAATGCAAGGCTTGTCCATGTCAATACAAATCATGCTCAAAATGGGCTCGGTGAAGCTAAGGAGATACTCCACATGATCCCGCTAAGTCATCTAATATCATTTGCTTAATTTGTGTTGCCCTGCTAGAGTTGCTTTGCCACTAGATAGACCAATTTTGGCTAATCACGATGCTAGAAAGCACCTCTCTAACTGTCGCAAGTCGTCTCAAGACGATTGTGTTAGAGGTGAAATAGGTCTCTGCAACCTATTAAAAATACAAAATAAAATAATTAAAATTTAAAAACAAACTTTAAAGTGTTGATGTATAGCCGCAGGCCTCATACTTCCAGCAGCATTTATTAAATGATAAATTAAATGTAGCCATCGGCTATTTAATTTATTAGATGCGATTTGTGAAGAGGCGCTTCACTTAAAGATTAATTAATACTTATTTTATGTGGCCGACTCCATGTTGGGATTCACCACCTTTGTATGAGATATATTCTTTCATTGATGGCCGACCTCTTGAAGAAGAGACGCATCTCTTGGGAGAAGACACATTCACATTGTATATATAAGCGTTCACTCTCCTCTTTTCATTCATTCATTCATTACTTGTTCAAGTTCGCATTTTAGTAAGAGATCGAGCATTACCTTCAGCAGATCGATATCGTGATTCATATAGCAGATCGAAGTCTTCATGAAGGTCGAGATTATTATCTACAAGGAGATCGATATTATCTTGAGATTGCATCAAGTGTGGTGTTGTAATTCGGCCTTGTATTTGGCCTCATTGTAAAAGCAAATTGCTGTTTGTTATTCAATATATAAGAGATATATTGTTGCTGGGTTTTTCTCCCTCAAGTTGGAGGGTTTTCCCAGGGTATATGCTATGTCAAATTGTTTAAAGTGTTCTTTATCTGCTTATTTAATTTCTGATCCTAAAACTAACATAAAGGACAATTAGAATCAAATTATGAAAATGTAAAATTTTATGCTACTTCACTTATCTTCAATAGCTTCAATTTTAAAAATGATCTAAAAATGCCTTGAGACATGTGGTGGTTGGTGATGAACATATGGATGTCCTCAACCTTTCCATACAACTCTTTGATCCAATCAATTTTATTCCCAATCTTTTGTAGCGTAAGATTGAGAGAGTGGACTGCACAAGGTGTCCAAAAGATATGTGAATATTGTTCCTCAACCAACAAACTGGCAGCTCTACAATTCTTTGTGTTGTTTGTTACTACTTGAACAACGTTACAGGGACCCACTTCAATATCATTCCTCAACCAACAAACCGGCAGCTCTACGATTCTTTGTGTTGTTTGTTACTACTTGAACAACGTTACAGGTACTACACAAGGTGTCCAAAAGATATGTGAATATCGTTCCTCAACCAACAAACCGGCGGCTCTACAATTCTTTGTGTTGATTGTTACTACTTGAACAACGTTACAAGGACCCAAAATGGCTGCGATGAGAACAACAGCAATAAATTGGCCATGTTTCACCTGCCCCTCACAATCAACAACTTTCAAAAACATTGCCCCTTTAGGGGACACCGCTATGACATTGATCAAGGGCTGATTTTTTGCATCTTTCCACCCATCTGAAACAATGGATACACTTGTCTCAACCCATGAATCCCTTATGGGCTGCAATGCATCTTCAACATTCTTGCCCTCCTTTTCCAATAAGGTGCCACACACCTTCTCATAACCTGGGCCCTTGTACCCTTTTGGAGCTTCATTAACTTTTTTCAACATCTCTTTCCAATATGGAGAGCGAACAACATTAAAAGACAATCCATTTGCATAAATACATCTTGCTACATATTGGTCGGCAATGCCTCAACTCTCATTTTGAAATACACTTTCCAAAGGTCCCTTTGGTTTTTTGCTTGTAATGAGCTGTTCACTTTGAAGATGAGTGACAAAAAATGGATGGTTTTCTACTACAACATTGGGACTACATATTCCCTTTGTTCTTTTTTTTTATTAAGGGGTGACTTGATTTACGGTCTGCCCGTTCATTTGCTTATTCTTGCTCCATAATATATCCTATCACTGTCTTTGATGGCACAACTACACCATCCTTTCCAAGGCAAGGTTTGATGCCTTGTCCAGGTATTCCACACAAATGAGCTTTCACTCGCTTATATGAACCAGAATATCTAACATCACACCCTTTGCAAATCCAAACGTAACCCCCACCACCTGGAACCTGTTGTATCATTTGAACATATTTCCATAGAGGAGAATTCGGATCTGTTTTGAATTTACATTGAGTCGTGGAGCTAGAACTAGTTGCCATTGTGATCCTATGGCGCGAAATTTTGTAAACAACACATAAAACAAAACAAAAAATGAACACAAAAAATAGATATACAAAACCTAGCTCTTTTGAATCTTTGATACATTCCTAGAAGAAAAGAAAAAAATATAGATAAACAAAGCAAAAAAAAA
Organism: Sequoia sempervirens; assembly: GCA_007258455.2. Lineage (NCBI taxonomy): Eukaryota > Viridiplantae > Streptophyta > Pinopsida > Cupressales > Cupressaceae > Sequoia > Sequoia sempervirens. The sequence continues at coordinate 282,876,044 of VDFB02000008.1, read as the reverse complement.
TGTTTCTTGTTTGTAAAACAAAAATGGAGGAAAAAAATTGAAAGAAACTTACCTCTTTGCAAGAAATTCCTTCTATGATCTTCTTCGCAGCCAATAAACACTTGTAAATGCATAGGAATGACAATGCAATCGATGTAGAACCTTCACAGATCAATCTTCAACTCTCTTTGTTGATCCAATAGGCAAAAAGAATGTTCAACCTCTTGGAATGATATTTGTTGTTTGCAAAAGAAATGAAACAAATGGACTTGTTTTGGTGTTTAATATGTTTTGCAAGTCAATATTAGGGTTCATTAGGGTGCCCAATCAAATCAATTGACTAAAATAATTAAAAAAGTGTCCAACTTTGAAGCTAAAGGGACGGATTCCTCACAGATTCATCCATATCCGCCTGGATTTGTCTCAGGTTCACCCGCGTTCGCCCCAAGCAAACTGGGTGGCCTTTGGAAGCCGCCAACCCGAACCCACAAGCGAACCAAACCGATACCCAGATCCGGTTCAAACCAGACCAAGATCTGACCGGTTGCCAAAAGGATCCGGTTACACAGCTTTAAACCTATGCTCCCAAGGAACATGTCCCTTGCCCAAAATAAGCCCATCTGCTGTAAGGGACGTTTTAGGGATGCAGGGATGGGTAGGAAACATCCCTGCCCTGTCCCTTTTTTTTCAAAATTTTAGAAACATTCCCAAGACAAAAAAAAAATCAGGGTATGCCTGGGCACATTAGAGGATGGCTAGCTGTCCCCTTACATACCTAGGCACATTTTAGTTACTTTTTTTTTTTCTGAACTTACAACCTTTCAATGTGCTACCCCTCGACCCCCCTCCCCTCAAGCCCATTGGGGGTGTTGCCTTGAAACACCCACCAAACCATAAGTCTGACCAAGTAATAGACCAATGATTAAGCATGATCAAAAAATCTACAAAATACATATCCCCTTGTTGTAGATCTCTGCATCTTCATAGTCAAGGATTATTTTGTTTCGTACATTGGACAACTTGTTCAAAGATGGCATGCTACAGTCATTATACTGCTGAATACGAGTTAAGTCATAGTCGATAGAAAATACCACTTTCATAATGCAAAAATGTATCAATCATGCCCTACACAGGCAACTCATAGAACAATCCCCTCTATTTGTATCCCAGCTGAGGTCAAACTGGAACATAACCAGTTCTCTTTTTAATTTACTTTTCATCTTTGTTAATGAGTTTGACAACAAAACTTAGTCTTGAAGGCTTCAGGGATGCTTCAATAATAAATCCCTCACCTAATAGACACACCAGTCAAGCATGTCCTTATTAACTCATTCTCATATATATATAGAACATCATAATTCCTATTCAATTACTCATGTTCACAAAGGCTATATAATGTCTATGGCGAATGTCTGATCAATATTATCATATGGATATTTGAAATTTCCTTATATTTTAAAATTTTCCCTATTTTTTAATAGCATCCCCCTATCCCCTACCATCCATATCTTAGAAACTTGGGAGTGCATAGCTTTAAACACCAAAAGACTATATAAAGTGTTAAAATTGGGTAAAATACTGTATCAAGCATAGCTATAGTGTACCCAAATAGACAAGGAGGAATGCAAGTCAGTGGTGAAATTAATCAAAGCGATATACCTCAGTTGTGGCAATTAAGCCAAAGGTTATCCCAAAAAGGGAATTTCACCAAATTAAAAATATAGTAGCATTGGTTTCTACATGAAAAACAGATTTAATCTTAGATGATGCAAGCATCAATTTGAAATGGTAGTAGCCAGCAGTTTTGGCAAAGTTTCAAATAGACAAATAGTTGTTGGGTTTTACAATATTTCAAGCATTCTTTGCAAGATATACACTTGAGAAAAGGTGCTCGAAGAATGTTGTTTCTCGTTTTTGTTAACAAAATAAGCCAAGTTTTAAAGAAACCCAAAAAATTTCAAACAAGAAAATGCTCAAGGAAAGGGACCTGGTTGAGGGCATTACAAGGACTTTGCTGGACACCAAGTTGCCCAAAGTTGTTTACCCAGTAAAAACAATGGAGAACCAAAGTATTTAAAATAATCATTTGCCCAAATTCTTGACAAATATAGGATCAGAAAGCACACAAACGACAAAATTATACTGTGAATGGAAAGTAATAAACAATATAATTTCAAAGGTTAAAGAAAAATACATAACACACAAGCCTTTATATAAGGCTTTCATCCTCCAAGCACATAACTACCATACAGGGATTGACTATCTCCCAAATAACTACACAACAATACCAATAGACTACTAACATTCCATAACATAAACTAGCAAAAATAAAAACCAGAACATCTAGAGCATCCATCAATCTATAAAGGCTTTCATCCTCCAACCACCTAACTACCATACAGGAATTAACAATCTCCCGAATAACTACCCAAAAATACTAATAAACTCTGATATTACATAACATGAACTAACAAAAATAAAAATCAGATCATATAGAGCATTCATCACTCTTAACTCACCATGCCTCTCCATTAACTCTGACTCCTGTCTCCAAGTATTGATCAATTAATGCATGCCTCTCCATTAACTCTGACTCCTGTCTCCAAGTATTGATCAATTAATGTCAACACCTATATGCATCCTCCTGGTGCCTAGCCTTTTTCTCCATATTCCTCTATGAGAAACACCACTCAGTCATGTACATCCAATGCCTTGTTTCATTGCCTCCTGTAGTCTGAAGATCCATTGCCTCTTCCTGATACTACTTAACATGACCAGCTGCCCATCACAGCATGCCTCTAACCATTTGTACCACATGCAGTATGCCCAAGATACATCATTTCCAAACTACAGTGAATGGTGGCTCTCCTATACCACAGCCCTTTGGTGTATCCACAACAGATGCCCAACTGCCTAACCACACACACATCAGCTGGCCACACTTTGCATCTCTGACATAGGCAACACAGATCAGAAGTACAAACACTTACCAAATTATCATAAAGAACTACCTTACCCCTATCAAACAGGAGGTGGAAACAAAACAGCATAAATCCACCAAACTAGTGCTCCTCATCAACACTCAAATAAAGTGAAACCAAAACTGAAACACGACACTAAAAACTACAGTAGCAATGCCATACTGAAACTAGTAAAATGCAACTACTCCTACCAAAAATGCTACACAAGATCTCTGAGTGAATAGCTAACCCAAGATGGGAATGATCCTCCATCCTTCAGTGGATCCTTCAACCTCCACTAAACCCTCTTAAGGCTCTATTAGCCAATAACATATAAGTCTTCTAAAGCCCAATTAGTACAACATCCAAATTTTTGGCCTTAGTGGATGACATGCATATGGCATGCCCATGCAACAAAGAAGGGTGTTAGTTTCAGCCAAAAAATGCACCTATTTACAAAACTAAATGTCTCTCCCAAATATTTGCAAGAATTAATTAACTTAAACACGGGATTCTGAAATGAACAAATAAGGCTTCCATGGATCCAGTATCATTTAAAAAACTACAGATTGACCGATTACATGCTTAGGTGGACATAGACAAAAAACAAGATACAAAACGTTTGTGGTGTAAGGCCTGAACTATAAATGACACAAAATTGAAAAAAAAGGGCACTTGAGATGATTGGAACTCTCAACCTCTACTTAAATCATTATCAAGCACCTTTAGACCAACTCACCCACCAATCTATATTTTAAGAGACTCAAACTTGCTTTTTCAAAGGTACTTGTTCCAATAAGCCAAAATAAAAACTAAAGACACTCTTTGCAAAAGGCAAATTCGCAGTAAACCCAGACACATAAGCATGCCTTCTATGCTGAGACCACAGTTTCATAAGATGAAAGCATGATGTGGATCCTTAAGCACATGTCCAGATTTGTCTCGAACTCTATTACATCAACATTCAAAGCACTGTCAATGCAGAGAGAAGTCAGTGAAGAAATCACTTGTAACACTAGGCAATTCAAATTTGTGTAGATCGGCGCTCAATGTCCAGTGAATGGAAGAAAATATTATAGATGGCTTCATTTTCTAGAAGCATGGACGTAAGCTTTAAGGACCACTGGCTGCACAATACTGGGCTTTGTCAATTCCACTGACATTCACAGCAAACAATTTTGTTTATGCTTCAGAAGCACTCAAGACAGACTCTCACTGGCTCTCAAGCAATAGGCACCAGCACATTGCAAGCTTGGATTTTGTGGAAATGATCTCATTACCAGTCTTCCTCGTTCTGCTTAATTCCCATTTCAGAAGAAGGAAAACTATTGGCTATTGCTTGGTCATCTGTTTCTAAACAACATGCAGAAATGATCTAGAAAGTATGTCCATACAAATTCCCCTTCAAACACTATTCAAACCAAACTGAAAAATGTTGCTCAAGAGAAGAAAACATGCATGGAAAGGTCAGTCACAAAAGCCAATAACAAAGATGTGATAGCTTTGACACATGTACTCTTTGATCCTCAGATTAAAGGCCAATCTAGGACTCATAGTTGAAGGATACCAAAATAAAGTCGGATAGGAAGTTCTGCTTCTATTGTTGAAACTTGAAGTTACTACAAAGGATTAAAGGGATGTTAGTGGTCATGGCACTCGTACAGCTAGTGATATGCCTTCCAGTTTCCCAAGCTATGCAGCCATCCCAAAGCACAAGCCATACATCCTGAAGTTATCTTATCACACAAACTCATAGCCAACCTTGAAGAGTATCAAATGGAGAAACTTATTGCATGTAAAGACTACAAAAATCCTATGAAAAGTTTGGTTCTTCTTGGACTTGACTTTCAATATTTCCTTGGTCCGAATACTAGCAAGCCATGGTTGTTGTCATCATTGGTGTGTGGTGAATGATATAAAGCCCTTTATTGAAAAAATAGACAAGTACAATTTTTCTTTCAGCTGTGTAGGACATCAAAGCAATATGGCTAAGCACTCAACCCCTTGGATCTAACAGGAATCAGGATGCACAGTTATGTTTGATGGTTGAAATAACATTATTATTATTATTTCTTATTAACCATTTGTTTGGAAAGGTGTTCCCTAGATTTTTTTATATTGCAAATCAAGTACAAAAAAATTAGCAAAGAATATAAGAAATACTAAGAGGAAAGATGGTATACATCACAAAATTAGATATGCTCTGTAAGGAAGCTTCTACAAACAACAATCATCCTCCCAACAATTCCAAGGCTCTATCTTTATGAAATTAGGTGAAACCATACCTCATTCATCTCTTTCCTGATTAAAATTTCTTATTCCTACTTTCAAGTTTTTTGTTTCCAATATTACTAATTTAATAATCTCAGCTCAAAGTGTGTTGAAATAGGTCAGATTCAATGTTCTTTCATGCACATTTAAATGCCTTTCATTTGATCTTCCATTTTAGTGAACCTTACTTTTGTATATTTCCACTTCAAAGTTTCACATCTTAAAACAATCCCATCAAAATGATGTTTAGTTAGACTAGATATTTCATTTTTATCTCATATTTGTTTTCTTTTGCTCCAACCATGGTGCTTAACTATCACCCCTCATAGCTCATCATTTGCTATCCTTTCTCTCCTAAGAAATAGACTCTGCCACATCTCTACTCTCTATCCATAAATCCCATCACTATAGTGTTTAGTTAGACTAGTTATTTCATTATTTGGCTCATATTTATTTTCTTTTATTCCAAACCATAGTGCTTAATTACCCCCCTCGTAGCTCACCATTCACTATCCTTTCTCTCCTAAGAAATACTCTACTATATCTCTACTCTCTATACATAAGTCTTTTCTTGATGTCATTTTTTTGTCTACCTTTTCTATGCACATCTCATCATCCTTGAACACACAGTAGACTTTCTTGATCAATCACTATCCCTCCCTATTGATCATATCCAATCTAGTCTATCTCACTACCCCCACTTTCACTTATTTTCTCAGAACCATATGATTTAAAGTCTCTTAGTTCTTCTACATTCATTTTACCATAGCCAATCCTTCTTCACCACCCTCTCCTATTTCACTTCCTCATGTTCTAGACGATGATTCTAACCCTATTTTTACACATGAATCTTCACCTATTGACCATGATAGTGAGCTATGTTACTATATTCCCCTCTCACCTACTTCATCTTGTCTTGATGTATCGCAAGAAGAATCTTATATTTCCTTTGACAATCTAACTTTTGATCCTTGTAGTGATTCTTTCTCTAGCGATAATATAATCCATGGCTCACATAATAATTATCCACATAATGGTATTTCTTCCCCTTTAATTGTCCTACTTATTACCATTCTTATGTTTCTAACACCCCTATAAAAAACATCAACCTTGAAGACGTCATTCCATATGACCATTCTCTCGCATCATTTAGATGAGCCACATATTGACATTGACATAGCTACTTAGAATTCCCACTTAACGCTCTAGGTGTTCTCAACCCCTTGATTCACCTTTTGAACCTCCTACGCTTCCTACATTACTTGATACATCTTATGAGTTTCCACATCCTTATGATGTTTATTGCTTCACTCTTTGCACCCAAACACCTCTACCCACCCCTTGATTTCCCCCTTCCACCTTCTTATAATTCTTCACTGCCTTCTTCCCCCATTACACCAAGCCCACATCATTTTCACTTGAACATGAAAACGGTTGTTTTTAATACATGTCATAGCCATGACATCGATGATTTCTTGGATAACACATAAGATGCATGTTATGAAGAAGATTTGAAGGTGTCTTTTCCTCTTAATATTGATTATACTTTGTATGATGTACCTTCTTCTTCTCTCTACACCTATGCCATTGTCTAATGGAATGAATTCTAAATTTAATGAGCAATTCTAAGGATTATGTGAATGAATTTTTTGGTGCTGAAGTTATTATGATTTATTTATTTCCTTATCTCTTAAATGATAGAATGTTTAGTCAATTTCATGAGATTCTATGTATAGTTATTGTTCATCCTCCACATCTTTCTTCCATTTCTCCTCTCACACACTATGTCCACTTCACATCCTACACCCAGAACTTTAACACCTATCTCTCATATGCTACCATCTTTTTCTCCTCTTAATGTTACACCACCTCCCTCAACTTTGCAAACTATAATTCCTATCCCACAAGAGCCTTTACCTTCTACTCATTGTAAGCCATATCTTTCTTCCACTCTTACAGCTACCTATGCTTATGACACATTCTATCCACCTCATCCTGATGTTGCATCTTATAGTTAAAAGGATATTTATCTTTCTTCTACTCCTGATTAGACATTTATTTACTAAAATTAAGGAGATAGAAGTGCATTGAAAGAACCTCCCATCTCACCCTCCTTATTTGACCACTTTATGAATAGTGTCTCCCCTTTATCTTCAATTCTTACATAGCTATCTCGTACTGGCATGGCCTTAGTAAATTTTGATCAGTACAATAGCAATGGAGACCCAATTCAACATGTTTGCAATTCTAAATCCTATGTTCAACTATTACCTTTGATGCTCCTATTCGAACCAAACACTTCCCTAGAACATTAATAGATCATGCACTAGATTGATTCTACACTACACTTCACCTGCTAGCTTCATGCATTCCTTTGTTGACCTCATGTGTGTGCCTTTACTCTATATTACCAATTCCACATCAAACCAAAACTTTCTCTTCTACAACTTCTTGTGCCTTCCACACACATGCCCTATTTTGCTTTTGGCAAAATGTGGACCCCCTTTTTTTTTCTTTTGTTTAAATTAAGATTTTCGGTTCCCCTAGTTTTCCTTTAACTCCCCTTAGTCTTAGAGAATGTTCTTTAAAGACAAATGATGGTTAGGATGATGAGCATACAATTATACTGAGAGGGGACGGGTTGGGGGGCGAGGAGGGAGGCGTGAATCAGTATAATACAATCTTTTACCTTTTAAAACTCAATCGACCACAACAATAACAACCATGCAAGATCTAACAATTAAGAGCACACTAAGAAAACCAAATTTACATGGAAACCCTTGCAGGAGAAAACCACAACAAAATGATGCTATATATAAAACTTTTTACAATCTTTGTAGGCACCAACCTACAAGAGACACCAATCCCCTCTTATACAATTTGTGAGCACCAACCCACTAGAGACACCAATCCCCACAACTGAGCACCAACTCAGAAAGAGGCACCAATCTCTTTGAATACAAGGGACCCACCTCCAATACAATAATATCCTTGTCTTCTTGATGACTTTCCTTCACCAATCTGTTGTATAGATCTGCTATACTTCTGCTCATTAGTCCAGTTCTGCTCCTCTTGAGTAATTTTGTGCTCTTGAAATAATCTTTTACTCTTCAAATCTGCTAGTGCTGTATGATCTGACTTTTATTTTTTACACACCATCAACTACCTTGAAGTAAAGATTGGAATCTACATCATTCTTGGAGAATCCCAAGCTCATCAAATATTTATCAATCTTTTCATACCATGCACGACGTGCTTGCTTAAGGCCGTACAATGCCTTCTTCAATCTGCATACATGAGACTCCTTCCCATGAATCACAAAACCATCTAGCTGCTCAATGTACACTTCTTCTTCAATCACACCATTAAGAAATGCAGTCTTTACATCCATTTGATGTAACTTCCAACCTTTAGCGGATACAATTGCAATAATTGTCCTGATAGAAGTGTAACGAGCAACAAGAGCAAATGTTTCCTCATAATCTATTCCCTCCTCCTGAGAGAAGCCTCTTGCCACAAATCTTGCCTTGTGTTTCTCAATGCTACCATCAGCTGCATGCTTTATTTTGTAGAGCCATTTGGAAGACACAACTAATTTCCCTTCAAGTCTTGGAACAACATCCCATACATCATTCTTGATGATAGACTGATATTCTTTTGTCATTGCATCTCTCCATACCTGCTGGTTGGATGCTTCCTCAAAACTGAAAGGCTCAAAATCAATGATGTGACTCATCAATGCCACATAACCTGGAAACTTCTGCGGTCTCTTGCTTTCTCTAAAGGTGCCTCGAGGAGCTGCATACTGTTTTGCCTCTTGCATAGTTTGTCAAGCCCATAGAGGCCTCTTCCGGCCTATTGCAATGTCTCTAGGCCCATCAGTTGGCTCCATAGGATCAACTGGATCAATAGACTCGGTCGGTTCGTTGGACTCCCTCTGAATGTCAAGAGTATGATCAAGAGATGTGTCCATATCCTGAGAAGCCTCCTGCTCTTCACTATCTATCTCCATGTAAGACCCTTTAGATCTTTTGAATGCCACTTCCTCTTCGAAGGAGACATCCCTGCTGATCTCAATCCATTTCTGCCCTGGAATATAGACCCTGGAGGCCTTTGAAGACTCACTGTACCCCACGAATATACCCTTCTTGCCTGAAGATTCTAGCTTTGATCTTTTATCCTTAGGCACATGAATGTAAACAAGACAACCAAAATTCTTAAATGACTAACCTCAAGTTTCACACCTGTGAAGGCCTCTTTAGGAGTCATGTTTCCCAATATTCGATGAGTGCTTCGGTTCTGAACATACACGATGGTTCTGGAAGCTTCTGCCCATAGGAAAGTCTGTAGATCCTGATCATGAATCATAGCCTTGGCTGCCTCAACTATGGATTTGTTCTTTCTTTTGGCAACTCCATTTTGCTGAGGGTTGTACGGAACACAGAACTCCCTCTTGATCCCTGCCTCAATGCAAAAATTATGAAAGCCTCCAGAAGTGTATTCTCCTCCATTATCAAATCTCAGAACCTTAATCCTTTTCCCGGACATGTTTTCAACTTGAGCCTTGAATTCTTTGAATCTATCAAGTACTTCTTCAGACTCCTTAGATTTCAAAAAATAAATCCAAGTCTTTCGCGAATAGTCATCAATGAAAATCACATAATACCAAAATCCACTCAAAGATGCCACAGACATTGGTCCACATAAATCAGAATGAACAAGATCTAAAATTCCTTTTGATCTACTGTCACTACTATGAAAGGGACTCTTGATATTCTTACCAAGTGCACATCCTCTGCAAATTCCATTGTGCTCCAGACTGAGCTTTGGTAGACTATGTTGTACCCAAAACCAAAATTTTTGCTTCACTAAGGCATTTTGCTTAATTGAGTCTTAATCTTGTTAAAGTGATGTCAGAAGGTCATTTTTGGGCTTTTTAAATATGGAGTTGGTGTCAGTTTCATGTCAGTCGGTTACTGAAGAAATTCAAGAAAAATGAAAATCTAAAGGAAAATCATCAAAATTTTCTATCTTTGAAGAGGGGAGCACATTTTCAAAAGGGTGCCCTATCTTTTAGGGGCTCAGATCCTGTTTTTAGGGTTTGTCACCTCCAACAGGCATTTGTCCAGCATCACGTCAACTTCGCAACGGGCTATTAGGCTTGTCAAACGAACCTGTTTCGTGCAAGTTACGGAAGATATAGCGCAAAACGAGAGGAAAGCGAGAATTGGCTAACACTGGAGAAAAGAGCAGCTTTTGAGAAAGGCGCTCATCTTTTTGAGGTGTTAAATGAAGGTTTTTGGCTAAATGCCACCCAGGATGTTTATCTCACATTTGTTCAAGCTTCGCGATGCATCCGTCAGTGGGTGAATCTGAGTTGCAGAGGTGTCTGAACCAGAGGTCAAACATAGGGTTAAATCTTAGTCAAAATATCAAGGAAAAAGAAAAAGAGCACTTTTTCAGAAAGGCGCCTGAGCTTTTGAAGCCTTCAATGCTTTCTTTTTGATGATCTCAGATATTCAGTTTCTCCGTGTTACATTCGGCTTTCCGTTGCCTGTCTCCGTCAGGTCAGAAGATGTCTCAGCAGCTTGCAGTCAGAGTTCTAGTGTTATTTTGGTCAGTTCCAGAAATGGCTAAGTCTGGGGAGAAAAGAGCAACTTTTCAAAAAGGCGCCCTTGATTTTCACCTCTCAAATGATGTTTTCTGGAGAAATGTGCCTTTGCAGCTGTCATGCAGAATGAGGTCAGCTCCGCAGTGAACCTGTGATCCAGTCCTGAAAATTGGTCAATTAGAAGTTATGAAGGATTTATTTTTCCCTTCGTACGAGATTGAGATGAGAAAATTTGACTAAGTCTGAGAAAAAGCGCAGCTTTTGAAAAAGGCGCTTGGATTTTTGAGCCTTCAGATCTTAGTTTTATGATGTTCAGTCTCAAGGTATCTTTTGATCAGTTATTGTCCAGCTCTGCGATGCCCCTGTCAGCCAGCCAGTTGGTGGAGTCAATCAGCCAGTGTCAAAGGATGAACAGAGGTCTCGAAAGAGGTTTAAATCCAAATTTTCATCAAATTTGGCTAAGTCTGGAAAACGCCTTAAGAGGTCAAAGTTGAGTTTTCGAAAGAAGTTGACTGGTGCGCCCTAACTTGAGTTCTGACTTCAGTTAGACTGAACGATTTCTGGGTTGTCATCTCCAGTTCACATATTGGCATGTTGAGTGATCTTTCAGTTTGCATGTCGAGTTAACTAGTTTGCATGTCCAATTAACTTTGCATGTTGAGTTAACTTGTTTGCATGTTTACTTAACTGAAGTCTATACTTGAAAGTCAACTTGAGTTTGCATGCATGGCGCAATTAATTGAAATTGTGAGGATTTTGTGAAGTTGGCGATTCACTTTTGCCAACTGGAGTTTTAACTTCAGTCTTAAAAGGGACGCCATATTTAGAATTAAAGCATGAGTTTGAAGTTGGCGCTTCACTTCTTGATTGTCAACTGAAGTTCTGAAAAGGGACGCTTTAATTCTTAAGTATGAATTTTAAAGCAAGTGAAGTAAGGGCGAACTTAATATGAATTGTCAATTGAAGTCAAATTCGCATGGTGCTTTATTTAGTTTATTTTAGTTTCAGTTAACTAAAATTGGGGTCCAATCACAAGCCAAGCACATTTTTCAAGGTTTAGTGCCTTTGTGCGAATTTCAATGATGAAAATCTATTTATTCAAGCATTGGCGTCCATTATTTCTTCATCACAAGCTCTGAAGTATTCATTCTTCTTGAGCGAGCAGCAGCTTAAAGGTGCTACAGGTGTCAGAATTCAGCATTCTTCATAGCAACGGATTCAAATTGTTCAGAGGAAGAAGATTCAAGACTTTGTTTTCACTTTGCATGCAGGTGTCATCAAATTCCAAAAAGAGATTAGCGAATTCTATAGAAGCAGAGCAAACAAAACTTTCTATCTTCTGTCTTATTTCTTCTATTTCTCATCTTAGGTACTTTCTTCGCATGTCAAAGAAATTCAGCGTATTTTCAGAGTTTGATCATCTGGGTTCGCATACTTCAATATTTGCAACAAAACCCATGTCTTAGATTTTTTCGAGAAAATCGCCCCGTAGTCTTCATTTTGAAGCTCTGTGCTTTTTTCCGAGAATCTCTTTGCATGTGGACCTAAAACACATCTTTTCGAGAATCAAGCTATCTGGGTTGTCTTAGAATTTGATTCTACACAAAACCCACATTTCAGAAAAATTTCAAAAATTTCTTTCATCATAGGCTATTTTTAGCCTTGTCCAGAGATTTTCAGTTTTTCAAAAAGTTGTTAAAGTACATTCGACTTTACAGTCAAAAGTCTTCATTTTCAAAATGCAGTTCAATCTCATTGATTATAAGGCCAAATCAGCTCTTATGCATAATTTTGTCAAAACTTCAGATACAGACCTAAATCATGTTTATCCAGTGGTTAATTTGAGCAGTCTGGAGGGTGTTAGCAGCAATTCATTGAGAAATCTTGAGCGTTCCGGATTGCTGGCAGCGGCATCCATTCCTGTTACCACTTTTGATCTCGAGTTCGTTCTTGCTTGTATCAAGCATTATGACTCATCTTCATGACAAATCAGATCAGCTGATGGGAGGGTTGTTTGCAATCTCAAACCGAAGGATATAGAGAAATGTTTTGCTATTCCTCCTCGTTCAGATAACTTTACTGTGGTATTGAGGCCTATGAGAAGATATGGGATGGAGATCAACAACGTTCACAGAGAAAGGTGGCTCAGAAATGGCTGAAAGTTCAGAAGACTAACATGCCTAAAAAGGTTGGTCATGGTGAATTCAAGGACGAGGTTGCTGTTTTGATAACTTTGCTCAATCGAGTTACAGGTCAACAGGATGCTAGCACTTTTCGTTCATGGATGTTTTACCTTATTTCCAAAATTCTTGATGGCACAGAACATTTTGACTGGGCTATGTTGATTAGTGATTGCTTACATCAGCAGATTACTAATTTTCTCAAGTTTCATGAGTTTCATATGATATCTTACTTGGTCTACTTAGTTGCATTCCAAGGCAGCTACAAGCATCTAAAAACTAATGGCACTCTTGGTGTTCAACGTGTTCACGAGTATTATCCTCAGTTGGAGTTCTCTAAGTCTGAGCAAGACTTCCGAGCAGTGAATGATCACTTTTCTATGAGGACAGTTAGAGATCTTGACAATGAGATGCACATTCGTATTTCTGCCGAGGCAAAATCAGCAATGGAGACTTGGGCGGATTGGTTTATCCAGTTCCCTACATTCACATACATCCGGGTTTATGGATATGTTGGAGAGCCTTTGATGTTACCGAGGTATCCTTCAGACAAGATCATCTTCATGGAGTTTCTCAAATAGATGCAACATGTTCATTTCTTTCTTCGCAGTCGTCATAAGACTGCTACTAATTTTCCATTTGCATTGGGAATTTTCATATGCAATGCGGCAACAAATGCCAGGCTTATGTCAACCGAGATAGAAAGGTTCAAGTTTAAAACTCATACTGAGAGGCGTTCTTATGATCCTCTCGGTCATTATGTAGACAGGTTAGAGCGAGGGATTGCACATAAGCCGGCACTTGAAGATTTATGGGCTAATTGTGAAGATGAATTTGAGGTTCGTCGTCGTCACCATTGTAGACTTACTATTGGTCAGCTCTTTGATTACCTATCAGAAGATGTTGATGGTCTATCAGATGATGATGGAGAAGTTCTTCTCAATTCATATGTCAGAGATCAAATTGCTCGGCAACCACTTCGTTCACCAGATTGGTATGCTAAGGAGAATACTTCTATTGAGGAGGTTTCTAGATCGGTTATCAAGACCAGCAAGCTGTTCTTGGAGAGTAAACAAAAGCGAAAGTCAGTTCCTGTGACAGAGCCGCCAAAGGACTTTTCTTCATTGCCTTCTACTTCTAGGTCAAGACCTCGGGTCAAGGCTATTGTGATACCTCCTGAAGGAGTTAAACTCAGTGGAAATAGGGGGAAGAGAGCTACTGGTAAGAGGAAGCAAAAGTGAGTTGAAAATGTACCTGAGATTCCAGTGGAGACAGTCATTCAAGCTGAGCCTCACGTTTCACCCCCTAGTTCACCTCATGTGCAACCTATTGACATAGATTCGAAGCCTGCGATACCAATTCGAGTTGGATCGGAGACAACTGAACCACCACAGGTTGATACATCAGGGACAGTCTCTCCTCGAATTGATAATATTATTCAGTCTTGTTGGCTCGAGAGGTCTTTGGGGAGACAAAGGCGTGAACCTTCATATAACCTTGATTTATCTGAGTTCGATGAACCTTATCAGAGAAGGTCGAACAAGAAGATTAAGAAACAGGAGCATATTGAAAAGACTCCAGAATCAGAGATTGTTATAGACGTTGCTATTCCTCCAGAGGGTAAGAGCTTAGATGAAGTCGAAGTTGGTGACTTTACATTTACTAAGGCAAATCTTGGCAGAACCACTCGAGAGACAGACGTGAGCCTTCTTAAGATTGTCACCAATAATCTTGAAGAACGCATCACGAAGGATGGAGAGGATAAGGCATTGCTTAAGGCTGAAAATAGTCAACTTCGTCAGTATATCTCTGATCTTGTTCACGGAAATTCAAGTAGAGCGCCTGTTCTTCCTCATAATACACCTGCAGAACAACAAAAGCTGGATTAGTTAGTCAGTCATGGCAGACTTTTGGATAACTGGATTGAAGGCTTAGTCGTTACAGGTCAACGTCTTCTTGCGGATTTGTATCAGTTAAGGAATGATGCACATAAACTTCGTCAAGGTATTCAGTTGCTCGAGGTTTCAATTGCAGAGGATTTAGCCAAGGATCGTGTTCTTGTGTCCCAGTTGTCTGTTGCATACGATGCCTTGGAGATTGATGAAGATCAAGAGAAAGTTTTTACTTGGAGAGAGCAGCACCTTCTCAAAATGGAGATATGTGAAAAGATCTCTACCAAGTTGTTTTCACTGAAAGATGATGTAGTTGGAGCACTTGCACTTGTCAATGGTTTTGTTGTTCAGATTCCGTGTCATTATCTTCTTGAAGACGGCACGTATATTGAATTGGACAAAGTACAAGCTGAGTTCGAAAAGCTGATTCATGATAACCTTGAAGGAGAGCCTATGGCGGCTAAGCTAGAGAATATTTCAATCATTTCAGCTAGTTTCAGAAAGGCGATTGAAGATGTTAGAGAAGGCATGCATACAATCAAGGAAGGCAACAGAGAACTGAAGAGACAGATTATCGCTTTAGACAGTATCAAAGTGCCAGATGACAGAGAGATTGATGAGTTCTTGGTCAAAGTGTTAGACCGAGATGACATGGAGTGATCTGCCAGTTGGAACCTGCAGTTAATTTCGAGGGTTGAGTCATGAGTAGCAGTTAACTCGACTTTCAGTCTTGAGTTCACTCACTGATTTCACACATGCTTATCTCGTCCTTGGAATTATCTTCACAGGAGTTAGGGTTAGGGTTTCCAGTTAACTGAAGGTAGTGTCCAGTTAACTTTGCTTTAAATAAGGACGTGCATGCTTGCACATTGTCCATTTAGGTTAAATGTATCGGTTAACTGATGGTAGCTTTCCAGTTAACTGTATAGTTTACTTTATTAGGGTTTAGTAATAAATCTTGCATGCATTGCAGACTGTAGTTGACTCGAGGTGATTTTAGGGTTCCCTACACCTTTCGATGTCTATAAATAAGAGTTTTTCCTCATTTGTACATAACTTTTGCACAAGAGAGAAACATATGTTTCCCCTTGCCCTCAATATTGCTCTTTTTGTATCTGTTCATGCGCCTTTACTATTATGATGAATTGTTATGCCACATAGGGTTTCATGCAATTGTAATGGTGAATTCTTTCCATAGTTAGATCAAATCTGTTTTGTGTTCAATAAACTTGTTCAGATTGAGATGATAGTTGTGCCACCTTGCCTTCAAGTAGAGAATCTGCACTTGGTTATCGTATGTTGTTGTGAACAATAAACTTATTCGGATTGAGCTGATAGTCGTGCCACCTTGCCTTCAAGTAGAGAATCCGTATTCAGTTTATCGTGTGATGTTGTTACCAATAAACTTGTTTAGATTGAGCTGATAGATGTGCCACCTTGCCTTCAAGTTGAGAATCTATACTCGTTTATCGTTTGATAGTCAAACCTTGCTCTGTTTCCTCATGCTCTGTTTTCTTGAGGAGACTGGATAGAATTTAAGTAATTAAGTTTAGTTGTGGTTAGTAGTCTGCGAAACCAGAAAATACTCAGCTGCAACGTATATAGTTTTCGAGAAAGCCTTGTACCTCTACAGCTGAAGCAAAAAGACAGGATATAGTTTAGTTTATTTCCCTTTGCAAGTACTTTTGTCAAGCACAACGAGGGAGCTTCCCCTCCTAATTTGAAGAGCACTCATTGCGTAGTGTGCATAGCTGTCTGTACCAACTCTTACTCCAGAGGTGCTAGTTGTTACGCCAACAGACTAGTAACCACCTTCTCCATAGATGGAAGAGCTCTGAAGTGTAAGTGAGCAAGTCTTATGTGCCATAGCTCACTCGAACTGATAGAGTCGTGCAATAATGCCTGAACTGGACGAATAGAAAGTTTGTATAGGCTCTCTTGACGAACACCAATCACATGAGCTGATTTGATACTAGAGTTCTTAGGCCAAGCAAGAACTTTCCCTTCAGAAAAAGCAACCTGGTACCCTTTGTCCTCCAATGCTAAAATGGAGACAAGATTTCTTTTGATTCCTGGTACAAACAAGACATTAGTCAAATGAAGAGGGATGCCAGAATCTAGATGAAGAGAGGCGGTCCCAGCTCCTTTTACGAAATAACAAGAATCATCTCCAATTATCACTTGCAAGTTGATTTCTCTTTCTACCAAGTCCAAAAGATGTTCTCGATATCCTATAATGTGTCGTGAAGCACCACTATCAATCGACCAAGTATCACTGTCAATTGGAACATTGCTTGAAAGAGCGGAGATGAATAGAAATCCCCCTGAGTCGTCTCTAGATTCCTTTTGAGGTGACACGTCATCAACATCTGCAGTAGAAGCATGTTGTTTTGGTTTTGATATGCAATCTCAAGCATAGTGACCATACTTGTCACACCTGAAACACTGAATGTGAGAGAAGTCCTTCTTTGGTTCTGGAACAGAATCTGATTTTTTGTCTCTATTCCTCTTGAAATTGCCTCTTCTCCCTTCTCTTCCTTTCCTTCTAGAAGCTTGAGCAGCAAGGACATGATTTTCTTCATTATGAGAGCTTCACCCATTTCCTCTTGCTGCCAATCTGGATTCCTCTTGAATGCAATCAGCTCGAAGACAATCAAACTTGGGCAACTTAGATCTCCCACTGATGCTTTGGATAAAGGGCTCCCAAGATTGAGGAAGACCATTCAGTGCTAACATAACCAGATCTCTATCTTCAACTATATCTCCAATAGTGCATAGCTGATCTCTCAAATCAGAAATCTTCATGAAGAAAGAAATGACTAAATCTCCTTTAGCCATTTTTACATGATGGAGTTGTTGCCTTAAAGCAAGGGCTCTGCTGGTATTGTTGATCTCATACAATCCTTGTAGAGCCTCGAACATTTCTTTGGCTGTCTTCATTTTGGAGATAATCGGAACTAGATGATCCTTCACAGAGTCTATCATGATCTTCCTAGCCTTCGTGCCATTTTTCTTCCATTGAGTTTTCTCTGCATCATCGGATGGTTCGGGCACATCACTCTCCACAAAATCTAGAAGATCATTTTCTTCTAAGGCAATGAGAACTTTGAATTTCCAAGAGTTGAAATTTGATGCACCATCAAGCCTATCTTTGACCTTGACTACGTTCACCATCTTCGATACTTTTATAGACTACCCTAGATAAGAAGATGACTTGACTGCCTAAACAAATCTGATCCGATCTTGCTTAAACCCGCTCTGATACCATGTTAGTTTTAGACCAGAAATGAAGATAAGCAGAAATACAAAACAATGAACAATAGAACACAGCAAAATACCCTGGGAAAACCCTCCTTCTCGAGGGAGAAAAACCCAGCAAAATATATCTCTTATATATTTCATACAATAATAGTGTAACCTTCTCCTTGATACAAATGAATGTAATTCTCCTTGAAATCTGATCTGCCGCTAAAGATGGCAATCTGTTGCTAAGTGCAAACTTCTCCTTGAAAGTGCGAATTAAATTGAGAATGAATTGATGATTGAATGAATGATCACCACCTTGTATATATACAAAACTAGGTGACTTTTCATCTAGGTCGGCCTCTTTGAAGCAATAAAAAAATAAAAAAATATCATTTACAAATCAAGGCCGACTTGCCTTGGGAATCATTTATTATTTTAAATTAAGAGAAAAATATCTCTCGCCGCTATAACATCAACACCGAAGTCTGAAGAAGCATCCCCTTCACAGCATATTGTGAGGTTGTGATGAAAAATGATCATAGGGGTAGGGACACTCACCCAAACAAAGATATACAAAGTAAAATAGGAAAACTGTCCATCCCTATCCTTGATGGGTCAAGAAAAATTACAGCCCATGCATGGTTACAAAAAATAGAAACCTACCTAACTCTTTGCCCCATGACAGAGAAAGATGCCATTACATTCGCAATACTACATCTAGAAGGGGGGCCACATGACTGGTGGCATCGTAGCCTAATTAACCAAGATCACAAAAATATCAAGGCCTATGAGGTCTTCAAGAAAAAACTCATTGAAAGGTTTGACCAAACTCATCCCCAAAAATACTTTAGGGAGCTAACCAAAATAAGACAAAGGGGGACCCGTGAAGAGTACATTACTGAATTCCAAAGACTAGCAGTCATGGTCCCAAGAATATCCGAGGATAGACTCACTTACCTTTTTATATAAGGGCTATCTAATGCCACTCGTGGCCCAGTAAGCGCCCTAGACCCCCCCACACTTCAAGAGACAATCCTCAAGGCTACTCGACTAGATACCGCCCAAGCAAGAGGAAAACCCTCCTCAAGTAAAACAACATCAAAGGACAAACACTTCCATGGTGTTGTGACCTTTTCACACATCGCCCCATCGCCGATGGGGACCCCCAGTTGTCTGCTTGTTTTTAGGGTTGTCTCCTTGCAACGGTTTCGTGAGGTCGCCTTATTGAGAGTTTCAAGTCAGTTTGCCGAGAGTTACCCGAGCCAAGTCAATAATCCATGCTTGAATCAATGCATAGACGTCATGGAAGCGCTCAGAAGACCCAGGAAACGAAGATCGCCTGTGAATTTGGCCAATTTTGAGACTTCCTACTTTTTAGGAAATTTTGCTTTTTCGTTTTTTCATTTTTGGCATTTTTGGACCAAATAGGGTTCCCTATTTTTTAGGGTTTTGCTTTTTCTATTTTTAGAAAGTTTCTATATTTGGAAAGGTCTCGAATTCCAAAAATCCACTCAGAAGTTCGAAAAACTCGATAGAACTCTCAGAAAAACAGCCTAAAAATCGAAAAATCACTTGAAAAATCAAAGAAAAAAATCGAAAAATCATTGAAAATCTGGAAAAGCAAGCAAAAAAGCATGAAAAATCAGTAAAAAGGCATGAGAAAATCAGACTGAAAAGTATCAGATTCTGGAAAAATCAGTCCAAAATCAATCAGATCTGAAGCAAAATCACAGAAAAATCAACTCAAAAAGAATGGAATTCATGAGAAATCTGGTTAAGTCTGAAGAAATTCGCCACAAAGAAGATGGTCCTTGAAATGCGGGACGAAGGAAGGAATGTCTGGAAGCTTGTGAAGTCCGCCAGCTTGAAGGAAGGAATGTCCAAGACTCTCTAAAGTCCGCCTTGCAATGTCCTAGCCTCCTCCAAAGTCCGCCAGCCTCAAGAAGGAAGTGTCAAAGACTCTCTAAAGTCCGCCATGCTTGTCCAAAGAAGTTAGGAAGTCCGCCATACACTTGAAAGGAAGTGCCAAGAAGTTAGAAAGTCCGCCTTGACTTGGAAGAGGTTGGCAAGAGGTCAAAGAAGTCCGCCATACACTTGCCAATAGGTTGGAAAGTCTGCCTAGGCACATGGGAGAGAAAAAAATCAAAAATTTCACTAAGTATTGGTGCCTAGTAAGGAAAATTTCGAAAATTTGCCTAAGTGTTAGAGCCTAAAAAGGTGGAGAATCGAAATTTTGGCCAAGTGTTGTGACATTTTCAAGAGATAAAGTGTTAAGGAAAGTGCTAAAAGGTTTGGAAGTCCGCCATGTTCAAAGAGATGATGTCCAAGACCATAGCAAGTCCGCCCTCACCTTGTCCAAGTGCTTGGAAAGTCCGCCATGGTCTATGAAAGGGAAAAATTACAATTTTTGCTAAGTGTTTGGTGCCTAGTCAAGAGAAATTCGAAAATTTGCCTAAGTATAGAGGCCTAAAGGATGAAAAATTGAGATTTTTGGCTAAGTGTTATGACATTTTCAAGAGGAAAAGTGTTAGAGTTTGAAAGGAGAGTGCTAAAGAAAATTCGCTATGGCATGTGGAAAGTGGAAAAGACTTTGGGAAGTCCGCCTAGGCCAAGGTGAAGAAGAAAATGAAGTGCCTATCATGAGGAGAGAAGAGAAAATTAAATTTTTGCCTAAGTATGGATGTCTAGAGAAAATTGACAAATTTAGCCAGAGAGAAAGGCACAAGGCAAAGAGGTATGAAAGTTCGCCCTTGGCTAAGGGAGATAGAAATTTGTCAAGCGTCAAGGAAATTTGCCTGACAAAGACATCCGGACAAGGATTTTGTCTAGAAAAATTCGTCTGAGCAAGGAAAAAATTGACTTTGGCAGAAGAAAATAAGCTCAATGCAATTAAAAAGTTCGCCATGGCAAGGAAAAATAAGGATCCGGCATAACATTTATCAACGGAATGGCTAAAATTTTGATTTGGCTAGATGAAATTGGGAATAAAATCGGAAAATAAACTTATGGCCAAAGAAAACGAAGAGAAAATCAAAATAGCCATGGGTCCAAAACGAACGGGTTGGAATAAATTAAAATATTTTAATATTTTAATAATTTATTTCCACTACTCAGAAATTTAAATGACCTTGGACAAAATAAAGTTTGCCAGAGATGTTTCGGAAGAAAATAATTTGTGCCGGCCAAAGATAAAATCCAACAGGAAAAATTAAATTCGCCATGATTTTTGAAACTTGAAAGGTCGAATTTAATTAAATATTTAATGTTTTCTTTCAAAATTCGAAAAAATCAAAGATAAACATTAAGCAAAAAATCAAATTTTTGAAGATCAATGAGATTTGCCTGGATAAGCTCGAGACGGATTATTTTCGAAAAATAAAGGAAACTTGCCTGTTTGAACAAATAAAAACAAATCAAGATCAAGAGAAGAAAAGGCAGTTGCTAAAATGAATTAAACTTTTCAGCATTATAATGAGTTTCAGCAACTCATTTTTTCACAGGCATAGCTGAAGAGGAATTTTCTCTCTCTCGAAATTATCAGGCAGTTGATTGTCCAGAAGGCAAGATCGAATTTTCCAGAGGGAGAAGTAATGTTATGCTGAGGAAGAATTTTCGCGGGAAAGGAAAAGATTTATTGGCTGAAAGTCGAATTCTTCTGTGCAAGAGGGGCGCACTTCATCACTTGTTTTTTTTGAGTAAATTATCAGAGTTAAATCTGATTTGCAGCCGGCAGTCTTTTTCTGAGGTTTGACGTTCAGTCAAGTAGATTCACCATTCTTCTTCTGTCTTTTCATCTTGGCAAAAGTTCTGGCCAAAATTTTAACTTCGTCCATTTACTTTCAGCTTGCTTTTTCGCAGCAATTTAATTATTTAACTAGCTGAAAGTAAATTTTCGAGCCCAAGGCATGAGAATAAATTATTTGAAAAAGTCTTTGTATTAATGTTAATCTTTTGGACTGCAGGTTGACGACTACGGCAGGCAAACCATCAAAGAAGGCGAAAATGAAGTTCGCCAGCAAAGGTGCCCAGCGGGAGACTAAAATCAATTCAAAATGGAAGAATGTCATAGACACCGATCTGGGACACATCGACTTCGAAGAATTTAAGAAAAGAATGTATGGACAGAATGGACTTCCGACACCGATAGCCAGACAGATAGTAAGAAATGGAATATTTCAGGCAGCTGGATTCCCGCCTGCGATGGATTGTGCAGAATTGATGGTGGAGTGTGCTATCAACTATGATGCTCAGAAGAGGCAGATCATTGCACATGACGGCAGAATTTTGGCACACTTGAGCGAGGTGGCAATCCAGGAAACCTTCGGCATCCCAGAACATTCACGGACGGTCTATAAGACCAAGGAAGAAGCCAAGAAGTTATATGACAGCCAACCAGACTTGTGCGCCACAACGGTTAACAAGGCATGGTTGGACAAACCTAAGCCATCAATAAAGAAGATGCCCAAGAGACCCCGCCGGACAGACTTCAAAGAAGATTTTGTGGACATCATCTTGATGCTGAACAGAGTAGCCGACAACCCTCAGGGTACATTCTTTGAGAGCTGGATGTATTACTTCATAGACGAAATCACTTATGGCGTAAAGATGTTCAACTGGTGACGGATGATAAGTGACAATCTCCACGAGCAATTGATCAATCTGGAAGAGACTAAGTCTTTTCACATGAGCTCGTATATTGTCTACTTGTTGGCCAGATCATATAAGTATCCAGGACTGATTTGCAAGGGCAAAGTTGGCAGCGGGGAAAACGAGCTCAGACCTTACGACTGCTACCCACAACTCCAGTTGAAGGAGAAGTCTCATTTCAGAAGGGTGCATGATGCCTTCCTAATGCATATTACCAAAACACTTCAAGGAGGAGTGCATCAGAGGCTGAGTCATGAGGCGAAAAGTCTAATCAGTAAATACGGATCTTGGTTCATCCAGTTCCCGAAATTTATGTATGTCAGGATCCAGGGATTTACTAGAAATCCCTATAAATTGCCCATTTATCCAACAAATCGGATGATTTTGCTCGAGTTCCTAAGGCAGTTAGAGGAGTATCAAAATATCCAAAGGCCGACCAAGAAAGCATCTGTTACATTCCCATTTTTCATCGGGAATATGTTGGAGTCCTGTCCATTAGCGCAGGCAGCTAAGAGTGCAAGGTTGGAGATTCAGTGGTATCCATTTACAGCCTACAAGTCCAGGGTCAATTTGACCCATATCATAATATTCGGACAGTAGAGGGAAGAAGATACAAGCACAAAGTGGAGTTGGAAGACTTTTGGGCAAATGTTGCCGATGAATATGAAGTTAGAAAAAGATTATGGTCCAGAATGCCAGTTGACTTCATGAGGGCAATTGAGTTTTGTCGGGTGCTTGACCAGTTGCAGGACGATGGGAACTACATCTAGCCACGCTTCAAGGAGAGTCGATCTCTTCCTCCCGTGAGATGGTCAGAACCTGAGCATGCGGACTTAGCAACATTAATGAGGCCAATAGTCAAGTACTCTCAGTGGTGGGTTGACCACCATGCCCAGGAGATGAGACATAAAAGAATAACGCTCACGTATGATCTACTGAGCGAGTCAGAATCGTATTCTTCTAATGCCGGTGCATCCCATCAGGATTTGGTTGAGATTGGAGAGAAAAGGAAGGAAATAGTCCCAAGTACAGAGCCTACTTCCAAAAGACATAAGGGAGAACCGTCTCGTTCAGCAGCATCTCGAAATATTGACGAGCTGGTGGCTACCATAGATGAGTCCTTGGTGGAAATACTCGTACCTCCTACAGTTCAGGAAGAGAACGATGAACCTATTCAGATGGATGATGAGGAGCCTTCGTCACCTACAGGCACGGAAATACTTGGTTCAGACAATGAGATAGAAGTTCGAAATAATGACTTCAAGGAGGGAATGATTTCTGCCCTCAGAAAAGTTGTGGATGTTCCGAATGAAGAAGAGGTTCAGGTAGAAGATGGAATTGAGTAGCCGACCATTCCAGATTGGCTGATAGAGAGGATGAAGATTCAAGTACCTGCAGAAGCTCAAGAGGAGGATGATACTGCCGATTTCTTGGCAAGGTTGGAGCAAGTTGCAATCAAGAAGCCTGCCGAGAAATTCTCTACCATTCAAAGGGACAAGACAGGCAACCGTTCCGTACACATTGCAGTACCCACGATGGACAAGCCACAAGACGAGATTACTCCTCAAGAGTATGCCATAACCACTGTAGATCTTGGCCCAACCTCAGAAGGTCAAGAAGTGGAGGAATTAGATAATTCCGTCTCGACCATCAAAGTGAGATTGGAAAAAGAAGTGGCTAAGAAGAAAGAGTATAAAAAGGAGGTTGAACGCCTTAAGGAGTACATACAGCATTTGACCCAGCCACTTGATCAAGGTAATGCGGTAGCTCCTCCTCTCCTTAATCCTTCACAAGAGATGACCAAGGAGGTAGAGCACGGGATGGTGACAACCAAGGAAGCTCAGGACTGGATGGCGAGCGAAGGAACAAAAGCGGCCTTGTTCATGGAGAAACTGGCACTTGCTTATGGGCAAACCTCGTATTTTCTTTCCAGATTTGTTGATATGGCAGAAACATGGGAATGTATTCCAGATATGCAGGAGAGGCTTATTCCATGCCTCAGGCTATTGAAAGGCACTCCAAGAGAGGAGTTGGTTGACAGAAAGGTAATTGCTGCAGGAGCAGCATAGGATTTCCATCACTGGTTTTGGGCAATAACTATACGTAGAGAAGTTTTGGAGAGGGAAAAAGTGGATGGACTCAGAATTGAGGAGCAGGTAAAGGAAATTCGGGAGAAAATTCATATGACAGCTGCAGAGGTGTTTGATCAAGAGATTGTCCAAGAAAAGGACATGCAGCTAGAGGAGCTGAAATGAAAGGTTCAGGAGGTTTTCTTCTCGGCTACTGGACCACTTCTAAGACAGGATTTTGCGAGAGTAGCAAGTCTTTCAGCCATCCGGAATGATTTTGGGAAGCAGGAAGCGGATTGGGCAAATACCTTTGCCAAGTGTGCAGAAAACTTGGATGAACTTGAATTCCGGATCAGCATGCTGCCACCCGTCACGATGGAGGAGGTCATTGCAGTAGTGTCCAGGTTCGTCGAATGCAATGCTGCTCAGAAGGATAAGGACGCCTCTCCTTGATAATAGCTTCAACTGCCTCTTTACTGATAGTTTACTGATTGATGACTCATGTTGTTTTGGGCAACCCTAATTAGGGTTGAGTTGTAATAATCCTGGCCGTTGATATTGTTTTAATCTCGGCCCTTCATTTGATTTTTGAAACTCTATATAAACTGATGATCTCTCACTTTCATTTGTGTGGAGACAGAGTATGAGATTGTTGCATTGAGACTTTCGAATAATAAAAGCTCTTATGCATGATTTGCTTTGAATAACTTTTATTGTCAAATAGTAAGCAAGGTTGCATATCTTCTTCCGCCATAGATTAAAGTTAGAATTAAGCTAAATAGAATTTGCTTTGAAAGTTGGTTAAGTGAATGAGAGATTGATCGTATCGATTCAATGGTGAAGTATTGCTCATACTTTCTTCGAATGGATGATTTGCATTCGATGCGTAAAGTTAGCCTGAGCTTATAATCGTGGAAGCTTAACTTCAGCCTCATTCGAGGTTTGAAAATCATTATCACACCCCTTGAAGATTGCACCCACTTTGCGTATGTTGTCCTGCAGGAGGTGAAACAAAGTGCGGTTATTCCCTTTCGCCTAAATCTTTATTGTCTCTCAAATTCCTAGGCATAGAATAGATTCTTTGAACCCTTATCCTTTCGCCATTTTTTTTGAGATCCAAATTGAAGTCCTAATTGAGAAGCCTTTAATGATAAATCCGCCTAAGTCCCAAACTTGTGAAAAGTTCTTTAACGTAAGTCCCCTTGTTTATTACCAGCAAATCACAACGCCCATTGAGCTTATCCACACGTCAAGACCTGACAAAAGAAACCTTGGAATCGCCATATGATCTTCTCGCAATCTTAGCATATGCGGTGGTTTTTCAAGAGAGGATAGAGTGTCTTTGGACATTTTATTCTGTGTGTTCAGTGGATGATAAAATGTACACCAACACATGGGAAGGACAAACACAAAAGAACATTCCTCCCTTATAACGATTGAGAAGAACTTCGAAGGAAAGGTCTATGTTTTGACTGCCAAGGAAAATGGGAACCTAGTCATGTATGCAAACAAAAGGAAGGCCATGAGAAATGCTTTAAGTGCAATGAACCTTGGGGTCCAAGTCATGTTTGTGGTCAAAAGGATCTTAAGAAGAAATGCTTATGCTACTACTGCAAGGAAAAATGGGAACCAGGACATAGGTGTGGAAGAAGGAGTCGAGCTCGTGGGAAGGTAATGCTCCAAGAAACTGAAGGGGAGGAAAACCCGTGCAATAAGGCAAAATTTGATGAAAGTAATGAGGAAGGAGGAACCCTAGCTTGCATTTCAAAAGCATCCAAGCATCATCCTTTTAGGATCCAAGGAGTAATTAAAGGACAAAAGGTAACGGCTCTAGTAGATAGTGGGGCTACCCACAATTTTATTGATGAAAATTTGGTTAAAAAACTAGGGCTAGAAACAGAAGATTTCAAAGGATCCAATGTAACCTTGGCTGATGGATCCACCACTCCTAACAGGAAGAAAATCTCCCAACTTAACATTACCTTGGGAAGGTACCCAGTTAAAGACAAGTTCTACGTTGTGGATATGGGAGACACAGATGTGATCTTGGGCACCCCATAGATGCATTCCTTGGGTTGTTTTATCTTTGATCTCCCCAAGTTAGAGATATGCTTTGTACATGAAAGGAAGAGAGTTACTTTACATGGAATATCCAATGGATCCCTTAGGGTAATCTCATCAAAGAAGATGGAAAGAACCCTTAGACATGGCCAAGTTGAGTGGGTGGCTCAATGCTTAATCCTAGACAAAACAACTCCCAAGGAAAAGTCAGTCCACATAGACATACAACCAATCCTAAAAGGGCATAAAAAGGTCTTCAGTGACATTCCACCTGGTCTTCCCCCAAAAAGAGGTTTTGAACATTCCATCGAACTGGAAGAAGGAACAAACCAGTTGTTACCACCCCTTACCGCCATCCTCGCAAGTATAAGGAAGAGATTGAGAAAACCATAAAGGAGTTATTAGAGATGGGACACATTCAACCCTATTCCAGTCCCTTCGCCTCATCAGTTGTACTTTCAAAGAAGAAAGATGGCACTATGAGGATGTGCATCGACTACAGGGCTTTAAACCAACAAACAATAAAGAATAGGTACCCTATTCCCAGAGTTGATGAGCTTATTGACGAACTTCACGCGACAGTCTGTTTTTCAAAAATCAACCTAAGGTCAGGTTACCACCAAATCAGATTTAAGGGAGGAAGATATACCAAAGACAGCTTTTAGATGCCACTATGGGCATTTCGAATTTCTTGTCCTACCTTTCGGGTTAACTAATGCACCCGCCACCTTCCAATCCTGCATGAACCACATTTTCAGGAAGCAACTAAGGAAGTCTTTATTGGTTGTTTTTGATGACATACTAATCTATAGCAGAACATGGGAGGAACACTTAAAACATATAGATGAAGTGCTAGGTATACTCAAGGAACATTCTTTATTTTCCAAGTTGTCCAAATGTGAGTTTGGCATGGAGGAGATTCTATACTTGGGGCACAAAATCAGTGCCCAGGGAGTTAATGTAGATGAAGAAAAGATTGAGGCAATCCAAAACTGGCCAAAACCCAAGACTTTAACCCACCTTAGAGGATTCTTAGGACCATGCAGCTATTACAAAAGATTCATAAAAGGATTCTCAAGGCTAGCTGCACCACTCACTGACCTAACCAAGAAGGGAGTATTCTCTTGGAATGAGAAGGCACAAGTAGCATTTGAAAAACTAAAGGAAGCGATGAGTTCCTATCCTGTGTTAGCAATACCCGATTTCAACTCACCCTTTGAGTTATATTGTGACGCCTCAGGAGAAGGCATCGGGGCCGTATTGATGCAAGACAAGCACCCCATAGCTTTCAAAAGCAGGAAACTCAAGGATATAGAGAAAACATACTCAATTTATGATAAAGAAATGCTAGCCATTATGCATGCCATTGCAAAGTTTAGACAATACCTAATCTACGGGAGGTTTATTGTGAAAACAGACCACAACAGCCTTAGATTCTTCCTAAACCAAAAGGACTCAAACAACAGACAACAAAAATGGGTGAGTAAACTACAAGTATACAATTTTGACATTGAATATATGAAGGGTAAAAACAATATCGTAGACGATGCCCTATCACGAAGACCCCACCTTGGCTCAATGATAGCAATATCCACAAAGTGGAGAATGACTCTAATCATTGAGTATGCCAAAGACAAATTTTCAAGCGACCTAATGGAAGGGAAAGTACAAGACGAGAAATACCAAATCATGGACGACCTCATTCTTTACAAGGATAGAATTTATATCACTCTAGAGTCCAGGCTAAAGAAGGAGATTTTGAAAACTTATCATGACAATCCATTATCTGGACACTAGGGGTACTTCAAAACGTACAAACAAATCAGAGAAAGGTTCACATGGAAGGGACTCAAAGGAGATGTATTGAAACACACTAATGAGTGTATGGTATGCCAGAGGAATAAACAACACACATTTCCCGCAGGGCTACTTCAACTACTACCCATCCCTAACCAAAAGTGGGAGAGCATCTCTATGGATTTTATAATAGGACTACCTAAGGTACAAGGCAAAGATTGCATTTATGTGGTAGCAGATCGTCTCACCAAGTATGCACACTTTATAGCCATATCCACGGACTTTAGAGCCCCCCAAGTGGCCGAGGTATTCTTTATGGAGGTTTTCAAACTACACGGCCTCCCCTAAAATATCGTAAGTGATCAAGGCAGCCACTTCCTTAGCATATTTTGGAAAGAGTTGTTCAAATTATTAAGGACAGAATTAACCCCAAGTACTAGTTATCACCCGCAAATAGACGGACAAACATAAATCATCAACAAGTGGTTGGAAGGGTACTTGAGGAATTATGTCACCGGGGAACAGGGCAGATGGATTAAATGGTTACACTTGGGAGAATACTGTTACAACACCACCCACCATATGTCCATAGGGATGAGCCCTTTTCGAGCATTATACGGATACGAAGCCACATCCTTTGGTGATTTGATCCGAACAAAGAGTCGTGTACCAAGAGCCAAGGATCTCATACAGCAGAATTTCGACATCATGAATTCACTTAAGGATAACCTACATCATGCCCAAAATCAGCAAAAGATATATGCTGATAGGAAATGAACTGAACGGACATTCGAGATAGGAGACATGGTCTTTTTGAGACTACAACCATATAAACAGTCATCAATCAAAATCAGTGGAGCCGAGAAACTTAAGCCCCGGTTTTATGGATCGTACAAAATACTGAGGAAAATTGGAGAGGTGGCCTACGAATAGGAATTTCCCACAAACAGTAGAATTCACAACGTATTTCATGTGTCCTGCCTCAAAAAGGTGTTGGGGCAACACATCATTCCATGCCCCGAATTACCACCATTAGATGATGAAGGCAAACTGATCTTGGAACCCAAAACTATACTTAATGTGTGAGAAAAAAGATTAAGAAACAAGACTATTGAAGAGTACCTCGTCAAGTGGAAAGGACTTCCCACGAAGGATGCGACTTGGGAAGGGCCTGAGATATTTGATCATCCTAATTTAAAGTTGCTTGGGGACAAGCAAATTTAGGAGGGGAGGACTGTCATGTCCCGGGGGGATGGCAGCCTCAAATACATCAAAATACAAATATTTGAAGTTTAAACATGAGCAAATACTATTTAAGTATAATTATACTATGATTACCAATTTTACCATTATTCTTTCAAGCATGATGAGATTCAAATAATGACGATATATGCAATTTATAGAATAAACACCCTACAGGTCCAAAGGAAGCCGACCTATAAAATCAACGACTAACAAATTAAGCGACTAATAAATTAATTAATTAAAGGTCGGTCCTAAAGGGAAGCCGACCTATGTATGCACCGGTTCAAGTAAACAAAGGGACGCCTCTATAAAGAGACACGTCCACCACAGCAAGGATAAATGAGGGGTCGGGGGAAGGTTGAGGCCATCGATACAAAGAATTAAAGGAAAAAGATCACACTTCTGCACTCGGACAGCACTGAAGGAAATCACAATTCTGACTGAGACTCTAACATCAGCAAACAGAGGGGCCTACTCGCTCTAGGAACATCCCCAAAACCAAGGCGATCACTTGAAATCGATAAATTAGGGCAGATTTAGGGTTATCCCAAAAAGGGGACATTACATTCCGGATGCTACAACTTTAAACCTAAAAATTGGTAGTCCTTCCCAATCCCACATTTTGTCAAAAAGTTATAAATTTGATACACATGGATGTTTGCAAAATTAGTGTTTATTGTCGAACTTCCATCCTAAGTTCCTATATCTAGTACTCGATCAATTTTCCACAATTGAGTTATAACTACATTTTACTTCAGATATTGGATTTTTGTGAAAATTTATTAGATTGAAGGTCCTAATGAAAAGATCTAAAGTCTACATCTCTAGAGAATCCGCTCATAAAAGTTAAGAAAAGATGAAACATAGAGTGCGGGATTATGACAAACTTAAGGACATTTGATGATCAAAACCTAGCCCTCCCGTCCTATTCCACCCTCCTAAAAAATTTGGAGTTTAAAGCATCACAAGATTGCAAAGTTTGACCCAACTATTGGATGTGCTTCTCAAAACTTTCTAAAGTCTAGTACTCCATGGAATTCTCACGTTCTTTCCCAAAGCAATGTCAACACTTTATGGAGTTAGTTCTTACTTCTAAACTCCTATCCAAACCTTCCAAAGTTCGAATCTCCATGGATTTCTTGCAAAGATGTCTTGAAGGCATAATGTTAAAAGAACTCTATGTTCGTGAAGTTTATATGGACAAAGGGACTTCCCTAGTGATTTCCTAAAACCCAGATCTCTCCTAAAATCTCGCAACTTATCTAAAATGCACTGATATTTTTAGAAACTTTTTGTTTTTGAGATCAAATTTAATAGCTTTCTCTGTCTTCATATCCATCTAGTGTACAACCCAACTATGAGCTGCAAAAATAGCAAGAGTCAAGTGAATGGAGTTCATCTTGGCAACAGGGGCAAAAGTCTCAGTGTGGTCAACACAGGAACTTGCAAGAAACCTTTGGCCACAAGTAAGATTTTGAACTTGTCAATCGATCCATCAGCTACAAATTTGGCTCAATAGATCCACTTACATTGAACCGGTTTTTTTCCCTTAGGAAGTGGTAAATACTCTCATGTGTTGTTCTGGATCAAAGAGTTGTACTTTACCTCCAAGACTAATCCCACTCAACAATGTCTAATGCTCCACAAAATGACTATAAATTTGAAGTTATGGCAATATAGGAATGTGAAATATTCTAATGTTGTGATCTAAGTGTCAAAAGGATCCCCAACAAGAGTGCTTGTAGACTCAAGTGTCTAATGATCCCAACGAGGCATAGAAGAAGAGGATGGAAGAGGAGAATCCTTAACCTCTGAATGTGAACTCGATGAAGGGGGAGACTAAGCCTCGTGATTAACCTTACAAGTAGAAGAAGTTGGAGGAAAATCCTCAATGTCACTATCATCTAAATCCATTGTAGAGGAAGGAAGAATGTGAGAGGATGACTTGGGAGGTCTTTCCTTAAATTGCACACCTCACTCAATGAAGAGCTCATGAATCTCAAGATGCAAAAGACGATATCCTTTGACACCATCAAGTATCCAACAAAGATGCAGGTTCGACCCTAGGGTTCTAAGGCTCGAACTCCTCAAAAGGAATGTGAGCCCATGCAAGTGAGCCAAAAACTTTGAAGTGTCACATAACAGGTTTCCTACCACACCAAGCTTCAAAGGGAACGATGCCTTCAATGCCTTATGGGGAACTCTATTTTGGATGCGAGTATAACAATTGATAACTTCAACCTAATATTTAGGTGCCAACTATCTATTTCAGGGACTTATTTTTCCTACCTGTAACACCATTTTGCTAAGGTGTGTAGGCAACAATAGCTAAAGATCTATCCCTTCAAGAGTGCAAAATTGCTTAAATCATTGGTTCACATATTCTCTGCCAATATCAATTTAGAGAATCTTGATGCACTTTCCAAATTGTTTCTCAGCATGTGCCTTGAACTCATGAAACTTGTTAACTACTTCAACCTTCTATCAATGGAAGAAAACCCATTTGTATATGGAATAGTCGTCAATGAAAGTGAGAAAATAGTGAGCCTTGCAAACAGACATGGAAAGGGACCCACCAAGTCACTATGAACTAGCTCAAGGACTTCTAACAACTTCCAAGCCTTCCCTTTGTCAAACTTTTCCTTGGGATGCTTTCCCAAGGCACAACTTGAACAAACACCATTAGAAAAAATAATCCAAGGAAGACCTATGACCATCACCTGCGTGCTAAGCTATTGAAGGTAGCAGTAGTTGAGATGGTTGAACTACTCACACCATAGTTTGCTCACAGAATCCGAATAAGTGTGCAATGTTGTAGTCGTAGCATTAGGTACAAAGTGAGAAAGAATAAGGCCAACAATGATGACCAACCTTTCCAATTGTGAGAATATCATCATCTTCAAGATACTTGATGGCAACAAAATCTGGAGTGACTTCAACCTTCCTACAATTTTGGAGACGAGTGATCTAATAGACAAAGAGAAGGTTGGCTAACAAGTTAGGCACACAAAGAACATTCTCAAATGTACCAATGTCAACATCAACTAAATCTTTCCCAATGACATCCATTAGAGAATCATCCCCCACGAGAATATGAAGCAAGATAAAAGGCTCTAACAAACAAAATTGTTCATGTAAGGAAATCTAGGAGCGCATCTTATGAAAACTCCATGCAGTAGTGCCTTCGGTAACTTTCATTTCGATTAGGTTGCCTCAAAGACACAAACAACTATGTCCAAATGCGGAATAGACACAATTCATTTCCCACATTGATCCATCTGAAAGAAACACATGTAAATTCAACTGCAAGCATTAACAGATTCTACTACACGAACCAACAGGCATGAAAGATGAAACATAAAACCAGAACACAAAGATTTATGTGGGGAAAATCCTTTCGGATAAAAAACCCCACACTCCAAAGATCGAGCCATTGTATTATTCAGCAACAGGAAGTTACAATACAGTTTCAAGCTCTTAGCCTTTCAAAGATTACATCTTGTTCATTCTGGCTGGATACAACTAGTAACAACAGATTTCCCTGTACAGTTTTTGATCACCCTCTCAAACTAAAATGATCTTCGCACTGTTACAATACCATCACATATACAGTGCAGATCAACATAAGAGAAGTCAAACTAGATTCATGATCAGAAGCTCTCTCTTCTCCTCTGTTTCGGCCTCAAGGCCCCCGGCCATAGAACCAGCCTCTCGGCCCTTCACATCTCGTCAGCTATTCTGCTTCTCGCTTCTCTTCGGCTTCGGCTCTATGAAACGATTTGTTTCCAACTGTTGGATCACAACTGTCGAATCATCCAGCTCAGAAACGGTTCACATTCTGCTTTCTTTGATTTGTCCACATCACACCACGTCGGACAGTCTTCACTCGGTCAACAGCGATCAACTTGTGTCGCATGTCGGTGAGACACTAGAAGTGTCTCCCCAATGCCACAAGTCCCGATTACATGTTGTCGCCAAGAGTTGTCTCCATCGACAAGAGGTTCCACTGAGCTCACAAGTTACATCGACCTCAGCATGCACATCGGTGAGACTATCGCTATCGCCAGGAGATCACATCGAGTCTTCAAGTCATGCCGACACCCATTGTATTCCTATCGGCATCCATCTATCGGCAAGACTATCGTCTTTCGCCAAGACGTCACAACGAGCTTCATGTTATACCGAACTCAGCATTCTCATCGGCGAGACAATCGCCATTCGATGAGACATCACACCGAGCTCATAAGTCATTCCGAAGTGTTCCTTAGTCGCCAAGACTTTAGTCATTCGCTGAGAGATCATGTCGAGCCCTTTATGTTATACCGATGACACTATTGGCAAGACTTAGGCAAAGGTCATACCGAAACTTCTGACATCCATCGCATTCCTATCGGCAAGACAAATACCCTTCGCCAAGACATCACCCCACAAGTTCCAAGTCACCCCGATTCAATCTTGTCGGCCAGACTTACTGCTTTCGCCAAGACTTCATACCGATGTGTTCCACTGTCGGCGAGAGAATCAACCTTCGGCAAGACTTCTTACCGAGGCTTTCATGTTATCTCGAAACAACTGTTCGCCAAGAGCCACACCGAACCGATGACCCCACATGCTGTCGGCGAGACTTCTGATATTCAATGAGACATCATATCGAAACAAGTCTTTCGGCCAAGGGTCTCCCCGATGTCTTCAAGAGTTACATTGTCACCAAGACAATCCTTCATCGCTGAGACTTCTCACCGAGATCCTCAAGTTACTCCGAGTCGGTGAGACATATCACTATCGGTAAGACTTCTTACCGATCACCCAAGGGTTTCCCCGAAAGCTCCAACACTGTCGCCGAGACATGTTACTTTCGGTAAGACTTCTCACCGAGCCGCTATAGGTTACCCCGATGACTTCAATGCGTATCCCTGTCGGCAAGACTTTCCAATGTCGCTGGGACTTCTTCCCGAGTGTAGAAGTCACTCTGAAGCCCCCGGTCGCTATGAGTCTCCCCGATGCCTGATTGAATGGCCTGTCGGCCAGAGATCTCCACGCGGTGAGAGTACAACGACTGCTTTATGTCACAGCAATAGACTCCATAGTGAACGCGTTCGGCAAGACATCTTCAGGGTCACAACGACCAGAATATTTCACAAGGTTCACAAACTGCTAGTCGGCCAGACCAAAGAAATGTCACACCGACTTTGCTCTTCCAGAGGTTCCAGCCTGTGAGATTGAGGCAACAATTCCAACAGTTCACTATTAGAACCCATATGGTGTCAAGCCTCTAAGACAAGATTCTACTGACTAGAAGAATATGCTAAAGTAACAAGAGCAATTGTTTTTCCTTCAACTAATTGTGAAGGAGTAGAGGTTTGTTGTGCAATAGAGGAGGGCAGATTAATGTTCTTCATTTTCAAAAGATGCTTCAACTCATTGATTTGCTTCCCATGACATGAATGTTCCTCATGACCAATCTTCTTACAATAGCTGCAAGTTGGTCTTTCCTTCATCTAGGAATTCCCCTTGGATGAAAAGGATTTGGAATCTACTTTTGCGGCAAATGAGGATTGTGCATGATCTTTTTGTGACTTCTTGTTAGACCTCTTATGTTTCTTGTCAGATTGACTTGACTCTTTCTACCCCTTCAGTTGACCAACCAACAAAGCTTGCAACTAAGATGGCTTGAGGAGACCCATGGAAAATGGCTTCCCCTACTCATGCATCAACATCCCAAAGAAGGATGTGAATAAAGGCATAGTGCCTACAAAGCCCATAGTCGACCTATGAGTGTGAAGCTAGAAAAAAAGTTGCATATTCAAGGCCAAGTTTGTTGAGGGAACTAAATACTAGCTAAATGTCTTTTTTCTCAACACCACATGCTTTAAATTGTGCTCTAAGGTCATTTATCTTTGTGATATAATCTTGGATGTTGTCAAAACATTTTAGATCGAGGCTCATCAAATCAATGTTGATCTAAGAGCCCTTAACTTCATCAATTTTTCCATAAAGAGTTTTAAGTTCTTCCCAAGCATCACATGAATTTGTACACACTTCAATCTAAAACATAAGATCAAGGGAAATGAAACTATGAAGACATCCAAGTGCTTTAGTATATTCAAACATCCATTGTATCTTTTTCTTAACATATGTGGGTTCAACTACCTTTTGTTCAACATATGAAGTGTACACTTGCTGCATTAAGGCATTCCATGCATTTTGATGCCATGTTAAGTGGTTGTATGGAGTTAACAATGGAAACTTAAAGTGATCCATTTGTGAAGGAAAAATAGAGCACAAGCTTAAAAAGAAGCACAAGCATAAAACACACCATGATAGCCACCCTACCCACTGAATTCACTCAATTAAAAAATCCCCCGAGCAAATATGGTTTGGCGCTTTATCCCTGGTGTTGTTGTAGTTGCCACCAACAAGAAATGAGAAGTGGACTTGATTTCAATACTTTAAAACTGCCAAAATAAAGCCTGATGTTGGAAGTACATTTTTAATACAATAAGTACAATCTAATAGCACCACTGTGAAGTACAAAAAAAGATGCATTTTTTAAAAAATTGCACCTAAAAAGGAGCCTATATGAGCCTAAACGAAGCCCCAAAAGTTCCCAAAACAAAAACTATGCAGCAATACATGTGACAATTTGTAAATTCTAGAAAATTTGTACACCAAAATCAAAAACCATCTACACTAGTGCATAGAGCATGAAAAAATAACCCAAATCAAAAAAATTGCTCAAAAAAAGAGGTTGTGTGCCCAAAAGTATTGGCCTCCTAAGTTGAATTGCAATTTCAAAAAATTCAATGGAGAAGGGGGCATAAATTTGAAATTCCACCTATTGACATCAACACAACATCAACGCCAAATCTAGTAGAAATGTTGCCAAATTTAGTAGAATTGCAAAAAATAGCCATCACTAGATAAATTTCAAGCCTCGCAAGTTTTAGAAGAACACCCAAAAAAATGAGAGGCTCACCAAGAATAGAGAAACTGCCAAATATGACAAAGGCCACTAGAAAACCTATTAAATTGGAGCAGAGGAGCCCTAGCCAAGTGCAGGCAACATTGGGTGGCTTGATAGTTACACACATAAGGTGTGGTGGCGGTGTCAAGGGCAATGAAGGAATCACTATTAGAGGCCTATGAGGGCAATGATGTTATAGCCTGTGGGGGCTAGGTAAGAAACAACCCACAAGGGTAAGGGTGACACAGCAGGGCAAGATAGGCCTAGGTTGAGTCATGGCCGATGGCAGCTTAAGAGGGCTTAGCACTCAAGGGCCTACAAGAATGAAGCCTTGGTTGCAAAGCCCTCTACTTGGGACTAAAGCCCTTTATACTTTTTAATTTTTTTCAATAAAAAAACTCACAAAATGTTTTTAATTTTTTTTTTTTTGAAAAATAGTTGTGCAACAACTGTTCATGAAGATCATATGGCTCCTTAAACAAAAAAATTTCCCTCACCTAGAAACTTGTCCAAAATCAACGAATTGACAATTGATCGTAGAGTTTTTGGGCCTTCTAGAAGCAATGGTAGGGTCAAATTTAACCCAAAATGCTCTTCAATGATGGCTTCCTACTAGATCTTGCAAAAAACTTCACTTCAAACCCTTGTAGTTCTAGCCTCCGATGTCCAACTAGGACAAAATGAAAAGCAAATCTGATTATCTCTGCTGCTCTAGACTCAATAGGGAGCTCCGAATGTCTCCAAGAAGCTCCAAATAAAACTGCAAGTAATAAGTCAGAAAAAAGAATCCTCCTAATAACTAATATTTCTTCCACACTTTTCTAATTTTCCAAATCATCCAAATATGCAAGAGTAGAACATACTCAATAGCAGCTCTACACTCCCAAATTTCCTAAACAATGCTAACCCACAACTCACAACTACTCTGATACAATATAAGATTTTGCTATAAACCACCCAACAATGCAAATGAGTTTTAAAAAGAAAAAGAAAAACAGAAACCTTGATTGATAGAATAAGTTGTATTCTATTCAACCAAAATGCAAAGCATACAAGAATGAGTGTGATTACAATGTAAGTTATAGGTGCATATATAAGATATACCACCCAAGAGACTAAAACACAACCAATGTGAAATAATATGCAGCAATTCTTTAAGTAAACTTAACCTAGTGTGAAAAGGACCTAAGTGGAGAATTAGCTAGGAAATAGACTAGTTAGGAAATATACCCCCTTCACACTA
Source organism: Sequoia sempervirens (assembly GCA_007258455.2). Taxonomy (NCBI): domain Eukaryota; kingdom Viridiplantae; phylum Streptophyta; class Pinopsida; order Cupressales; family Cupressaceae; genus Sequoia; species Sequoia sempervirens. The sequence goes on along the minus strand of VDFB02000008.1, from coordinate 282,837,879 downwards.
ATAAAAACAACATAAATGGTCTGTATGGATGCAACTATCTCAATATTATTTACAATTTGGAATTCTTCTTCCTTTGCTTTTACCTTTCTCCTAGCAAGATCAGGACACAACAAGGCTTAGAGGCAACAAGTCCTAATTATTAAACTCCATATCACCTTATCACAATGATCCCACAATTGACTCATTGTCCCTCCAAATGTCCCTAGAATCCAAATCTAGAAATTCCAAAACCCTTCCATAAGAAGCAAAGATATAACCTTTCTATAGGGTCTTGGAATGCAAAGTCAAGTTGTTGTGCAACCATTATTAGAATGGAGGGGTTGTGTAGAAATAAAGAGAAACAACCTCTACAGAATGTTGATCATTGTCAAATGTTCAAACACCTTTGCAAGATATACTAAATAGATGCCTATCTTCCTAGACTCCTACAATGGAAAGCCGGACATTCTACACAATAACCCAAAATAAGAAACAAATTTTGAAATTGATAGAAACCATAGAAGCCATGTTTGCAAAAGAATTAAATGCCAAATGTTCAAAAGAGATGTGAAATACACTAAACCCAAAAAAAAAGGATAAAAGAAGAGGCAAAAACAACACATTGAATTCTTTTCAAACAAACATCCCAAAGTATAGAGAAGTATCTTTGTGTAAAATTCTCCATTCAGGGTAAATTAAGCTTAGAATGGATGAGTGGGCCAACAGTGGCTCACTCTCTCCAAAAAATGACCAATTAATAAGTATGACAGAAAGAAACGTAAAAGCATTGCTTTTTTCCAATTTGGAAGGCTTTTGCTACAATGACAGAAACGTATATTTATAGCACATACTGAAATCCTCATTCGAAGTTTCAATATAGTAATAATCACAATCAACATCCTTGGCTTAAGTTTCCCAAGCTCTCATAATTTGAAGTCCTTTCATTGTATAAAAGATGCACTTAAGGGTCACTCCACCAAGGCTGTCATTTAAGATCTTTGCTTACAAGAGTATCATCAATATTGGGAATTTATGTCTCAAAGAAGAAATATTTAACTGAGTGGAAAAGTAAATCTATAGCAAGCAGTTACAAGTTCGCCATTCCAAATTTCAACCAGTTTGTAAAATGATGTGCCCATCTTTGATTGTCATGTATAATTTCCTACCCAAACAAAAATGTCAAACACTGGGAGATCAACTACATGTAACTACAATTCACATGCTCATTGTAATTACTTAGACCGAAAAATCCAATAAATTAAGACGTTTTTTTCCATCTACTTATTTGAAGTCAGACGATGCCTCCAACACAGAGACAGAATGGAATGCAATTTATCTTCTTGTTAAAATCATAACCAAGCCAACAGTGAACAACGTTCAAGAAAGAGATATCCAGATATACATTTCAAAAATGAAAACATGTGGAATTAATCTAAAATATCTAAGGAACACTGTTCTCAAAAAATATAAAAAATATGCAAATTTCTGAAATAGAGCATACCTGCATAAGTTTTTTATGGAGTGCCACATTTTGAGCCCGAATGTTTTTCTCTTCAATTCCAAAGACGACTCTACATACAAACCAGCATCGCCTTCCAAACCTTAAAAATCGGTCCATACTTCTAAGTTATCTAGCAAATCATTTGCATATGAGCCTGTAGACCAGTTAATAAATGCCCATCACTTAAAAAGAATTTTTTACTTGTACAGGTACTGAAACTTCACATATCATCTCAATCTGTAAAATTAAATTAGAATGAAGATTATCCAGTAAAAGAAAGGAGGTGTCAAGGTGTGATGAAGGTATATGAAGATTTGGAGCATTCTTGCTATAAAACATAAGGCACGTTATATCACTTACAGTCTTACACTAAACATTACCAACAAGTTGAACAGTGATAGAACTTACTTATACATCAATGATAAACAAACTTATGAAAAAAAGCGGAAAGGATACTCATTTAGAGTAGTACATTTTTTAATTAAAATTATCTGAGTTTGCAACACAGGATTACATTCAATCAATTTATGGATGATCATTGAAAATGACTACAATAATGGAATTAGTGCTCAGCCAACTACATACAATTGATATCAAATTGAGGAAAAGATAAAGAGAAAGAGTCAGATGGCATTTCAAGATTCTTTCCCAGCTGGATAGATTCTACAGCTTCTCTAATCTCTTTCCCAACTCTAATTATGCAAATATGCACATTGAAGTTCTTACAAGGACTATTGGTTTTTATTCTTTTACCATCTAACAATAGTCACGCATTATTATCTATCCATTTTGCAAGAGAAACCTAAACTGCTGTTCAAGATTAATGACTCTCAGTAAGCTCTTGAGGATTGTGGGAGAGCTATTGATGTAATCAAACAGTTCATCCCAAAAAATATCTGGGGTGGGGTAGATCTCATGATGGGAAGCAGCCATCTGCAGGATGATGGGGATTGTGATGAAATCATTTCTGTGTAGAGGATAGAGGACAAGGATTTTTGGCTCTAATATAAGCCAGAAATAAACCCAGCTAGATGGGGACTACTCTCTGTGTAGGATCATGTCGCAGAATAAGAATTTTCTACACATGTTGAAGTATAGAGCTAGCGCATTACAAAGCAGAAATTTAAAGTCTGGTTAAAATGTAGGAGGAACCTTCATAGTTCTTATTTTATTTCCCCACGAAAATACAATTCAGAAAGAATCACTATATCTCAGTTGAAATATGAATCATTCAAAGATGATTCTCAGAAAACCAGAGCAGCTTCACAAGGCCAGGTTTAGATCAATTTATCTGCTTCTCCAATAACTGGAGCCAGAGTTTCTACTAGAAGTGTGTGCCAACTAACCGTTCTCATTATGTTTTCCTCTTCAAAAGTCAAAGAACTCGATAACCATTTATCTTACAAGGACAAAATAATTTGTGCAACAACGCATGCTAAATCTCCACGTTAAAATGGTCTAAGTTTTAAAATTCCAGAAAGTTGTGAGGGAAACCATTTGTATGTATCTTTAATGAATGTGTCTGGAAGCTTACAAGCTTACCTAAACATATGGGGGAGCATAGACTAGTGCAAAGTCACATATCTCCAACTCAGCAGAAAATTCAGAGAAGCCAAAGTGTAAAGAGTGTGACTTGTACTAGAAAAATACTCAGCTAGAAAACAGAAAATAGAAAATTGAAAACTATTCAAATATTCAAATATTCAAATTTTCAAAGTAAAAAAGGAAATTTATCCTTTTATGACAAATCTGCTTCATAAACATCAAGATTAACATAGAAACTCGCATCATATGCGCAAACAATTAAAAGCTTTACTGAATGCGTTAAAGTGCTTAGCCACAGATATGTGGCAGCAAAGATGAATGCAAAGTTGCATAACTACTTGGCAATTTCTCAATTAAGCCAAAGAGTAAGAATACGACTTATACTAGAAAAAAGGACAGTAAAACCTGAGGAAATATTTTAAAAATAAAAATGGTCATACTTTAGTGGAAAAGAATGTGTTTCTTATTGCATAGCAAATCCACTGAAGAGGCATTAACTTTAATGTAAAATATGTATTAAACAAGTGCCACGTAGTGGCTAGTACTTGCCTTATAATATTTTAATTATAGTATTTTAGATTTAATAAAAATAAATGTATGTTTTGTTAATGTGAATAAAATTAAATGTTGATTTTATTAATTATAATATTAACATAATCATTTAAAAATGTCAATTTTTATTAAAATATGTAAATAATATATTAATCATTATAATGTAAATTGTAGGATAATCCATGTCTATATTTGAGTTTAATGGAATAAAAGGTAGTTACATATATTTATATTACTATTAATAATTATTAATCTTATCTTAATTATATTATATAAGAATCAGTTATTTTATATAAAAAATAATTATATTTTAAAAAATTTAAATATTATAAAGATTTCAAACAAAATAAAAATAAAATCGTGGGAGGTAGGGTGGGCACCACTCCATCCCATGTTTGCTGATGTGGGTGGCCGGGTGGCATGCATTGGTTCGTGGCATGAATTGGCAGGGGGATGAGCTGGCTGCACATCCCAAGAACTCTCTAGGCGAAGTTAAAATCATGCTCCACCGGCACCTCATGAATTGCTTTGTCCTTTCAAGGATGCTCGCCAAGTTGCAATGGATGGTGGCCAAGCACATTTGCCAAGGCCTTTAATTTCGATGGGTGGCATTGTTTCATTTCTATAGCATTCGGTGGTTTGGTTTCTTGTGCCCTGTGTGTGCGATGAGCAAGTTTATTCTTTTAGTCTCTGCAAAGGAATTGGAGATGGGAGGAATGGTGACGCCAGTACAGTTGAAAAGCTCCAAAAGGCAAATTGCCTTTGAAGGTCCGATTTCCTCTCTTCAACTGCACTATATTATCCGTCACCCAAATTATCTGACTTTCGCAACTGTCAAATGTCTAGTTGGGAAAGCGTTCATGGAGGAAGCCGAAGGGTATCGTTTGGACTCGGACATTTCTTCCCAGGTGTTAGCTGGTTTGCTCGATGTTGGGGTTTCAAAAATGGATGCGCAGGTGATCATGCGGGGCCTCTTTCACAAAGATATCTTGGTTGGCTTGGATAGAGCTTTGGCTGCGGCTTGACTTGGTAAAGGTATTCCACACCCGCAGGACCTACATCTCCTGGATGACCCGGACACCTTGGTAAGCTATTTTCCTTTCATTCTGGATGTTAACGGCTTGGCTCTCATTGAGCACAAACATTTGGCCCTAGTAGGAGCAGAGTTTTTGAAAAGGAAATTCCGTTTGGTGCCTGTAGAAGACTCAGCCTGGAAGAGGGATTTCAAAGTTTTTGCTCAACAGAATGTTTGGTGAGAAGGGCTTGGTTGGGGCTATGTGTTGGTCCATGGGTTTTCATGTTTCTGGGGTTTGGTGGTATAAACGGTGCTCTTGCATATGGTACTATAAGTGTCGGGTGGGTATAGTTTTTTTGTGAAAATGTTGGTCATTGGTGGCTATGTCCACTCAGTCTGTAAATTTTGGTTGGCGTCCAAGTCTGGTTAGTCTCTGGTGTAGTCATGGTGGATGCCCAATTTGGGCTTGAACGATGTATTTCTTTTTTGAATATCAATACAATCATCTTGCTTACCAATCAAAAAATAAAAATAAAAATAAAATCAAATGATAGTATAATATAATTAAAAGAAAAAAAAATGATAATTATATAAATATAAAATTTATTTAATAATTATGTTATCTAATAATATATATAACATAATATAAATTTATTAAATTATATTTATTGATTAGATAATATAAATTTAAATAATTATTTTTAAATTATTTTATATTAAATAAAATAAAATGATTATATAATATAATTATAAGAAAGAATTAAATAATAATTATTTAAACATTAAATTTATATAATAATTTTGTTAAATAACAATATGTATAATATAATCTACATAAAAATTTAAAATACAACAAAATAAACATATAATATTTAATATTATAAAAATAATTAAAAAAATTTAAAAAATTTAAAAACAATTGACAATAATTAAAACTTTAAATAAATACTTTTATTTATTAAAACTTAACCTATTAAAACTCAAATGCTTTTTTTAACTCAACAAATTGGAAACCATTTAGATGAAATTGATACTCCCGTCTAAAATAGGAAAAAATAATAGATCAATTCAGAAATATATTAATTAATAATTAATAATATGATCAAAAACTATGATTACGAGATCAAGTTAGAGTTGAAAATAAATGTAAATAAATAATGGTTGACTAAGTGGCATGAGTGGGCAGGAGCCTGAAAGGCCAGTTATAGGCGGCAACAGACAGAAAATTAAGCGTAGAGGGGCCTAAGTACTGAAATTCAAACATAGTAAGTTACGGAAATGGATGTGAGGTTGCGGCAAATACCCGACAGGCTGTACCAAACCAAGGGTGGTGAGTAAAGAAACTCTGACTTTAATTTTAATTTTAATTCAGAAATATTGTTTCTTAAAAATGGCAAAATAATAGGTCAATTTTCTGAAAAATAGGCAAAATAATAGTTCACTTTCACTTTTCCTTAAATTACATCAATAACACACAAAACTTTTTAGCCAATCATAATCACAAAAAATAATTTTTATAATTTATAAAATTAAATATTTTACAAGTTCACTTTACAAACTTGAATTTTATCTTTCTTTCTTTTTTTAAATATTATTTTTGATTGGTTGAAAGCTAATTTATTAATAACTAGTTAACTAAAAAAAAACAAAACTCATTGCAATAGTATTGCCTAACGGCAAGTACTAATAAGAAAACGGTGAACACCATTGTAATAGAATATTCATTGTCAATTAAGAGGTATTTTCCTATTTAATGGAAGTTATGTCCTGCAAATGGAACTCAGGAATGACCCTGCAAGCTAGAGTAACCATTCACTTGGCACTCATCTAAAAACATCGAAATGTCTCAGCAAATTGGCTCTATTCATTTTCAAGGAGATGGGAGTCAAACTATTTAATGCATCTTATAATGTTTATTTTAATGTCTTTAATCATAGCCATACAAGTGTGAATCAGAAACAACTCCACAGGCTAGAGTTAAAGGAGGCTTGTCGCTCAGGAAGAAATTCCACAAAGAGTTGGTTTACTTATTTTCATGCAGTTCTGCAAGCTAGAGTAACAGTAGACTACACAATCAGAATAAATCCTGCAATAACTCATCAAATCTAGAGTTGGGTACACTCATTTTCACAAAAAGAAAAGCCAAACAGAGTAGTGAGTACTAACCCACTTGCAAAGAGTAATGTGGCCATAGACTAATGCAGATATTACTGCATTGGTCTCCAAGGGCTGTGATATTGTAAGCACGTAAATTTGTTGAGAGGAAATTATATTGCCAACAGGATGCAGGACTAAGTCCTTTCTCTATTTTCAGCAGAAGCTTACTTTTCTAATTAGTATAAATTGGCTTTGCAATATTTTGTTAGTTTGTGGGGCCAACTATTTTGTTAGTTAACTTGTTCGTTTTGTTCTAACTGAAATCCATTGGCACCCTTTATATTGAATAATCGTAGATAGGGAAAGCGTCTGATCTTGACTTGGGCTCCCTGATTTACATGTATATGAGAAAACTCTATTAAATAAAGCTTCTATTGTGTTATATTCTATCACTCTATATTGTATGCTTTATTAGTTCCTATTATTGTACACAATTGATAACAACCAAATAATAGTAAACATTGGGATTGTTTCCTATACGAAGTCAGGTTAGTTTTTTCAAGTATCAACATCAATCAGAATACATATTGATGGCACAGGAAAGATGGAACCATAAATGGGTAGGCATATTGACAAACAAACAGAAACAAATCAAGCGTGAGAATGACATCACAAGAGATTTTCAATCTCTCTAGGATCTTTCAATAGGAGAAAACATTCATGAAGAAGTAGAGAGAAATCAAGTGTCATTCGATACAATTTGAAACATCTTTGCAGTAACTCAAGAAATGGATAGTCTACTAAACCACCTACCTGACACCTTACAAAGCATTACATCGTTCTATAGGACCTTCAAGCTGAATGTGACCAAAGCATGACACCAACAAATACTCCAACAGTACAAAGAAAGGGCTTGCCAAGAAGAAGAAATGAAGACCTACACCATCAAACCCATGAAATTAATTCCATCAAGCCTAAATAGAGGCAAGAAAATACCAGAATGCAGACAGGGAGCAAACCAGGAGATTTAGACAATCTCTAAGATTGGTGGAGCAAAGAGAACAAGTTGGTGATTTGAGTCCTATTCCACTAACCCTATAGATCAGACCTAATTCCCAAGACCAAGGATATTAGCTAGAGAGTAATAGGCTGACACTCACAATTGGGTAGAGGAAAAGTCAGAACCAATGCATTAGAGTGGATCACTCTTCCTCGTCTTTGAGCATTTCCCTAAGGTTACTTGACAAGACAATTAAAGAGAAATATAGACACAGATTCAAGCCACCAACCATGCCGAAAGCATGATAAACCCCTAAAACTGGTCACTAATTTCACAGCATATTGACTGCCGTAACTAGACCTTTGAGACTTCATTCAAACAGATAAAAGCAAACTTGCAAGTGCACGAAACGATAAAATCAGTTTTGCATTCTTACATGTGAGTCCCCTTATACTTTCCATACACGTGCAAGCTGCAGACATAGTGTCATGACTCTCTTACAATATATTAGTTTTATGCTCACAAAAGGTTTGGCATGAGTTGTATTGTTGAGTCATGGAAGCATATGAAACCTCAACTACCAAGGAAGAACAAATGTATTTGTTTTAGAATGAAGGATTGGCCTTCAGGGCATCAAGACTCGTGCCTATCAATTTGGGAACAAAGTCAAGGCAATGGAAGAGTGTAAGAATTTGCATAAACTAGAAGGAGAACTATGTTACACCTTTTCATTTCGATGTAACACATTTGCAATGTCCCCTTTTGAGATTACCCTAAATCTTGTCCTAGAATCCCAAGCTTAATGTAGTTAGGGCTGTAACTTACCACTTAAATGCTTCAAACAAGATAAATCTCGGCTTTAAGTCCTGCAATCATGTTAATGATATTGGCAATGTAATTTATGTGATCAGAACGTAATAAATGTCTTATCTATTTAAAATACATAACTATTCCAAGACTATCTAAACTACCAATATCCATAATGCATAGTGGAAGTTTTAATCATAATAGGACTTGGATGAGAAGCAAGATAAGTCCATCCAAAGCTATCCATCTAAGCCCAAGAGCACAAGCATCCGACCAAGACGACCCACCCCTTGGCCCCAAGTGGCAAGAACGTTCAAACCAAGACAATTCCACCCTTGAGGTGGGCTATAAGTGGATACACTTGTATTTGCTTTTCCTATCCATGCTGTCTTGTCCATCCCTCTTATGATTGCAATTCCTTGAATCCCATCCTAACAACCAATCATAGTTTGGCTTGATAGGAAATCCTTGAAAGGGGTGCCTATAAACTACTCAACCCATCTAAGCCCAAGAGCACAAGCGTCCAATCAAGACAACCCACCCCTTGGCCCCAAGCTGCAAGAACATCCAACCAAGACAATTCCACCCTTGTGGTGGCCTACTTAGCATGGAAGGCCCGTAAACTGCATCCTCCTAACTTGCTTCCCTAAACCTTACACTTGATTGATCGTAGGATAAAGACATATAAATATACATATATAATCTATTCATTTTTATCTTAAGATCATAATTACTTATAAGGCTCAATAATCGCTGCAAGCATCATTATTGTATACTTAATGTATATATATACATATTTCATATAAATACATATGTGTAATCTATTTAAAGGAATATAATCTAAGTATTGATTCCTTACAGCAATACTATGAAATATGCATATGAGAGAATTCAAAACGTAAAAATAATTACTATATATTGCCCCTCTAATTCATACCAATTTGATTGATCTTCTCAACAGCCTTCCAGCTTCGCAATGAATCCAATTGCAAGCTCACGGGACCTGTCAAACATTCACAAACGAAGATCAAGCATAAAACGCTGGAGCCGAAGGCAAATTGAAAGACATGAAGAATTGACTAAGTATTGAAGAAAATGCACCCTCCTAGAAATAAGCACCCAACCTTTTGGGCAATCAGATGCTGCTTTCAGGTGTTGTAGCTTCCAAGAAGACCTCTTCCGTTTTGATCAATCTCCACAATGAAATCGTCAGCACATACATCGGAGCTATCAGACATCCAATGACAAAGATCAAACTGGAGTTGTTCCTGAAGGGTTGCAAAGTGCAAAAAGTACTTCAAAAGAACAAAAGCACCCCTGTAGGCCAAGGGCGCCTAGAAGTTTGAACCTCATAAATCAGTTTTTCGAGCTTGCACATACAGTCGTATGTTCCGAAATGTTTCTAGCTTCGCAAGGGATTGAACATCCCAATCACGAAGTCACCAGCAGCTGTTGATTGAGGCATAGAGGGTCAAATGGAGAAAATTGAAAAGCATCCAAGAAATTTGGCCAAGTCTGGTGAAAAATGCACTCTCCTGGGAAAAGGCGCCCAAGAATTTGAACCATCAGATTCAGGTTTTAGGGTTTGCAACTCCCAAGAACATCTCTTCAGAGTTGAATCAACTCTGCACTAGATTTGTCAACCAAGCTTCAGGATCAATCAAACAATCTGAATCAGAGATCAAACAAAGGCACTTCGTCATAGAAAAAAGATGAAAATCTTCAACTCTCAAGACTTGGGATGCCTAAAGTCAAAGCAGGCCAAAGTTGACTTGAGTTAAGATATTTTGAAGGCCTCTTCAAGCCTAGGCGTCCCAAATTAGGTGGAGATGTTTCTGTTAACTTTCAATCACAAAGGTGATTCCCCCCAATCAGGATATGGACGCCCTAACTCATGCTTGCAACTCCAAATCACTATTTATCAAAGCCTAGGTGTCATTATTCATTATTTCTTGCAGGTTGGAGAGCTCAAACAAAGATATTTTCTCTCCAACGCCTTTTGAAGATCTGACAAAAGCTATTCTCAACGTTCTTCGTGGTTCCAGGATCAGGTTGCACAGAGGATTAGTCTTCAAGACTATCTTTCCAAAACGTCCTTTTCAGAGGCAGAAGATTTTCTTGTCAGAATTGCATCAGATTGGATTTCTCCATTTTTGGTGTTTTTCTTCACGATTCAAAGCAACAGATTATAACTTCTATCTTCTCCCCACATATTTCTTCTAGCTTCTCCCCACATTTTTCTCCTATTCTTGTCTTAGATCTTCTTGCATGTCCAAGTAAACAGCAGCTTTTCATAGATCTAGCCTTCTAGGTATGATCAGCATAGCATTGGCCATAAAACCCACGTGCCAGATTCTTCCAGAGAAAGTTGCCCCGCTACCCCTTTTTTAGGGTTTTCGAAAAAAGTCACCATTTCAAAAAACAGACAAACTGCTCTGAAGTGCCTACAATACCCATGTGCCAGAATTTTCCGTGAAAAAAGAGCATCTGGAGCTTCTACCCCGAGAGGTTCTTGCATGTCCAAGGAAAAGTAACTTTTTAGAATATCTAACATTCTAGGTCCATTCAAAAAAATATTCCCATCAAAACCCACATCTCGGAAATTTTCATAAAAGTTACCCCTCGGCGAGGCTATTTTTAGCCGTTGCAAAAAAGTTGTCCGAACAATATCGTGTGCCCAGTCAATCTTCAAGGTTTTCAGAATGCAATTCTCTCAAGTTGAATACAAGACCAAAACGGTCTTACTTCATGACTTCCTGAAAACAGTAGACACCGATCTACATCGCGTACACCCAAAGGTCAATTTAGAAAAGTTGGAAGGCATAGACCAAAGCACGCTTCAGAATATTGAGCAAACTAGATTGCTTGAGGCGGCATCATTTCCCATCTCAGCGTAGAGCGTAGAGTTTGTAATTGCTTGTGTAAAGCATTACAACCCTACTACACGAGAGATTCGATCAATGGATGGGCGAGTAATATGCAACCTCAAGCCCAAGGATATCGAAAAGTGCTTCGCCATTCCACCTTATGCAAAAAACTTGGTCGTATCTATGGAAGAATGCAAAAAGGCATTCAACACATCAAAAGACAAATGTTTAAAAAGAATGGCAGAAAGATGGCTTAAAGAGAAAAGAAGCAACTTGCCAAAGAATGTAGGACGTAGAGAGTTCAGAGATGAATACGCGATTATGATCACTCCTCAACCGTGTTACCAGTCAAGAAGAGGCAAACAAATTCCAGTCATGGATGTACTACGTCATCGCTCAAATTGTCAGCAATAGAGAACACTATGACTGGCTTGCCTTGATCAATGACACTCTCCACAACCAGATGACCAATTTCTTCAAGGCTCACGAATTCCACATGTTCATACCTCGTATATCTAATTGCCTTCCAAGGCCAGTTTAGAGCATTGAACACTGTTGGAACATTGGGCATGGAGAAGGTACACGAGCATTTCACACAGCTTGAATTCACACAATCAAAAAGACACTTCAAGTGAGTGAATGATTAGTTCCTGATGCACACCGTGAGGGGCCTTGATCATGAGTCACATACACGTATCTCACCAGAAGCCAAAGAGGCGATGGTAGATTGGACGGATTGGTTTATCCAATTCCCCACTTTTACCTACATCCACTTGTACAAATACTCAGGTCATCCAGCCATGTTACCCATTATCCATCGGATAAGGTGGTATTCATGGAATTTCTACAACAGTTACATGAAGTCCATTCTCTTCTGTATATCAAACGCAAGACAGCTGCAAACTTTCCTTTCCAGATGGGACTTTACAAGTGTAGATCAGCAATTGATGCCAAGGCTATGAGCCATGAGATGACAAGACTTAACCTTTAAGTATCTCATCGAAAGATGCTCATACGATCCTTGGGGTCACTATTCAACACGCCTTGGTCACCACTCTTCACACAAATCTTCCATGGAGGACTATTGGTTCAACTGTGAAGACGAGTTCGAAGTGCAAAGGCGCAACTACAGCAGGTTCACGCTTCCACAGATTGTTGACTTCTTGTCAGAAGATGTGGAAGGGTTATCAGATGATGATGGGGAAGTCACACTTCCAACATTCTTCATAGATCAAGTTGACTCGCAGCCGCTTCAAGCCGTGGATTGGTATGCCAAGGAAAGTACGTCCATTGAGGAAAGAACAAGCAGAGTTGTCAGGAACAACCAGCTTTTCCTAGACAGCAAGAGAACGTGGAAGGTGGTCATCCCAAACATAAAGCCGCCACTAGTTACTACTTCACTACCTTCCACGTCAAGAGCAAAACCCAGACAAAAGACATGGAGTAACCCTCCTAGAGGAAACAAAACGTCCAGGAGTTCAAAAGGAAAAATGCCGATTGCTGATATAAATCAGCAAGAGCAACATGTGAAGACAACCACAAACACAGCTAAGAAGTGCCTGAAATGGAAATAGTTACAGTTGAGATAGTGCCAGAGATAGAAGCAGAGCCTCCTTTTCAATCACCACTACAGCAATTGCCGTTCCATATTGACTTAGAGCCGGATTTGCCACCACGCAACATTGCAACACAATCTCGCTCGTCGGGAGTTCACGAGACTAACACGAATCCTTCCAACGAGGTTAGTCAAGATTCATCTTGGCTTGAGAACCTCCTGGGGAGGAAGAGGAGGAAGTCATCCTTCCAACTAGACTTCTCAGAATTTGACCATGTCTATCAAGACACATTAGAGAAGAATCTTAAAAAGCAAGTCCATGTGGGAAAGAACGCTGATAATGAGATTGTCATTGAGACCGCCGCACCACCTGAGAATAGAAATGCAGATGAAGTAGAGGTTGATGACTTCACCTTGTTGAAAGTCAACCTTGGCAAGAGCACACGTCAGGTTGAGGTGGACCTCTTTGAGGTTGCATCAATGAGCATAAAAGAAAGAGTGGTGAAGGATGGCGAAGACAAAGCAGCCCTCAAGGCTGAAAACCAGCAGCTTCGCCAATACATCTCCAACCTAATGCACGGTACTTCAAACGTCACTGCCTTGCTCCCACAGATGCTGGAGCTACCCGCAGAACAAAATCAGCTAAGTCAATTGATTCTATATGGGAAGCACTTGAAAGATCAAGTGAAAGAGTTCGTCGTCAGGGGCTAGTATATACTTGCAGAGTTGTACCAACTGAGGTGCAATGCCCACGACCTTTGCACGGGGATCCAGGAATCAGAGCAGGGCATAGCAGAAAGCAGGCCTCAAGATGAGATCACCATCTCAGACTTGAAGATGGCGTACGATTCAATTACTACAAAGGAGAACAAGCAAAAGCTTTTCACTTGGAAAGAACAGCTTATCTACAAGGTTAAAGCCTATGATACAATCTATGTGGAATTGACTGAGTGTCGACAAAGTGTGGCAAGTGCTATCAAGTTCGTAAGAACATTGGTAACATCTATCCCTTGCCAATACCAGCATGAAAGTGGTGCATACATCAAGCTCACTGAAGTACAGACACAATTCCAAGACTTCATCCATGGTAGTTTTTGCGGCGACCCCGTTGACTGCAAGTTAAGTCAAACTGCTGCCATGTCATCAAAGCTTGATGATGCAACTAAAAAGGGACGCCATTCTCAGGATCAAATTACAAGTGGCAAAGAGACACTGCGAAGACATGACGTCATCCTGGAGAGTATCAGTTGTCCAAACGTAGAGACAGTCAACAACTGGTTGGAGGAAATGATGACTCAAGTTGATGAGGTGTAACTATCAATTAGGACGTCCTACCTCTCCAAAGATAGCATTTATGACACAACAGTTAACTTGATGCCTCTTTCCAAGTTAACTCATTGTCCCACCAATCGTGCATGTCAATCTTTGAGGACACCTTTTGTACATTGGAGTTATGTTTTAGTTTAGAATCAATTAACTAAAGTAGACTTTCCAATTAACTGTTAGGTTACCTACTTTTAGACATAGGAATAAATCTTTCTGATTGGCAAGAACTGAATGTTAACTCAAAGAGACTTTAGGGTTGCCTACTCCTTTTAGCATGTATAAATAAGATCCTTTGCTCATTAGTTTTTAACTTTACTTCACGATAGCAAAACGCTGATGTTGGATAGCCTATGATTTATTCACTTAGTATATGTTCTTGAATCATATTGTTATAGCTAAACGCTGAGCGGTTTGCCTACGTTCTTATTATTCAAGTATTTGGGTTCAATATTTGTCAAGTGTATTTGGTTGATTGCATGTTGTGTGATTGTTCTCTTTCATGCAATTTGCTGTCCCAAACTGTAATCTTTGATTGAGGTTGAGATAGTAAATCAGGAGAGCCATATGCCTTTGATCTAAAATTCTCAAGATCTTTCATGTATGTTGTTTCAATAATCTTTCTTTCACTCTACACCTTGGACAGAGCCCCTCACCGCCTTGGGAATTTAGAAATTAGGATTATCGTTATGTGTTGTTTCTAGTAATCTATATTTCAGCCTACACCTCGGACAGAGCGTCGTCGCCTCCTTGGGAATCCTGAGATTTAGCTTACTGTTTGATGACTACTTGCATGAACTCTATTTCAGCATAAATTTGAAAGTTCAAAGCCTTCGGATGCATGTTGAGAGACAATTTGTTTAAGTGATCAAACCATTCCCAAATTGCTCCTAGATCCTCTCGCTCTAAAATACTTGAGGAGATAGGATAGTCGTAGATTTAGCCTAGTTGTAGTTAAGATCTACAGAAACTAGAAAAAACCTTAGCTGCAACGCATTGCATTTTATCACCTTGTGCTCTGCCGCTAAGTAAAAAAGATAGGAATTTAGTTCACTTTACTTTTTACACAACCATCAGCATAAGAGGGAGCTTCCCCTCCTAATTTGAAGAGCAGTTAATACTGTGCATAGCTGTCTGTTTCCAATAAGCACTCCAGAGGTGCTAATTGAAACGCCAACACACAGTTAACTGATTATGGCGTCTATTGATTTCTGAGTATCCTCAGTTTGACTTGGCAGAGCTCGCTGGAGTATATTTCTTTTTTCTTTTCTCCTCTTCCCTCAAATATATCCTTTTTGTCTTATTCCCCCCCCCCTTTTATAGCATTTGAGTGAGATGAGAGGATGTGTCACTTCAATTGATGATGTCTTTTTCAAAGAGACATGCCCCTTTGTTAACCACCTTCTAATTGTTTCTTGAGACTTGTTTTAATTTCTGATTTTATTCTTAATTTCTTATCAATTAGAATCGATGGCTATTAGCCAATCGATGTCCCCAAGAGATTATCGCTGCACCTTCCTTTATAAGACGTTGCCTTGTTTACCTTAATCCACTTAGAATCTAATTGCTGATTTAATAGGCCGGTGCCCAAATATGCATATTAATGAAAAACTAATGGTAGCGGCTAAGAGAAATGGCTCTATTATTCTTGATTGCTATTGACTACAATACAGCACCAATAATCCCTTGATTTGGTTTGCTCGATGAGTTCCCACGTTGGAATATAGTCAGCAAATAAAATATAATCGATCTTCTACTATACGTGATAGAGTATATGAGCCACATGATAAGGCAAGATAGAGTGGCGGCAATATGGTTACTCCCGTGAGGCCCAGCTATATTCATTCACAGTAGTATAGGTGACAATATGTAATGTCCCTTATTATATTTATATTAAAATATTATATGTTTACATTTATATATTATAATGATCAAAATACTTCTTAGTATCTATATTTTAATATTTATAATATTATATTTGATAATTATAATTATAATATTATCTTAGGATAATTATAATTAAAATAATATTAAATGGCTAATGTATATTTTTTAAGATGGCGACACTGCGTTCTGCCAATCAAGCTAGGGCGTCCATGCCCTAGCTCCTTCTCTGTGATTGTTTGCTAGTGCGACGAGGGGGGGGTTCTAACTGCATTCAGTTAAAGATCAAGAGGTGTTTTCCTTTGCTTCCTCCACTGGTTTTCGCCGCGCACGGTGGAGGATTTATGGTTCTCGCTGGCAGGGTTTGATCCTGCTTTTGACTAGCGAAGCGGTGGTGTTCGGGTGTGCTTTGGGCACTGCCTTTGGGTGAGGCTTTGTCTGGTTGCTAGGGCCACGTGGGGCTGTGTTCGCAGGGTGAGGGTGTAGGTGATTGGGTGCGGAGTGGTCTCGTTCCTTGGGCTGCAAGTTGTCTTGCTAGGGTGTGTAAAAGCGGACTCTCTTCAGATTGGTGGGATGTGGGTGGAGCCGAAGGGGATTTGGTGATAATCTTTGTGTGGCTATCTTCCTTTGTTTTATCAACCAGGGGGCTTGCATGCCCACGTAGGGTCTCATTCTGGGTACCTGTCTCGTGGGGAATCATCGGGGGCCGGCCCCAAGATGGATTTCCGTTCAGTGCTTGGTTCGAAACCCTCGCCACAGGGTTCTAAGATTTTTGAGAATAACCTATTTTCCCTAGACCCGGAGAAGATCGAGATGGGCTCATCAAGAGGGCCTCGGATTCCAAAGAGTAATGGATGCCTGGAAAGGTGCGAAGAGAGGCCGAATGTAGTGATTCCAATGGAGATGCTGGCAGAGGATATTGATTATTATTCAAGACATTCCTTGTACTGCAAGTTCTTGGGTTTGAGAATCTCACTGCAATTTTTTGGAAGCTTGGGCTCAGAGGACTTGGATGCCGGAGGGGGAAATGGATATACAGCTCCTAGCGAATAACTATTTTATGGTTACATTTGATTGCATGGCTGATCGGAATAAGGTTTTTGAGGGGGGGCCTTACTTCTACAACCAAGTGGGCTTGTTTATTAAACCTTGGCATGCGGGCTTCAACCCGGTTGAGGAGCTTCCAAGTCGGGTTCCAATTTGGGTTCGTCTATCAAGGCTCCCAGTCGAATGTGGCACGATGATGTTTTGTTTTTATTGGCATCGATGCTGGGTAGGCCTGTTGGTTCGTTGCAGCAAACACAATTCAAGAAGGTAATGACATATGCCCGGTTTTGTGTGGAAATTGATTTAAATAAACCACTGCCAGATTCTATAGAAGTGTGTGCAGGAGAGTATTCATGGGTGCAGCAGCTAGACTATGAGACCTTACCTTTTCGATGTCATCTTTGCCACAAGTACGGCCACTTACAGCGTAGATGCCCAAAGGCCAAGCCGTTGGAGGCTCAATCTCCTCAAACTCCTCGTAATCCGCCTAGGGTGGATAAGGGCAAGGATCCGATTCAGGGTGGTGGTGTAGGGGATGATGGTTTTACTCCTGTTAGAGCTCGAAACAGATTTAAGGGGCAGAAAAGGACTTTGAAGGAAAGGCAGGATGGTGAGACATTTAATAGATTCGAGATGTTGGATGATCTTAGCCAGCAAGAAATGAATACGAGATTGTTAGATTTGGATCAAGGGACTATGGATTCTGAACAGCATGGGCCTCCTGTTGAGGCAGTGCAGGTTAACCAGCAGGAGGAGAGTGTGAGCTTACCGAGCTTAGAGCAGGATGGGGTGCTCTAGGGCATGCAGAGCTTTGTGCTGTGGTCCCTCTTGCTCCGCAGGTTCATGGGACTATGATTTTGGAAACAAATCAGCAGATGGTGGCTTAGGAGGAGTCAGGTCGTGTTGCCGAAGTAGTGAAGGGCAATGAAGCTTTATCTCATTCCTCGTGCAGAACGGGCACAGAGGTGGGTAAGAATGGTAAGCTAGCTCCTCATTTGGGTATTTTGCAAAAAGATCTTAAGAAAGTGGGGGCGGAGAAAGTTTCCAAGCTTGGTAGGAAGAAAGATGTGGAAAAGATTAAAATGATAGGGGAGACGTTGGTGGAGTCAGGGTCAATCAAGACCCTAGATTCGCATTTCTCAAGCCCCTTGAAATGATTGTTCTTTCATGGAATGTAAGGGGCTTGAACAGTGGCCCTAGACAAAAAGTTGTTCGAGAGTTGATTAGACGTCAGTCTCCTGATGTCCTTTTTCTGCAAGAAACCAAACTTTTTGTTGAGTGTATGATAGGCTTAGTGCCTAAGCTATGGAGAAATGGTGAATGCCAATGCATTGGTGCTCAAGGGTCTTCTGGGGGGGTGGCTTGCTTATGGAACCCTCGGAAGATTTGCCCCCAGTGGTGGGTGTCCTTTAAGTCCTCTCTTTCCATGGTGGCTTCTTGTTTTGAGACGAGGGAATTTGTTCTTTTCTCCAACGTGTATGCACATGTGGAGCTGCAGGGCAAGCAGCTCTTATGGTCCAACATTCGATATGTCTGTAGCATGGCTCCTTACCATCCTTGGATTATTGGGGATGACTTTAATGCTATTACGGAGCTTGCGGAGAAGAGGGGTGGTACTGTGAGGCTGGAAGCCTCTGCGTTGCTATTCCAGGACAACATCTCTATTCTAAATCTTGTTGATGTCAAGCCCGGCAACAGTCAATTTACTTGGAACAATCGGAGGGTTGGTGACAATTGCATTGCGGAACGCCTGGATCGGTTTATGGTCTCATGCTTTTGGGTTGGTGGTATGGTCTTCTAGCTCTGAGATCTTCGACTGGAGGGGTTCAAACCATTAGCCTATAAAGCTTTCTATTCTCTCTGCTCGGTTGCCTTGGACTTCCTCCCTCAAGTTCCAACTTATGTGGCTGCGTGATCCTAATCTCCATGGCTATGTTGCTCAATAGTGGTGGGATGGGAGACCTTCCTATGGCACGACTATGTATGTCTTTGCTAAGCTCCTTCAGTTTGTTAAATACCAACCTTAGCGTTGGAACCGGCAAAGCTTCAGAAATATTTTCAGTGCTAAGTCTACTGCACAGGCTAAGCTAGATGGCATTACCAGGATAATTAGGGAGAATGGGGTGATGGAGAATCTACTATGGGAGGAATCAAGGGCCTTGAAAGCTTTGGAAGAATGGGAGTTACGGGAGATCTTTTGGAAGCAGACAGCTCGAGTTGAATGGCTCCAGGAGGGAGATACAAATTTTGCGTTCTTCTTCAACTCGGTAAAGGCTAGGCGTCATGGTAATTCTATTCCTATTTTGGTCAATGAAAGGGGAGAGACTCTTTCCTCGTTTCATGATATTTCCAATGAAGCTGTCCAGTATTTTACTTCACTATTCCAAGAGGATTTGTAGGGTAGTTCTATGGAGGAAGCTCGAGTCCTTTCTTGTATCCCTTCCCTGGTGTCTAGGGAAATGATGGATCATCTCATGGGAGAGATCACTCTAGAGGAACTGGAGGGGACTATGTTTCAAATGAAGAAGGGGAAGGCTCCAGGCCCCGATGGTTTCCCAATTGAATTCTTTCAAGAGTTCTAGGAGATTATCAAGGTGGACTTACTAGCTGTGGTCCAAGAATCTCAAAGGAATAAGCAGATGTTAAAGGCTCTGAATTCCACTTTCCTTGCACTCATTCCCAAGTGTGAAGGGGCGGATATATTAAGCCGCTTTCGTCCCATATCTCTTTGCAATGTGGTGTATAAGATTATTTCTAAGCTAATTGCTAATAGGCTAAAAAAATGGTTGCAGGGGCTTATTTCTGAGGAGCAAAGTGGTTTTGTGGAGGGTCGGCAAATTCTGGATGGTATTGTTATAGCTACTGAGACCATTCAGTCTATGGCCAATTCCAGAGAAAAAGCTATGTTTATCAAGCTTGATATGGCTAAGGTGTATGATAGAGTCCGATGGTCTTTTCTTCGAAAGGTCCTGCCTACTTTTGGCTTTGGAGATGAATGGATTATTTGGGTCATGAGTTGCGTCACGTCTGTTTCGTTCTCCATTTTAATTAATGGGGAGCACTCTGAGCTTTTCGGCCCTTCTCGTGGGTTGAGGCAAGGTGACCCTCTCTCTCCTTGTTTCTTCTGCTGGTTGAAGGTTTGGGATGCTTACTAAGAAGACATGTGGAGTTGGGCCTCATCCAGGGGTGGAGGTGGGGAGGTGACTTACTCCCACAATCCCATTTGCAGTTTGTGGATGACACGGCTTTGATGGGTGCGGCCACTATTCGGGAAGCAGTGAATCTTCGCAAGGTTCAAGATATTTATCTTGTGGCTTCAGGTCAATTAATTAACGAAGACAAGTCCTCCATCTTTTTCTTCAACACTCTGGATCCTATTTAGAGGAGAATTGCTCAGATTCTTCGGTTTCAAATTGGGGCTCTTCCTTTGTCTTATCTTGGGATTCCTATTGCTACGGGTAGGTTAGCTAGGGAGTCATGGCAGCCTATCCTGGATAAATTTCGTGCAAAAGTCACTCCCTGGACCAATCGCTGGCTGTCCTTTGTGGGCCGTGTTCAATTGCTTAAGTCTGTGGTTCAAGCTCTCCCCATCTATCGGAGTATGCTTCAGGTGGCCCCGATGGGCTTTGTTAGGGAGATGGACTCTTTAGCAAGACAGTTCTTATGGGCTGGCAGTTTGTTGTCTTCCAAATGGAGTCTTGTTAATTGGGATACTGTTTGTTGTCCTAAGCAGTATGGTGGTTTGGGGCTGAGGCAGTCCTCACTGGTAGGTAAGGCGTTGGCAGCCAAACTTTATTGGTGGTGGTGCACTGAGCAGGACCGGATATGGGCCAGGATTCTATCCCATAAGTATTTCCAGGATACTCCTCGAGAAGATATCCCTCGCTACCCTTTGGTGGGAAAGGGATCGACAATTTGGGCTACTCTCAAGAAAGGAGCTGCACTAGTCAAAGATGGCTTATTTTGGATTTGTAAAAGTGGGACGGAGGTTCAATTTTGGTTTGACTCTTGGGATGGTTACCCCCTCATTATCTCTCAGTTTCCTAACTTGGAGACCCTAAGTCAGAGATTCGTTGACGCTGGCTGGTCGAGGGTGAGCGACTTTAAGATGCTTTCTTTTCATGGGCAGCGAGTGTGTGCTAGGTGGAAGAATCCCGATGAGTGGTCGGTGGTTGGTATGGAAGAGGAGTGTGTTGTGCTTCATAATATTCTTTCTGGCAGACAGTGCAGTTCCCTCATGGCTAAGGATGTTCTTGCGTGGTCTCCCAACCAAGAACGTCATTATACGGTTGCTTCCGGCTACTAGAGGCTACTCTCTCAAAAGATTGAGGGGGTGGAGGTTCCTTGGTGGAAGAGGGTGTGGAATAAGTTTTCTTAGCCGAATTGCAACTGCTTCATCTGGACTTTGGCTTGGAACAGGTGTCTGACTTGGGATAATATTCAGAAGCACGAATTTCAGGGCCCCTCTAGGTGTGTTCTTTGTGGGAGAGGTGAGGAGGATTCTTCTCATCTATTTTTCAATGTCCTTTTACTATGCAGCTATGGCATTATGGTGGGGAGTTTGGAACAGTCCTTGCATTCATGCCTCCTCCTTGGTGGATTTTTGGGCTAGCTTAGGAAGACCTCCCTCGTTGGCCCCTTTTTTGCAGGATGCGTGGCATGCTAGGCCTATCTTCTTATTATGGCAGGTTTGGCTGGAAAGAAATAGGAGGATTTTCAGAGGGGTGAGCTTGCGGATATAGCAGGTGTGGTTCAGGATCCTTGGTATGATTAATGAGACGATTGAAGCTAAGGGAGATGTGATGCTTCCGCTGGAGAAAAGGGATGCGAAGATGGTGGCTAGGATGGGTATTCTCAGGTTATCCTCGACCTCTGCTTATAGTAAGAGAGGCAGGCAAGTGAGACAACAAGTTCAAAGAGTGGGAAATTGGCAGCCCCCTTCATTTGACACTTTGAAGGTCAATACTAATGGTTCTTCTAAGGGAAATCCGGGACCGGCTGGAGTTGGTGGGGTTGGCAGGAACTCTTCTGGTTTGGTGGTTTTCCTCTTTTCTATCCACAAAGGTGTACAGACTATCAACCTTATGGAAGGATTGGTGATCCTTTATGCTTTGGAATGGACCTATGAGTTGGGATGGCGTCGGGTTATTTGTGAATCGGATTCTCAGGTTTTGGTCAACTTGCTTAAAGCACAGAAGTTGTCCGATGTTAGCAAGCAATTGGCAGTGACGGTGCAGCAGATCTTGCAGATTGGCACTTTGATGGAGATGGTGTCTTTTGTTCATATTCCAAGGGAGTGGAATAGGACAGCTAATTGTCTGGCCAAGTGGGCCTCTGAGCATTTGGAAGGCTGGAAGATTGATGATCGGGTTCAGATCCCCCAGGAGATTTGTCTGGATTTGGAAAGGGTTATTGCTGAAGACAGCACGGGTGTTGGTTGATTTTGTCTTTTGCTATGTTTGGTTTGCTTTTTTCGGTTCCTTCGGGCTTTCGCCGTTGACTTTGATGTATTGCTTCTTTATGTGACTCAATAAAGTTTTTACCCCTTTTATTAAAAAAAAAAATGTATATTTTTTAAATATTTGACTTAACATTAACATTTATGATTTAACAACATTCTCAATTCTGTATTTAATATTTTACATTTTGTGCAGATTATAGTTATTTTTATATTTTAAATATATATATATATATATATATATACTATACACACCTAGGAAAAAATTGTTGACCCTAAAATCCCATCCTTGCACCCCTCAATCCTGAAAACTTGGAGAAACGTTGCCTCAAAGACAACAATCCCATGCGCATTTCCAAATGAAGTGGGGTAACAAAGAAAATTTTAGGAGTATTTCCAATATCATTCAACTTATAACACTAAACTCTTAACCTCTTCAAAAAGAATCATGATATTGGAACCAACATACACATTTTGGTGTGGAAGAGGTGAATAACCCTCGATTTGTTCAACTGGAAACACACAGAGAATAACAAACTAAGGGAAAAATGATGAAGGAATACTTCAATTAATCAAAATAAAAACTAATACCTTGACGATAAGTTGATGGTAAAGTGGTGAAGGAAATGAGGTGAACAATGTTGGTGTAAATAGATGTTTTACCTATCTAGGTCCTATTTACATGTTAAGTCCACTTAGGTCCTAGGAGGGAATCTTTCTAGTTAAGCATTAGATGTCACTTATCTTTTGGCATTTAATGCTTGTGTCCCAAGTCATTTAATATTTGTTGGGGTGGTTATCTCATTATACAGGATTAAGACACATGTCAAGATATTGTCTAATCCTATCTCACAACTTGCCTTTATAACCTTTATAAGCAAGGCATCATATGTACATTGTCATATTCAATCTGGCAATCTTGCATCCATAATCATAGCATGATATTTTTGCCATTCTCTCTTGTGGAAGTTATAGTTGTCTTGCAAGTGATCCTAGGGTGTTGAGGAGTTCGCCATAAACTCCTACATAGTATCAAAGCTTCTGTCCTGCAGACTTCTTCCTAGATCTGAGGAACCAATCTTCGTGTGAAAATTTTGTTGGGTGTGAGTTGGGGTTTCAAGGACCTCACCATTGAATCCAGGGCATCAAAGAAAGTCAGGTTTGTCTTTTGTTTCGTCAATTTTCATCATGTTTTGACTGATCTACAAGGGTTTGAAGGAGTGTTTTAGTTGCCAGATCTGGAGGATCGCTGATTTTTCTGAGCACTTTGGGTCAAATCTGACCCCACCATTACGTCCAAAAGGCTCAAGAACCTAAGGAATGACTGTCAATTCATCAAATTTCGACACCTTGTGCAAGGGCATTAGACAAAAAAAATTGTCAATCGTACAAATCCGTATTGTATGGCAGCATTGTACGTGGTCTGCAAGTCTATACAATCGGGAATATTCCCTTGTGTCACATCATACAGTCTTTGTGTCATTCGGCGATAATTTTTGTGGTCAATTCAT
The DNA here is from genome assembly GCA_007258455.2 of Sequoia sempervirens. Taxonomy (NCBI): domain Eukaryota; kingdom Viridiplantae; phylum Streptophyta; class Pinopsida; order Cupressales; family Cupressaceae; genus Sequoia; species Sequoia sempervirens. The sequence continues at coordinate 282,813,738 of VDFB02000008.1, read as the reverse complement.
CTTCTAATCTATGTTTGGCATATTGTTCAGTCAAATTGTCCTTCGTCGTACTTGGCGTTGTCTTTTCTCTATCAACATACTCTCCTGTCAATACGACTTTATATTTATAACCGCAAGTTTATTATTAAAAGGTTTTTGTTTTATTAAAAATGTTGACAAAGTTTTTGTCTAGCGCACGGTTACATGGGCGACTGCACCCCAGCCCTTAGTCATCGAGGGGTGGGACGATGGGGAGGGCGGTGCCTTTTTCTAAAACCATTATTGTGGTAGGCGGTCACATGAGAGACCGTGGGCCGAAATTTTTAGCCCCTTGGCCCCAAATTTTGTCCCCTGAAGGCCCAAATTGGGCATTTTTTTCAAATTATCATAACTTGCAATCCAAGAGACCGTTTTTTGAAAACAAGATATCGCCAGAAAGTTGGTTTCGCCATTTTGTAATGATACAAGTTATTTTCCAAAATTTTGCTATTTGGAGGCATTTATTGTTGTTTGAAGTCAAATCTTCATTTTTGGCTCTCGAGCTCATAACTTTTTGCCATGATCTCTAATTTTTGTGATTCTTGTGGCGTTGGAAAGGTATCGAGGAGCTTTATCATGCCATCCATGCACTTTTTCTTGTTTTTGTCCCAGGTATATTGTGATTTCAGTACTTGCCCGATGAGTGTCCTAGAGGTTACTTGGATATTTTGACAATTGGGAGGGTGCAATTTTGATCTTTGCACTTCATTTTATTACTAGAACGATGTTCTATATCTTGTTGCTTTATTCAAATTCCAGGGTTACTCCATATTGAGAGTTTTCCAGTGTTCTTTGCCATCGGGATTGTTGTTGCTTTATCATGATTCCAAGCATGAGTCCTTGAGTGACTCTAATACAGTTTCGAGCATCAGAATTATCTTTCCTTTGCTTGCCTTGATTTAGGATTCCAGTGTTACTCCACTGGTGTGCTTCCAATGTTTCTTTGCAGCAAGTTATCTCATTGAGGGGGGTTGAATGGTATCTTCTTCGTCTCTCTTATGGGGGGGTCTTTTTCTTCAAATGGGGTTGTGTCCTCTCATTCTTCATGGAGAGCATTATTGTATCTTTTCTCTCTTTTGGAGAGGATTTTTGTCCCACTGGGTTTTCTCCTTTTCTCCGTTTCTGAGAGATTGCATTGCATATGTACGTGGGTACCTAACATGGCCTCATAACCGAGACCCATCTTTGTGTCATTTGCATTATAGTACTCCCTAAGTTGTACTTAAGGGGGGGTGTTGGTGTAAATAGATGTTTTACCTATCTAGGTCCTATTTACATGTTAAGTCCACTTAAGTCCTCGACAAAAATTTGTCTAGTAGCATTAATTAGGAGGGAATTTGTCTAATTAAGCATTAATTGTCACTTATCTTTTGGCATTTAATGCTTGTGTCCTAAGTCATTTAATATTTGTTGGGGTACTTATCTCATTATACAGGATTAAAACACATGTCAAAATCTTGTCTAATCCTATCTCACAACTTGCCTTTATAAGCAAGGCATCATATGTACATTGTCATATTCAATCTAGCAATCTTGCATCCATAATCATAGCATAATATTTCTGCCATTCTCTCTTGTGGAAGCTATTGTTGTCTTGCAAGTGATCCTGGGGTGTTGAGGAGTTCACCATAAACTCCTCCAAGTAGTTGAGAGTTTGGTATACCCTACAAATTTAAAAGATAAATTCGATGATAACAAACACCTTACAGTTGACCCCACATAGATGATTTTTTCGAAAAATGTTGCCCGTTTTTGTTTCTATAAAAATTCTAGAGCTAACATTGTCGTTGCCACCTGTTGTCTAGCATTCTCATCCATCAGTAGCCCTCGCCCTGTTGCTCTTGTCACACCCAACAAGACTGGTCTAAATGCTAGGTCCTGTGAAGATTTTATTGCCAACAATCCCATTGGATATGGTGGCAAGGATTCCTATTACAAAGAAGTTGTTTTTTTCTTCAGTGGCAGCCATGGTTAGGGCATCTACTTCAATTAAGGAACTTGTGTCTATGGCTTGAACCTTGAAATGGCCTTACTTGTTGCCTTACTCCATAGATCCATCTTTATTGATTCTTGGTAAGGATGTTTTGTATAAGAGAGAAAAATTCATGAAAGGGATCAATATGTAAGTTCACTAACTTTTGGCCTTATTTGTCTAATTTCAATTTACAGATCTCCCTAGAAGCCCTTTCCTAAGAGTTCAATAGAAATGTTCCCCTGTGCACAGAGCTATTTTGTTTTCCTTTGTGATTTGACTGAGGATTGGGCTAATATTCTCACAAAAGGTCCGTGGTTTCGGGTAAAGACTGTTGTACTTATTTTACCTTGGTATCCTGCTTGCAAAAAAATATTATGTTGATTGGATTACTGTATCTAACAGGACTTCTGTATCTAGGAAGAAAAATACTTGAAGATAGTTCTTCAATCCCACAAAAAAAGGGATGTTGTTTAGCCTTGTCCTGTTTCTGTTTTATCTATGGTTTAGTCTGTCTTAGCTGTGTGGTACAAGATATCGTGGGCTGTTTTACAGCTTTGTAACTTGCTTTTAACTTGCTTCACCACTCTGAGGTTTATTTTAGCAGGCATTTTATTAATTTGTTTTTGTATGTTTCCTTCTTGTGTCTCTGGGTTGGGTCCCCTTAATAGATCCCCGGAATTTAATCCAAAAAAAACAGACAAACACCTGACAGGGAATCAAAGATTGATTGCCCTTTTGAATGTCGTGTTATCTAAGAAACCCAACAGGAATGCTGCACACAAAGGCAAAGATGAGTTGAAGAGCTAGCTAGAAGGTTGGAAGAACTTTGCTGCCATTATTCAACAGGTTGAATGAATAAACTTTATTAAAAATGGGTTCGTACAGGCACACCATGGGATGGACCAAGAAATGACAACAGAAGTTAATTTCTTGAAGATCGACTCTGGTAGAATCTATGATAGGATTAAGTGCAATTCTGTTTTGGGTAAATTTCGGACCAGAGTTCAGATCTCTTTGTGCAGACTCCTCGTCGAATTAAACAGGTCAGACACACCCTCTTTCCACTATACAGAGATGAAAATACGTGGCTTTTTGCCATTCCTTGGGCTGGGGTTACTCCTCTATGTTTAAGTGCCATCCCCAGGTTTTTGGGATTTTTTGCCAGGCAACCGATCATTCCTCTGTTGAAGAGACTCTCCAGGAAATGGGCATTTTATTGGCAATCAATATAAAGCTCCCATGCAAGCGGCAAATATAATTGGTTACAAATCGAAGACTTCTAAAATTCATTGAATAGTTCATTCACATGGGTTATAACAAACTTAAAAGACGATCAATTTCGAAGAATTCTCTGCAGTTCTAAATTTCTAACTCTATATTTTATATTTGCTAACCCTCGCCGCTAAGATTTTTTTCGTTGACATTAAATTCTGCGAACGTGTTCAGACAGATTGTGTCAAAAATATAAAGACTCTTTTATTCAACGCTGTTGCAAAAATGATTATTGTTGTTATTTTGGATCGTATGAAATTGCGAAAAGTAATGCAGCTTCCAAAGAAGAATTTACCCAAGAGCAATGAAACCCTTACCTGCAAATCAAGGCAGCCCATAAATGAAATATTTTGTTCCGCGAGATCTATGGAATAAAAATTGCATCAGACTATTTCAAATGAAAGGGCTTTCGTTCTGACAAAATCTAATGAATCAAGATAGCCTGGGTGAAGGATGCAGTTCTTATAAAATGTACAGTTAGTTCAACGCTTTTGGAAAAGAGAACAATTTGTGGGAGTGAATTTGGAAGCCTTAAATCTGTAACTTCGGAATTTAGATTGTATTAAGATATTGTAGTGGTTGAAAAGTATGGTTTATATAATTATCAAAAGTTTATAATTATGTTATTGGTTGTGGAAATATTATGTTTTTAATAGTGAAAAGTGCATGTATTTTTATCATTTATTTTACATCATTTTATTTGAATGTTTCGAGTACATGGCATCAATATATGGTTTTGATTAATTTGATGCTTTCACTTGATCTTATTTACCATCTGATCCAATATAAATACTAGTTGAATGTGCTAACCATTATGATCCTGCATCCTAAACAATCAAAGTTAAAAGGAAAACATTGTCCCTTTGTATGCAAGATCTCAACTAAAAACATCAAAAGAATGTTAGGGATTCTTCTTGACTCCTTCCATGCATCTGCAAACAACCTTAGGTATTCCTATGAAAAAGTACAAGACCAATACAACCTCATAAAAAATATTGGCTATGCTCCAGCTTGCAAAGGATCCTTGCATTACCTAATGATGTTGTGTCAGATATGGGATGATGCAAGTCAAGGGTTTAGTATAATTACATGTCTATTAGGGTTCAATGATGATAAGCTCATATTGCTAGAGAAAATAGTGATACTAGAAAGGCTAAACATGACACCCAAAGGAGAACCCTTGGGGTTTGACTTTTCAATCTTTTGGAGGAGCAAATAAGCTCACAACTAGTAAATTTCAATATTATGAAGAGGTTTAGGTATCATTTTATTTTAATACACATGATTACGCACCAAAGTTATCCATTGTATATCCACTTGAAACCCAAACTCTAATACACAATGCAAGGATATGGCCATTAACAATATGGACTCCATACCAACACAAGACTTCATGTTTTTATAACTATGTCAAACAATTCCTAGTACCTTTTCTCAACTTAATTATAGAGCAACACTTTCCAAGGATCCCAAAGTCTAACAAAGTCAATAAAGTAGCAAAAAGGGGTGGCTATTTTTGTGGCCCTAATAGCAAGACTATTAGATTATATGGTTACATAAGCAAGTTATACAAATTATAAAAATTTATGACTAGAAGAATATGTACCTTTGAATCTTTAAGGTTGAATGACATTATAGGCATACAATTTGAGAATCAAGGGGGAAAGACAACTTTCTATCAACTCTTATATGTTTGCAATGACATCATCTTACAAAAAATAAAAGTTGTTGAAGTCTTAGAAATCAATCTCAAGAGTTGCAATTGCATGTTATAGATGATAAATGGAATTATGACCCAAAAAATATGTTTATTAGCTAGCCACAAAGAAAAAATTGTAGTGAGGCTAAGAATTTTTCCCATGAGCCTTGTCTAGAAATTGAAAATAAGAGAAGCCCTAATGAAAACAAAATTCTAAAGTATGTAGATGAATGGCCAAATAGGAAAATCCTAGCTCCTAAGCCTATGCCATATGAATTATTTTATAAAAAGGTTACTAATTACAGTGCATATTCTAATAATGAATGGAAAGGAAAATTAAAGAATATGGATTGAAGTGACCACAAGATAATGAATTAGTAGAAGTATTGATAGGAGGTTAGACTAAAGTGATTAATTTGATGATTTTACTTGACCTCATTTACCATTTGATCCTATTAAAATAATAGTTGAATGTGCTAACAATTATGACCCTACATCCTAAACAATCAAAGGTAAAGGAAAACATAATCCCTTTGTATGTGAGATAGCAACTAAAAACATTAGAAGTGTGCTAGGGATTCTTCCCAACTCCTTTGATTCCTCTGCAAACAACCTTAGGTATTCCTATGAAAAAGAACAAGACCAATACAACCTCATAAAAAACATTGGTTATGTTCCACATTACAAAGGATCCTTGCATTACCTAATGATGTCGTATCACTTATGGGATGATGCAAGTAAGGGGTTTAGTATGATTGTGTGTTTATTATGGTTCGATTATGATAAGCTTGTATTGTTAGAGCATAGTGATACTAGAAAGGGCTAAACATGACACCCAAAGGAGAACCCTTGGGGTTTGAATTTTCAATTTTTTGGAGGATCAAATAAGCTCACAACTAGTAAACTTCAATATTATGAAGAGGTTTACGTACCCTTTTATCTTAATGTTTTGTTGAAAAATAGATCTTAGGTCTAATACTTAGATCACTAGCATCAATCCTTTTTCAAAGAACAGTAGGGTGCAAATCGACAAGGGGATTAGATTGACTTTCAACCTTGAAGGTGAGTTAATTAGCCTTGGATTTGATCCTTTAATGCCTTAGAAATTTATTTTTGATGTAAATGTAATGATGCAACTAGTTAAATATGAAAATACAACATTCTGAAATGAATACAGATGAAATGGAAATACACAAGAATTTTTAAGTTCTAGAAAAACAAAAGGCAAACACAAATGTACCTTACCTATGAATTTGAAGTAAATTCTGTTAGACAAGGGTGCCCTTGTCCAGAGATCTAAAATTGAAATCTATTTTCATAGTTCTCAAGTCCCCAATGCATGGCTTCTTCCTTCCATTGTTGAAACTTCATTTGTTATTGAGATAATTGAGTTTCTATATCTTGTCAAATTGTAGGGCTTGAATGCATGAACAAATCGTCTTCAATCTTCTTCCAATCCTCTTCAGATCTATAACTTGCACACACAAAGAGAGAGGAAGGGTCGTTCCATATAGTGGCTTGCCTCAGTTAAATCTCGTTTTGGTATTTCTACCCCCACAAGGGAAATTTGGTGATAAATATAGCTTATCCTTTTGAGGGATAGAGGCTAAATGATAAAAAAGCAGTGAATCAACAATTTATTGCAACTTACCACTTAGATTTGATCTCCTTGATGGACTGAAGTCATGCTCATCACCTTCAAGGATTGATTGTAATATGGATTAATTTGGTTTGAAGACCTATAAGTGTTAGTGCTCACAAAATAAATGACCACAAAACATGAATAGAGTTACATAAAACATGATGAATTCTTGATATGATGCTTGAATGAAGATAATGTTGCAATAATGTTGATAAATCTACTCTCGAATTTCCCTTGATTGATTTTAGAAGTATTTTCCTCAATATTTTCTCTCCCATTCCTAAATTTCCTCCTAAATGTTTAAAATGAGAGGAAAACATGGTTAAATATGCATTTTAATTAATCCTTTTGGGTAGGGGTCGACCTAGGGTTGTTTTCAAATCATAAAATCTCGCCAATCAAAATTTCAAACTTTTAAAAAAAATATTTTTGGACTAGGGCACCCTTGGTGTCCTTGTTTGACACTTTTTGGCCCAAATTTATAGGGATGATGGGGAATTAAATGTATTTTATTAATCTCAACCCAAAATTGGCAAATTATTATTATAATTAAAGCTATAGGAAAAACAAGGTGTCAAGGTAGCGTGAAATTGTCAAGGATGACAATTTTCAACACTACACTTAATACACATGATTATGCACCAATGCTACCCATTGTATCTCTACTTGAAACCAAAGCTCTAATACACAATTCAATGATATGATCCATTAACAATATGGACTCCATACCAACACATGACTTCATGTTATTATAACTATGTCGAATAATTATAGAGAAACACTTTCCAAGGATCCCAAAGTTCTATAAAGTCATTAAAGTAGATAAAAGGGATGACTATTTTGTGGCCCTAATAGCAAGACTATCATATTATATAGTTACATAGGAAATTTATACAAATTATAAAGAATTGTGACTAGAAGAATATGCACCTTAGAATATTTAAGGTTGAACAACACTATAGACATATGATTTGAGAACCACGGGGGAAAGACAACTCTATCAACTTCTATATATTTGCAATGAAATTCATCCTAAAAAAGGAAAAGTTGTTGAAGTCCTAAAAATCAATCACAAAGAGTTGCAATTGGATGTTATAGATGATAAATGGAATTTTGACCCCATAAAATATATTTATTAGTTGGCTACAAAGAAAAAATAGTAGCAAGGCTAAGAAATTTGCTCGTGAAACTTGTCTAGAAATTGAAAATAAGAGAAGCCCTAATAAAAACAAAATTATAAAGTATGTAGATGATTGGCCAATTAGGAAATCCTAGCTCCTAAGCGTATTCCATATGAATTATTTTATAAAAGGGTTACTAATTACAACCCATATTCTAATAATGAGTGGAAAGGAAAATTAAAGAATATGGACCGAAGTGACCACACAATAATGACCTAGTAGAAGTATTTATAGGAGGTTGGACAAAAGTGATTAATTTGGTGCTTTCACTTGACCTCATTTAACATTTTATACTATAAAAATAATAGTTGGATGTGCTAACCACTATGACCCTACATCCTAAACAATCAAAGGTAAAGGAAAACATAATCCCTTTGTATGTAGGATCTCAACTAAAAACATCAAAATATTTCTATGGATTCTTCCTACCTCCTTCTATGCCTCTACAAACAACCTTAGAAATTCCTATGAAATGGCACAAGACCAATAAAACCTCATAAAAAATATTGGTTATGCTCTAACTTGCTGAGGATCTATCCACTACCTAATGATGTCATATCAGTTATGGGATGATGCAAGTCAAGGTTTAGTATGATTATGTGTCTATTAGAGTTCAATTATGATAAGCTCATACTGTTATTACAAATAGTGATACTAGAAAGGCTAAACATGACACCCATAGGGGAACCCTTGGTGGTTGACTTTTCATTTTTTTGGAGGAGCAAATAAGCTCACAACTAGAAAACTTCAATATTATGAAGAGGTTAAAGTACCCTTTTATCTTAATACACGTGATTATGCACCAGTGCTACCCATTGTATCTCTACTCAAAACCCAAGCTTTAGTACAAAATTCAAGGAGATGACTCGTTAACAATATGGACTCTTTACCTGCACAAAACATCATGTTATTATAACTATGTTGAACAATTCCTAGTGACTTCTCTCAACTTAATTATAGAGTAACACTTTCCAAGGATCCCAAAGTCCTACAAATTCATTAAAGTAGCTAAAAGGGATGGTTATTTTTGTGGCCCTAATAGCAAGACTATTAGATTATATTGTTACATAAGCAAGTTATACAAATTATAAAAAAAAATTGACTAAACGAATATGCACCTTGGAATATTTAAGGTTTGAATGACACTATAGACATATAGTTTAAGAATCAAAGGGGACATACAAATTTCTATCAACTCTTATATATTTGTAATGTCATCATCCTACAAAAAAGAAAAGTTGTTGAAGTCCTAGAAATCAATCTCAAATATTTGCAATTACATGTTATAGATGATAAATGGAAGTATGACCCAAAAAATATATTTATTAGATGGCTACAAAGAAAAAATACTAGTGAGGCTAAGAAATTTTCCCATGAACCTTGCCTAGAAACTAAAAATAAGAGAAGACCTAATGGAAAAAAAATTATAATGTAGATGAATGGCCAAATAGAAAAATCCTAGTTCCTAAGCCTATTCCATTTGAATTATTTTATAAAAGGGTTATTAATTACCTAATAATGTGTGGAAATCAAATTTAAAGAATATGGATTGAAGTGGCCATGAAATAATGACCTAGTAGAAGTATTGATAGTAGGTTGGACCAAAGTGGTTAACTTGATGCTTTCACTTAACCTCATTTACCATTTGATCCTATAAAAATAATAGTTGAATGTGCTAACTACTATGACCCTACATCTTGAACAATCAAAGGAAAAGTAAAACATAATCCCTTTGTATGCAAGATCTCAACTAAAAACATCAAAATAATGTTAGGGATTCTTCCTGTCTACTTCCATGCCTCTACAAATAACCTTAGGTATTCCTTTCAAAAAGCACAAGACCAACACAATTTCATAAAAAATATTGGCTATGCTCCAACTTGTAGAGGATCCCTACATTACCCAATGACGTCATATCAGTTATGGGATGATGTAAGTCAAGGGTTTAGTATTATTATGTGTTTATTAGGGTTCAATAATGATAATATCGTATTGTTAGAGAAAATAGTGATACTAGAAAGGCTAAGCATGACACCCAAAGGTGAATCCTTGGGGTTTGTCTTTTCAACTTTTTGGAGGAGAAAATAAGCTCACAAATAGAAAACTTCAATATTATGAAGAGGTTCAGGTACCCTTTTATCCTAATACACATTATTATGCACCAATGCTACCCATTGTATCTCCACTTGAAATCCAAGTTCTAATACACAATACAAGGATATGACCCATTGGCAATATGGACTCCATACTTGCATACAAATTCATGTTATTATAACTATTTAGAACAATTCCTATTACCTTTTTCTAAAGTTAATTATAGAGAAACACTTTTCAAGGATCCCAAAGTCCTACAAAGTTATTAAAGTAGCTAAAATGGATGACTATTTTGTGGCCCTAATAGAAAGACTATCAAATTATATGGTTGCATAAGAAAGTTATACAAATTATAAAAATCTGTGACTAGAAGAATATGCACCTTGAAATATTTAAGTTTGAATGACACTATAGACATACAATTTGAGAATCAAAGGGGAAAGACAACTTTCTATCAACTCTTATATATTTGCAATGACATCATCCTATAGAAAAGAAAATTTGTTGAAGTCCCAGTAATCAATCGCAAAGAGTTGTAATTGGATGGTATAGACGATAAATATAATTATGACCCAAAAAATATATTTATTAGCTAGCTACAAAGAAAAAATAGTAGTGAGGCTAAGAAAATTTCCCATAAACCTTGTCTAGAAATTAAAATTAAGAGAAGCCTTAATAAAAAAAAAATTATAAAGTATGTAGATGAATGGATGATCAAGAAAATCCTAGCTCCTAAGCCTATGCCATATTAATTATGTTATAGAAAGGTTACTAATTACATCATGTATTCTAATAATGAGTGGAAATGAAAATTAAAGAATATGGACTGAAGTGACCACAAAATAATGACCTAGTATAAGTATTGATAGGAGGTTGGACATAAAGCATAGTAACCTAAAACATATCTTTGGATGAAATATAGGAGAATGAATATGATAAGGTCCATGACAATGGTCTAGTTTCAGTCGTATACATCACCAAATTCTAAACCAAGGTGCCCATTTGCTACTAAAGATATTAATAAGGATGAGGTTATGTTACATCCTCTTGGCTATAGGATAGAGCTAGTTATTAGTAACCCCCAAAGGTTGTCATCAAGGTAAAGATAATGCCACTTAATTCAAAATCCAACCATATACCCCCTAATAACACCAAGTCCATAAATTAAAAAGAAAGATTCCACTATACGTACTGTTGGCCTCCTATAATGATTTAATAACTAAGCCCTTAAAGCCATGATTCAAATATTGGACATCTAACCTGAATAGCTATTTCAATCATTATGAAGGTGCATTTAACTTGTCAAACCAAGGACATGAACTTGAAATGGGTCAACACAGTATGTGCACTAGGAACCCAAAGTAGCCATTTTCATTCTACAGCTAAGGAACTCACAATGCTAAAATTAAATTGCTTAGAAGGGAATATCATAAATTCCAATCATCAATCAAAAACTACATCAAACTAAAATGCATAACATAAATAAAAATTTGAGCAACAAACATGGCACTACTCTTTCTGCATTGGTGCAGGAATAGTCATAGAATGGAATTCTAGTGGTTGTAGGAACAGTCAGTGCCAGATTTCTAACTAATTACTAAACAAGTAATACTAAACTAATACTAAGTTAAGAGGATGGATTACTCACCAAGTGGTCCCCCTTGGATAAGTATCCTCTAAAACTAATGAGAACTCAGATGCTCGAACTCAAAACTTTATTTTATTCACTGTAAATCATGAGTACAAAAGAGTAATGTATCTGTATTACTAAAAACCTGAGAGTGCAAGTACAATATCAAGTTGTGTAACCCCTTAAGAAGGAGCATCAGATCTTTATTTATACAATCAACTAAACAAGGCAGTCAACTCCACGACTAGGAGGACGTTATTTAGGGAAAATAGAGAAAGTGGAGTGGCGGCAGTTATGTGTGCATGGAATCTAGTCAGACATGGAGGTTCAAATGCATATTTAACACAACAGTAACGCCCACATCTGCTCAACCAACATTAAAGTCCACTACAAGGCAGTTACATTCAGTTTGCACGAGGAATCTTTTGCCATCGACATCCTTTGACCTTTGAGTGATTCCTTTGTTGAACGTTATGGTGCATGCCCAGTTGACGATGTCTTCCTCAACTTAGCATCCTCAAATTAAATCTACATGGCAATGTCAGTACGCACAATAGTTGCATATCTATAACCACCTTAAGGAACATTCATCAACCACATGCAAAATCAATATAGATAATCCACATAATATGCCAATGTCATTAAAACTTGCAAAAATAGGATTAAGCCCAATGTCTATGGTTTGAGGGAAACATTATGAAAATATCAACATTTAGCATCAAAGCCCATGACAACTGCCAACAAATAAGCTATAGATTCTACCCAAAATTGGACCAAAAACTAGGCTCATCACTCCCCCAACCTAACATTTTGTTGGTCCTCCAGCAGGGGAAGGGTTGTTCTTCTGCTTGGTCAAAGCTCTAAAATTTGCAACTAATAGTTGTCCAACATCAGTGCCTATTGAGCGTGAATCAGGGTCCTAATAGAATCCTCTTAATCTGTCAAATCTGCTCCATCTTTGTTTTTCTGCAGCAATGTCATACTGGTAGAACCCAAAGTTTGGCATGGGCCACATGAGAATGGGTGGCTAGAAAGTCAAGGGAAGCCAAAATCACCCCTTCGTTCTCCCAATCTGAATATACCTATCAATCCTTTTTAGTATTGCAGCATAATTATGGATGGAATGAGGTTCAACTTGTTTCAACCCATCAGTTAGGTTATTCCATCTTTGTGATAGGTATCTTCTCATAATTTCCTCCTTTGTTGTTTCCTTTACCTCATACTCACTGTAGACTGCCTCAATCCAAGGCATAATCCTACTGCCATAACTAGGTCTGAAAAGCATTTTGTGCCATTCTCTATAAATATCCTTTGGGTTGTTTGATTTAGCCCTAATGGGCAAAGGGATGTTAAACTCCAATTGCTTATAAGCCCCATGTTGTTATTACCAACTAATCTCATTTTTCACCCAAGACATCAATGCCCTTAATTTGAAATCCCCAACATACAACGGATTCTAATCATGGTCTTGGTTACAGCATAATTATGCAAATAAAACTCACACAATAAATTCTTCATTTCAAGTGAGGCAATCTTATAAGCATTGAAAAATTCATTAGGAGTGTCAATAGAAGGATTCAAACCTGAGACAATCCTTAACAACTTAAAAGAGAGATATTTCTCTTTTAGGTGTAGAGCATAGACCCTTAGAGGGGTCCTACATTCCAAAATCTGTAGTACCAAGGCTACCATATCATCCACCCTCTTCTTCAAGGTGGCAATTTCTGCATCTTTGTCTTTAATTTCCTCATCTCTCTTTTGAATTTCCTTCTTCAATTTCAGTTTTTCCTTTTTCCATTCTTCCTCCCTCCTTTTTATTTCTTTCCATAAATTCAAAATTTTCATATGTATTGTAAAATCAGTAGGATTATAAATTCCTACCTGTATTTTTGTCAGTGGTTGTTCCCCATATAGTACTATCTGCATGGACTCAGGCTGTCCAGTTGTCTCTGGCTACAGGGGTACTGTTTCTTCTCCCACTTCTTGCTACAGGGTCTCTTGCTCTTGTTTTAGTTGTGGTTGTAGGAACTCCTGCTTTGGTTCTAGTTGTTGTTGCAGGACCTCTTGTTGCAGCATTTCTTGCTCACGGTGCAGGAAATCTTGATTTTCAACTTGTTTTGTAATATTGGCAAGGTCAGCCAATGTTATGTTTGCTACTGCCTTAAATATATCTTCCTCCTCGACATTCTCCTACCCCATTCAAGCTTCTATATCCTCCTGTGGTATTTCTCTAGACTTAGGGCTTTTCTGTGGAGGTGTACCAAACACTGGCCTAGCTGGTCTTGATTTCCTAGGAGGTCTCTCACATTTTTCTTTGGTTGTAGGATGAACAGTGTTAGCCTTCCTCTTTTTAGAACTTGACACCTCTTTTTTTGTCGATTGCCTTTTGGCCTTTCCTTTTCTCATTTTTACTTCTCTCTTTTGTGCCCTAGTTTTCATTAGGGTGCCAAGTGGAACGTCATCATTAGAATATGAGGAGGAGCTTTCTTTTTCTGAGTGCTTTGTTCCAGAAGAACTAATTTCTATGGTTTCTTCTATTGCAGGAGGGTTTACACTAGGGCCTGTGCCAGAGGTTGAAGCACCAAGAGTGGCTTCAACCATGCTCAATCTCCTACTAGACCTACGAGGTTGAGGCAAAACCCTAGGTTGCAAGTGCTCAGGTCTAATTTAATCAAAATTTATAAATTATTCCCAGGTCATTCCAGATACATCATGCAGAGACTTTTCAACTAGCAATTTAACCAGACAATGGTGGGAAATAGAATTGTCCCTACCATTTTAGGTCTTGGCCGCCATGATTGAGAGAAGATTGTATAGCACGTTAGGCACATTCATCCTCCTCTTGTGCCTCATGTGACTCAAGAGTTTGAAATGTACTAAATGCAAGTTCGACAAATGACCTTCACAGGTGAGATACCTTATAATGTAGACAACTGCTTGTTTCCATGGTTCAAGCAAAGAGGTTCTTTTTGCACCCTGTTTATCCACGCTAATTGGAGGGTCACCATGTAATGTAAATTTGGCCCTAGTTGACCTAGCGTCTCTGGAGGTAGGGTAATGTTCGCCATCAACAAGTAACCTTGTAACCTCTACAATTCTTTCCTCAGTTGCCACAACCTCCAACCCTTTTACTGTGGCTTTTCCTTCAGAAAATGTATGGGCGAATTCTAGTGCAATGCTTCATCAAGGCCATCTAGCTTCATGAAGTAATCTAACCATCTATAGTTTCTAAATTTGGCCAGGCATTGTGCATTCTGCAATAAAACATCATGAACCGAGGGCTCATTTCAAATTAGCCCTCCTCTCATTGTCGACAATCAACTATCACTCTGCAAAATTTCTTTCCTGCAATTCCTGTCTAAAAGCCAAACACCTTCTTGCAATATCTGTTAAATTTTCAGTGCCAATATCGACTAAATTTTCTCTTTCTTTTTGTTTGCAACCCAGGATTATGACAAGGTCAATAATTGCAAGAAAAGGAGAGATAAAGGAGAATTATGATGGGAAGAAATGGAAGCTACAGTTAGTGTCACTTCACACATTTGAGTCGTCCTCTAACTCAAATTTCAAATTGGCTCATTTTAAATTTTCTGACATAGCCTAGCATAAATTAACACATGGGTAATATATTCACATCTTTTTCTCCCCTCAAACCTAAATTTGGACATGTGTTCGCACATGCGAGATGGGAGTGGTGATTTGACAAGGAATAATGACATGTTATGTGAACGTCTATACTAACATACAATGATTAAATGAATGCACTTAAAAGATAATTAAAAGATAGCAATTAATGTGAACATACCTGAATGTGTGGAGGATTTATTGCAAAGATCGTGGAGAAAGTATTGTTCACCTTTTTAGGGAATAAATTGAGCAATTAATGAAAATGAAGTGGAATGAGGTGAGGTGGAATGAAGTGATGGAAGAGAGAGAAAGGCGGTGATGGATGGGTGAAGAAATGGACCTCCACAAGAGTGGAAGTCTTTATTATGACAAGTACGTACCTTAATTAGCCAAAAGGAGGGACACTAGGTCCACTTCCTTTGGCTGCAGGAAGCTCGAGTGTTGAATGTTGGGTGAATTGTTGCAGGAACTCTTCTTTGGAAGCTGGCTTGTGATATAATTTGAGGCGATGACCATTGACAAGTAACTTAAATCTAACAAGGTCAATGGTAGTAAGCTAAACAACTCCATTAGGAAAGATCTCAACAACTTCATATGGTCCTAAGCCACCTTGTTTGTAAATTTCCTACATTGTCCTGATATCTTGAGTCATAGAGCAGGGCCCAATCTCTTGGTTGGAATTTCTTGTCCTTGATAAATTTGTCATGCCACTTGATTCTCTGATGCTGGACTACCTCTATATGATGCAGAGCTGCTCTTCTTATCTCATCTAAAACATCTAGTTGCATGATTATTTCTCTTTGTGCCTCAGAAATATCCATCCCCAAATCCACTACAGTCTTAAGAGTCTTATATTCAAATTCAATGGGCATCATGCTTGTCTTTCCATAAAACAACTCAAATGGAGTGAAGTCTGTAGTTGTTTTCCAGGTTGTCCTATAGGCCCAAACAACTTCTAGTAATCTGTTTGTCCAATCCTTCCTATGAATAGCTACCATTTTGGTCATAATGGCTTCAATTTCTCTGTTGGTCATCTCAACTTGGCCATTAGCCTGGGGGTGATAAGGAGTACACTTCCTATGCCTTATGTTGTATTCATTGACTAGTGTTGCAATAAGGGTTGACGTGAATTGAGCCCCTTGATCAATCACTATTTCTCTTGGAACTCCATATCTTGTGAAAATCTCCTCATAAAGAAATTTTGCAACCTTGTTATCTCTTGCATGCTTCATGGTCTTAACTTCTACCCACTTTGTCACATAATCAGTGCATACCAAGATATAAAACTTACCATTTGATGGAGGGTCAATGGGTCCTACAAAATTCAATCCCCACTTGTCAAATGGGGTGATTACTACCTGAGGGAAAAGTGACATCTCATTAGATCTGGGTGGTTTTCCCATTCTTTGACATCTATCACATTTTCTGGTATACCTTCCTGCATCCTTGTGGAGTGTGGGTCAATAATATCTTGTGTTCAAAATCTTCATTGTTGTCCTCTTGGCTGCAAAATGTCCTCCACAGGGTTCGTTGTGGAATGCATGCAAAATGTCATATGTCTCATCTTCTCTCACACATCTCCTCATGACATGGTCTGATCCAGTATAAAACAAACATTCAATAATCTGGGAGAAAGCAAAAGATTTTTCAATGAGTGCCCTTTTCCCTTTTGGAGACAAGTGAGAAGGAACTCTACCTATGACCAAATAATTGGCTATGTCAGCATACT
Source organism: Sequoia sempervirens (assembly GCA_007258455.2). Taxonomy (NCBI): domain Eukaryota; kingdom Viridiplantae; phylum Streptophyta; class Pinopsida; order Cupressales; family Cupressaceae; genus Sequoia; species Sequoia sempervirens. The sequence goes on along the minus strand of VDFB02000008.1, from coordinate 282,796,871 downwards.
AAGGTGTTTGTATACTGAGGGAGAATAGATGCTCATCAAGAAAAGAGTCATCTATGGGTTGATTGTCTTTTGTTGTAGTCATCCTTGAAAGAAAATCTGCAACAAGATTGACCTTCCCTGGCTTATCCACAATGGTTTTATCAAACTCCTGCATTAACAATAACTATCTTGCTAGCCTACCTATGATCAAAGGTTTATTCATGAGATATCTAATGGTTGCATGATCAGTGTGCACAAATATTTGGTAACATTTTATGTAATTTTTGAATTTTTTTAGTGCATAGATTACTACCAACATTTCTTTCTCTGTCACTGTACAGTTGAATTAAGCTCCTTGTAAATTTTTGCTGACAAAGTAAATGGAATTTTCAACAGCTCCTTCTTTATGTCCTAAGACTACTCCTATGGAATAATCTGATGCATCAGTATGGATGTGGAAAGGAAGTCCCAATTAGGCCCTTTGAGTACATGAGCATGAGTCAAAGCTTCCTTCAAGTCAGAAAATTCCTTCTCACAAGCTCCAGTCCACTGAAATTCAACTTCTTTAGTGAGAAGAGTATACAATGGTGTTGCTACCTTGCTGAAATCCTTGATGAAATGCCTATAATATCCTTGATGACCTAAGAAATTCCTAACATCCTTTTGTTTTGCAGGTGTGGGAAGATTTGTGATTACCTCAATCTTTGCAGGATCTACTTGAATTCCTTTGTGGGAGATGTAGTGGCCAAGGACTACGCCTTCCTGTATCATCATGAAGCACTTTCCACTGTTTAAGGATAGGTTTTGTTCTTCACATCTCTGTAGGACTCTCCTGAGATTTTCTAATGCTTGATTAAAATCAGCACCATAAGTGGTAAAGTCATCCATATAAATTTCCATGCAATCATGAGAAATATCTGAAAATATGTTAATGATTGCCCTCTAAAAGGTTGCAGGTGCTTTGCATAAGCCAAATGGGAGTACCGAGTAGGCATAGGTCCCCCATGGACAGAAAAATGTGGTCTTCTCCTAGTCCTCTGGTGCAATTTGGATTTGGTTTAGTTGTTAAATCTATCTAGTATCACTTTCCTGCAAGTGTGTCCAAAACTTGATCAATGAAGGGTAAGGGAAAGTAGCCCTTCTTGGTGGTAGCATTAAGTTCCCTATAATCGACACAAACTCGCCATTTTCCTCATTTCTTGGGCACAATCACTAATGGAGACACCCACTGACTATCTGAAATGGGGTAGATAAATCCTGCATCTAGTAAATTTTGCAAGTCTCCTTTTACAATTTCTCTTAGTACAAGGTTAATTCTTCTTTATGGATGTCTTACTGGGGTGCAATCATCTTTTATGTAAATTTTGTGTATAAAGTTTAGGGTCCAATCCCTTCATATCATGATAATCCCATGCAAATGCATGTTGATGGGTCCTTAATAAATTTTCCAACAATAATTGTTGTTCTTCACTTAATTTACTATTAGCATTCATATATTTTCCTTCTGACACTTGTACTTGTGTTGTTAACTCTATCATGGTTGCTTCATTAACACATGGTACCTTTAGTTCATATGGCAGTAATGTATGGGACATACTTGTTGTTGCAGGAAGTTTGTTTGCAGGAACAATGGTTGCAGGAACAGTGGCTACAAAAAGAACGTCTACATGAACAGTGGTTGTAGGAAGAGCGGGCAAAAGTGTCTTGACTGGAGTAGCAAAATGAGAAGATGATACTTCCTCCACTTCACAATAGTTCTGAATGATGTTATCCAATACTTCATTCTGATCTTGGAGTTGCATGAAAGAGCTTCTGCCTAGCATCATAAGCTGCGCTACAAAATTAACTTCTTCGGCCTCTTCACCAACATATGGCCATACAAGATTATCTTCATCATGAGATGGTTGAGCTGGAGGATAAAGAACAAAAAATTTCATGATCTTCCCATCTAAAATGGTCATGTCACCTGACCGACATCTAATGTATGCATCTGCAGTTGCTAACCATGGCCTTCCAAGAATAATGGGATACCCTCCTAGTGTAGCTTTAGGAGAAAGAATCATAAAGTCTGTTGGGTGCTCCCAATAGTCTAAAACTACAACAAGATCCTCTACTACACCATCAAGCTTAACAGTAGAGCTATTAGCAAGTTGTAGGACAATAGGAGTAGATCTCATGCTTGCAACATTTAGTTGTTGCAGGATGTCCTTGGTCATTACATTTATTGTTGCCTCTAAACCAATCAGAGTATTCTTTACTTGGATTTTGTTTATAACAATTGCTACCACAAGACTACCTGGGTCATTATACTTAGGGATAGTTACTTTTTCAAGCATGATGTCAGCTAGTTGTCCCACCACATGAACTATAGTTGGGTCTTTCTTTTTCCTACCTGGCTTCTTGAGGCATGCTTCCTTGATTGCCTTGTCATAGATTGGAACATCCTTTATGGCTTGAAATAGAGGTATTTGGACACATATATGCTTCAGCTGATCCAAGATGTCAAAAGTTGTATCCTCCTTTTCTTCCTTCTTCTTGGCAACTTCCAATCTTTGAGGAAATGGTGGTTCTTGTTCAATTTGCTTGACTTGGACTGGTTTAGGATTTTTAGGTACACTTGGTTGAATGGGATCATTCAGAGGTTCCTCCTCCTCTTCCACAGGAAGCTCAGTGATAATGGGCTTGGAATGGGCTGGTAGAGTAGTTCCTAAATGCAAGTGGATGTCACTTACACTCATAGCATATGCAAGGAATTGATTTGAATCAACAGAGTATGTAGGTTGCTGTTGTGGTTTGTTATTTGGATTGGATGTGGGATGAGCTGGTAGTTGAGTAGGTTTAGGAGCATTTGAGCTTGGATTAGTAGGTGGAGGCATTATAGTAGGTTGTTGGGTCTGAGAAGGTGGATGCATGTAACTGGTTGTCTGGGCAGGCCATTATTGTCCTCCCCTCCATTGATTTGTTTGCTACTAATTTCCTGGAGGTGGTTGTCAATGCCCTTGAAATTGCTGCCAATTCCCCCAAGGCTATTGCCATTAGGGTGGAGATTTTTGATGATTGGTCCAAGCATTTGGAGAGTTACTCTAAGGCTGTGGTGGATATCCTTCATAGCTTTATGGATATTGGGGCTACCATTGGTTACCAAATGGGAATTAAAATATGGTCCAACATAAGATAGTGGATCTAGTGGTATACCTTGTCTTAGAGCCCAAGGCTTCCTTTGTGCAACATAGTAGACTTGGTCTTCTTCAATTTGGATTGGTTTGAACTCAAGTGGAATATGCTTGCTTTCAAGATTAGTAACCATCTTGCATCTGTAGTCCCTCTTCTTTTGTTTGCAGTGGGGGCAATACTCTGTCAACATTGCCTCTACCTCCTCTTGCTTCTTCTTGGCCTAAAGTGTATCTAGCTGAGTGGCTAGATTATTTATAATGTCTTGCTTGAATTCTGCCAACAAATGAGTAATCTACATTCTTGAAACTCCACCAGTAGTTGACTTACCCATGGAAGATTGGTAAGCTCTCCCTTTCTTTGAAACTTCCCTAGAGGAGTTCTGTCATATTTTCATGATATCTTCCCAAGAAACTTGGGAGATATCTCCTCCTCCCATGAGTTCCAAGGCATTAGTGGAACTATCATTGATTCCTCTCAGGAAAATCAACTTTTGTGAGTCTTTATTGAGTGTAGGTGTGGATATTTTGGTAGGAAAAACAAAAACCTTGCAATATAATCTTCTAGGCTCTCATCTTCTTTTTGTTGCATCTTGAAAATGTCACCTCCTCTCATATCACCGCCCCTACAATATTCCTTGTATTTCTCAAGGAATTTTGCCTTCATGTCTTCCCAAGTTTCCACAGTATCTATACCTAGGCTCATGAACCATCTTAATGCAACCTCTTTTAGAGTGGTAGGAAATAGCTTAAGCCTATGGGCATCAATGGTATAATCATAACTCCTACAGAGTATGTCAAACTCAAATAAAAAGGTATCAGGATCTTCTGTGACAAGTCCATAAAATATGGGGAGTGCTAAAGTAGGGATGTTCTTGATGTTGTCAACTTCATTTTGATAGGCAATGGGGAAAGGAAAAGCTGGTTGGTTAGGTTTGTTCCTATTTGCATCACCCATGCCTGTTTGATGTAGTTCCAAAGCAAAGGGATTCTCAAGCTGATTTTGGTCTTCAGAAGAGACTTCAAAGTTAGTCAAATCAAGAAATGCATTAGCAAAGGGGTGTGGATCTTCTTCTTCTTCTTCTTCTTCTTCTTCTTCTTCTTCTCTTGGTAGGTTTTGATATTCAACTAGCTGGAATGGATTAGGATTGTTAGGAAGAAATCTCCCATAAGCATCCCTTCTCCTTCCTCTATGCATGCGGTATCACTCACTATCAGCCAGCTCACACAAAAAATTGGTAAAGAATAATGGGGGTCATTACTTCCTAAATGAGGATATGCTAAGAACAACTTCTAGAAACACTATAACAAGAAAAACTACCAATGACTCTAAAGGACTCCCTAGTTTGACACCATCCCCGACAATGCACAAAAAATATTGGCCTCCTACAATGATTTAATAACTAAGCCCTTACAACCATGATTCAAATATTGGACATCTAACCTAAATAACTATTTCAATCATCATGAAGGTATATTTAACTTGTCAACCCAGGGACATGAACTTGAAATGGGTTAGCACAATATGTGCACTAGGAACGTAAAGTAGCCATTTTCATTCTACAGCTAAGGAAATCACAATGCTGAAAGCAAATTTCTTAGAAGGGAATACCATAAATTCCAATCATCAATCCACAACTACATCAAACTAAAATGCATAACAGAAATGAAAATCTGAGCAACAAATAGGGAACTACTATGTCTGCTTTGGTTGTAGGAACAATCACAAAATGGAATTCTAGTGGCTACAGGGACAGTTGGTGCCAGATTTCTAAGTACTAAACAACAAGTAATACTAAACTAATACTAAGCTAAGATGACAGATTACTCACAAAGTGGGCCCCCTTGGTAAGTATCCTCTAAAACTAATGAGAACTCAGATGCTCAAACTTAAAACTTTATTTTATTGACTGTAAATCATGAGTACAAAAGAGTAATGTATTTGTATTACTGAAAACTTGAGAGTGCAAGTACAATATCAAATCGTGCAACCCCTTAATAAGGAGCATAAGATCTTAATTTATACTATCAACTAAACAAGTTAGTCAACTCCATGACTGGGAGGACGCCATTTAGGGAAAACGAAGAAAGTGGAGTGGCGGCGATTACGTGTGCATGGAATCTGGTCAGACATGCAGGTCCAAACATAGATTTAGCACATCAGTAATACCTGCATTTGCTCAACCAACATTAAAGTCCACTACAAGGAAATTACATTCAGTTTGCATGAGGAATCTTTTGTCATTGACCTCCTTTGACCTTTGAGCGATTCCTTTGTTAGACGTTACGGTGCATGCCTAGTTGGCGGTGTCTTCCTCAACTTAGCATCCTCAAATTAAATTTGTATGCCAATGTTAGTACACACAATAATTGCATATCTATAACCACCTTAAGGAACATTCATTAACCACATGCAAAATCAATATAAATAATCCCCATAATATTCCAATGTCATTAAAACTTGCAGAAATAGGATTAAGCCCAATGTCTATGGTTTGAGGGAAACATTATGAAAATATCAACATTTGGCATCAAATTCCATGAAAACTGCTAGCAAATAAACTATAGACTCTACCCAAAATTGGACCAAAAACTAGGCTAATCACGTACAACAACTTCTGAACAAGGGTTATCTAGACACTTGATAAGAGGATTATTTGGGTCTAGTAAAGAATGGGATACAACTATTTACATATACCAAAGCACATCAAATACAAAATAAATATTGCCTTAAGAAGTAGCAATTAGAGATGATGATCTAGAGGATGAGAATATAAGGAAATTTGATAAGGGGGTGAGAATCTCAACAACAAAAAATGGAAAAATGAAGGAGAAAGCACCAAATCAATAAGAGGAGACCATAAAAAAATTATAGCCTAACTAGTATTCACTATAAGTATTCCTCCTTCACCCTCTACCGATCCTAATTTATTTTTCATCTAATCATTAGAACAAGCCTTTTTTCTATTCCCTGACATTTCTTAATTATCCCAATTCCCATTGTACCAAATGGTAAAAGACCTAAACCTATAAATGTTTAGGTCACTAAAAAACCTCATCAATTTACACCAACCTCGTAATATTTAAATTTATCTCCACTAGGTTACCTTATCTAGTTTCATATTTCAGTAAGGCAATCTCTAATAACTATTCCCCAAATTTTCATGATGGTGGGGAGGTTATAAAATGCCACCACTCTAGGTGCCTTATATCCTATCTCATTAAAGTATAGGATTGTAACAACTAAAATCCCCTCCTAGACATCTAAAACCCACAAACCCAAGAGCAATAACCCAATCTACTATTGCAAAATTAATGTCCTCGTTCACTGCCTTGTTTTCTATAGGGAGTGTTCAACTACAACAACAGGTTCCAATTATAACAATCATGCATTTTATCACTAATGTATGGAACAAATATGAGAAGCATTATAAGTGTAAGGGAGGGGGACCAACTACATCAAGGCTCCAGGTCATAGAGAGTCGAGAGCGGAGGGATTCCCTAAATTACCTCACTCTAAAGGATGTCTTGGGGTGAGGGTTGAGAATGAAGAGCACTATATAGTACTTCTATCACTCTACAAACCTAGAGTTTGGGTTTAGGCTAGGCAAGCTAGTTTTTAGAGTCGATACTGCACCTCAGACAACTCTTTGTCCAAGGATGGCAATGCAATTCTAGGATGAAAGTGCGGCGCGTTGGCGTCTGTATGGCCAAAAAACACAAAATATAGTACAAACTGCCTAAAAACTAATTGACAACCTAGCTAGTTGATTCTGACAGGAAAAACATAATAAGAAAGTATGAGAAATAAAGACGAAGATGATAAAGCAAGTAAATAAAAGTTAGGGTGATGAAGATAATCTCACAGAAGCACCTATTCACCAGTTAGCTCCACGCACACATTCACCTACACACAAGAAAGAGGGAAAATTGTTGGGGCTATATAGGGGCCTACCTTAGTCAAACCCTCATTTTGGTGTTTCCACCTCCATAGACAACCAGAAAGCAACCGAGTAGAACATACGATAAAGAAAGTAGAAAGGAAGAAAGATTGCAATGAACAATACAAAACAATACTATGCTACTCTATCAAATCACAAAGGCAAAAGCTCGGTAGCCAATGGAGGAGAATGCAAGGTATGGACTTGGAAAAGTCACCACAGCCACAGTGGTGATGAAGGGAGGTCTCGCAAGACTCCAAGCCCACAACTTCTATGGATAGCCTCACACTTGTAATGTGGATTTGATGGAGCTTCAAAGCTACTGCAATGTTTACAATGGAATGTTGGAATGCTACTCGAGAGTGAAGAAGTGAAGTGGAAAATGCTTAGAAAGAGTGATTGAATGTGTAGAGGGTGAAATGAAGTGAGAATGAGTGTTTTTGAAGGTGGGATGGGAAGGAATAAGGCATTTACGATCAATTGGTCAAAGAGGGACGTTACAATTCAGCCCTAATCGGGTGTGTAACGCCTCTACCAACTTTAGACGTAGGAATCCGTTAGGGACGAAAGTGTGGCATGCAAACATTCGCACGTCGTGCATTCATCCATGACAAATATTCTCACTGATGTATGGGACAAATGTCAAGTGGACAGAAGGCAGGTGGGTGATGTGGAATTTTTCCTTCGGATTTGATTTTCTAAGGTGAGGGTGTGTGAAAGGGGAATTTTCTTAGGGGCTACAAATTTGCTCCTATATATTTTTCCCCCACTTTAGTGAGCACACATATTGATGAGCGTTTGGTAAAGTAGATCAAAGAGTTAGTAGGGTTAGAAATGTATACCTAAACTATCGAAGTAGACTACGATCTGGAAAACTCAAAAGCACGGGGTAGGCAAAGGACTCCACAAGTACTCTCCTTGGGGAGTTTCGAACAAAAGGACTCCATAGCTCGGCAGAACTATGAAATTGCATAAAGTACACCAAAGGCCCTCAGACCAACGATGGAAAAATCCTGCAGATGTGTTGGGTGAAAATTATGTAATCAACTTTTCGATAGATTACACAACTTGGACTTCAGCCACAGCTATGTGAGATGTGAATCTCTCCTCTCAGAAAGGGGAGGCGCCCTTCTTACTGCTAATAGAAGCAATAGTAAATAAAACGAGTAATTACAAAATGTACACGAAATTCACGGAGTGGGGGGGGTGTGTTACATTCATCCTTCTCTCCTTTTTCAGAGAAGATGTTTACAATGCTTCACCGTTGGAAGTTCAGAATTCTTAATAACCTAAAACTAACAACTAGCAGTAATACCAATATCTCTATCTCGTCAAAGCGAAGCGTAGAGATACCAGAAGTGATTAATAACAAACAAAATAAAGTAAAAAGGGAAAGCTCACGAAGGCACAAAGTCATTCTGTAGCTTTATCAGTGTTGGATCTGTGTAGACGTACCGTTTGCTACGTTAGAAGCACAAAGTCTTCTTAGACTCAACAATTCTTCGAACAACATGAACGATTACAAGCAAAAGGTCTTGTAGATCATCCAACAAAAGTGTCAAATAGCACGAACGATTACAAGCGCAAAGTCTTGTAGATCATTCAACCAATGATAAACAGAAATAACAATGCAATCTAAATAATAGATGTAACACAAAGTTTACATCAACTACTTAGAGTCCTTTAGATTCTTCAAACCAATCACTACCAAATAAGATCAACTCACAAAAGTATCAAATCCAACGCAAAGTTTGGCTTGCAATCCTCTTCTTTATTGATCAGATTTCATTCACAAAGCATGAATGCAAAGTTTCACAAATTTGTTTCAAAAAGGGCAGCACTTCGTTGCAAAAAACTAAAGGATCCAATTACAATGAAAATCCCTCACATTATATAGAAAGAGGGATGAGCAAAAGAAGGAAAGAGATTGAGAAAATCAGGGAAAGTTAGGTGAGCGATTTTAGGAGATCTCACCTAACTTTGACCAAAGTCAAAGTGTAATTTGTTTTGAAAATATTACATCTTTGGACTTGGTGTAATTACAATTTACAAAATGACATTCGAAAATGTCGAGAAATATTTACAAGATGCATAAAGGGATGCACCGGAAATGTCTAACACTGGAGAACAGGAAGCTTCTTCATTTTTCTTTGCTTGGGCATGGAGTCTTCATACTTCTTCCTGGTCTCCTGCATGAACTTTTTATTTGGAAGAACCAAGATCAAAGGACATCACCTTCGGGATCACTTGACGAGATCTGGAGAGAAACTGCAAGGATGGTGAATCAACAGGCATTAGCAGAAAAAGTAGCATTGGGAAGCGTGAAGCGAGAAACAATGTTGAGCAAGCATGAAACGAGCAACTAGGCACGAAAAACGGGAGCGAAGAAACGGTCCGGAATGGAAATAGAGCAAGTTTGAAGAGACTAAGATAAAAACTGCCAAAAGTGTAAAGGTGCTAAAATTCAGCACCATTGCACAAAAAATGACTAAGTCTGGAAGAAAAGTGCAAAGGTGCTAAAATTCAGCTCCATTGCACAAAAAATGACTAAGTCTGGAAAAAGATTGTGAAAAGTGTAAGGGCGCTAAAATTCAGCGCCCTTACATTTTTGGAGATTTCAGTCTTTGATGCAGGGGCGCTAAAAAATGGGCTCCTGCATTTCTCAAAGTTAGAATTTATTTCAACATGTTCAACATGTCAGGGCGCTAAATTTTAGCGCTTCTGCATCTGAGACATGATTTTGGAAAATGGATGTAATGGTGAATGAAAACGGCGCTCGAGGTTTGCAAAGTGTTTGTCTGCATGGAGTTGCCATTGAAATTGGAGAACAGAGAGAAAGCAAGGGTAACAACTTACAAAGATGAAACGCGAAAAACGCTGGAGAGGGATGTCAAAAAACTCAAAAAACGTATTTGCAGTTTGAAGAAAACTCGCCCAGCATGAAGAGAGGAAGAACTAAAAATGGTGAACTAAAACACTTTTAAGTGAAAGAGAAAATTGAAAACCTAACTCAAGTCGAGCAATAAATTTAGGCACGAAAAGTGGCACGATTGACGAAAGACGCGAAAATCATGAAGAAACGTGCCAGGGCCAAAAAAGTTTAAGTGTCGGGAAAAAGTGTAATGGCGCTAAAATTTAGAGCTATTACATTTTGGAAAAAGTTCACTTTCATGCAGGGGCGCTAAATTTTAGCGCCCTTGCGCTTTTCAGACTTAGCCAAATTTTGGCTTTCAGAGCAGGAGCGCACTTTTTCAGTGCCACTGCATTTTTGTAATTCATTAAGTACGAACAGTGAAACTTCGTGAAAGATCTTGTTTCGAAGGTCTTCGCGAGGCGAACACGGGGGAATGCTCGAATTGACTATTCGAGACTTTGGAATGCATTTTGAGGTGGCTTGAAAATCACTTCGTTATGCGTACTTGAACTTCACGAATCCTAGGAAATGGACAAGTTTCGTAGGGGGGTTATCCGTGGAACGAGCGCTGCTAGATTCCGTGATAACAAGATGAAAGCGTCTTACAAGTTTGCACACCTACAAGAAGGCAACCCCCAAATTCTCTCTCATGAAGAAGCCTAGTGAAGTAAGTGCCTTATAGGCTCACAGACCTGCAAGAAGCCAACCCCAAAGTTCTCTCTCATGAAGGAAGCCCAGATGTAAGGGGAATCCACAGAGTCAGACTGGAAAGCGGCTTCACAGGTGCACCTGCAAAGAATAATGTTAATCTGTAGATAAAACATATCAGAATACAAAGCAACCACATAGGAAAACAATCAAACAGTCACGCAGATAGTAAAAAAATTAAGAGGTTTTCAAAGGGGTCCCTCAAGAACCCTTCAAAAGAAGAGGGATCCACTCAAGGGAGGTGATTTTTGAAAGTGTATAAGAGACATTTTTTCTCAAATCAATTCATCATCAAGGAATCCTTTTAAAAGATGTTCACTTCATCAAGGAATTCGAAAGGAAGAAATTTCCCCCTCGCAGGGGGAAGGTTAGGGCTTCTCCCGTAGGAAAAAGCTACTCCCACCTTGGAGGAAAGTTCTCAAGTTCTTTCTTTGCAAACCAATAATGAAGGAAACATGTTCTGCTAGGGGTCCAAGTTGAGAATGTGATCTTTGAAAAAGCTTGCGAGGATTTTTGAGAAAATATTTGTTGGAAATGAATGTGTTTTCAAAAAATTGAAACATTGTAAAAGCAAGGTTGTCACACATACGAGGGACAACTCAAGAAAAGAAGACAAAGATAAAAGAGCAACGAGAAATATCACGAACAAGAGACATAAGGGTGATCTGATATTTCGGGGTCAGAGCTGCTCATATATATATATATACATATATATATATAAGTATAATAATAGTATATTTATGAACTGTCATCAACCCCCTACTATATCAGACCATGTGAAGAATGCACAAGAACACAAAGTAAAAATAAAAAATTGTGTCAACATGGAAGGGAAGCCTAAATGCCCCCAACACTTTGCATCATTCCCAATTTTCCAAAAATCAAAGCACATAACAAATGAATAATGATGATACAAATAGAAGAAGGTTTACGACATAAAAATCACTCTTGTATCCAAGTACCAACAAGGGTCATCTAGGAACACATAATACAAGCATGGGGAACAAAAACACACATCTAATCTAAAGATAAAGAAGAGGCCTCTCCTTAACACTCATCGAACAAGAGGTTATCCACTTCCCAATCTAGATCATTGTAAGGGGAAGGCAAACGAACCTGTAGTGGTGGAATATTAAGGGGAGGTGCTTCTAACCCTCTTGCAATAAGGGCTAAGGAAGAAGACCTTGCAAGGTCTTCTCCACTTGGCTCTTGTGGAGCTATGGTCAGCGATTTTGCTAAGATCACTGATAAGGCCGAAACTTCAACTAGAGAGTTAAACATGTACACATGTACTTTCTAGAAGTTCCATGTCATATCTCAACAGATGAGGAGGAAAACACCCAAGATTCACCGCTTGGCTCATTGAGTGACTCGGGAGCAGTGACAAACTCAGGGGAAGCCAAAACTTTCTCTGTCACTAGTACAAAACAAGCTAGCACAAGACCACCCTTTGGAGAAGGTGGACTCCTCTTACGCCTCCATTGCTAGAAGGGCCAACCTTTGCTTTCAACTTTGTTAGGGGATGTGAACTCCCCCCAGATGAGGTAAGAGGCATAAAAGAGGAGGAGAAAACCACAATAGACACCAGTGAGGTATTCGACATTTCCACAGGTTTAGGAAATGGCAGGATGTCTAGAAGGGACATCAAAAAGGGCGGCTCAATCGAAGGAGCGATAAACACCTACAACTTTTTAGGGTCAGGCACACTCACACTCACAGGAGGAGTTGGAAGTGACACTGAACTTGATTGAACAAAAGTAGAGGGGAGGAGAGTGGAGGAAGCATCAGGAGGCCCTAAAGTAAGGGTGGTCATCTCCTCTTCCTTTCTCTACAAAGTGGCCTACTCAGCCGCTAAAGCCTTTCGTCAGCGCTTGCGCTCATGCGCAAGGCAGTTTCTATGACTCTTTGAGCTAGAGGCCAGGAGCTGCAAAGGGACATAATGCTCTTGCTTACCCATAAGAGTGTCCATCACAATTGTCTCTAGTGGAGGGATAGACTCCTGAATGGGAGTAGGAGGAAGAGGTTAAGGAACAATGGGGGGGAGTCGACTCTAGCACCTCAGTGGAAAGCCTCTTCCCATTCACTGTTGTGGGAGTAGGAGCGGTTGGAGGCTATGGAGACCAAGACATAGAGGATTCCCCACAGGGACCCTTCCATCTACTATACAGGTAGGGCCAAGGTCCAAGAGGCATAGTAGGAAGATCTGATATCCTAATATTAACTTTATGCCAAGCATACACCATTAGAATTCTCATGTAAAAGCTAAGAGTGTTCATCCAAAACTCTTCTTCAGAAAGAGGAGTGGGAGAGGTACCCCGAGGAGGGGCAGGCCTCCCCTTTCCCTTTCGAGAAGAGGAGACAACTTGTTGTTGCACTACCAGAAGGGTCAATTTTGGCTATCCTTTCCCCTGGTCTTGTGCTTCTCATAGTTTCGGTAAAGTAGGTCCGTTCTTGGGGGAAGTGGACTGACTGGGGCAGGCCAAAAATGATCCAATGAGTAGCCCCCATGGGACACCAATGACTAGTATCTAGTGTCATGCACAATGTGCACAACACCTTCATGGGAGAATTTCAAACACTTATGAATGAAGGAAGTGATTACGTTCATGGAAGCCAACCAAGGTATGCCCAACTTCACTCTGAACAAATCCAGTTCTGGGATAACATCAAAAGTTGTATTCACAGTCCTAGGTCCAACTAGGACAAAAAGAGTTATTGAGCCATACGGCTTGAGAGAGAATCCATATGCGTACAGATGGTAAATTTTATTTCTTCATACTCCTCCCTTTGTAAAGAGTTTAGCCATAGTATCTCCTTTGTGATAACATTCACTCAGCTCACAGGGTCAACTAAGACCCTTGTCATAGTGTTCCCATTGAGGTGAGCGAGAATGTAAAGGGGAGAGGGCTTGTTGTTCAAGGGAAAGTCATGTGAAGTGAATGTCATGTCTGGTGAACCAGTCGCAAGTTGCATAGAAGGAGTAACTATAACCATGTTAACATACACCTCGGGCTAAGTGGTAGAATCAAAGGGATCAATAATTAAGTTAGTATAATGTGAGGAAAATGAGCTAAAACTCACTATTTGCTTTTTCCACCGATTTATTTGTATTTTTTTTACTCCCATTGAGACGAATAATACCATCCTCGATGCAGTCTTGTATCTTGTGATGCAAGCGCATACAACGTTCGATATCATGTATGTTGACTTGATTGTACTGATAGAAGGCATTTGCATCGTACTAATCAGGGTAAGGTTCCTTAAGAGGTCAAGGGTTCTCCAAGGTTACGATCTTATCCTTCAACAAATTCTACAAAATGGAAGAATAAGATTATGCTAACTTTGTGAACTTTTCGTTGCGTATGAGGTCATCATCATTGATTGCAGCTACTAAATTTGCAACAACCTTAACTTTTCTTGAGATTGATACAATAGAATTTCTTTATGAATGAGAGCATGAGGAGGATCCCTTGAATTGAACTACCGTCTGTTGATATTCTCATAATGTCGCACACAAATGCACAAAAGAAGGGTATTTTATAAGGGAAAACTTCTCCTGCCATGACCTTTGCAAGTTATCTATGAACACCTTCTACACATCAAAATTAGGTAGCGGGTACGAGATCTGTGAAAAGAGCGCTTGATAGCACGCTATGAAATCAATTATCTTCTCATTATCCCATTGCTTGCATCAGAAAAAATCTGAAAAAGGTCATCTTCAATCCGATGTATGCTTGGAATTGTTGGAGAAACTGATTGACAAGTTGATCAAATGAGAAGATAGAGTTGTTAGGTAAGGAATAGTACCACTTGAGCGTTGTATCTTTAAGAGATCGAGGAAATAATTTTTCCATCAACGCGTCGTGATGGAAAAAGTTTGTACACATGGCATTAAATGCAGACACATGCATTTGCAGGTCCCCTTTGTCACCATACTTCTTGAATTTGGGAATCTCCATTCCTTGTCGGAAGGGAGTACTTAGGATTGCTACTAACAATGGGCGATGTTGGAAAAAGGGTTGAAAGATAGGATGTACCGAGGCTTGGGAGAGACTTGCCAGCTGGTTTTGCATATGACCCATATTATGAAATAGGGCATTCAAAATAGGGCTAGTAGATGACAAAGGACTAGTGGAGCCTCCAGAACCACCTCCAGAGCCACAACCGTGATCGCCGCCGAAGCCACCACCACTATTAAGGACTCCACCGGAGCCACCTCCACTACCGAAGCCACCTCCATGGACTCCACTAGAGCCACCTCCACTAGTGCCACCTTCTGTAATGTCCCCTCCTTAGTCAGCATCAGGTGTTCAGGGGGTTAGCTCATCATTTGACCCTCGTGAGTTAGCAGTTTTGGTTAGAGGGTCCATCTGGGCTGTTTCTCCAGTATTTGGGACATTACACATGGTAGTGGTTTCTGTGGGTTCAATTTCTAGAGTTTGCATTTGCTCATTGGCTTAGTTTTGGACACTTACTATTTATAGTAAGTGATATTTATGGTCATACTATTTTTGGCAGGGCACTTGGACTCCTGACCTTGGCAGTGACATGAGTGGCACGATTATTCATGACATATTTAATAAGTTATTAATGAAGGGGAGAGGCATTAATGATATTTTAATATTAAGTGCTTTTATTATAAAGTTATTAATTAACTTTATAAAAAGGGGCCACTTAAGTCAATGAGGCAATTACCATTCATTAAGTGTTTAAAATATTATTTATTTTGGCCTAAGTTTAACTATCACTTGAAAGTGGAGTTATATCATTTTTAAATGACAATAAATTCCACATGAAGAAAAAATATACCACTTGAAGGAGATATAAAAGCCTCTTGCAAAAATTGACTTCACTTGTATGAATATTTGGTTTTTGCTTGTCTTGAAGTTTGTGCACTTGAAATTGGGGTTTCAAGTTTGGAAGCCATTGGAGAATGTACTATCTTTAGTGGAAGGTCGATTTGAGGTGTTGAGAGAGTCACCAAATTTTGGCAACTTGAAAGGCTTCATTCAGAGGTCTTTATTGTGCAAAAATCTGAAGTTTTGATAAAGAAATTCATTGATAATTATCATATTTGATCTTTCTTTGAGTGGCTACAATACTCAGCAAAATCTGAGATAGAAGCATTGGAAATCTGGGCGCTTGTGATTTATCATCATTGTTGGTAGAAGTCGTACTGTACCAGCCAAGGCATTTTCCTTCTTGACTAAAGTGTTTCTCTCCTTGGCCAAGAACCTTCATGGATGGTGGCGTCTAGGCTGAAGGAAGACTCAACAACAATAAAAGTGAGGGAAAGGCATGTCATTAGCTGCAAATAATTTCATCAAAGGGTTTCAAGGCGTTATCTCCAGGTTTTTCTTTATATTTCATCTATATTTCTCTTGCTTGTCAAGGAATGATCATGTGTAAAAGAATAATCATATTTTAGCCAAAAGAAAGAATAAAAATCACTTTGTTTGCAAATGCATGTTCATGTTGGTTAGTTGTTCAAGTTTTGTTTCAATCAACATCTTTATTTTCATATTATGGCATCATAAAACACCAAAAAAAGCATAAAAACACAAAACAAACAAAACAAAACATCAGATCAAAAATATTTATCAGCAAAGTGAAAACTATCAGAGGGTTAAGCCATCCGGGCTTACTACAGTGGTATCAGAGCAATGGTCTTGCCAGCCTATTGGGATTGTTTTGCACATGAGATCACAGGAAGTGGGGCCACACAAGTACTACACCAGACGGAGAAAGGCTGAACAACAGGGTAAACAGGTGGAAGAACAGGTTCAACAGGAAATCATGGGGGGAAGAAGAGAGGGTAGTCCTCCCAGGTTTGATAGACATGATGAGGAACATGAAGCAAGAAACATTTTTAGAGGAATAGAAGCAGGGTGAAACCAAATAGAAGCACAACAAGAACAAATAGCTAATGCTTTGCAACAATTAACAATAGCTATTTAGTAGATTGGTCAACCAAGAAGGCCTCAACATGAGCAAGAAGAACATGGAAGTGTAATGGCTACACCAAGGGGTAGGGGAGCATCTACACTCACATTTGATAGGCCAACACATCCCACTTTTTTTCCAAATGAACCGGGTACACCATGAGTGGAAGAGGATCATGAGCCACAATTTATTGATAATGTTATGGCTTATCATGATGAGTGGGACATGCTGCCACCTGAAGTCAAACAACACATGTGTTTTGATAGATATTTGAGCCAAAAAAGGGAACATTTAAGAATGTGATTTGATAGAAGATCTTACCCTCAAAATAAAGAACTCAAACATGCAACCAACAAACTAACCATGCCTTATTTTGATGGAAGTGGTAAGGTTTCAGCTCGTTCTTGGATCAACAAATTGGACACATTCTTGTCATTATGTCCTATGTCTGAAATAGATGCAATCGAGTTTGCTTCCTTGCATTTGGATGGTGTTGCACATGATTGGTGGCACCATGGCATGGTGACACTTCAACATGATAGAATCACTTCATATCAGGAGTTTGTTGATATATTGGTGGAAAGATTTGATAGAAAGGATTCTGAATCTTATTTTAGGGACCTTGCACAACTGAGACAAGTTGGCAGCTTGGAATCATATATCAATGAATTTCAAAAACTATTAGTTATGGTCACAAGAATTTATGAGAGGAGGCTGACCATACTCTTTGTGGAGCGATTATTTGAGCCAATGAGGGGGTGGATTAAAGCATTTGATCCACCAACATTGCAAGAAGCCATGCGAAACACAATGAGCATGGAACCATCTACTTCACGAAGCAAATTTTTGTCTAAACCATCTTTTTCAAGTGACCAAAAAGCTGCCCCAAAGAAATCAAAAAATTCTGATCCAAAAAAGAAATTTGCAACATCATTGGATAAAGATACTTACAATGATTTAAGGAAGCATAAGCTTTGCTTTTGGTGCAAAGGACCTTATGATGATAAGCACGAATTCCCCTTGAGACCCAAGGGTAAAGCAAAGAAAATGGAATGGTTTTATGAAGGAGAAGACTTGACTAATTTGGATGAACAATAGGCTGCTCTTGATGATGAAGGGTCTGAAAATTCAGAAAAAGAAGAGGAGCAACAAATTAAAGATTCCTACATCACTAGCATGCAAAAAGAAGGGTCATTTAGGATGAGAGGTATCTTAGCAAGTCAAAAGGTGATCTCTCTACTGGATACAAGGGCCATACATAACTTTATAGATGCACAATTTGTAGAGAGACGTGGAATTCAAACATAGGAATTTGAAGGAATCAGAGTTAAATTTGCTAATGGCTACACATTGAAGTGTGAAAGAATGGTTTCAGATCTACCTATGTGTCTCAACAACTACAAGTTTAAGGCTGATTTCTATGTTGTGAACATGGGGGATACTAATATTGTGCTTGGTATGCATTGGCTACATGCTATTGGGGAGTTTACTCTCAATCTCAGGGACATGTAGATGAAATTTCATATTGATGGTAAAACTCACGTCCTCAAAGCCATTAAGGACAACAACCTAAAGGTAATTTCTTATAGGAGGATGGAGAGATTAGTTCATCATGATATGGTAGATTGGGTGGCAGAGTTTGTGGTGATTCCTACACATGATGAGTAGCAAAAACCTTCATACCATCCGGACATACAGGAGCTTAGAATAAAACATTCTAAAGTGTTCAATGATATACCTCTTGGTAGACCACTTGATAGAGGTATTGAGCATGTCATCGAGTTGGAGGAGGGCACTAAGCCTATTATGATCACTCCTTATCGTCATCCCAAGAGAATGAACGATGAGATAGAAAAGACTATTAAGGAGTTATTGGCTATGGGGCACATACGGCCTAGCAAGTCTCCCTTTGCATCTTCTGTAGTATTGGTGAAAAAGAAAGATGGTTCTCTACACTTGTGTATTGACTACCACCAGCTGAACAAGAGAACAATTAAAAACAGGTATCTGATCCCATGCATAGATGAGCTGATTGATGAGCTCCATGGCGCATGTTTCTTCTCGAAGATTGACTTGAGGTC
Source organism: Sequoia sempervirens (assembly GCA_007258455.2). NCBI lineage: Eukaryota > Viridiplantae > Streptophyta > Pinopsida > Cupressales > Cupressaceae > Sequoia > Sequoia sempervirens. Next base: position 282,778,135 of record VDFB02000008.1, on the reverse strand, counting down.
CAGATACCATTAGATTAGGATTAAAGATCAGGACATCGAGAAGACTGCTTTTTGTTGTCATTGTGGGCATTACAAGTTCTTGGTTATGCCATTCGGCTTAACCAATGCACCTACTTCTTTCCAGTCCACAATGAACAAAGTTTTCCAGCTGCAATTGAGGAGATATGTATTAGTCTTCTTTGATGATATTCTGGTTTACAACCGGACATGGGAGGAGCATCTGGTTCATCTAGATATGGTACTATGCATACTTGAAAGGGAGTCCTTATATGCCAAGGAGTCCAAGTGTGCCTTGGGGATGACAAAACTGTTATATCTGGGACATGTCATTAGTGCAGATGGGGTATGCATGGATCATGATAAGATTCGTGTTATTTTGGATTGGCCAGTTCCAAAGAATTTGACTCAGCTTAGAGGGTTTCTTGGATTGTGTGCCTTTTACCGCTGTTTTGTCAGAGGGTTTTCGCGTCATGTAGCGCCACTCACAGATCTGACACGGAAGGGGGATTTTATGTGGACTCCTCAGGCACAAGAGTGCTTTGAGAAGTTCAAGACTTTGATGACATCATGTCCAGTCCTGACACTTCCTGATTTCTCCAAGCCATTCGAGTTACATTGCGATGCTTCAAGAGAGGGCATTAGTGCCGTGCTTATGAAGGATAAGCACCCCATAGATTTTGAGAGTAGAAAGCTAAGAGGGCCAAAGTTGAGCTACAACATTTATGACAAGGAGATGCTAGCCATCATGCACGCATTGGCTAAGTTCAGACAATATCTAGTGGGTAGTCGGTTTACTGTGAAAATTGATCATAATAGTCTTAGGCATTTCCTTGGTCAGAAGGATTTGAATGAGCGACAACAAAAATGGATCAACAAAATTAGTCTTATGATTTTGACATCTCATTGTCAAGGGAACTCAAAATGTAGTAGTTGATGCATTGTCTTGCTGCCCCCACTTGAGCTCTATGGTCGAGATCTTAGAGGATTGGAGGCATCTGATCATAGCCGAGTATTCCAAGAACCCATGGGCTTTCGACTTGATTGAGGGGACCATCTAGGATAGTAGATATTCTCTTGTAAATGAGCTTATCATTTACAAGGAGAGGATATATTTGGTCCCAAGATTCAATGTGAAGAACAAAGTACTGAGAACCTTTCACAATTCACCATTAGCTGGACATCTCAGTTATTATAAGATTTACAGACAGGTTCAGTAGAGGTTTACATGAAAAGGTCTCAAGACTGATGTTCTTCGACATGTTAGAGAGTGCACTGTTTGTCAGCAGAACAAAGATGAGTACACATTTCCAGTAGGATTGCTTCAGTCGCTCCACATTCCCAAGAGGAAATGGGAATGCATATCTATGGATTTCATTTCGAGCTTGCCAAAAGCCCAAGCCAGGGATTGTTTGTATGTGGTGGTTGACCATTTGATGAAATATGCTCATTTCTCTCTGATTACCACTACATATTCAGCGACATAGGTGGCAAATCTTTTCTTCTATGAGGTGTTCAGACTACATGGTTTGCCTCAGAGCATAGTTAGCGACAAAGATCGTCAGTTCATGAGCCACTTTTGACAGGAGTTGTTTCGTTTATGTGGGACCGAGTTGACTCCAAGTACCATTTACCACCCAAAGATTGATGGTCAGACTGAAATAGTGAATAAATGGGTGGAAGGATACCTACGAAATTATGTGACAACACAACAGGGAGCTTAGGTTAGGTGGATTCACTTGTGTGAGTACTGCTATAATTCCACCTACCATATGACCATACAGATGTCACCGTTTCAAGCCTTGTATGGATATGATGCACCCAGTTTCTTGGATTTGTTGCTTAGTGATAGCAGGGTACCTCGTGTTGGTGATCTTTTGCAGGAGCATTAGGACATTATGCGAGCACTTTGAGAAAATATACATAAGGCTCAGAATCAGTAAAAACAATATGCTGATCAGAGGCAAGTGGGGCATACATTTGAGATTGGTGACATGGTATACCTTATGTTGCAACCCTACAAACAGTCCACACTCAGGAGGAGTGGGGAAGAGAAGCTCTAGCCATGGTATTATGGGCCATTCAGGGTGATTCAAAGAGTTGGTGAGGTGGCGTATGAGCTTGAGTTACCGACAAGTAGTAGAGTACATAACATCTTTCATGTGTCATGCCTAAAGAAGGTGTTGGGACGTCATATCATTCCTTCTACTACACTTCCACCCCTTGATGATGAGGGCAGATTGATTTTGGTTCTTGAGGCTATCCTAGAGACTAGAGAGAGACATCTTTGGCGTAGAGTCATCAGGGAATATTTTGTCAAGTGGAAGGATTTTCTGGTTGAGGATGCTACATGGGAGCATGAGGATATTTTGCAGCATCCCGCTTTGCGATTGCTTGAGGACAAGCAATCTCAGGGAGGGCAGACTGTAATATCCCCTCCTTAGTCAACATCAGGTGTTTAGGGGGTTAGCTCATCATTTCACCCTCGTGAGCTAGCAGTTTTGGTTAGAGGGTCCATCTGGACTGTTTCCCCAGTATTTGGGACATTACACATGGCAGTGGTTTTTGTGGGTTCAAGTTATAGCGTCTACATTTTCTCATTGGCTCAATTTTGGACACTTACTATTTATAGTAAGTGATATTTATGGTCATACTATTTTTGGCAGGGCACCTGGACTCCTGACCTTGGCAATGACATGAGTAGCACGATTATTCATGACATATTTAATAAGTTATTAATGAAGGGGAGAGGCATTAATGATATTTTAATATTAAGATCTTTTATTATAAAGTTATTAATTAACTTTATAAAAAGGGGGCCACTTAAGTCAATGAGGCAATTACCCTTCATTAAGTGTTTAAAATATTATTCATTTTGGCCAAAGTTTAACTATCACTTGAAAGTGGAGTTATATCATTTTTAAATGATGATAAATGCCACATGAAGAAAAATCATACCACTTGAAGGAGATATAAAAGCCTCTTTCAAAAATTGACTTCACTTGTGTGAATATTTGGTTTTTGCTTGTCTTGAAGTTTGTGCGCTTGAAAATGGGGTTTCAGGTTTGGAAGCCATTAGAGAACGTACTATCTTTAGTGGAAGGACGATTTGAGGTGTTGAGAGAGTCACCAAATTTTGGAAAATTGAAAGGCTTCATTCAGAGGTCTTTATTGTGCAAAAATCTGAAGTTTTGATAAAGAAATTCATTGATAATTATCATATCTGATCTTTCTTTGAGTGGTTGCAATACTCAGCAAAATTTGAGATAGAAGCATTGGAAATCTAGGCACTTGTGATTTATCATCATTGCTGGTAGAAGTCATATTGTAGTAGCCAAGGTGTTTTCCTTCTTGACCAAAGTGTTTCTCTCCTTGGCCAAGAACCTTCATGGATGGTGGTGTCTAGGTTGAAGGAAGACTCAACAACAATAAAAGTGAGGGAAAGGCATGTCATCAGCTGCAAATAATTTCATCAAAGGGTTTCAAGGTGTTGTCTCTAGGTTTTTCTTTATATTTCATCTCTATTTCTCTTGCTTGTCAAGGAATAATCATGTGTAAAAGAATAATAAGATTTTATCCAGAAGAAAGAATAAAAATCACTTTGTTTGCAAATGCATGTTCATGTTAGTTAGCTATTCATGTTTTGTTTCAATCAACATCTTTATTTTCATATTATGGCATCATAAAACACCAAAAAAAGCATAAAACACAAAAAAAACAAAACAAAACATCAGATCAAAAATATTTATCAGCAAAGTGAAAACTATCAGAGGGTTAAGCCATCTGAGCTTACTACACCTCTGCTACCAGAATCATTGCCACTCATTCCACCAGAGCCTCCATCGCCAGGGGTAGTAGGAGGGGTGAAATTAAACCCAAGGGTTGTCTTACTCACCTTGATAGTGGGGGATTTTTGAGAAGCAAAAGAAACATTGATCGAGGGGCCTGTTTCGGCCATGCATATAGATGTAGTAGGCATAGAAACACCTATTTGTCTTTCATAAGTATCGAGCACTTCTCCTTGGGTGGTACCCAATCTAGGCTTATATGAAGGGACATAATCTTCAATTAGATCAATAAGGCCACATAATAATTCTATGCTTCTTCGATCCTTTCCCAAAAAATGTCTCAATTCGCTAGTAAGCCTAGTGGCTCTCGCCATATTTCATGCCTTCTCCAAATGGTGTACAAGGTCTAGTAACCTATTATCCAATACCAAAAGGTTTTCCATAGGGACATGCATAGCCTCATCCCCATCCACAGACGAAGCCATGGGGGATGCTGGAGGAGTAGGAATGCTAGTGGTCTCGTCTACGAAACCCATCTTGTTAGTGAAGCCTGTAGGAAAACCAATAGTGAATTCATTAGCTAAACCAGTGGAAAAATTAGAGACAAAACTAGAAGTGACCTTCGTCTTCTCCATTGGTAAGTGTCGCACACTTCACCTAACAATGTACTCGAAAGTTGTAGATTGGGTTATGATGCTCATAAACCTTCACAACACTCAGGGTTACAACAACCTCAAAGCACGAGCACTAGTAGAATTTGGTAAATAAATGACTATGTGACTAAAAAATTTAGTCACATGATTAAAAAATTTAGTCACGTGACTAACACTAGTAGTATTTGGCAAATAAATGACTAATTTGGTCATTTATAAGTGACTAAATTGGTCATCGAGTAAAATCACAACTAAATGAATAATATTAGACAAATAAAAATGACTAAATAAATGACTATTACTCCTCTATTCATTTTTCTTTCAAATTTGATCATAATCCATAGATCTTAAGCCCCCCTCATGGGACCCCTACCTAAGCGGGCCATTTGGACGCCTAGGTTGCTTGGTGTACCAAAAATACCTATTGTATGGAAGGCATTGCCTCTTGATGCAGTCTTAAGTTCTTCACATATTTATTTGAAAAAAAATTCTGGATTCGATTGTGTTGTTAATTTTTATCATCAACATTTCAAATCACACTACGTGATCCATCATCAGGATGAAAGAGAGCTGAAGAAGAAAATGAATTGTTGCAGACCAAGCTTGACTCAGAAGAGAGCAAGAGGAGAGAGAAGGGGGGAGGCACACGGTTCAAGGGTTAAGGATGACTAGGAGAAAGAAAATTAGAACACAAGAAAAATGAAAAGAGAGGAAAAAGGAAAAATAGAAACAAGGAGCCACAGGGAAACAAAGCAAAGAAAAAATAAAAATAGACCACTACAAGGCATGAGAAAATAGAGTAATTAATCAAAAGACAAAAACTTATTAATCTTGTTAATCTTTTATTAAACAAAGGCTTAGTATGGATCTAATCTTCTAAAAAGAACAAATTAATAAGAATTAATCTTATAATTATCAATGAGAAATAATATAATCTACTTAATTAATATTATAAATAAGATTAATCTTAAAATCTTATCGAAATCTTTAATTCTTATTAATTTGTTCTTTTTAGAAGATTAGGTCCATATTAAGCCTTTGTTTAATAAAAGATTAACACGATTAATAAGTTTTTGTCTTTTGATTAATTACTCTATTTTCTCATGCCTTGTAGTGGTATCTTTTGATTTTTTCTTTGCTTTGTTTCCCTGTGGATCCTTGTTTCTATTTTTCCTTTTTTTATCTCTTTTCATTTTTCTTGTGTTCTAATTTTCTTTCTCCTAGTCATCCTTAATCCTTGAACTGTGTGCCTCCCCCCTTCTCTCTCCTCTTGCTCTCTTTTGAACCAAGCTTGGTCTGCAGCAATTCATTTCTCCTTCAACCCTCTTTCATCTTGATGTTGGATCACGTAGTGTGATTCAAAACAGTGATGATAAAAATTAACAACACAATTGAATCTAGAAAACTTTTTCAAATAATTGATGGATTGTGGAAACTTGATATATTTAATCTTCACATATTTTATAAAAAAAATTAAAATTTCGCTACTAAATGGTAATCATTCCTACATCCATGTGTCACTACTATATAAAGGAAGGATTTAAAACATTAATTTAAGACAAATATTAATTTTGTCTTAAATATATATTTTATGTTTAAATTATATTTCTAATTTTTTAATTGTCCTAAATTAAGACAATAAAAAAAAAACTTTTTTTATTTCCCTCCCTATGCATTTTCCTTTTCCCTCCATGTATCCTGAAGAAAACAAAACAAGAGGAGCGGAACAAGGTAAGCAAAGTGAAGATACTGTAGATACAGTTGAATAGGGGAAGTGGAGCGAAGGAGGGAGGAGGCAGTAGAGCCCCTTCTACTGATAATGTCATTGTCTTTGCCCCGACCACCTTGTGCTGGCGAACCTGCTCGTGGCCAAAGGCCTCAGTCTCTCCTCCCTCTTCAATGTCAAACTCCTCAAGACGATCGACCGCAAGCACAAGAGGCGCCTTGGAGACAAGATCCACATATGTATTTGTTGCAATTTCCATATCACTATCTATGGCCTAACTACCTCTTACTACTGACTACTGCTTTTCAATGGAAAATAAATCAATCATTAAGATTTTTCAGACACCTAAGGTTGTATTACTATGGGTAAATCTTGATACGACTCTTGGGTTTGTATGGTTCAAATCTAAATATTTTTAAGTTTGTTAAAACTAGTTGCCCTAAATCTAGCACCGACATTACAGTTTTGAAAAGATTGAAAATTGAAGATGAAACCTTAGAATGATGATGATATGCCAGTAGCCAAACACTTGAATCTAAAACCCTAACTATCTTGAACAATCTGTAAGCTAAGAAATTCTTTCTTGGGTTTTGAAAACATTTGCAAAACATGGAGAAACCCTCAGATTTTAACCATCAATTTGTGTTAAAGCACAATCCCTAGCAGCTGGAACAACATATTGATTTTCCTAGCTATGCTTACACTTTTTAGCTAAAGACAAACACTAACAAGCATAAGTACAACACAAAGATTGCATTCAATTAGAGGCACACAGACTTTGATAAATTGAACCAAGGAATTTTGTAGAACGCTACAATCATTGACTTCAAGGAAACATGTAATACAAATTTGCAAATTCAGAAAAAGCAATTCAATTCATCTAAACAACACATACATATAAATCTCACATGCAAATTTTGAACAACTTTAGAAGGAAGTAGGCATACCAAAGTCTATTGAAAATATTTATGAGTGTTTACAAGATTTTTTCATGTGTCATATTCAAAATAAATAAAAAGCACATTGCAATTTCTACACTAAAAATAATTTGCTTTCTATCAAAATAAGCTGAAAACATATAGTTATCCTCAAATATATCAACTATAATCAAAAGTCTTGAAATAGATTTTTTGTTAAAATTATTAAGCATCTATGGCTAAGTCTTCTCTAGTAGGTCCTCTAAAAATATGATGTCTTTGAATAAATCTTCTAGAAGATTCTCTCAAAATGGCTGCACCATACTAAATGCATTAGAAAATAGAAGCAATCTATAAATAGAGAGCTAAAATAGCTACTTTGTAACCCCACCTGATAGGCTTGGTGTAGCAACAACAATAGTAGCAACATCCTTTGTATCATGTACCTTCTGAAAGATGTCAATGAAGCTCTGGACTTGTGATCTATTAGGTAGTGGCACTAAATCCATCTAAATAACTAAAACATGTAAAATGAAGCCGCTCTTTGTAATGCCTGTCTTAATCTTGGTCACTTCATCTACATCTAAGACATTTTGGCCAATAATGGAAAATTTATCTATATTTTCATTATGTTAAGCTCTTCCAAGTGTTTCCTTTACCAACATCTAGAATTCATCCTATACCTCATCATGTTCAAGAAGTTGAACTAGAAACTAGATTGCTTTGACCAAGTGAATATTTGATTCTCTCTAGCACTTGCTACCATTCCCATCTCAATTATTTTCAAGGGTCCAAGAGTAAGAGCAAGTCACACTTTTTCTATGAAGCCCTTGTAAGTGGAAATACTACTAATCATGCCACATTAAAATTTTGAAATGTCATGCCTCACAAGCTTTGCCTTGGTCAATAAAGTATACAACCTATCTAGCACATGCAATCGTAGTTGACAAATTTTATGGCTCCACACTCTTTTTATGTGCAACTAGCTGATCCATTAGGTTTTGTTGATCTATGGAATGCAAAATTTGTAGTAAAAAAATTGTGGAGCTTGGTACGAGCTGAAAGAGATGGGCTATAAAATTCTTAGGTTGTTTGTTTTTAGCTTTTAGGGCAACCTTATTATCACCATCCTTGAAGAATCTTTCTTTAATATTTTCTGATAGTATCTCAAGAAGATTTACATTAATCATTCTCAATCATTTGGAAATCTGAAGGCTCCACATCCTGTACTGCTTTTCCTTTTAGTTTTGGAGGAATAGTTATCTTTGACCTCTTAGGTTATGACTTGGAAATAATAGAAAAGTAAACATTGTAAAATCAACTTGATATGAAAACAACAAACTTTCTCTTTCTAGTTACTTTGTATCTTACCCATTCCAATACCTCTCTTTTCTGCTAATGTCTTCTACGAGTAGAGAAAGGAATAGTGACAGTGGGAACAAGAAATACAGGAAGCAAAAGATTTTGCAAACATGATGGAGAAGGAATAGAAGGTATAATGGAAGATAGGGATTTGGATTTTGAGACAACATCCAAACGTATGGGTGAAGGAGAAATGATAAAGTGTCCTAGAAGGAGGAGAAGCAAGAGGAGAGATGGAAGAAGCAGAAGTTGAAACAGGTAGCATCGTTTGAGGTTTTGGATTTAGCCGAAGGTGAAGAAATTTTGCAATCTTTCTAGCAATCAACTTCAACTTAGGAATTTTCTGAATTTCATCTACACACCTATAGCTTTAAGGGCTTCATTTTTTTCTTTTTTTCTTTTTTATCCTTGCTGCAACCAATGACTTCTGAACCTAGCACTGTGTTAAGAAGATGAAGTACTGGCTTTGGTGATTTTATGCACTTCTTTGGCAAAATTGCATTAGGTAATTTTGAAAATTCTATTATTGAGGAAATCCCCCTTTATTTTCACCATTCTTGACTTGATTGTTTCCTATACTTGCAATTTTTTTCTTTTCTTATGTGAGTATTTTGGATTTTAAAATGTGGTATAGGTTCATTATGTTTTTGGGTCAATCTATTTTCTATAGCTATATATTTTACGTAGTTGGGGCATACATTCTTGTTTGTTTTTGACCTAACTGAGCAATACTCATTTTGGGCTCTCAAGTAATGTTTTGGTTGTTTATGGCACTGTAAAATTCGGGCATTGAATGTTATTTCAAATTCTTCTACTTATGTGACTGTTATTTGCTATTTTACTTTAGAAAAAATAACTTTTGGTAAATGCATGCCTTTTTGAAATAGGTGGGATGTTATTTGACTTCTTTTTGTTAATTGTTGCTGATTTTTCTATGTTTGTAGAGCGTATGAACAAATTGTCCTTGTACATTATCGAGAAGTGTCAGAGGGTTTCCCACTTTCTTTCCTTTCATATATATATTATGCTCAACAAATTATCCTTGAACATTCAATGTTTTGTAACAATGTATATGGTGTTGCTTAATAAAAAATACAATGCATGCGGTGTTGTACTTCTAGATTGTCGGTTTTTTGTAAAAAATGTTATTCTTGTTTTAGTATTTCGACATTTCCATTTAATTGTATTTTTGTTTGTCCACAAGAGAAATGATTACAAGAAATAATGTTAATAGTAAATTGGGAGAAAAGTTGTTTTCAAATTCACGTCAATACCCATTTTTTCCAATAATTCCATTATTCTATTACCCATTCTTCCTTACTTGAAAATCAGTTTTCACAAGAGAAAACTAATTATAAGTTATGAATGTACAAATAAATAGAGGAAAAATTCCAACTATAAAGAGAGAATGAACATCTGCATTCAGCTGCGTAAACGTGCCCAAACTTCAGAATGGTTATAGTTTCAAGTTCATCCTATATTGCTATGCAATACTTATTTAATTCTTATAGTATATGAACTTGAGACATTGACCTAGGAGATACCATAGTATATGACAAACACTTTACAATCATCTAGTTGATTGCCACCAATCTTTCCTTAAATTACAAACATCTTTCCTAAAAGTCTCAGTACCTACATAGGGTAGACAATGGTTGCCACCTCAAACTACACTACCCTAAACCATCAGTTCATAAAAAATGCATCAGTGCTAGAACCAATGAAAATCATTAAAGGCAATACAAAAAGCATGCAAAGAGAATTATTAGCTATCTGAACTCCCTAGCCAAAGAGGAAATTGGTTGCTATCTGAAAATGGAATCACCATAGAATAAATTTATCAAATACTATGGCTGCTAAAGGACAAAGCTTTAATTTGCAGGTTTAAGGAGATTTTTTCAAACTAAGAACTCTAATGCCCTACGATCAAAATAATGTGAAATTAACTAGAATATTTAGACTCTACTAATACATAAGGAAATTTTGATGACCGTCTTCAACTCAAAGCAGGAAAAAGATAGAGCCTTCCAAGGTGGACCTTGGATCTTCAACAAATTTGGCCTCTTGATGAAGCAAACAACCTCTACTTCAACCAAAAAAATGATCTCCCAAGCACGGTTTCCATATGTACTATGTTTCAGACTCCCTTAAATTTTCTTGCACTTGGAGATATATTTGCATATAAGGACTTAAGAAGTGTAAATTTTTAACATTCATAATAGAGTACAACCTAAGGAGATAGATCCACTTGGAAAAGCATTTTTATCCACACACTCTCTAGATTCTTAAACGAAACTGGCTTAACTTTTTTCTTTACCTTGGAGCCTCTCTTTACTTAAATACGGTCATGCCTTGTCCCCTTAATGGAACTTATACTAAACTTGATGTTGATGATTTCTTGATTTTTACATATTCAACCTTGCCAAAGAAGGTCCACGAAATGAATGTATTTAAGTAAAGAGAGGCTCCAAGGTACAAGTAGCATGTAAAATGAACAAACAACATATAAAATGAATGGTCAACTCAACTCCCTGATAAAATATATACCATGCCATCTTTTTTAATTAATAATTTTAGTATTAAATATGGTGTAGTTGCCACTTGCAAGGGGTAGAAAGCAAGCCATTTCAGTTGTTTTACCAACAATTGGAAAATGGCATTTGATTACAAAGTAATTATAGGTTTGTTTGGCACCTTAACTTTGTTATCATGTTAGTTATCAATTTCAATCTTCAAATCTCTTTTTTTGGTAATCATTGTCATAATATTTGTTTCTTGGTTCAGTATTGAGTCTTATGAATCTCTACATGCATCCACTGAAGGAAATTGTATATAGAATAAAAGAAAGGACTTAGATTTAGTAAGTTTACTAAGAGTTGGTGTCAAATTTCAAATATTGCCATCTTTTTTAATTAATAATTTAGTATTGAATATGGATAAAGAATCATCCTCCCTTAGATCTCTTGTGAGAATGCTTGAAAGCTCTTCAATTATCCACAATATTGACATGCTATGAGCTCTGATACAAATATTGTGCATAGTTCTTCTTAGTTTATTCAACTTGATGCTATTATTTTTATCCTATGATTCAGGCTTCAAACCGACCCCTCTCATTAGTATTTGTCTTTCAAAATTGTTTAGAAAGAGGGTAATCAAAATAAGTAATAGAATATCTAAAAGTGTAAGATCCTTTCCCTGAAATTGAAGCTTTGTTCTTGAAAAACCAGAGCTGAGACAAGCCAAGAACTAGTGGAAGGGAAGTTGAATGAAAACTGAGAGCAACTAAAATCCTTCCTAAAAAAAGTGCCCTTTCCACTATAACTATCGGTTCTAATGTCTACTTGTTCATTTTTTTGGAATCTCCTCATTTTTCATTTCTTGATAGAGAGCTTTTGAAAGATGTGCAAGATGTTCTTCAATCTCAACAATCAATGTTGAGATAAAATGGAAGCATTGCTCTTGTAAATAAGGTGCTAAATAATTTATCCTTGAAGGAGATTTATGTGCATGAAGAAAACTTAGGAGGTCTTCCAGAATATACTTGGACCCCTCATCTATGGTATCTTTTATTTGACTAACCTCAGTTCCAAAATAAGCGTTAAGGCGACCAAACTAGTCTTCATCATTTTTCATCATAAATCTAAAACTCAACATAGGTAAATTGACACTTTTTAGGTCCCCTCTCTTGACAAGCCAACCCTCACTAGTAGTTAATTTATGAAAATGGGTTTTAACATCTTTGTAACTTTCTAGAGATGTAACTATGGCTTCAAGGCATTTACCAACCTTAACTCTCTCACGTAGATCTGCAAATCCATCAACTATTATTTGTTTCATCCTACTAACAAACAGGCTTTCAAAAAGTTCATCCCACAGACTCTTTGAATGCTTCAAAATAATCTCACACACACATTGCCATGGAAACTCAACATTTGAACCAAAAACCATTTTTAGCCACTCCAAGCTCCCTTCAAATGCATCCATATTGTCCAATGTTTCTTTGATCAATGTCTCATTCTCTGTAAGTTCCTTGCCACTTTTCACAAGATTGAGAAAATACTTTCCCCCAAGCCTATCTATAGAGAGAATATCATCTGCACATGTCTTAAGCCATGCTAAGCAAGACTCTGATATAAATTCGCTCAACAAAACCATCATGGTAGCTTGTATTAATAGTAAAATTGAAGTCTTCCTAGTTTTGTTCAATTAGGTGGTGAGGTCTGCTAACTCAAACTCAAAAGGGGTTGAGTTGGCATGCTCAATGCCCACCCTTATTGTTGTTGGAATAACTCATTTGATGGTAAAAGTTGTTATTAAGTCTCATTTTTTTATGTTAATAAAGGCATATTTAATGTCTTCCCATTCTTGTAGTTTCTAAGGAGTCTACCTCTTCCAACAACTCATTCAACTAAGCAATTCTTCATGAATTCTTCTGCCCTCTAAATCAGGAATTCTCTCCCTATATTAACCCTTGTACTATTTCTAAAGTCAGTTTCTCTTTCTCCTAGGCGGTTTCATCAATTCTCATCTTCTGCACTTCATTGGTAAATTCATGTTGGTTTTTCAAAGTGATATTTTCTTTTTAATGCCGAAAACATGCCAACAATTAATAGTAACCTATATTCTATATTTGCAATTCTTTTTCCACAATTTTTGCTACATCAATTTTCCACTGAAGCATGGTATCCTTCTTTAATAGATTTGTCAAGAGTGGTTTATAGAACTCCCAGATTTCTAATGGAACTTTCTAATGATTGTGAGGAATACACATTGCCACTCCATTTTTTAGAGGTGGCATGATATATTTTAATAAACCTGCAAGCACCCACACCCTACCATCTTCAAGATATTTAAAATTTAATTAAAAAAAATGGCATCTTGTTGCTTGAGATATCTAGATAAAGCACTCCACCATACAATATGGAACTTTCTAAGACATCCTCAACTGATTCAAGTTTAGCTTCAATACAAACAAGATTAGCAAGCATCTTAGGGTCAATGATAATGACAAGTTGAATTATAGGGCTCCTTAATTGTTGGCCCATGACTTGATCAACAAATCCAATCATTTCCATGAGTAATTTAGGCTCACCAGTGCCAATCCTAATGTTGCTTTTGAAAAAAAAAAGGTCATCATCAATACCAAGCCCTAAGGGTTGAACACTTACAAGAAGAAAAAATTCAAAGTTCTCTCAATCAACTTCATTAACATCTTCATGGTCACAAGGCACAAAATTATCACCTTTCTTCTACCTCCTCAAAGAAGAGGGTTGTGATTGTCCTATCAGTGGTGACTTCCTCTTTTTAATAAGGGCTAATCGATTGACCTTCATATTTTCCCACCTCTTTTGTGCCAACCCATCAGCGGAAACAGATGAAGACCACCTCTTTTATGCTAACTTAACATTGGAAACATATAATTTTGTTTCCATTTTAACATAGTAGAAATTTCGTTGCAGTAGAAGCATACAACAACCTCAATGCTTGAGTCAACATCAATAAAAATTGTTTCATTTGAGCGCAATATCTATTCAGACATGCTGCAACATTCAAAAATTTGTTATTTCCATTAGTAGACTTGTCCTTTAACCTCTTAAAAACTGAAATTCTTTATGAGATGGACTTTGGATAGGATCTAACAAAATAACTCCATGGGACAATTTGCATTAAATTTGAATTCTTTTTATCTAGTATTCGATGTGATATATATTTTGTTTTATAGAAAAAATCACCCATGCTTGACATTAGGGAAGAATGAAAGCACTGCAACAATACCGATAAAGTCCATGTGCAACAATCTTGGAGATGAATTTAGATGCAGTGTGGAAATCATAACATACTTGAAGGTTCTTAACAACTCTAATAGTTGTACCAGGGGCCATGTTTAACAAACCAAATGCAATTGCTAACTTTTCACTATGGTGGCAAATAAATGATTCTTTATACCTTACTACCTTCATTTGCCAAGCCAATTTCTCCTACTTTGCATAGCTCTGCCATGTTTGTGGATGTCATCTATCTCCTACACAAAAAACATGTACCAGTTTATGACCTTCAATCCAACTACATCCAGGCATCTTTTTAATTCCTCTATCTTTCATCAATCTCTTTACTATTTGAACCTTGTACAGATGTTTTAGAGAAGAACATAAGTTGCAACTTTTGGAGAGAGATTACTCTCTTCATGCCACTATTCAGGATTTGGGTAAGTTTTTTAAACACAATTGGAGCTCTCATATTTTTCTTTTTCTTTTTTTTGAGATATTTAAAATTTGGTTGTTCGACTGGGAGGATGATTATGATTATACATGGAATATACTTAGGAAATGAGAAAGAGACCAAGCACTTGGAATCCATGGAAGGAGCTAAGGAGTGACTGAAATTAAGATTGAACTTATTTTGGAGGATTGATCTTTTGATTGCAAGGTTTTAGTGTTGTTTATATCTAAATGAGAATTTTGTATACTTGCAGATTCAACTCTTGGATCCTGCTATCAAGAGTACTATGAATGTCTTGCAAGTTTCCCACAAAGCAGAAGTGAAATGTGTAGTGTTAAGCTCGTCAATCTTTGCAATCACTCTGAGTCCAACTTGGCTTGTTGATGTGCCCAAGGATGAAAACTGTTGGACTGATCTTGATTACTGTGAAAAAAATGGGGTGAGGAATTGCTCTCTTAGCCTGTTTTTGTAGTGATTATTTATTTTAGCGTTTGGTAGTTGATCCAGCGATTGACAAGAATAAAGCTAGGTTTGTGCAGATTTGGTATCCTGTATCAAAAACACTTGCCAAAAAAGCGGCCTGGGATTTTTCCAAGAAAACTAGTTTGGATGTGGTTGTTATAAATCTAGGTACCATGATGGGACTGATTTTGCCTCCAACTGTCAATTCTAGTATGGCCTTATTTCTTCAACTTCTTCAAGGTATGTGTGTTTTCTATTTTTTTTCCCTTGTAATTAGTTCACGAAGATTTTATATTGGGTTTTCTAGCATCTTCTACTTTGAATTCTCTATTCAGATCTTGACCGTATCTGCCCTATGCCCCTCTTTAGCTACCAATCAATTCGTAGGGCTTTAGACTTATGTGCTTGATGACTCAGATCAACTTTGGCCTTCTTTAAATCTATGTAAACTTGAAAAATATAACATTTCCAACTCTCTCATTTTATGTTCCATGATTTAAGGCACATATTGTATTAAGGTGCAAATTGGAGAAGGATTAGGATGTTAAGGATAGAGAGTTGCCTTATCTCTTTCTAGTTCTAGCAATAAAACTTCCATACATATTGTAGAGTCAAGTTGTGGAAAAAATAAAAGGACATGGGACATTTGGTTTTAATATGAATAGCTAGGTCTGTTAGTATAACACAAGGCTTTTCTATTTCATCCACCTTATTTCTAGTATGAATAGATAAGTGGTGCAGGAGCACCAATCAATTGGCATCTAAATTTGCTTGAGTTTGGGTTGATATAGGTTGTCTAGGAGTTTAAGGTATTGAAAAGTGTCAATAAGGCCTCATTGGCCACTTGAATGTATTTAGAGTTCATTCTTGAAAACAATGTTGAAACGTTGTAAATAAATACTCAAAAGAGCATAGTATGTAAATAAGGTTCATTATGGGTTTATGAAGGGATTTGTGAGTCAAGTTGTAGGTCATGGTAAATAAGGTCATTTTTTACCATCAAATAATATTTTGAGTCATTCTAGTGGTGTGTAAAAGGTCTTGGAGTCCAAAAAGACAAAATTGCTAAAATGGACAAAAGTTGTCAAGTTTGTAATTGCAAAATTACAAAGTTTAGGAAGCTCAAGAGTCCAAGGGAATTTGTAAGGTGATGAGTCAAATTTTGGAGGGAGTTTTGAGAATAAATGTACAAATACCTATCCTCCAATGATGAGAAGGTTGGTTGGAAAGTTTGTAAGAAGAATCAATAAATAAAACCCCTGTTTGAAGCAAATTTCTATGTTTTTCTCTGTAAAAACCTATTTACCAGTGAATTTTATGGCTCAATACTTCTGTAAAACTCTATAAAATCTTGTGCATATTATAGAGGGGTGTATAGTTGTATTTTACTTTTGATTTGAGGTCTCCAAGTGTTAAACAAAGCAAATTAGACTCAAATTACTAACATCGGTCTGTGAGGGCAGATTTGAAGTTTTGAGACCTTAAAATGGAGTAAGAGCCCATTCCACATACTGTCACTCCTGTATCTACATGGAATGGGCATAGGTTAGTAGTTTGGGATTGTGGAATATCAAGTTTAGTATTTGTGAGGAGTTTTTGGAGTCCATATATGACTGTCATGGTAAAAACCAGTGTTTTAGTGAATGTAAAATGTGGTTTTGATGGTGAGTTTGAAGAAATGTTTTGAGTGAAGGTTGTAGGAAGGTTTATTTAGTGAGGGAAGACCTTTTGAGAAGTGTTTGAGGTGGTGGCAAGTTTGTGTGAGACTAGGAAAGGTGATTTTGAATAAACCCTACCATTAAATGGTGGAAACAAGGGTTTCTTAGAGCAGAGATAGGATGAGGGTTTGAGGACTTGAAACTTGATTTTGGCTATTTGTTCCCTGATTATAAGGTCTAAACAATTAGCTTAAGTTATTTTCAAGTTTTAAGGGTACTTGTTTTGAAAAATAGGCCTAATTGACCTATTGGGATAGTGTTGAAACAAGGTTTTGGGTGAGTTGTCAAAAAGAAACCTACATTGGTTTTGAGACATGTTTTGGTTGACTAAAAAGGGGTTTCAAAACTATTAAGACCCTTTGGAGTTGGTGAGATATTTGTGGGAAAAGTTGTGAAACGTATGGTTGTAGGGTTGTATGGTGAAGAGTGTATTTAAGGAGTTTATGAATCTGATATTTGTTTGATTGATCTTGAATTGTGTTGAATAGGTTGAAGACCATCCTCCCTTGCATCAATAAGCTAGAGTGTATGAGTGGTGAATATATTAAAGAAATATTATTATCTTGTTTTTAATACATATATTGAAGTGCTGTGGTTGGATGACAAAATCTCTATTTGTTAAGTTAACAAAAGGTGTTGTGGATGGAGAAAATAGAAGGCAAGTGAAGAATCAATAAAGTGTCCCCATATCTCATAAAAAATGTACCTATTGTGAATTTAATTCACTGATCTACTACCTCAAAATTTTAAAATTATATTAATATTTAATGGCATTGCAACATCTGAGATCAATCTCAAGGCTATACTAGCTTATTTGTGTTCCTAGTTTGCATGGCATAAAGGCTATTTGAGTTCATTTGTGTAATCAATACTTCTCAGTCTGTTTCTGATGACCTCTTGTGAAGGTATTGCTATGAAGAAAACCTATATTGAATTAAGGAGAAAAATTTGATACTTACATTTTTCTTTTTATTAATGTGAAAGATTTCAAAAAATATAAGCTTCTAAAAAGAAAAAATTACTGGCAATTCAACTCAAAATTGACGAAATATCAACACTAAGAATATTTCATAATTCCTTTAAAAAATCTTCAAAAGACTAATAGTATTTCTGCTCCAGAATAAAGGCAATAATAATTACCTATCAGTTAACAAAAGTATACTAAAATCCTAGAGATATTTCAGGTCCATGCAGGGAACTGAACAAACCAATTATTTTCTTTGAGATCATTATCTACAAATGAAGTAGCATCTGCTTCATAAATGACAACAATATTTTTTCTCTCATTAAGATAACATACTTAGGAATTGTAGGGGTGAAGTGAGCAATCTTAGGAACATATCAAACAGATAGGTCCATGGAGGAACTAGAGGAAGACCATCAGTAGGAGCATGGATATTGTCAGATATATGATCAGATCTTTTGGTAGAATGATAAATTTGAGAAACATGTCAAATAATAGGTCCATGATAAGGCACTAGACCAAAAATATCAACAAGAGCACAAACCATATTAAACACATTATCAACTGCATTGTAAATAAGAGACTAGCAGGAAGATTGGCTTCAACATATGAACCAGATCTAGCTGCAAATTATCAGAGTTATCAACACACAGAGCGAGTGAACTAGACAAATTATTATTTTTTTATTTTATACCTGAATGTTGGTAGTTGCAAAATGTGGAGACATATGAAGGTAGAGGAACTGTTTGACAAAATGCCTCAACAAATTGTTATCATTGAATATGATGATTGTGGGATGTCCATACAATTGATAGTTATAAAGCTAAACTCGTCAGTCTTTATCAGCGTTCTCTCAGCTTGTATCCAAATGGGAGCTTTGAAACTAGGTATGGATTTCCATCATAATGTGATTGAAAGTCATTTTTTTTGTTAATGTTGTTGCGATTATGCTGATAGACATGTATGCAAAATATGGTAGTATAGAGAACACATAGGAATTGTTTGATAAAATGCATCATCCAATGGGGTTCCATTGAATGGATTGCAATGTATGAACAAAATAGTGTTCTTGATGAGGCTTTGGTTCGTTTCATTTACTGTAGATCATGGTATAGAAGATATTTGCAAGTTTATCATTTCATTTACTGTAGATCATGGTGTTCTTGATGAGGCTTTGGTTTGTTTCTCATGTTTTCAAAATGTTTGAATAGTAAATTATTAGCAAAAAAATTCAAAGTTGTATAAATTTAATTCAAACTTATTATCTTTACCATTTTTACTACACCTTAAAGATTTCACCATCACAGGCTTTATATGAATTTAGCTTGACATCAAATTTCATATAATTTATCTTACTCACCGTAACCTATGCTGCAAATCTTGCTTTAGTTTATTCACTATATCAACCTATGGAGAATTAATCTAATTTCAATTGTTTGTAGAATTTGTTAAATAAAATATCATTTTAGGCATATTCTTTATTGTTATTAATGTCGTATCCCAACTATACCATATACAATAAATTTGAAAAACATGCTCTTTCCATATCAGATGTTTATTGACATTCACATATTTTTCTATCAGTGTAACCCTTGCACCCCTTCTGGTGCAAGTGCTAGTAGATATTTATATTAGTATATAGTTGTTATCATAGCTATTGTTTATATTTTTTGTTTTACAATGATAAAATTTCAATCTTTTTTTCTTGTTGTGATGGTTTTCAGATTCATGATAGAAAGTGGGATTTTCAGTTTGCATATTTCATACTTTGCAACATGGGATTCCTACTAATTTTTGGGAGAGCTCTCAAGGTACTCTGATTCATTTTCCTTTTAACTTGTATAAATGCAACAATAAGGTAGAAATTTCAATTTATTTATATATGCTACTAACTCAATTAAGATAAAATTTGTGATTAGCTTTAGATCCCCATTTTGATATTACGTGTTTTATCTTGATATTAGATGTTTTATCTTTCTTTTTTTTAACATAAAAGAGGGGTAAAAATTTATTAAAACACTAGAAAATTACAGAGCAAAGTCATTACAAAGCCTTATCAAGCTCCACCAAATGGTCCAACTGTTGAGACAAATCAGGGGGTAATTAAACCCGATCAACCAAATTCCAATCATGAAAATGATCAGAAGCCCATTTAGCCAAACAATCAGCAACACCATTCCACTCCCTAGGAATATGAGTGAAAGTAACAAACTCAAGAGAAACACAAAGGTTGAGAATTTGTTCAATAATCAAAGCCAGGTGCCAACTGACATCATCTAACCTCTGCCTGTTCAACAAGTTCACCACAACCTGGGAGTCAGATTCACACATAATCCTGCGCCACCCCAACTGGCTGCCATGCTCCACAGCCAGTAAAATTGCCTGAGCCTCCATAAGATTATTAGTATGAAGACCCTTATAAATAGAGAAAATGAATTAAACATCCCCAAAACTATCCCGACCAACACCACCAATACCAGCATGACCTGGGTTTCCACGAGAAGAGCCATCCGTGTTAATTTATAGAGTGCCTTGAGGAGGAGGAGACCATCTCCCCTCCCTATTCACCTTCGGTGTTGGATGCCTACACCTATTGCGCATAAGCTACCAATGCGAAGGAGGAAGATGAAGGCGGTTGAAACAACCAACATTAGAAGGAGCAATCGGAACAGTCAAATCACACTTAGCCACGATCGTTTCTCCCACAAAATGCAAAATTTTCCACCACAAGCGAGGGGCTCCCATCAGCACATCCTGAAAAATCCGCTGATTCCTCTCCAACCAAAGATTCCAAATAATGAGGGAAGGGCCAATCGCCTAAGCAGCTTGAAGAAAGGAAGTAGAAACAGGGGCCCTACTCCCCCGATCCACAAACTCAGCCAAAGAGGAAACATGCATACAGGGCACATTCCACACCCGCCACCAACGATGCCAAATCTCCCAGGCATAGGAACATTGGAAGAAGAGATGAGAAGCACACTCCTCAGCCTCACGACACAACACACAACAAGAGGGACCCTGGAAACCCTGCTTGCATAAATTATCCCAAGTAAGACACCGGTTTTGAGCCACCAACCACATGAAGAAATTGCACTTGGGCCAGGACAACTTATACCAAACATACTTCCACCAAGGGACCTCAATAGCCCCAAACAACTGCCGACCCAAATGCTTATAGCCAGAAGACACAAAGTACTTCCCAGACTTATCAGAGCCATCCCAAGCTAAAATATCAGGTCCCCTCAACGAATTACAAGCCCAAGAAGCCAAAAGTTGAGCAAGCTCCTGCCTATCCCCCTTAGAGCCCCAGGAGGCCACTCAGAAGGGTGCTTCCAACGAAAAGAGACAATAGAGCCACAATGCTCAACAATCTTGTAATGCTCTATGGTGTCCCAACTAACAGTAGTAAAAACATCACAGAGGGATTGAAGACGAGGAAAAGCAAAAAGAATAGGTGGGTGTCCATCCCAAGAATCCCACCAAAAAAGAGCCTGTGATCCCGAGTGACAGATCCAAAAAAGTGCCTGCTTAATCAATTGAGCTCCCACTTTCAAAGTAGACCAAATCATAGAACCACTCCCCTCCAGAGGATAGCGAGGAACCTCATAAGAAGCAACACCACGAAGATACTTATAGTTAAGAACACGGGCCCACAACTGGTGTTGATTAGTACACCAGCGCCAGTAAAGCTTCACCGCAAGAACTTGCCCATTCAAAATAGAAGAGCGTAAACCAAGACCACCCTCCTGCTTTGGTCTACACACAGAATCCCATTTAACAAGGCTCCACTTAGAAGTCATCAAGTTACCACTCCAAAGGAATTGCCGAGAGAGAGCATCAAATTCCCGAAGGAAATACATAGGGGCCGATTGGACAAAACACCTGTAGATGGGAAAGGCCTAGATAACAGAATGAAGGAGGGTAACTCTAGCAGCAGTAGACAACCATCGATGAGTCCAATGCGTTATCTTCTTCCTCAACTTATCAAGCAACATCTGCCAAGAAGATCTGGGTTGATGCCCAACGGCAAGAGGAATCCCCAGATAGACAAAGGGGAGAGATCCAATTTGAAACCTCAAAATAGCAGCAATCCTCCTCTAGATGGCCAAAGGAGTATTAAAGAAAAAAATAGAAGACTTCTGCTCATTAACTTTCTGACCCGAAGTAGCAAGGTAGATGTCCAAAGCATTCCTAAAGGAATCGGCTTCATGAAGATGAGCTAGCCCCATAAGAGAGGTGTCATCCACAAACTGGAGGTGAGAAAGGGTAGGCAGACCCATCCCCCACTGCCAACCATGAATCCCACCCTGAGAGACCCGAGATTTAAGAAAGCGCCCAAGCCCTTCAGCCATAAGAATAAAGAGGTAGGGAGAAAGTGGATCCCCCTGACGAAGACCCCTGGAAGCACCAAAAAGCTCAGAAGGTTCCCCATTCACAATAACTGAGAAGGAAGAGGAGGTCACACAACTCATAGTCCAACTGACCCAGTCAGAAGAAAACCCAAAGGCCAACAAAATATTCTGAAGGAAACTCCATTTAACTCTATCATAAGCTTTAGCCATATCCAGCTTGATGAACATAGATCTTTCCTTAGAGATCGCCATGGAATGAATGACCTCTGAGGCAATCACCACCCCATCCAGAATCTGACGACCAGCCACAAAACCCCCTTGTTCCTCTGAGATAACAACGAGCAAGCAAGATTTAAGCCGCTCCGCAATCAGCTTCGTAATAATCTTAAACACCACATTACAGAGCACAATAGGTCAGAATAAATCAAACCTATCAGCACCCTCCTTCTTAGGAATGAGGACAAGAAAAGTAGCATTCAAGGCCCGAAGCATTTGCTTGTTATGAAAAGATTCCCGGACAACCTCCACCAGATCCAACTTCACAATTTCCCAAAAATCTTGGAAAAATTCAATAGGGAACCCATCAGGGCTAGGAGCTTTCCCCTTGTTCATCCCAAAAACAACCTCCTCCACTTCAGACAAAGTAATCGGGCGCATAAGAGAAGCATTCAACTCATTAGAGACCAAAGAAGGAATACAAGAAAGAATCATATTATCCTCAACATCAGAAGGAGGAGAATCCTCAGTAAACAGAGAGGAGTAGAATTGGCGAGCTTCTCCAGATAAAGCCTGTTGTGAGGATAAAACTAAGCCATCTGAATTAACAAGAGAAGAAATATAACACTTATTCCAACGGGCCTACACAGAATGATGGAAGAAAGCAGTGCTCCTATCCCCCTCTCGAAGCCAGTCAACCCGAGCCTTCTGTTTCTAGAATATCTCCTCACGAAGTTCCCACTCCTCCACCACTTTAAGAGCCTGGGACTCAGCATGCCCAAGAGCCTCTAAAAAACCCAAATCCCTAATCTGGCGAGTAACAACAGCAAGACGCTCCTGTGCTTCCCTTTTCTTGGCCCAAAAATTGCTAAAACAAAGCCAATTCCAACGCTTAAGATGATACTTGACACTTTGCAGCTTCTTAACAAAAGAGTACATAGCTGAGCCATAGGTCGGGGCACCATCCAACCACCACTGCTCAATAAGATTATACAAAGAAGAATCACGGAGCCACATAAGCTAAAATTTGAAAGGAGGATTCTTTGGATTAGGAAAAGGAGAAGCTGAAAACTTAATTGGCCAATGATCAGAACCACACCAGTCAAGAATCTCAAAGCCAATAACCAGACTGCCCCCAACCCAAAAACAAGAAATGAGAAACCTATCCAATCGCTCGGAAATCGCCTCTGGCCCACTCCGCATATTATTCCAAGTAAATAAGCCATTAGCAGGTTTAACATCAACAAGAGCAAGAGAGTCCACATTAGCCCGGAACAAATCAGAAGCAGGACCCAGTCTCGGCAGCCCCCCTCTTTTCTCCTCCATACACAAAACAACATTGAAATCACCAGCTAGGATCCAAGGCAAGTAAGGAGCACAGGACCTAACATACCTGATATGGGCCCAAAGTTGGCCTTTACCCTGGAAGTCAACTGGAGCATAAACATTACTAACCAAAATAGTCTCACCAGAGTCCAAAACCGAAGCCACCATCGAGATAGAGGAATGGCTAGAAATCCACCAGCGAGGAACAACCTTACGAGGATCCCAAAAAAGAGCCAAACCTCCAGAGCTTCCCTTAGAACCAATACACTGACACTGACCAGAGAACCAAATACGAGGGGCACACTGAAGCATGAAGTCCACCTGAAGCTTGGTCTCCTGAACACAAAAAATATCTGGAGAATGAACCCCAATCATAGCCTGAATAGCTTTATGATGGGAGGCGCTATTCAACCCCCTTGCATTCCATGAAAGAATAATCATGAGGAAGGTTGAGAAAAGTGGGTACCAATGGTCTTAACAGACCCAGACTCAACCAGAAAATCCCCAGTAGATTTAATCTTATATGCATCCTTTTTACGACCAACTTTAGAGGAGTGCTCAAAATGCCCCTTCTTGAGAGGGCGCTTTAGCACCCCTAGATAAGAAACCCCCCGACCTTTACCAGAGGACAGAGCCTCCTTAGCTAAATCAGCTAAAATGATATCATCCTGTGGGCCAGCAACAACAACTGAAAGCCCAGAATTCTCCTTATCTGAAGGAAGAGAAGGGTTCTCAATAGCAACTGCCTGCTCCAACCCTATATCTATACTGATAGCCCCAGGTACCATCTCAACAGGAATCCCCTCCTCCAAGGCCTGATTATCCAAGACCTCAAAACGATTAAACCCTTGATCAGTTTGTTTGTCCTTAAAGGGCCGCTTTTGACCTCTCCCCTTAGCTTTTGGCTTGACAGGAGTGAAACCATCCTTATCATGCCCCCCTTCAGCCACAGGCACCATACTTTTAACTCCCTTATCCACCGAAGGCCCCGAAGGAGGAGGAGAGGAAGCTCCATCCAATCTGGAGACCTGAGGGCATTGGCGATGAAGGTGACCATATTCATGACAAAATCAACAACGAAAGGGGAGGGACTCATAATCTATCTGTTGAATCCATGAAGCCGAGCCAATGCAAATTTCCAAAGAATCTGGCAAAGGATTATTTAGGTCAATTTCAACATAGATGCGAGCATAAGAAAATACCTTCTTAACCAGAGTAGTCTGAGCAATGGCAACCGGCTTCCCCAGCAGAGTAGCAATTCGTTGCAAAATGTCTTCTCTCCAGAATTCCAAGGGCAACCATGGCAGGCAAACCCACACTGGAACTCGAGAAGGTAAATCCTCTACAACATTAAAATCCCCATGCCAGGGTTTCATGAATAAACCCACCTGATTGAAAAAATACGGGCCTCCGTCAAAAACTTGATCCCGATTCGACATGCAAGAAAAATCAACCAAGAAAAAGCCATTCCCAGCCACCAAAATATCAAAATCACCCTCAACCTGCCAGGTACGACGCATCCAAGACTCCAAAGCTGAGAGGGAAACACAGATTCCCAAAAACTTACAAATCAAAACATGTTGAGTCCAATAAGAAAAGTCATCGTGCACCGATTCTAGAGAAATAACTAGAACAGGACGATCAAGACTCCTTGGTAGACACCCATTCACTTTCTTGAGCTTAGAGCTCTCACCCACAAAAGAGGAAGCCATGCCTTGCGCATGCACACCCTCAGCCTTTCCCAGAGACGACTTCACACCTGCAGCCACCAGACTTCCCTCAGGCACCGCCCCCTACACACCACGCAGCAGACCCCAACACCAAGCAAACACACAGGCCGTAGCCTGCAGCCTGCAGGGCGCCTACACTAGCTAGCAACGTTCGCTCCAAACTCCTGCCCCAGCCAGCCGCCATATCATGTTTTAGCCCAACCTTAGATGTTTTATCTTGATAGCATGTCTAATCTAGGATTATTTTTGACCAAAGATATTGTGACTCTATCTAGTATGGTTATCTTTTTGGCTAAATGGCTAGCATTGTATCTTTGTCTATAACTTGATGGGTATAATCCTGTATTAAAACATAGATTAATTCAGTTACCATGAAAATGGTTCTGAAAAGAGTTATAGGTTATGGATTTGTTAAAGTCTTAAAGATGAAAGACATTGGTTAAAATTTTATATAATTCCAAAGTGCTTAAAATACTTAAATAAAACCAAGACTCATCTCCAAGTGTCTTCTCAACAATTCCTAACTGTTGCAATCACAACCTTCATGTAGAGTTTGTCCCCATTGCAATTATGTATTAGACTAAGCCTATCCCATTGTTTAGTATATTGATCCTATCCCCATTGCCTAGTGATATATCAAACCAAGCTTGTCTCTGTTGCTTTGTGTACTCAACAATTCACAACTTTCCTCAGGGATACACATAACTCAGTTGATGAACCAAGTGGGAAATTATGTCCATAACATGGCAACATTTTTTGGAAGTCTTGTTGTGGGATTCATAAATAGTTGGAAAGTTGCCCCTGTAACTCTAGCTATTGGTCCATTTATTGTGGCTGTAGGAGGAGTTTCAAATATCTTTCTTCATAGGCTTGCTGAAAACATTCAAGATGCATATGTTGAAGATGCTAGCATTGAAAAGGAGGTTTGAATGGGGGGGGAGGATGTAGTTCATATAAATTAACTTGTTAAGTTTTTGTATTGTGTTTAAAAATACATCAAATCACTTCTTTGGTTAATTGCTAGGTTACTGACCGATGTTGCTACGTTACTTAGTAAGGATGATACCATAATTCTTTTGTGTCATTTCTACTTGATCAAACTACTTATTGTACTCTACTAAAATTCTATGTTTGTTTTCATTAATGTGTAACTTTTATTGAGCTAGGAGATAGGAAGCCTGATCTATTCTCTGGCAGCTGTAACAGTCATCATCAATTTATGGATACATTGGCCACTTGTATTAAATAATACATTACTTTGCATCTTTGGTTTATTGCCAGATTATTGATTAGTTCTGCCATTTTTGGTACAGTGTTATATTTTGATGAGAATGGTGTGCTATAGTTTAAATTTTGTTTTTTGCTTAGTCCATCAAAAAATTTCACAGTTATATTATTGATTCTTTTCACATCATAATATTTGTACATTTCTATGGATGTTTATAGCAAAGGAAATGTGTTCCTCTTGGGATTCTAAGTTATAATGAGTTCTTTTTCTATATACCATTTCACAGCCAGCATAAGGTTTCTAGCTATAACATGGATTATGAGCATGGCAGAGCCTTCAGACATGCCATGTGAACCCTCTGAGGAGGAGTTTCATCTGTGTCTGAGAAATGGACTTATTTTATGTAGCTTAATCAATAAGGTTCAACCAGGAGCAATGCCAAAGGTGGGAGCATGTTGTTGACATTAGCTAGTTAATTTCATTTATCAACATTTCATAATTTTCTAATTGACTTCTTGCTTTTTTGCTTTATTATGCTGACAATCATGATAATAATGTCTACATAATTGGAAAGTAGGTGGTTGAAAATATTCCATCACTTTGTCCTAAAGGCCAACCTTTATTTGCTTAATGAATATTTTGAGGATGTCAAAAAATTTCTTGTAGCTGTTGAGGAGTTAAAGTTGCCAACATTTGAAGCTTCTAATTTAGAACAAGTGAGCATGCTCCTTCCAATATTATTAGATTCTAAATAATTAGTTCTCTATAATTTTGTCTAATACTATTGTTTCTTCAAGGGAGCTTGCAACTAGGCTCTACAACAAAAATCGTAGGCTGTATTTTGGCTTTGAAATCTTACCATGAATGGCCATGAATGGAAGAAATCTAGAGGAAATGGTTCTTGGAAGTACACAGGCCTTTTGAAGTCCCCTATGCTTCTCAGAAATGCAGGATCCCCTCAATGTACCTCTTCTTGTATGGTTGCAAAGGCCTTTGAAAACCTGTCAAATCCAATAGATGGTAGCATGCAAAAGAATTGCAGGTAGTTGGATCTTTTAGGATGTGAAAAGCCTAAATTTATAGATGCAGTGAAGGTTAAAGAAAGTGTTCCTAACATAGGGCAGATTCAACAAGATGATGTTGAACATAGACTCACTAAAATCTCACACTATAGAGGTTATATTCATGACTTATTTGTAATGAAGGGACTAAACTCCATTATCTCATGTTTTTCATTATTATTTCATGTTTTCCAATGCTTGAATTGAAATATAACTTTATTCCAAAGTACATGATGGGTTATTGCATGTTTATGGTTGGCAAACCTAATTGGAGCTTGGCTAAGGAGTTTTGTTGTAGGCATTGAGAATTCAAAGGAAAACATTAACCATAATCTTTTTGAACTACTACAAGCTTCAACACTAGTATGTAACTTTGTTGTCATCCATATTTTCTGAAATTGCCATTGGAGCTTACCATTAGTGCAGATTTATTTCAGAACAGTACAATTAATAAATGCATCTATATAGTATATATAGGATATTTTGTAATGTATGCCCTTGCTAGATATGACCAGATGGGCTGAATATGTGTTGTTTGCATTTGTAACAAGATTCTGGTAAAAAAATTGTACATTTAATTTCATCAACGTTCTTGATCACACTATGTGATCCATCACTAGGATAATTTTCTTTAATCTCGATGATGGATCACTGACAGTGATCTGGATTTTCAATGATATTAAATGTTATTTTTTACCAGAAGCTTGTTTAGTATATCATAGACTACAAATTTCATGTTTATTATGTTTGCATGTGTTAATTTTTAGTTGGCTATATGGTGTTTTCCTAGAGTTGGGGAATGCATTTGACAACTGTGGGATAAAGCTGTAACAAGTCTAGCATAGTTTTAACTTCTATCCATTAGCCCTTTGTAAAGAGAGATAGGAATGACAATTACTTCATACAGGTCTCTGGAGAATTTACAGATGTGTCTTCTGAGTGTGTGGCTCCAAATGGTAGTATAGGTGGAAAGTGAGTTCATTCACTCCCTTATGCTAATCCAAATCAGCCAGGTATTTAATTTGTATCATAATGCAACATGTTCTAGGATTGGAGTACTCTATTTGAGGCTTTCATTTTTATCAATGGACCAAACTCAAATGATCTAAGAATATAATGATGCATTTTTATAGTTCATGTGAGAATTGTGTTATCTGATAAAAATCTACTTCCAAATATGCTTTTGATGGATGTTCATATCCTCATCCAAAGCTCCAATTCACACACAGGCAAGAAGGACACTTTTAAGCTTATCAATTACAAATTTACAATCAATAATCAAGCTATTGATCAATTGTTCAGGAATAAGGCAGTTGTATATCACTAATTGAATATTGTCTATTTGTTTGTTGTCTTGCATGAATTCATCTTTTTAAAAATTGTAAGAGATAACTAGGAAACATTATATCTAGCGCCTAAGTTAAAGGTGCCATAGTTAGAAAAGGAAAAGAAAATGTTTGAATTTTATCCTATGTATTATTTAACTTTTCTGAGTTTTTGATGTGCAAATTTCGAAACCTTATTTTCAGGCTGCAACTCCAAATTGGAGAAGTGAAAGGTGAATACCAGCGAGGAAGAGTTTGGAGGAACCGAAACCAATAGCGGCAAAAAAGATGTAGATTTGCAAGGGGATTAAATGGGTCGAGCCCCTATAGGAGGTTGCTGCCCTTCCAAAAGGACTGCAATTAAGGAAAGGGAAAACAATATAAGTATATGAAAATAAGAGTATTCTGTTTATATAGTGTCTATAAGTTGTATAGTGTCACTGAGACATTGAATGTAACCAATGAGATTTTGATTTTCCAATGAGGCTTAATAAAGTAAATTTTCATAGTGGTTTTTTCTCCACTCATAAATATTGTGTTGTGGCTCCTCTTAATTTGTAATCTGTTTGTGTTTGTGTCTAATCAATCATATTTGTTTAAGCATTTTAGTCTTCATTTCATGGTGCTTCTTCAACATTTGAATATCTATGATACTTGAAGTTTATATGCATAAATTTGTGAGGATTAATTAAGTTAGATTTGATTTGTAATGACTAAATATATGACTAAAGTAATGACTACATTAATGACTAAATACATGACTAAATATTTGACTAAAGTAATGACTAAATAAATGACTACCATGACTAAATAAATGACCAGTTAACAACAATCAATGACTAAATTAATGACTAAATATATTACTAAATATATGACTAAATAAATCACTACCATGACTAAATAAATAACTAAATTAACAACTAAATCAATGACTAAATCAATGACCAAATCAATGACCAAATTAATGACCAAATCAATGAATAAATAAATGACTAAAATAGTTTAGTCATAAATTTGGTGGTGTTATAAATGACTACAAATAAACCACTAAAATAGTCACATGACTAAAATTAATGACTAAATATATGACTAAATCAATGACCAAATCAATGACTAAATCAATGACTAAATAAATGACTAAAATAGTTTAGTCATAAATTCGGTGGTGTTATAAATGATTACAAATAAACCACTAATAGTCGCATGACTAAACTTAGTCATTTATATACAATTTTTAGTAGTTTATTTAGTCATATATTGTTTTTTGTGTACTAGTGCGGAAAAGCCTCAACACAGACAAATGGGTAGACGTTCACGTCGAGTTCACCAAAAATGTAAGGGAGGGGGACCAACCATGTCAAGGCTTTAGGTCATGGAGAGCCGAGAGTGGAGGGCTTCCCTAACTTACCTCACTGTAAAGGATGTCTTGGGGTGAGGATCGAGAATAAAGAGTACTATATAGTACTTTTGTCACTCTACAAACCCAAAGTTCAAGTTTAGGCTAGGTGAGCTGGTTTTTAGAGTCGATACTACACTTCAGACAACTCTCTATTTGAGGATGACAATGTAGTTCTGGGACGATAGCACGGTGTGCTGACATCTCTCGGTCGCGCTGGTGGACCTGTACGACTAGAAAACACAAAGTATGCTACAAACTGCCTAAAAAATAACTGACAACCTAGCTAGTTGATTCTGACGAGAAAAACAGAATAAGAAAGTACGAGAAATAAAGACGAAGATGATAAAGCAAGTAAAGAAAAGCTAGGGTGATGAAGATAATCTCACAGAAGCGCCTATTCACCAGCTAGCTCCATTCACACATTCACCTACACACAAGAAAGAGGGAAAATTGTTGGGGTTGTATAGGGGCCTGCCTCAGTCAGACCCCCATTTTGGTGTTTCCACCTCCATGGACAACCAGGAAGCAACGAAGTAGAATATGTGATAAAGAAAGTAGAAAGGAAGAAATATTGCAATGAACACTACAAAACAATACTATGCTACTCTATAAAATCACAAAGGAGAGGAGTGAAGCATTACCACCTCCACCCAAAAGCTCACTAGCCAATGGAGGAGAATGCAAGGTATGGACTTGGAAAAGTCACCACAGCCGCAACGGTGATGAAGGGAGGTCTCGCAAGACTCTAAGCCCACAACTTCTATGGATACCCTCACACTTGCAATGTGGAGTTGATGGAGCTTCAAAGCTGCTGCAAGGCTTATAATGGAATGTTGGAATGTTGCTTGAGAGTGAAGAAGTGAAGTGGAAAATGCTAAGAGAGAGTGATTGAATGTGTAGAGGGTGAAATGAAGTGAGAATGAGTGTTTTTGAAGGTGGGATGGGAAGAAATAAGGAATTTTTGGGTCAGTTAGTCGAAGAGGGACATTACAATTCATCCCCAATCGGGTATTTTTAATGCCTCTGCCAACTTTAGATGCAAGAATTCGTTAGGGACAAAAGCGCTATGTGTAGACATCTGTGTGCTACGTGTTCATCCTTGAAAAATATTCTCATTGAATCATGGGACAAATGCCAAGTGGACGGAAGGTAGGTGGGTGATGTGGAATTTCACCTTCGGATTTGATTTTCTAAGGTGAGGGTGTGTGAAAGGGGAATTTTCTTAGGGGGTGAAAATTCGCTCCTATACAATAAGAAGGAATAAAAAAAAAAGAAGACATGATGCTACTCCATGTTTATAAGGATCAAAACCAAGCATTATTAGACCAATGATGTCATGTATTTTACTCATTTTGAACACTCCCTTGGTAAACAATCCACAAGAGTACACATTGGCTACATACTATCATATTTTCAAATTCATTATTAATATCAAGTATGCTCAAGTAGAGGATAGGTCATAATTATTTTAGGAGGGTGCAAATATGGTTAACAATACATTGATATCAATGAAAATAAAATTAAAAAAAAAAAACACCGAGCTTGAGAAGGCCAAACAAAAATAAAGGATAATTAAACAAAAATTTAATCCTTGGAGAATAAAATAATAACTGAGATAGAACAAGTTAGTTAAGCACATTACATTGAAGTAAATGCTACCAACTCAAGAATATTTAGAAATGATGTTGATGAAGCTTAATACCCTAAAAAATAGATAGATAAGGAGACACCCATAAAAAATATATGCTCAAAAAGAAAGTAGAGGACTTGAAGGAATAATTGATTTAAGATAAGATAGATAAGGGCCTCCAAGTGGTTGGAAGTAGAACCATGAAATAGATGTTGATAATCTTACCAAATTGCTAGGAAACAAACTTAGATAGATGCATAGACACAAGCAATCAAAGGATCAAGCAAGAAGGAGGATGACCTTGAAAAAAGTGGAAATGTAAAAACAAGAACCCAAGAAATGATATCCCAAATTAAAAAAATAGAAACTTTACAAGATTTGATGAGATCCTTATGGCCTTGAGGAGGAATTTTTGGCAATCTATTAAAATGAGCATATCCTCCATGGTTCCCACAATTAAATTGATGCAAATGACTATGCTACTCAACACCATGATACAAAAAGAAATTAAGAATAATGAGGCAACCATTATCCCAAATTATCAAAAATTATCAAACATAATTCAAAAGTTATATGATGCTTCTCTTGACATAGTGGGTGTAGTAGGGATATAGAGCAAAGTAGATGTTATGTAAAAATTTAATGATATCCTTTATGGGAAGTGAGATAATTAGAATTGCAAGGAGTTGTATTATATTGTAGTGCAAGCAGTTAAAATATGAAGCATTCCATAAAATTTTCAGTTGAAATAGGATTAACCTCACCATGGGATAACAATCATGCACTAATAAACCTTGATGCATATATGAACCTAATCAAATTCAAGGTCCAAGATGAATCTAAATTAGCAAAAACATGATTAACACCTTATCTAGAAAAAGTCCTGGACTTTATCAAGGCCTAATTAGGATAAAAAGTGTTGGATCATGGAATTGCTCTTAAATTGCAAGAGGTGTTGTATCAATAGACCCTTAAAAAGGAAAGACACTTTAAGCTTATGAGAAGAATGAGTGTGTTATCAAAGGAAGAACTTAAGGATCTATTTGCCACTCTCCAGAACCTATAAAAATATATGAATTCTAAAAAAATAAATTAAATCTTGGTAGACTATCTTGTTGATGCAAATATAATCTATGTCTGATGCTCTTTCTATGGAAAAGGCCCCTACAAGTCACCAAAATTGTAGTGGATTTTCTACCATAGGTGGTTGATAATTATTCAACCTTAATGTTACCTAGTTTTTCTAAAAAAGTCAAAACAAAGCAGAAAAAAAGAAAATATTTTTTGCAAAATAAAAAAAGCCAAAACAGAAAAAAGAAGAAAATATATTACATGATGGTGCTACCGTGAGATCTAGAAAGGGAAGGTCTACAAAAAATAGCAGAAGATAAGCATTGAAAGTGATGAATAAGATCAGGGTTTTGAAACCCTAATTATTGTTGCAAGAAATTGTAGATACCCTAATGGATGTTACAAAAAATTGCAAAACCCTAAGCAACCATGATGAATTGAAATGAGGAAATAGAATTGGATCTATGAACATGAAGAATTAATGCATGTAGGAAGAGAGAACTTTTAGGGTTTGAAAATATATTCCATTTTGGCCGCCACCTTACCTTTAGGGTTTATTTCTTGTCTTGAAAAAATATGCAAAATAATTGTTTATTGTACTAGGGTGGCCAAGTCATGAAAAATAATAGTTTTAATTGCTAAAGGAAACCCTGGTCACCACTCTAGAAGTCTCCTCACATGGGACCCTCCTAGCTTTAGTTCTAAACATGCAAAGAATATAGTTTTAGTTTTAAATTTTTATCTCTATTTTTAGGGTTTTGTAGTAGCTTCCAACCTGAAGACTTCATTGGCCCCACTCACACATGCAATGAAATATTAAAAAATATTAAAAAGGGGGGGAGTCAAAGAGGCCCTTCATCATGCAAAAACCATAGCCTCCAAGCCTAAGTGGGCCCCTCTAGCAAAGCATACAAAAATAATAGAGTTCACTAACTTCAAGAAGGTTGTGGGGATTGTAATTATACAAAAAATCTAAAATCCTAGTCGCCATGCAAAGAGAAATACATAGAAATGTCTAGATCAACATGCAAAAAAATAGGTTTCAAATTTTTTACAAGGTTGGGAATTGATTAAAAAGATAAAGAGAATGATATTTATAACATGCAAAAGGCAAGAGGAGAGCAAGAAGTGACTGTTA
This sequence comes from Sequoia sempervirens, assembly GCA_007258455.2. Taxonomy (NCBI): domain Eukaryota; kingdom Viridiplantae; phylum Streptophyta; class Pinopsida; order Cupressales; family Cupressaceae; genus Sequoia; species Sequoia sempervirens. The sequence continues at coordinate 282,743,853 of VDFB02000008.1, read as the reverse complement.
CATGCAAAAAAAATAGAAAATTACAAGATAAGCAAGGAATTTTAGCACCTAGAGCCACGAGGATCCAACATACAACAAAAAGGGGAACTTTTTCATGCACTATTTTAACTCTTCGTGCAATTTTTTTTAAAGGGAGTTATGATTTCCATGCAAAAATTAGAAAAAAAGAAGAATTTCAAAACTCATACTGAGTTTACGCTCTAAAAATATTTAAATAAGAGGCCTATGCTTTATAACAAAGTACTAGAAAATTTTATTGTGACAAAGTAAAATTCAGTCCTTGAACTTTTTTTTAGTCAAAATTAGGTCTTTACTTTTGTAATTTTCTTCATTGATTTCATTTTCAACCTTTTTTCACTCTAAAATAATGGTTGATTGTATGCTTCTGATGTAATCTTTTACTATTTTTCTAGAAAAAAATCATTGCAATAGCCTTTAGTGATTCAAGGATCAGTATTTTTCCTCTACTTGTTTCAATCTTCTATGTATATGAAAGCAAAGCAAGTATTATTATTTGTTTTATATTTAGATTATTAGTGCTTTCTTATCTCTTTTCCTAGCAAATATCTTTAGTTAGATTTAGTTTTTAGCTGATTTACCAAGGGGAAGTCACCCTTTAAATAAAGGTTGACCTCTAGTTTCACGATTTCCTTAACTCGAGAGGTCATCCCATGTTTTACAGGATAGTTATATTCAAGATTTAGCAAGGTGCATATTCTAAGTGATAACACTTTTTGGCATTGCCCGGTGGAACAAGTTTAAAGACTTCTACATTTTCTAGCTAAGAAAGTGGTGTTATTCTCAACAAGTGCAGCCTTGAAGAGGCAAGTTTAAAAAAGTACCTAGCGATTCCACTAACTTTTGGTTGCATATCTGAGCTTTTATCATATGCCAAGAGTGCAAACAGGGGCATAAACAGGGGCTTCTACCAAAGGTACAAAGTTTCAATTTGTTGAGTTATGAACTAGTTCTTCTAGAAGTAGAAAATCAATATTTTCTAGATCTCCTATAAGATAAATTAAAGTTAAAGCAACTCCAAGATCCCAATGTACTCCTCCTTTTGGTAGATTTCCTCAAGATCAAGTAAAATTTAGATTCTTAGAATGGCTAGGTAGCATAATTTTGCTACTTTTGATGGAGGAAACCCTCTTATTTTCACCCAACATGATGCTATACCAGTTTCAACTTTGAAATCTTTACCATATTTTATTGGTGATAAGGCAACTACACCTCCATAGCATATTCAATATGTTGCTAATGCCTATTATTTTCATCATGTTACTCAAGATAATGTTGTTGTGAGGCTTTTAGGATTTTCTTTTAGGGGAGAAGTAGATGAATGGTAAAGAAGGTTACCACATGCTTCAATCCATAATTGAGATGAACTGGGAGAAGCATTTTTTAAAGAGTGATGATAAGAGTGATCATTTATCTCTCAAGGAGGAGTTATATATGATCAAGGGAGCTCCTCACATGTTCTTAATATATTTCAATTGAAGGTTTTAGAAGACATGGAATAAGATCCCAACTTTGGTACAACCTACTCCCAATTTTTCTATATTATTTATGCTCTTTGAATAGTGATATTGCTTTATTGATACAATCTATGGGTGGGGAGTATTACTTGATGCTTATAATTTAGATATACAAGCTAAAAATAGTCTAATCCAAGCTGGAAAAATAGCTCCTAGGCCTCCCATGCCATTATTCCCTAAAATTTCAGCAACTTAGCCAAGCATAACTCTTATTCCTATAGTTGTTGTTCCAATAACTCCTCTTGCTATACCTTCTAGTGAACTCCAAGAAGTAAAATATTTTCTTCAGACCTTTAGCAATGAGTTAGCGACCCTAAAAAGACAACAAATGCAATAGAACAGACCATATCAGTAACAAAATAGGATGCCATATCTAGAAAATACATAAGGTCAAGGATAGTTAAGCTATACTAGGCCTTTGAATATAATAAATCCCAATATTGTTAGCATCTCCAAAGCTAATATTCCTGCACCAAACAATCTAGTACGGGAGAAATAATGGCAGGAGAGAAACTATGGTCAAGCTCTCACAATGCAAGATGTACCTACTAGTTCAAGACAAAAGTATGAAGGAGTTGAGAACATTGGAACTCAAGATCAATATGTGCAAGGTGATCCAACTTTGGCTAATTGGGAAGAAGCTGAGTTTTGTGGTATGAATAGGGTTGGAACAACAACAAAAGAGTTGCATTTCATAACAAAATACAATAGGACAACAAACAAGAGAGCAATAGGAGATGGATTGGTTGTCATAGTTGATTAACCATCCATCCCACAAGCATCCCGAGGTGTTACAAGTGTTTCTACAATAACAAATACTATTGTTGTTCTAGTTGTAGTAGTTTTTCCAAAGGGAAATTTGGTGCCAAATCAAGTTCCAACAAAGGTAGATACTGTTGTCTCAAAGGTTTCTCCAAAGGTTAGTGCAATTCCATTTAATATTGTAGAGAAACTAAAGAGAGATAACTTGAATGCATCAATGAGGGTAGCATTATCTATGCCTACATAGAGAGACATGTTGTAGGAAGCATTGAAAGGGTTTGATCAGCAAGGAAAACAAAGGAAAGTGCTACAACAACAACCAATTTGATTCAACCTAAAGAGGAGAATAATACCAATAAAAATAGTAAGCCTCATCCATTCTACATGTCTTTGATCATTGGTAATTTTGTTGTTCTTAATTGTATGATTGATTTATGGGCTAGTACTTATATTATGCCTAAAAAGTAGATGATTAGCAAGGTATAAAATATGAAACCACCACTGAGGGTGTTGTGCAATTAGATGGCATTGTTGTTAGGACCATAGGAGTCATTTAAAATATGAAGTTAACCTTACATGCATGCCCAAATTGCACTGCTATGAAAGATGTATTAGTTATAGGTTTTCCTCCCTACTTTTCCATTTTTTTATCCAAGGAATCTACATCCAAAATAGGAAGATATCTATCATCGAATTGGTCTCATATGCTCTTTAGGACTAGGTATGGAAAGAAGGTTACTATTAAAGCATAACCTATCTCCAAAGACCATATTGAGCCATATACTCCTCCAATTAATATGAATTATACTATTCTAAACCAAGAGGAAAGAATGGATGATCACAAGGCAACCACTCCCACATAGGAAATACTATATTTATTGCTTGATGAGTGGGCAACCTACTCCATAGCTAATTTGTATGTTGAAATGGACGATATAGGTTTAGGCACATATTGTATCCATGAGGAAAAGGAAAAAATTACAAATTTTTTGAAGGCACGAGAGGCTAAAGATGCTATATGGAAGTTGTATTTTGATGGATCTAGGTCCAAGAATGGTGCAAGGGTTGGTATTACTCTTATTTCTCCCCAAGAAGAGAAATACTTCTTTTCTTTCATATTTCATTTCAATTTTACTAATAATGTGGTTGAGTGTGAATCATTAATACAAGGTCTTCAACTTGCAAACAAAAGAGGAATCAAATCATTTCAAGTATTTGGAGACAGTGATATGGTTGTACATCAAATTAGAGGAAAAAGTTCCTCCAATAATAACTTGTCGAAATTGTACAAGCACATAGTTTGGGATCTTATTGAAAGTTTTGATGCTTTCAACATCCAAGCTATTATGAGAGCATAAAATAGAGATGTTGATTGCCTTGCAGTAGTTGAGGCACAATTTGGCATACCCAAGAATGTCACTAAGGATAATGAACAACGTGTTAACATGCTAGTAAGGTTTGTTGTCCCGGGTAATGTAATCAATTGGTAGGTTTTTGAGGATGACCAATAGATTACAATTTTTTGGTAGAAGAAGCATAATTTGCTTCTCAAAATCAATCAAAGTTGGATCAACAATATGGTGATTAGATTATCTAGCTAAAGAAAAATTGGTTTCCAAAGTGTTTGGTCATGTTGGAGAGCATCTTCAATAGTGGCAATCAACTTAGGAAGGAGAAAATGACCATGTCTATCAAAGAGAATGACTATGAGGAAGTCCAAACAATTGAAGACAAAATTCTCAAAGTGGGAAAGGTATGTTCCAAAGTTTAAAAGCAATATTTTCTTAGTCTTTATAAAGAATTTGATGATATATTTTCATGTACATACAAAGATTTGAAAGGATTTAATCCCAGTTTATCCCAAAATACTATTGAGTTAGATAATGCTACTAAACCAATTAGACAAAGATAAAGGCCTATAAATCCTAAGATAGAGCCTATCATGCATAAAGATGTGTCTAAAATCTTAGATGCCAATATTATCTACCTAATCAAACACTCGTCCTCAGTAGCCAATCTAGTTCCTTTATGGAAAAAGAATGGTGAAATAAAAATTTGTGTATATTTTAGAGACTTGAGTAGATAATCTCTTAAAGATCATTACCCTCTTCTCTCTATTGAATAAATTTGCAAATAGTTGTCAAGGCTGAGAGATTTTCTTTGTTAGATGGTTATTCAAGTTATAATCAGATATTTGTGTAGGAATAAGATCAATTCAAAACAACATTTACTACAAAATGGGCTACCATAGCTTACAATAAGATGTCTTTTGGCTTAAAAAATGCAGGTGCAACCTTTCAAAGAGTGATGAATGTGGATTTCAAAGGGTTGATTAATGATTTTGTTCTTGTTTCCCTAGATGACTTAACTATTTTTCTAAACATGAGGCTGATCATTTAGGTCATTTGAGGAAATTATTTGATAGATGCATGGAATTTTGTGTTTCTTTGAATCCAAAGAAATGTGTTTTTGTTGTTCTTGAAGGTAAACTTCTTGGGAATTTTGTTTCCAAGAAAGGTTTGTTCATTGATCTAGAGCTTGTAAGTGTTATTATTGCTCCCTCTCTTTTCCAAGTCATAGAAAAGGACTATAAATCTTTCTTGGTAAGATTAATTACATTATTGGCTAAACCTCTCACTTCTATGTTGAAAAAATAATGTTCCTTTCAACTAGATAAAAGAAAGACTTTGAGGAGATAAAGAAGGAAATTTCTAAAGCACCTACCTTGGTCAATCCTAATTATGAGAAGGATTTCATTCTATATGATTATGGTGGCAAATAAAAGTATATCAACTATTTTGACACAACAAAATGAAGATTCCTTGGAGTAGCCAGTTGCATTTTTCAACTAGCCATTGAAGGACTATGAGGTTAGGTATAGCTTTGTTGAAAAGCAAGTGTTTTCTATTGTTAAAACTTAAAAAATATTAGGCATATGATTTATAACAACAAGATTAAGTTAATGATCAATCATGCTAGTGTTAATGAGTTTCTTTTGAGCAAGGATATGAGTGAAAAGAGAGCCGATTGGATCATGAGAGTCATGGAATATGACACAAACATCAAAATAGCAAGGTTGGTAAGAGGAAAAGGGTTGTGAAAATAACTAATAGAAAATATCATGACTATTTCAGACATAGTTTATGCTAATGAAGAGCCATAGTTAGCTGAAGATACACCTCCTACCAACTAGTATGAAGATATGGTCCATTTTTTCAAACAGGCCAATATTCTCAAGAGTTAAGTCCATCAAAATGAAGGTATTTTAGACTTTAGTCCATTCCTTATGTTCTTATTGATGGTTGTCTATTTAGAAAGTACATTAATGGAGTAATTTTGAGGTGCATTAAGCAAGATCGGACTAACAAAGTTCTCTAGGAATTCCATAATGGCCTTTCAGGGGGTCATTACTCATCAAGGAAAATTGTTGTAAAAATCATGAGGGTTGGTTATTATTGGTCCAATTTATTTAGAGATGCCCAAAAGTGGGTGAGAATTTGTAAAGAGTGTGTTTTTTTTATAGGAAAATAAATACTTGTTGCTCTACCACTCCATCCTATTCAAACGGGCTAACGATTTGTACAATGGGGATTAGATTTTATTGGAGTGATTAATCCACCTTCTGGTGCAGGTTACAAATGGGTGCTAAAAACTATAGACTATTTCACCAAGTGGACCAAAGTTGTTGCATTGAAAGATGCTACTGAAGCTTCCATTTTAGAGTTTCTTGATGGGTTGGTTACAAGCTTTGGTGTTCCTTTCATACTTATATCAAATAATGCTAAAGATTTAATAGGTATCAAAATCAACAAATGGTCTGTCCAAAATAGAGTATTTTTGAAAATATCTTCTAATTATTACCCTCAAGTTAATAGATTGGTTAAGTTTATGAACAAGAATTTGACTAGAATAATCAAGAGGATTGTTGTGGATAATTAGAGGACATGGAATACCAAGCTTCAAACAACCCTTTGTACTGATAGGATCACACAAAAGAGGGTTGTGGGTAAATCTCCTTTCTTTCTTGTTTATGGTAAAGAGGAAAAACTTTCATTATCTTTTGAATTACCTTCTCTTGAAATTGCTTAAGAATTGGAATTGTTGGAAAGTGCTGCTATGACAGTAAGGTTGGAAGAATTGATAAAATTGGAAGAAGTTAGAGATCAAACTATGAAAACCCTTGAGGTTCATCAAGCACAAGTCAAAAGGACATTTGATAAGAAAGTTATTGGAAGAATTTTTCAAGAAGGTGACTTGGTTTTGAAGTGGGATACTGATAGAGAAAAGGTAGGTAGAAATTATAAATTTGATGCCTTATGGATTGGTCACTACATCATCACTAGTTGCAAGAAAGCCAATGTATTCCAAATCTCAAGGCTTGATGGTGAAGTTCTATATATCCTAGTCAATGGGATACACCTCAAACATTGCTACTAATGTTTGTGGGACCTTGTATATTAGTTAGTTGATTGTTTAATTTCAATTACTCTAAGTGTATATCACACATTGCTAATTATTTTTCAATTCTATAAGTGTTTTCAACACATTTTTTCAATAGTAGATTAGATGTTTTTATTTTATTTCCCTAAGTCCTTTATACACAAGTTGTTTTTAGCAGACTCTTTTCAATTGGAGCAGGTTGTTAACAATGTTTTTGACGAGGCAAAGAGTTTTTTATCCATATGAAGACTCCATGCCTAATATAAGGATGCAGACAATTGATCAATTATTCAGCAAGTGAATAACCCCCTTGAGATTGCCAAAATGATATGTAATTTTTAAAAAAAGTTATAACAAAGTAGAAAAATAGATTTTTTTTTTGTGAAATAAAAAAACTTAGGTAAAATGAAAAACAAGAATAAAACATGTCACCTAAAGGTTCCACCATGAGATCTAGAAAGCAGAGGTCTATTGAAAATTGTAGAAGATAAGCTTGGAAAGTGATGAATAAGATTAGGGTTTTGAAATCCTAATTGTTGTAAGAAATTTCAAAAATCTTAATGGTTGTTGCAAAAAACTCTAAGCGACCATGGTGAGTTGAAATGAGAAATAGAATTGGATATATGGACAAGAATTAATGCATGTAGGAAGAGAGTACTTTTAGGATTTGAAAGGATATTCCATCTTGGCCGCCACCTTATCTTTAGTGTTTATTTCTTGTCTTGAAAAAACATGCAAAACAATTGTTTTTTGTATTAGGGTGGCCAAGTCATACAAATAAATAAAGTTTTAATTTTTGAAGGAAACCATAACTACCACTCTAGAAGTATCCTCACGCGGGATCCTCCAAGATTCAGTTCTAAATATGCAAAGAATAGTTTTAGTTTTAGTAGTTTATCTCTATTTTTAGTGTTTTATAGTAGTCACCAACCTCAAAAATTAATTGGTCCCACTTAAACATGTAATGAAATTAAAAATAATTAAAAAAAAGGAAGTCAAAGAGGTCCTTCATCATGCAGAAACCCTAGCCACCAAGCCTAAGTGGGCCCCTCCAATAAAGCATGCAAAAATAACAAAGAAGGAGCTCACTAACTTCAAGGAGGTCGTGGGGATTGTCTTTATGCAAAAATTCTAAAACCCTAGTCGCCATGCAAAGATAAATACACAAAAATACCTAGATCAATATGCAAAAAAAGGGTTTCAAATTTTTTCCAAGGCTATGAATTGATTAAAAAAATAAAGAGAATGATATTTCTAGTATGCAAAAGACAAGAGGAGAGAAAGAAGTGATTGTTGTTGGGACATGGCTTCTAATGTTGTCATTTATGGCAACTAAAGTCATTACTTTGGTCTCCAGATCAAAACTTGGTCATACCGGTAGAAGGAGTTGAGAATAGAGTATTATCGACAGAAAGCATGAAGAACAGGGTATCTAGTTACTACATCGATCTGTTTGCTTCACTAGATCATCTTTTTGAGTTGTGGATCCCTGAGATAGTTTGTTAACCATGTATGCTATCTTATTATTGAATTTTGTGGTGTTTCATTAATCGATGTACGAATTAGGAGATTTGACAGGATGTTTTTCTGTTTACTTGCTCATTGTGGCCGACTCAATCAATGTGGCATGTTGTGGATGTATAAGGAGTAATTTTTTAAATGTTTTTATGTTTAAGCATTTTGTTTTGGGTCCAAGCTATGTTGTGGCCAACTTGTATGGGTGTGCATCATAAATTGTTCATAACTTGAGCCGACACATGAAGAATTTTTTTTGTATTTTAGTAGAGGCCGACTTGTAATGACAAGATCCTTGATGCAGATATATATATATAAAAGTAATCAGTTATATCATTTTGTGAGAAAGTAGTAAGTGTAGAAGTGTGTTACAAACATCAGAAGGGCGATTAGGCAATTATGCACAGTTTCACTTGTGCATTAATTTTTTTGGCAGAGTAAGTTTGTGCAGAACAGAGCAAAATTGTTGAATTAGTCATAAGGATAGAATATTGACTATAAAGCTTAACTAGAACTGTAATCAAGCATTGTAGATGCTATTCTATCAATTCACTCTTTTGGATTCAATCCAAATCATTGTAAGGTAGTGAGCCTATCTTATTTGAGTAGTGAGCTCTAGGCAGTGTGCCTGAATGCAAGTGCATTCCCATTTTTCAAACCTTCTTTTAGGTATACTCATATTATTTTGTGGATTGGCCATCCACTGTGGTTTTTCCCCTAACAAGGTTTCCATGTAAAAATCCTGGTGTTATGGTGTTGTGATTGTGTTCTTTCTGTTCATGCATATTTCTTTTGTTGAATGATTAAGTGAGTTAAAAATTAGAATAATAAAATTAAATTTTTGCACAAAATTGATTCACCCCCTCTCAGTGTTTCTTGTTTCCAACAATTGGTATCAAAGCTAGTTCCTCGGAAGAAGTCTAACAACTTGGGGAGATCTTGGAATGTGTTTTTCAATGGATACAAGTAGTCTTCAACAACAACTCATGGTGGCCCTTAATGATCTTGACCAGTCAAAGTCTAAGAACCGGGTATTGCAAGAAAACCTTGAGAGTGCAGAGAAATTCATTCAGTCATTGAAAGACAAAATCAATGAATCAAGGGAGAAAAGGAAGGAATTGTGTGATCAACTTAAGCAGAAGAACAAAAGCATGAAAGATGAACTCAGTCATGCCCTAAAAGAGAAAATAGAAGAATGTGAAAAGTTTTCCAGAGAGAATGTTGCCTTGAAGTGTGAGATGGAATCCATCATGATGAAAATGACTAAGGAGATTGAGGATAGAAAGAAGAATGAAGAAAAGATCACACAATCCTTGAAAGAAAAATCTAATCAATGTAGCCGATTGGACAATGAATTGGAGGAATCTAAAAATAATGAAGTGCTTGAAAAATAGCTTGATGATATCAGAAATGAACTTGTTGCTGCGAAGGGGATGAAATGATTCGAAGTTGATTGATGGCATCCGGGTCTGCAACTTCGTGGGCCGAGGTAGGGCGTTTGAGCCCTAGCTTGTGACTGATCTTTTTGTTCCTGCATTGTTTTGGGGGGGTCTTTTTTTGCTTTCGGGGGGGTTGTATCCTTTTTAAAGTTGCCTGGTTTGTTTCCTGGGGTGTGTGGCCAACATTTGCTTGGGTCTAAAATTTTCTGTGTGCTCGGGGGTCTTTTTGTTGCCTTGTGTTGTGAATCTATCTGTATACTACAGTGGTGCATGCCCGTGCATGCTTGGATCTAGTCGAAGTGGGTTGTGGTTATAGGGTGTGCAGGGTGTAGAAAGCACACTGCTGTTCTCTCTATGTGTGGTGTTCACTCTCCTTGCCTGGTGCGGGTGTGGGTGGGCTCGTGCGATGGGTGTTTGTGCTGGGTGTAATCCGAGGGAGTGGTGTGGGTTTCCCCCACCCAATACCGTTTGGATTTTTTGCATACCCATCTAGGGGTTGATGGCCTTTTCGAAGGGCGAGACATCTGGGGTGTCTCCTGACTTGGAATTTTGCGCAGCGATAGGCTCGAAGGCTCCGACTCAAGGAATGAAGACTTTTGATAATAATTTATTTGCTCCAGATTCAGGGTTTGTTGGTGCAGGATCGTCTCATGGTGCGAGGCTCAAGAAGATTAACGGATGTCTCGAGCGTTGCCAGAAGAGGCCTAAATTAGTGTTCCCGCCTGAGATGATTGTTGAAGATGTTGAATATTATACAAACTACTCATTATTTTGCAAATTTTTGGGGATGAGGGTTTCACTTCAATTTTTGGAATCTTGGGCCCAGAGGACTTGGGCGCCAGAGGGAGAAATGCAGATCATATTGTTGGCCAATAGTTACTTTATGGTAACCTTTAATTGCATGGCTGATTGCACTAGGGTATTTGAAGGTGGTCCTTATTTCCATAACCAGGTGGGGTTGTTTATTAAACCATGGCATGCTGGCTTTATACCCTCATAGGAGTTGCCAAATCATGTCCCCGTGTGGGTTCATTTGCCTCGGTTTCTGGTGGAGTGCTATCGGGAGGATGCTTTGCACCTGGTGGCTTCACTGCTCAGAAAACCAGTTGGGTCTTTGTTGCAAACCTTGGGTAAAAAGGTAATGACTTTTGCTCGTATTTGTGTTGAAATTGATCTTAGTAAGCCTTTTCCTGATGCTATGGATATGTGTGCGGGATCCTTCTCTTGGGTGCAACAATTGGATTATGAGACTCTTCCTTTCCATTGTCGTCTATGTCATGAATATGGTCATTTGTAGCGTAGATTCCCAAGATATAAGCTTGTGGAGTCTCAGCCTGCACAACCTCCTCGCAACCCCCCTGCAGCTGATAAGGGGAAGGGCCTTGCCTCTGGTGAAGTGGTTGGTGCAGATGGTTTTGTTCAGGTTAAGGCTCGTAACAGGAACTGGGGTCAGAAGAGGACCTTAAAGGAAAGACAATATGATGATACTTTTAATAGGTTTGAGGTATTGGATGATCTCAACCAGTAGGAAGTAAACCCGAGGTTGTTGAGTTTGGTTCAGGAGGTTGAGGGTTCAGTTCCGGTGGATAATATCTTTGGTGTTTCATTGGATCCTTCAGGTGAAGATAATTTGTAGATGGATACATATCTACAGTTTATGGTCTCGAAGGTGTCGGAGCTTTCGGCCGAGGCATCGAAAGGTGGTGGGGATTCTTTCTCTCCTGGACAAAAGGTAAATCTGATTGCGGCTAAGGGCAACAAGCCTTCTCCTCAGTTGGGCCTTTTACAAAGAGATCTTAAGAAGGGTGGGGCGGAGAAATATGCCAAACTTGGTAGAAAGAAGGATCTAGAAAATATCAAGTTGATAGGAGAGACTTTGGTGGAGTCAGGGTTGGTAAAGACTCTAGATTCTCATTTTTTGAACTCGCCAAAATGATTGTTCTATCATGGAATGTAAGGGGCTTGAACAATGGCCCTCGACAAAAAGCAATTCATGATTTGGTTAGGAAACATGGTCCTGATATTCTTTTTCTGTAGGAGACCAAGCTTTCAGTGGATAGGATGTTGAGTTTGGCTCCTAAGTTGTGGAGGAACAGGGAGTGTCAGTGCATTGGTGCTCACGGGTCTTCTGGGGGCATAGCTTGTTTATGGAACCCGCGGAAGCTCTGTCCTCTTTGGTGGGTGTCGTCTAAATTTGATGTCTATGATTGCTTCTAGGTTTGAGATGGGGGAGATTCTGCTCCTTTCTAATATCTATGCTCCTATTGATCTCTGGGGTAAGCAGTCTTTGTGGTCCCATATTAGGTTTGTCCGCAGTTGGCTCCTTTCCATCCCTGGATTCTTGCTGGAGATTTTAATGCTATCACTGAATTGGCTGAAAAGTGTGGGGGTACTATGAGGCTGGATCCCTCAGCGTTGCTCCTGTGTGATAACATTGATGCTTTAAATTTAGTGGATATGAAGCCCAGTAATGGTAAGTTTACTTGGAACAATCGCAGGATTGGGGATAATTGTATTGCTGAGAGATTGGATCGCTTCTTGGTTTCTTGCTATTGGATTGGTGGTCAGTGGTCTTCTTGTTTTGAAATTTTGGATTGGAGAGGATCTGACCATTGGCCTATCAAGCTGGCTATTGAGTCACGTTGTGTGCCTCGTTCTCCTTCTTTCAGATTTCAGCTCATGTGGTTGTGAGACCAATCATTGTATGATTATGTGGCTCATTGGTGGAGAAGTGGTAGACCTACTTTTGGTACGACAATGTACACCTTTGCTAAAATTCTTCAATATGTGAAATATCAGCTCAAGCGGTGGAATCTTCATTGCCTTGGGAACATCTTTCATGCTAAGGCGGCTACTCAGGCTGAATTGGATGGTATCACGAGACTAATACGAGAGGGTGGGATGACCAAGGATTTGCTTCAGGAAGAGGCTCAGGCTTTGAAAGCTCTGGAGGAGTGCGAGATGCAGGAGGAAATGTATTGGAAACAAAAGGCTAGGATAGAGTGGCTTCAAGAGGGGGATAAAAACACTGCTTTTTTCTTCAATTCAGTGAAGTCCAAGAGGCAAGGCAATTCTATTTCGGCTCTGGTGAATGATAGGGGTGAGCAGCTCTCCTCCTTTCTTGAAATCTCAGGTGAGGCTGTGCATTATTTTTCCTCTCTTTTTCGGGAGGATTCGCAGGGGGGGTCTCCGGTAGAAGCCCAGGTTCTTTCTTGTATTCCCCCTCTGGTTTCTAGAGAAATGAATGAGCTTCTTATGAGTAATATCATGCTGGAGGAGCTAGAGGGGACTATTTTCCAAATGAAGAAGGGGAAAGCTCCTGGTCCATATGGATTCTCGGTCGAGTTTTTCCAAGAGTTCTGGGATATCATCAAGTTGGACCTTTTGGCAGTTCAAGAATCTTAGTGGAACAAGCAGATGCTTAGAGCGTTAAATTAGACCTTTTTAGCCCTCATTCCCAAGTGTGATGGGGCTGATAGGTTAAGTCAATTCCATCCCATTTCTCTCTGCAATGTCATTTATAAAATTATCTCTAAGTTAATTGCCGACAGGTTAAAAAAGGGGCTTAAGGAGCTGATTTCTGAGGAGCAGAGTGGTTTTGTGGCGGGAAGGAAAATTCTGGATGGGATTGTTATTGCAACAGAGACCATTCATTCTATGGCCAACTCCAAAGAAAAGGGGATGTTCATTAACTTGGATATGGCTAAGGCTTATGACAGGGTCAGATGGTCTTTCCTTCGAAAGATTCTCAGTGTTTTTGGTTTCGGGGAAGATTGGATTCATTGGGTTATGAGCTACATTACTTCAGTTTCTTTCTTTGTGATTATTAATGGAGAGCACTTTGAGTTATTTGGGGCGTCTAGGGGGCTTTGTCAAGGGGATCCCCTCTCTCTGTATTTGTTTCTTCTATTTGTTGAAGGTTTGGGGAGATTGATTAGAAGAAATGTGGAGGGTGGTCTAATCAAGGGTTGGAGGTGGGGTGGTGACTTGCCTCCACAGTCGCACTTGCAGTTTGTGGACGATACTGCTCTGATGGGAAAGGCTACAATGGGAGAAGTTGCTAATATTCATAGGGTGTTGGATGTTTACCTGATTGCCTTGGGGCAAGTAATTAATGAAGATAAATCTTCCATCTTCTTTTTTAATACTCCGGGCCCCATTCAACAGCTGATTGCTTAGACCTTGAGATTTCAGATTGGGAATCTTCCTTTGACCTATCTTGGTATTCCCATCTCGGATGGGCGATTGCCCAAGGAGTCCTGGAAGAATATTTTGGATAAATTTTGGGTTAAAGTTAATCACTAGACTCATCGGTGGTTATCTTTTGCTGGGCGTGTTCAGTTAATCAAGTCAGTGGTGCAGGCTTTGCCCATTTATAGATGCATGCTTCAAGTTGCCCCTGTGAGCTTTGTTAAGGAGTTTGACTCTATGGCTAGACAGTTTTTATGGGATGGTTGTTTGATGTCTTCTAAATGGAGTCTGGTTAGATGGGAAGTTGTTTGTAGCCCGAAGCAGTATGGGGGTCTTGGATTGCTACAGTCGGCTTTGACTGGGGTGGCGTTGGCTGCAAAGTTGTATTGGCAGTGGTGCACTAAGCAGGATAAGATTTGGGCCAGAGTTCTGTCTCAAAAGTACTTTTTGGGAATTCCTCAGAATAATATTCCTCATTATCCCCTTGTTGGGAAGGGTTCGGTGATCTGGGGGACTCTCAAAAAGGGGGCTGCTCTTATTAAGGATGGTTTATTTTGGATTTGTAAGTAGGGGACCGAGGTTCAGTTCTGGTTTGACTCCTAGGATGGCTCTCCTCCTTTCATCTCTCAGTACCCTAATTTATTGAATCTTTGCCAGAGGTTTATTGAGGCTGGTTGGTCACGGGTGAGTGACTTTAAATCCTCCTCTTTTTGCAGGAAGCTTGAGGTGGCTAGATGGAAGTATCCTGATGTTTGGCTGGATGTTGGTCTTCAAGAGGAATGTGTTGTGTTTCAAAGTGTTCTTTCCAGTCGTCAATGTAGTTCTCTCCGGGAGGAAGATGTGCTTTCTTGGTCTCCTAATCCTTTGGGTGTCTATACTGTGGCCTCTGGATATAAGGTGTTATTGTCCCACAAGATGAATGGGGAGGAAGTTTAGTGGTGGAAGAAGGTCTGGAACAAGTTCTCTTGGCCAAAGTGTAATTGTTTTATCTGGATGTTGACCTAGAATAAGTGTTTGACTTGGGAAAATATCCAGAAGAGGGGTTGCCATGACCCTTCTGTCTGTGTTTTGTGTGGGGCTGCCGAGGAGGAGTCTTCTCACTTGTTTTTCCACTATCCTTTTGCTATCCAGATTTGGAATTTTTGGTGGGGCGTTTGGAAGAGCCCCTGTGTTCATGCTTCCTCCTTGATTGACTTTTGGAATAGTGTGGGTAGGCCTCCCTCTATGACTTCTTTCTTACATGAAGTGTGGTTTGTGGGGCCTATCTTTCTACTGTGGCAGATTTGGTTGGAACAGAATAGGCGTATTTTTCGGGGTGAGAAGCAGTTTGTGTAGCAAGTCTGGCAACAAATTTTGGGCATGATTCAGGAAATGGTGGAGGCTAAGTGTTTTGTGAGCTTTCCGTTAGAGAAAAGGGATGTTGAGGTGGTGGAGAGATTAGGGATTCAGGGGTTGTCTGTGACTTCTGCTTGTGTTAGGAGAGGGCGGAAGGCGAAGCAGAAAATTCATAGGGTTGGTAGTTGGCAGCCCCCTCCTGATGGAGTTCTGAAGATCAATACTGATGGCTCTTCCAGGGGAAATTCGAGACCTACTGGTATTGGGGGGATTGGCAGGGATTCTTTAGGTTCGGTGGTTTTCCTCTTCTCAATCCATGAGGGGTTGAAGACTATCGACATTGTGGAAGGCTTGGCAATCCTCTGCACCTTTGAGAGGGCTCATGCTTTGGGGTGGAAAATGATTATTTGTGAATCTGATTCCCAGGTCTTGATCAATTTGCTCATTGAGCGAAAAGTGGTGGGGGTCAGTTGGCAGTTGGCTATGATTGTGCAATAGATTTTCCAGGTTAGTTCGTTGATGGAAATGGTGACTTTTGTTCATATTCCGTAGGAGTGGAATAGGGCTGCTGATTGCTTGGCAAAATGGGCCTCTGAGCGTGTCGGTGGGTCGAGAATCAAGGAGTGGGAGCTTATTCCTCAGGAGCTTCGCCATGATTTGGAGGGAGTTCTTGCTGAGGATAGGGATGGTTTAGGAGTTGGTTGACTTTCGTTGTGCTCTGTTCTTCTGCTTTTGTTGTTTCTTGGGGCTTCGGTCCTACTTTCTTTGTAATGTTCCTTTCTGAGTTTCAATAAAGTTTTTACCCCTTTATTTAAAAAAACTTGCTACTGCGAATGAGTACAAGGAGAAATTCAAAGCAAGCTCAGAAAAACTTGATGAATTGATTAAAGGTTAGAGGACTGATGGTGACAAGCGAGGTCTTGGATTTGGAGAAGGAGAAAGTTCCAGATCTGGACAAAAGAAAATTGTATAAGGGAGATTTAGGCAAGGAAATCAGATGATTGGAGCTAGAAGAAATTCGGTAAGATAACCAAATGCTCAAAAATTTAATGGCTACTGTTATGCTTGCAACAAATTTGGTCATATGGCTTCTCAATGTAGGAGCAGGATGAACACAAGAGGACCATCATTTTCAGTTCAGTGCTTTAATTGCCATAAGTATGGTCATAAGTCAAGTGAGCGTAGAATTGTGATGAATAACTTTCACAGAGATGTCAGATGCTATGCATGCAATAGATTTGGACATATTGCTAACCAATGCAGATCGAGGAAAAATTAGTGGAATAGTTGGCCTGGACAGAGAAGTGTTGTGTGCTACAACTGCAACAAATTTGGCCACACTGCTAGATTTTGTTGGAACAAAAGAGGTTTGGTAAAATAGAACATGCAACAGGATGTTAAAGGAAAAAGTAAAGTCACTACTGATGTGATTAGAAGGAAAATGCAAAAGAAATGGGTAAAGAAGTATCCCTCTATTGAAGCAAATATTCCAGCACCAAAAGCAACTTATGTCAATCCCTCTGGGAATTAGTTTTAGGCCTCTAGCCTAGGGGGAGTTGTCAAGTAAATCTTTTAAACCCCCTACCAGTGATTGGTACTAGAATCCGGATGAGTCGAGTAAGTGCATTGATGTTTTTAAATGTTGTTCAATCAATTGGAGGCAATATTGAAGAATTTTGGAGATTCACAGAAGAATCATCTATCTCTATACATGAAAGATAGGAAACTGGATGAATTAGGGTAAAGGCATTTATTGCGACAAAAAGGAGTTAGGTTTGCGGATGATAAAAGAACATTTTCTTCCCTCATTTGTCACTTTGCATTTTGGAGGAAAGCAGTTTGGAGAGATTTGAAGCGAACATTGTTGAATTGTGGAGAGATTCTAGCATGAAGGAGGATCTACGATCAAATTTCATTCCGCCCTCGAAAGGTATTTATTGAAAAGCCTATGAATTTGTGAGATTGTAATCATGTCTACTCCTCCGGTAGTCAAAGTAAAGGATAGGTTGCGTCCAAAGTTTAAATGGCATCCTTATAAGTCTGTAAAGATAAAGCCCTTAGGTGCGTTTTCATCCGTGTCGTACGAAGTCTTGCACATTGAAGATATTAGGACTTATATACATGAAAATATCAAAGAATTGGGAAGCTCTCATTTGATGAATCTGTATTCTCATCACATAATTCAAGAAGATTTTGTTGTAAAGCCGAAATTTAAAACCATAGAGGAAAAGAAGTTTGCGCAGTTTACAAAATTTCCAATATTTAAGGAAAATGAATGGGTTTGATATGTGTTGAGCCATGTTCATGACGAATTCATGTGGCTAGATGTGCCATTTAAAATCACAAAAGAGGCTATATGTGTAGTCACAGGTCTGAATTCAACCGGTAGACTTCCAGTTTTGAAGTTCATAAAGAATGATAAGGTCACTGAGGCAACAAGTGCTCAATGGGACATAAGGGCAATGACAATAGAGGATATTGCTGTAGTAGATGTAAAAGTCACATGAATGGTTATTGGTTATAAGATCTATCACTCAAGCTGGGAGAACTCTGTATCCGATATGACTATCTATGCAGCCTATGAGATGGTAAAACAAAATGCAGACTATGATTTGTGTGAATTGCTTAGAAGTCAGTTAATGGAGAATCTAGGGAAAATCAAGAAAGATAAGAAGAATACATTCAAGTATGGTAATTTGCTACTATGTTTATTTTTCTACTTCTTGGATGAGGTTCTGGGAGTTGGAAAAGTTCCTTGGCACATTGATGAGCCAGTAGTTGTTTAGATAAGGAACATGTTGTTTGGTTTAGGTGATCGTCAGACCTGGAATACCACCCTCTGGGGATACTTTAAAAAATTCCAGAATATGATGCATGCCAGGGAAAGAATCCCTACCTCGATCGTGGAAAAATACAAAGATACTATTTGCTTCATGGTAGATATTGATCAATGCCATATGGAAGTTGTTGATCCTAGAACAATTTGGATCATGCCTATGGGATACGAAGTAGAGGAGAAAATTTTGAAAATGTATGCAAAACACTTGTTGAGTTCACCTAAGGATCTGAGAGAAGAAATATTTGGAACTTATGCAGAGAAAAGTATGCAAGTACATATTGATTTGAAAAAGCCCATGATAGCCAAGAGAGTAAGAAAAGAGGTAGAAGTCTTTGCATAAAATATGGGCATACCTATGGAGAAATTAAAAGAAATAAGAAGGAAGAGAGATGAGGCTAAAGCAACAAAAGAGAAAGCAAAAACATAATCTGCTAGTTCGGGAACATCTTCTCTCCACATAGATCTACTAGGAGTTCCCTTGCAGCCCAGCCAACTCAAGCCAAGGCTTCCAGAAAAAGAAAGAAAATAAAAGCACAAGAACATATGAAGCTATTTCTGAAGATGAAGAGGAAGGGACTGAATCAAAAGAAGTCATAAAAGAAATAAAGGCTACTGGGACTCAGGTTGTGAAGTCAAACAAGAGAAAATATTCTGGTAAAGAAGAAGAAGCAGAGAAAAAGGAAAAAGTTGACAAACCTAGTATGTTGAGGAAGTTGAGAATGCATTTGTCAAAGATGGTAATTCAAGCCACTCTGTGAATGGTACGAAGGTTTTGATGAATCCAACCAGAGGACTCTTGAAGAGGCCACAATAAAACATATGAATATTTTCAATAAGGTTCTTGTTGAAATCATGTCTGGCTTGCCCAAGAGTCTATATAATATTTTGGAGTCTAGAAGGTTAAGTGCCAGAACAAAAGAAGAGAACATCAGGAAAAGAATTCTTGTTGATTTATGTCTAGAGATGTCAATAGAGGAGATGAATTCACTCCTTGAAAAGGTCAAAAAGGAATTCAAGAGCAAGACAAGGGTGAATAGACTCATGATTGGTAAGACTGATGTTGTTGTTAGGGAAACCAAGAAGATTCTGGAAGAGTTTTTGTCAAAGAATAAGATAAATGCTGAAGAAGTGGATATTGGATATGAGGAAGTGAATGCTAATGTTGAAAATTTCCAGACTCCTCCTGAAGTGGAAAACACAGAGACACCTAAGGAAGCTGAAGTTCCTAAGGAGGTGCTAGCTAAGGAGAAGGAGGTGCATATTGAAAAGGTTGAAGTTCCTAAAGGCAATTAAAAAATAGTCTTTGTAGAACCCAAGGTTGAAGAAGAAAAAGTTCAAGAAATCAGAGTAGAGGCAGTAAAGAGATCTCTGATGGAGCAACAAGAAGAATTAGATCTTGAATTGGATGAAAGCTCAATCAATCTATCCACTTTGTCCCCAATTCAGATGATGAAGGTTGCTTCAATTGCTCAAGCCAAAGCTAGTGAGAAGATTTTGAAGTCTCACATAGAAGATAGTGAATTGCTAAGCCTTGCATCTAGAGTTCTACAGAAATTAATGCCTAGCCATGTTATGGATCCGTCTATTTCCTCTTCCGGTGAGCTAAAGAAGCTGATAAATTCTGTAAGCTCTCACTTTGAATCTTTTAAGAAATTAAGGTGCAGAAGGAGTTCAAAGAAAAGAGATTAGGTAGTTTGAATGAACTAATTGCAAAAGACAAAACTCTGTTAGCCACTTGCATGAAAAATGTTCAAGATACATTATTTGAAGGAGGAAAAGTGTATAAGTCTTGTTTAGTCTTGTCTAAATTCATTGAAGCAAATGAAAAGTAGGTGAAGGATATTGAGAAACAGTTGGTCACTATTTTAATGCTTTTGACCCATTAGCTGGTAATGTTGGTAAACAAGAAGGTCAGGTAATGTCTTTTCTTGAAAAAATAAAGAGTTTGAAGCTTGAAAATGAGAGGACTGTTGGGAGAGTATGCAAACTCAGAGGACTAATCAGTCCAAAGATTGAGATAATGGTAAATACATTGAAAGAGGCTAAAGATGCTATGGCCGCTCCTGACCTAGTAAATCTTGAAGCTACAAAAACTCTGTCTTATCTACTTTGTGGTCACATAACCATTTTGGAAAGTTTGAAAAATGTTTGGGACTCAAACTTAAGTGTGTTGAAGAATGACTTTGTAGATGTCTTCAAACTTCTGTAAGTCACAGGTTATGTTTGCATAGTCTTGAAATTTTGAAATTTTGGATTTCCCAATTTTGTCATTGATGTCAAAGGGGGAGAGAGTGTAGTGAAAAATTCCTTGACATTCTAAGGGGGGGTAGTGTTTTGAAAAGAAGCCGTGTTTTGAAATTTTGAACTTTGGCAATGTACTTACTAGTTTCGACACTTAGTCAATTTTCACTAAGTGTTGCCATCAATGCCAAAGGGGGAGATTGTTGGCACATGGCTTCTAATGTTGTCATTGATGGAAAATGAAGTCATTACTTTGTTCTACAGATCAAAACTTGGTCATACTGGCAGAAGGAGTTGAGAACAAAGTATTACCGACAAAAAGCATGAAGAACAGGGTATTCAGTTACTATGTTGATATGTTTGCTTCACCGGATCATATTTTTGAGTTGTGGATCCTCAGGATAGTTTGTTAACCATGTATGTTATCTTATTATTGAATTTTGTGGTGTTGCATTAATCAGTGTATGAGTTAGGAGATCCGACAGGATGCTTTTTTTTGTTTACTTGCTCATTGTGGCCGACTCAATGAATGTGGCATGTTGTGGATGTATAAGGAGTATTTTTTTAAATGTTTTTATGTTTAAGCATTTTTTTTGGGTCCAAGCTATGTCGTGGCCGACTTGTATGGGTGTGCATCATAAATTGTTCATAACTTGAGCTGACACATGAAGATTTTTTTTTGTATTTTATTGGAGGACGACTTGTAATGACGAGATCCTTGATGCAGATATATATAAGTAATCAATTATATCATTTTGTGAGCAAGTAGTAAGTGTAGAAGTGTGTTATGAACATCAGAAGGGCGATTAGGCAATTATGCATAGTTTCACTTGTGCATTAAATTTTTTGGCTGAGCGAGTTTGTGTAGAACATAGCAGAATTGTTGAATCAGTTAGAAGGACAAAAGATTGACTACAGAGCTTAACCAAAACTATAATCAAGCATTCTAGATGCTATTCTATCAGTTCACTCTTTTGGATTCAATCCAAATCATTGTAAGGCAGTGAGCCTATCTTATTTGAGTAGTGAGCTCTAGGCAGTGTGCCTGAATGCAAGTGCATTCCCATTTTGTAAACCTTCTTTTGGGTATACTCATATTATATTGTGGATTGGCCATCCACTGTGGTTTTTTCCCTAATAGGGTTTCCACGTAAAAATCCTAGTGTTATGGTGTTGTGATTGTGTTCTTTCTATTCATGCATATTTCTTTTGTTGAATGGTTAAGTGAGTTAAAGATCAGAATAATAAAATTAATTTTTACACAACACTGATTCAACCCCCCCTCTTAGTGTTGCTTGTTTCCAACAATTGTTGCATGCAAAAAAATTAGAAAATTGCAAGATAAGCAAGGGATTTTAGCGCCTAGAGTGAGGAGAATCCAACATACAACAAAAGGGGAACTTTTTTTCATGCACTAGTTTAACTCTTCATGCATATTTTCAAAAGGGAGTTCCAATTTCCATACAAAAATTGGAAAAAAGAAGAATTTCAAAACTCATACTGAGTCTAGGCTCTCAAAATCTATAAATAAGAAGCCTATGATTTGTAACAAAGTGTTGGAAAAGTTTATTGTGACAAAGTGACATTCATTCCTTAAACTTTTTTAGTCAAACTTAGGTCTTTACTTCTATAATTTTCTTCATTGATTGTATTTCAATCTTGTTTCACTTTGAAATAATGGTTGATTGTATGCTTGTGATGTAACCTTTTACTATTTTTCTAGAAAACAATTATTGTAGAAGCCTTCAGTGAATCAAAGATCAGTATTTTTGCCTCTACTTCTTTCAATTTTCTGTGTATGAAAGAAAAGAAGGTACTATTGTGAGTTATATGATTCTTTGATTGTTTTTGTTCTAAGTTTACCTCTAAATTATTGTTGCAAATTACTGTGTGAAGCTTTAGATTGAGATTCATAAGTTGTGTTGTTGAAAGGAAGTAGAAATCTACTATATTTTCATGTATTGCCTTCACTTTTTGTTTTAGATTCAGATTATCAGTTCCTTCTTGTCTCTTTTCCCATCAAAGATCTTTAGTTAGAGTTATTTTTTAGGTGATTTACCAAGGGGGAGCTTCCCTTTAATCAAAGGTTGACCTCGAGTTTCACATGCCCAAAACTCGAGAGTTCGTCATATGTTTCATAGGATAGTTGTATTCAAGATTCAACATGGTGCATATTCCAGGTGATAACACTTATATTTCATATTTTTTTCATATTCATTCTCTTGTTTCTCTTTTTCTACAAATATGAGGCCTTACTATGAAGTGGAACTACTCACAAGGGTATGTTTAGGGTGATCTAACATACACCATCTAGACATACTTCATCCCAGGACTTGTAATATTTCTAGAAAAGGGATGAGAAAATGACGTGTTAGAACCATATAATTGGTCCAAGTCATTAGCCAATAGCTCTACATAAACAGTGAAAGTACCATAATCCCATGAAAACTCCCATAAAATCTCTCTTAAAGCAATCCCATTTGGAAGGACATGTGGTTGACTTGAAGGTGTTTATAGAAGAATGAAGAATATTTTCATTGATATCTATCACATACCATCTAATCAATATGATGTGAACTTCATCCAAAGATTCACAAAGAGCAATAGTTTTCCACAATATTCTTAGTTACATGCTACATGTTTATAATTCAAATTTCAAACCTAAAACACCCCTTTGGTTGTTTATGAAATCCATGATCTAGGTGGTTGCATTACTAACTTATCAACAATTACAATCGATATTAGCATCAAATATTTTTTGAGCATTATCATAGATAAGTGGTTGGAGATTAAAAAATATCATCTTCTAAAGATTGTACTTGTAACTCCCATGTAGCGTACAAGTAGATTAATGCCACACCATCCAAAATATCTTAATAGGATCCCAAATCATTTAAGGCACGATAATTTATGAAAAAGATATACCTGGAGATTCAATTCCCTTTGCCACTAGCCTAAAATTTATTGAAGGGGTAAACTTAGACTAGGTGACAATAAGGTATATCCATGTATATATATGTAATGTTCCCTTTTCAATCAAATCATATTTGTGGACCAAAGGTAAAATTCCTATTTCCAATGTCTCCATTGGTCAAAGTTTACTTATGTGTATTTATTTCTCATTCCACATATACCTATATCTAAGGTCCCAAAGTTTCTAAGTATGGAGATATTTTTAATTTCATAAGTATACACAAGTTGGCAGAGTATCAAAGTTACCCATTTTGGTATGCCTTGTTCCCAAACCCTGCCATTTCTTTATTCCTATCAAAACGTCAAAATGTACCATATTAGCATGCTTCCTACTTGAAATTTTATCCCCAAACAATTGTAAGAGTCATATAATATGCTCAACACCTTAAATCTAACATTTCCACACTTTTTGCATTGTAAATCCTACCTACCCCTTACATGATTAAGAGAGTAATTAATGCTAATTTTGATCATGTAACTTCTTCAAAAGGGATTTCCCATGAAGAAACATTACTTTAACTTAAAGGGGTGAGGATTCACATTTACACATGGCATTAGAGGATGGAAATGGCCATTTTCATTAATACAGTGGTTGAGGGTTGGTTGCCATTTTTGAGGTTTTCACGAGCCCTTCTACACCTACACACACAAAACAAAGGGTGTTATTAATGTTGATGGCATAAAGGGAAAACAATCATGGGTATAAAGGATATCAAGAGTGAACACATTCGTTCAAGGAGAATTATGAATCATTTTACACACAAAAATACTAATGATAAAAATTTGAGAACTTGTGTTTGAATTCCTAGATTTGAGGATGAACACCCTTAGATTAGCAAGGAGCCAAAGGACAAAAAGAATTAGTTTCATAAGTCAAATAATAAAATTCCCTTTGACCCAAAGGGTGATCTCCTATGAAGGTTGTAGCAACACTTCATGGTCATGTAATGCAATTGTACTTGATTAGTGTCATCTCTAACTCATTACAAATACAAGTAGTTCCATTTTGTGTTGTAATTGTTATTTCAAGTGTTAGTCACTATTATTACAACCTATCTAACACATATAAGATTTGTAGTTTGTGGTTGTGGGTTAAGAATTATAGTGTTTGTTGTTATTGTTGTTGTTGTAGTACAATGTTTTATATTGTATTTAGATTATTTTAAGATAAGTGAAAGTTTTGCAGTCTATCATCCATTTGTGGGCCTAATTTATAATCTAGGTTTTGTAAGATTTTCTACTATAGAAATGTGTTGTAATGTATTTTAGACATGTTTAAGATAAGAAATTTGTAGTTTATGTTGTGGGTTTTAACATTATGCTTGTAGTCTAGTATTGTTGATTTCACATCATTGCAGACCTAATTTGTAATTTGGGTAATCCCTACAAAAGTATAGAATTGTGTTTTATAATATGAGTTTGTGATATTTAGGTAGATACTTAAATCAACAATCCTTTTATTTGTGAACTTGACCTAGAATGTTAGGTTTTAATATAATTATATAAATATGAAGATAAAATTCTTGGTTAGTCCTAGTTTTAGGTGAAGATTTTAAATCACAAATCTATGTGTATTAAGTTAGATAAGTGACAAGAAATTTAGGATTTTAAAAGTTCTAGTTCCAATATTAAATCTATACCATTTGTGCCCTAAATGTAAATATATTTTTTAAATGTTTTTGCAAGGGTTTGTTAGAATATTTAAATTAAAAAAATTAATTTTCCCTAAGTTTTTTTCTAGTAATGCTACAATGTAGCAACCAACACCATTTTTAAAGTTGGATATGCTCTATATACTTGTGATTTTGAGCCTGATGTATACAATTTTTTCTCACTCCTCTTGTATCTAGTAAATAAAGGAACCTATGTATTTGTTTGCAACAATAGGCTATATTGCATCATATACTTTTCTTTAAAACATAACATGACATAACTTTCTGACAATTCTATTTTAGAAGTTATAACTCATCATTCATGTGCATGAGATCTTGTGGTTCTATGGTGGTATCTAGTTTTATTCTCATTGATTATTTTATCATGAGTTACTAATCTTTGTTTAACTATGAAAATAAATATCTTTTGATGTATGACCTTTTTATTCTACTATTGATTTTAGTACTTCTCTCTTTTCTCACATACATCAGCTAGATAAGATATTATAGATAGGGAGACAATCCTCAATCCAAAGATTGTCTTATTGATTATGTCCCACTCTAACTTGTCTTTCTATTGTTGATAATCTCACATCCACTATCTATTTATCAAAATCAATAAAACATAAAGAACCATCAACAATACCCTAGGAAATATTTTTGAGAAAAATTAGCTTCCAAATCTCAAACCAATTATTTATCAACAACATGAAGATTAGAATATAAATCCTTGCTCAATTCTTCACAAGATATTATACCAAAATAGACATTTGGAGATATTTTGGTAGCATAATAATACACACAAAAAAATTGAATAGAAACCTCCATATCATGTAATCAATAAATAAAAGAAGAAATACATGAAACCAAAAAATGGTAATTAAGAAACTAAAAACTCAAACCACCCAAAATGTGGCACCCAAATCCCTATTCAAAATCTATTTCCCACATACTAAGACTCGTTCGTTGACTAGAAATATCATGTTCCTTATACTTGTCATAAGCACATCATAATCCACTCACCAACTTGGAAACTCCATTTCGCTCCATTATCTACATTCAAATATTCCTTATGATGTGTCATAACACATGTCATACATTAGTCAATAAGTGAAAGTATCTTTTACAACTCTCTTATACATCATAGTCGCTCTTACATTTTTGATGTGGAGGGCCTAACTTTTGAAGGCCATACATTTTGATTTGGTAAGTTGATCAGGTCTATTTTAAAAAATTATAAGAAGATTCATGTTTCCACAACACAATTTCTTTAATTAATTATCATCTTGATGTTTTTGGGGCTAAAATTGACTTAATTTATCCTAGGAATTGCATTTTTGTATTTGATACCTTGAATATTACATTTTTGTGTTCTTAACATTAGGATGCAAAGCTGAGACATCTTTCTTAACATTCTCCCACTTGTCAAATAACTTCAAGAGGAAATGAAATACCAAGATTATCTTGATTATTTATGAGGGGCCAAAGAGCCCATAGACTTATTGCACCACTCAAATTTCTCTATGCTAATTGGCTTTACATTATTTATATTTTTATTGTTTTCTTCATGTTACATTATGGTATTTATAATTTCTATGGTATATATATATATATATTTAAATAAAAAGGGGGTAAAAACTTTATTCATAACAATTCAAAGAGTACAAAAAACAAGGGCCCAATGCCCCAACAAGAGCACCAACTCCATAGAGGAAACAACTAGACACCTTTGTCTTCCATAATCAACCTGTCCAAGATCTCCTTATACTTCGGCCTCAGGGGGCCCCAATCCTCAATATCCCAACCACTTGGGTTCTCTGAAGCCCACTTTGCCAGACAATCAACCACTTTATTCCATTCCCGTAGAATATGACAAAAAGAAATATGGTCAAGCACAAAGCACAATTTAATAATCTGCTTAACCACCACAACTAATTGCCAATTAACCTCCAAATTTTGAGTATTCAGCCTATCAATCACGATTTGAGAATCTGACTCACAAACAATCCTCTTCCAACCCAAAGAGCACCCTTTTTCTACAACACAAAGAATAGATATAGCCTCCATAAGATTATTAGAATAATATCCTTTATAAGAAGAGAAAAAGAAAACAATATCTCCCCTGCTATCTCTACCAACACCACCAATTCCCGCATATCTAGGATTCCCTCTAGAAGACCCATCAGTATTGACTTTTAAAGTCCCCTCGAGAGGAGGTAGCCACCTACCATCTCTATGAATTTTCTGTTTAACCCACCTCAATCCCCTTTTGGCATAGGGGTCAACTCCATTACCAACCAGATTCAAATTCCTTATAACAATAAGATCTCTAGGATCCCCCTGACCTGTAACATCACACTTGGAAAGAATAGTTTCCTGAAGCCTACATATAATTTTTCCCCATAGCAGGGCACTTATCATTTTTGAATCTTTAAAGATCCGCCTATTCCTCTCCAACCATAAATTCTAGATGATGAAAGTCGGCCCTAAGAGCCAAGCAACTTGCATAAAAGAAGACTTGGCCGAAGGACGTCCCAGACTATTCCAAAACTCCAATAAAGAGGTGGCATGAAAACAAGCATGATTCCATATTCCCCACCACAAGTGCCAAATCTCTCTAGCATAAGAACACTAAAAGAAAAGGTGAGAAACACTTTCTTCACTCTTCTTGCAAAGGGCACATCTAGACGGGCCATGGAAACCCCTCTTTCTTAAATTCTCCCAATTGAGACATTTAATTTGAACAACCAACCAAAGAAAAAAGTTGCACTTGGGCCAAGAGAAGCAGTTCCAAACTTGCTTCCACCAAGGCACACCATCCCTACCATGCACCTGTCCGTCTAGATCTTGGTAACCAGACACAATAGTAAATTTACCCTTCGGGTTAGGATCCCAAGAAAGAACATCTCTATCCTTAAGGGAGTTACAAAGTCTACTAGCCAAAATGCTTGCAAGCTCCTGACGATCCGCTTCCGTGCCACCAAGGGGCCAATCTTGAGGTTTCTTCCAATAAGTCAGTTGAACTTGCCCCCTAAGAATAATAGTTTTAAAATCAACAACTCTACACCAACCAGCTACCACAAAAATATCACAAAGGGGTTGTAAGTGAGGGAACTGAGAAATAATCGAGGGATGACCATCCCAAGAATCATGCCAAAACCGAGCATCCCAAGAATCATGCCTTCTTTAATGAGTTTTGCCCCTTTTTTGAGGGTGTCCCAGATCATAGAACCCCTCCCCAACAAGTTGCACCGAGGCACATCTAAATTGTCCACACCACTAAGGTACTTATGAGTGATGATTCTCGCCTAATCTTGGTCCTAGCTAGTGCACCATCTCCAATATAACTTAGCTGCAAAAGCCTAACCCATTAAACCCATAGATATGAGGCCGAGACCTCCCTCTTGCTTCGGTCTGCAAACAACATTCCATCTAACAAGGCTCTACTTAGAGGTAAGGAAGCTACCATACCAAATAAAATGATGAGAGAGGGCATCAAATTCTTTCACAAAACTTGAAGGAGCCACTTGAACAAAACATCTGTATATAGGAAAAGCATGAACAACTGACTTCAACAAAGTAACTCTTCCTGCCGACGAAAGCCATCTACAGGTCCAGTGGCTAACTTTCATACGAAACTTGTCTAGAATTTCCTACCAAAACTTTCTGCATTGAGAGCCTACACCAATCAAAATCCCAAGGTAGACAAAAGGAAGGGAGCCAATAGGAAACCTGAGAATCCAAGCAATCCTATTTTGAATAGGACGAGGAGTATTAAAGAAATAAATGGCAGACTTGTCCTCATTAATTTTTTGACCCGAGGCAGCTAAATAGGTGTCTAAAGTTCTCCTAAATTCACCAGCTTAATTAATTCTAGCCCTCCCCATCAAAGTTGTATCATCCACAAATTGCAAGTGAGAATAGGGAGGAAAATTCCCATCCCAGCTCCATCCTTGAATCAAGCCCTGACCAACCTTGGATTCGATGAGTCTACCAAGCCCCTCAGCCATGATAATGAACAAATAAGGAGAAAGTGGGTCTCCTTGGCGAAGACCTCTCGAGGCACTGAAAAGCTCAGAAGGTTCCCCATTTACCAAGACCGAGAAGGAGGTAGAGGAAACATAGCTCATAACTCAGCTAACCCACTCACTACTAAATCCAAAAGCCTGAAGAATTTTCTGTAGAAAATCCCATTTGACTTTATCATAAGCCTTTGCCATATCTAATTTGATAAACATGGCCTTCTCTTTAGAAGTGGCCATAGAATGAATGGCCTTAGTGGCAATCACAATACCATCCATAATTTGTCTGCCAACAACAAAGCCACCTTGCTCATTAGAGATAATGGCTCCAAGACAAAGCTTGAGTCTCTCAGCAATAAGTTTTGTAATAATCTTATAAACCACATTACACAAAACAATTGGTCGAAATTGATCAAGCCTATTCGCATTCTCCTTCTTTGGAATAAGAGCCAAAAAAGTAGAGTTCATGGCCTTCAACATCTACTTATTATTATGAGATTCTTGAACCACCTCCAGTAGATCCCATTTTATGACCTCCCAAAATTCTTGATAAAACTCAGTCGGGAAACCATCCGGCCCAGGGGCTTTCCCTTTTTTCATGTGAAAGACAATATTCTCTAACTCTTGCAGTAAAATAGGACAAAGGAGAGCCTCATTCATCTCAATTGAGAAAAGGGGAGCAATACAATCCAAAATAGAAACTTATTCTTCCCTAGCAGGAGGAGAATCTTCCTTAAACAAAGTAGAAAAATATTGGTGGGCTTCCTGAGAGATGTCCCTCCAAGAGGAAAGTTGATTCCCTCCAGAAGACACTAAGGATGAAATGAAATTACCAGTTCTCCTAGCCTTGACAGAGTTATGAAAGAAATTAGTGTTCCTATCACCTTCTTGTAGCCACTCGATTCTAGATTTCTATTTCCAAAATATCTCCTCTCGAAGCTCCCATTCCCCCAATTCCTTGACAGCCAAAGCCTCCCTTTGACTCAACTCCAAAGTAAGTCCTTTATCCCGAATTAGATGAGTAATAGCATCCAATCGGGTCTGAGCTGCCTGTTTGTTGTAATGCAGGTTCCCAAAACATTGCCTGTTCCACCTCTTGAGTTAATATTTTACATACTGCAATTTTCTAACAAAACAGTACATAGCCGTGCCATGAGATGGCTGCCCTTCAAACCACCAATCCAAGACCAAGTCCTGAAGAGATGGGTCCCACAACCACATGAGTTGAAACTTGAAGGAGGGCCTTTTTAAAGCCCCATCAGAGACCATAGTTATTTTGATTGGCCAATGATCTGAGCCTCTCCAATCCAGGATTTATGTGCTAGTGGTCCATCTATCTCCCACCAAGTAGCAAGACACCAAGAATCTATCTAGTCTCTCAGAGATTGCATCTGCTCCAATTCTCCTGTTGTTCCAAGTGAAGATTCCATTGTTTGGCTTCACATCCACAACAGTCAGGAGCTCAATATTATCGTTGAGAAGTATGGTAGAGGGATCCAACCTAGCCACACCTCCACTTTTCTCTTCCAAATTACAAATTGCATTGAAATCCCCAGCTAAAATCTAGGGGAGCAAAGGGTTTAGAGAGCAAACATATCTAATATGTTCCCAAAGCTGAGATTTTCCCAAAAGAGTAGTAGGGGAATAAACATTAGAAAACAAACATATTTGCCCAGATTTTAAAGTAGATGCAACCATAGAAATAGAGGAACGACCTGTAATCCACCATTGAGGGACAATCTTCCTTGGGTTCGATAAGTAAGCCATGCCTCCAAAACTGCCATGAGCCCCCACATACTGACAAGCTTCACCTGGCCAAATCCTAGAAACTCTATTTTCCATATCTTCCACAGACAATTTAGTCTCCTGAATGAACACAACATCAGGAGAGTGAGAAGCTATCAAGTCTTGAACAACCTTTTATCTGGGGATGCTGTTCAACCCCCTCACATTCCATGATAAGACCATCATTTCTGGGGATGAGAGAAATGGGAATCAATGGGTATCATAGACCCAGACTCAACCAAAGTATCCCTAGTAATCTTCACCTTCTCCTGGTCTGTCTTCCAACCAATTTTCAATGGTTTCTCTGTAGACCCCTTTTTAAAGGGTTTTTGCTAAATGCCTAAAGCAGGAGCGGGCTTGTTACTCTTACCAGACTCTAAAGATCCCTTCTGCGAAGGGGAAGCTGAAGCCACTAAATTAGCCACATCTTTTGAGACTAGGGTCTCACTAGTCTCTGCCACAACAAAAGGTTTCAGCGGAGGAACTGTATCCATCTGCCCATCCCTTTGATCCACTATGACTGCATTCTGTTGACTATTTCCAATATCCTCCTCTAGTGTCACTCCCAAAAGTTTAGCACCCGGAGCTAATTCAATTGGAATTCCCTCCTCCTAAATCAAATTATCTAAAGCTTCAAACTGATTAAACGCCCCCTCATTTTTTCTATCCATCCAAGTCCTCTTCTGCCCTCTTCCCTTATTCTGAGATTTAACTTGAATAAAACCATCTTTATCAATGGTGCTATTTGACACAGGAGCCTTCCCCTTATCCACCTTAGGGGCTGAACTGGAAGGGTTATTAGTAGTTGCAAAAGACCTGGCTCTGGGGCATTTCCTTTGGAGATGCCCATACTCATGACAAATTCTACATCTAAAAGGTAATGTCTCATAGTCTAGCTGCTGAATCTAGGAAGAGGAACCAAGACATATTTCCATAGAATTTGGTAATGGATTATTCAAATCAACTTCAACACAGATATGGGCATAAGAGATTACCTTTCTATCTTGAGTCTGAGTGGCAGGACCAACAGGTTTACTAAGCAGAAGGCCAATGGAATGAAGAATATCATCCCTCCAAGACTCCAAAGGAAGCCTTGGAAGACGAATCCAAACAGGAACTCGCGAGGGGAGCTCCTCCGTTGAATTGAAGCCCACATGCTAGGGTTTGGCAAAGATCCCAACCTGGTTAAAGAAATATGGGCCTCCTTTAAAAGCTTTAGGTCTGTCCGCCATACAGGAAAAGATAACCAAAAAGTAATTATTAGATGCCAAAACTATCTCCATATCCCTTTCAAGATTCCAAACTTTTTTGGCCCATGATTCCAGAACAGGTAATGAAAGGCAAAGACCCAAAAACTTGCATATGAGGGCATGATTACTCCAGTATGCAATGTCATCCACAAATGACTTAGGTTGAATAACCAAGACAGGACGTTCATGGCTTTGCTCCAGGAATCCATTCACTTTCTTGATTTTCAAAACCCCTTCATTGGGGCATCACCCTCTTTAGACATCTTATTCGCATTCTTATCACATGCATTGGAGGGGTATGAAACTGAGGTATCCATAACCACCATGGACATCAAATTCTGAGACCCTCCCAGATGAGCCATGCTAATACCCGAGCAACAGAAAACCCAACCTATTCTCAATCCCTTTCACCAAAAGAAAACACATCCACAAAACCCCAATAAGCAAATAATGAAGCGCCACCCAAAAAAACCCCAAAATTTGAAGGAAAGACTCCCTAAACAAACACAGAAGAGAGTCGACAGCTGCAACTAGGGCACAAAGGCCCTAACCAGAAGACCCACGCCCTCTGCTCAGCACGCCCATCCAACACGCCTCCCCCATCCAACACGCCTCCCCCATAGCTCGCTACTAGATGCCCCACACTGTTTCCCGCGCACTCAGATAAGAGAAGGAGGAGCTAGGACACGAATGCCCTAGCTTGACAAAATCCTGCACACTGACCCGTCGCCAGCCATCCTGAAATCACCATTTCTCTGGTATTATATTACTATTATGTAATTTCTTCATTTTTTGCTTTATTATTTTATATTAATCTTTCCATTTATTGTATTTTGCACTCTCTTTATTACTTTATAATTTTCTAATATCTCACATGATTAATATTTTTTACTATTTTATTCAGCGACTTTATTTTTCATGTTGTTTATGTTTATTGGTTAATTACTTTATAAATTATTTTATTTAATCTATTGGGTTCATTTATTTTATATTTTTCTTTCCTTTCTATTTTTCTCTTGGCGGTCTTTCCCTCCTTGTCCTCCTTAATTGATAGCTATACTTGTTATTACAATTTTCCAACATAATTTTCTAATACTAATAATGGATCATGTGGTATGATATGAAATATTTATTTCTTAAATAATTTAACACATTTTAATCTAGATAAAATATTTTGATGATACTATATATTAGTTTGATTTTTTGCACATGAAAGATCAACTTCTTTTCCAGATAGATGGCATTGTAACTACCACAATAAGCTATAACTAATCTTTGACATAAACCAACATATAAAGATAATCTTATAAGCCAAATAAATATTTATAGATATTAGTAGTTTCCATGTACTCTTCCTTTGTAGTAAATAAAACAAACACAACTTCTCACTTCTAATTCAAAATTTTTACTACTACACCAAATATGATTTAACACATAGCCACTAGTAGACATTTTGCTATCAATATCTCTTAACTAATCTAAATCCACATATCACTAAATATTTGATGTGTTGTATATCCCCTAAGGTCTCACTTCCCTAATGAAAATTACCTCATAAATATATAAATACCATATTCACGAGTACCTAGCGACCTCATCCGACATTACCATAAAAAGCCAAGGTTCCTATTGCTTGGGAAATATCTAGACCATTGCAAACCATATCATAAATTAGGCTCCCAACTAGACTAGCATAAGGCACAACACTCATGTCCTCCATATTCATCTATGTAAAATGGACTTGCTCAATTAAAAAAATTCCCATATAAATAGGACCACTCATTGGTGTACTATAGACCATACTAAAACATTGGAAAACATAGTCAGCATAATTCCTATAACTCAACCAATTTTTATTAGCATATCTTCTAATCTCAATCCTTAAGATAAGATTAATAGCTCCTAAGTCTTTCATTTCAACCTAGATGAAATTTTATATTTCAATTCCTCAATCATACTTATATCATTAACATACAAAGTGATAATAATAAAATGATCATCAATCCATTTGTATGTTAATAAACACAATGATCATATTTAAAATTAATAAATCATAACCCTAAAATATAAGAATCAAACTTTGAGTACCATATTCTAGGAGACTATTTGAGACCATATAGGGGCTTTTTCAACCAACAAATCAACCTTTCCTTACCCTTTTCAATATAGTGCTCCAAATATAACATATAGGTTTCTTAGGGCTCCATGTCACTATGCACCTGAAAGCTATCTTCACATCCATTTTCTCAACTTTACGGTTGAATATAGTAGAAAACAATAATAAGAATCTAATGGATGTTAGCCTAACAACAAGAGATTCTTTTGCAACTAAATGCAATTTCTATTTTTAATATTACCATATGAATTAAACTTCTTCTTGAAAACCCATTTACATCCAATAGCTTTTTGTCCCTTGTCAAATTTTATGTATTGTTGTTTTTAAATGTAACCATTTTCTCTTCCATGGCCAACTTCCAATATTTATTTGTACTTTATTCATAGTTATAGGTTCATTGCTGTTAGTAATCAATATAAATGCATTTAGAATCAAGTGGGTTATACCTTTTTGGTTGTCATATCTACAATGTGGACCTCCTCAAATACTAAAGAGATCTTAATACTATCCATCTCATCTAGTTCATCATCATGTGGAACCTTATTCTTTGGTTGTAGTTACATAATTGAATTAGCATGATCCTTTAGTTAATCGATTGTGGAACTACACCATATATCCTTGAAGATTAAATTTTGATTGTGCATTATTTTTTATTTAAATAATTTTAGAGTTTACACCCTTTCATGCCTTCACTATAAATGATGAAGACACACTTAACTAATTTACGGTCCAACTTCATTCTCCTTTCTTTGGGCATATGAACATATGCCTTGCAACTAAATAGATAGATATGGTAAAGTGAAGGATTTTTACCTATCCAAACCTCCTACGGGGTGTTTTCAATAAGCATCAATGTAGGAGGCATGTTAATTAGGTAACATGTGATGCTAAATAGTTTTTCCTAAAACTTTTGATGTAAACCAACACCATTGAGAATAATCCTATCCCTCTCCATCAACATCTTCATTTACCAAGGGGTGTATGGAGTTGTTATGTGTTGCATGATTCCATTTGACTTACAAAGTGTATTAACCTCTCTTAAATAAATACTCTCAACCATTATCTATTATTAACACCTTAATCCTTTTTCCCATTTGGCTCTCTATAAGATCCTTAAACTCTTTGAATAGTATAAGGCCTTATAATTTTACATCAACAAATAGATAAAAATTTTCCTGCAAAAATCATGAGAGAAAGTAAAATAATACAAATATTTTTCAAATGAAGGCACATTTGCAAAACTAAAAACATCACTACAGATCAAATTTAAAACACCATCAACTTTGTAAGAGCTTAAATACAATGATTTTTTATGATTTCCCATATATGCGATATTCATAGATATAGATTACAATTAGTTAAATTTTAAGGTTTTTATTTTTCAAAGTTCTTAGGCCCTTCTAACTAATGTG
Organism: Sequoia sempervirens; assembly: GCA_007258455.2. Classification (NCBI taxonomy): domain Eukaryota; kingdom Viridiplantae; phylum Streptophyta; class Pinopsida; order Cupressales; family Cupressaceae; genus Sequoia; species Sequoia sempervirens. The sequence continues at coordinate 282,708,346 of VDFB02000008.1, read as the reverse complement.
GCCCATGATCTCACACTAAAATATGATCTTATCAATAATAAGCTTATTTCTCTCTAAGGTAAGAAATAGATTTCTTCATAACAAGCACCATGAACTATCTTGCATCCTTATTTACTAGAAACCACTTGCACCCCCATATTGCTAATCTTACTTATATACAAGTTTTGTACTAAAATTGGGGCGTGTAAAATTTTAGAGAGGCCTTTTATGTCCCCATCACTAAAATGGATCTTGAATTGATTATGATCGACATTATTGAGGAATGTATTATCACTATGGAAAAAATTTCTTCCAATGATCTTCTTGCACTTAGAAAATCACTCTCTATGGGAAGCTATATGAACATAAGTGATTGAATTTATCATCCACTCATCTTAGCATGCATGCATAGCTAGTGATGTTTCAAAAATGTCAGAGTTTTCCTAGGAGTTCTTTGAATCTATAGCATCATGTTATCCATTATTTTCTTTCTTCTTCTCTTTGCAATCCTTTAAGTGTGGCATTCATTAACATATTATCAATACTTCATCTTAGATTTTTAAGAAAATTAGATATAAAATAAGGCTTGAATATTCTTTTCTCTTGAAATATGCAAAAAAAAATAGTATTATAATCCCCTTTAGCCATTTATTCTAGAATTTTATTTAAAAAAAATTCATATCTATAGATACCCTCAGGCTAAGAAACTTTGTCTCAAACCATAATAACACAATTTTTTTATTGAATTTCATTCATTCTATTTTCCAAGATATTTTTCCTTTGAAAAAGAGTTAACAAAAATAGATTTATTGCAATCTTTTAAGAAAAAGCTTCAAACACTTCAACTTCTCATGAAATATATACCTTTTAGTACCAAAATAAGAATGATATCCTTTCTAGAAATATGAGACAATCTAATCAAATTCCTTATGTTCCATCCACATATTTCAAACCTGAATGAAACCTTTATTGGGAAATAGTCCTTATTAAAAGTCCTAGAAATTAGGCTAGTGATTCAATCTAAGTTTCATCAAGACTTTAGATCTAAACATAGTAGTAAATTATAAAGAGGTAGAGATTAAATATATATGATCTCACTAAAGTCTTATTTTATCCTTTTATTTTGTTTAATCATGTGAACCAACCATTTTGAGTTTGATTCCCCATAAACTAGAATCTCTAAAGAAATAAATGAAGTTTTGATTATCTACCTAATCTTGGGACCACCATTTCTTCTCAAAAGAGTCAAGTCTAGCATTTAATTTATTTGCCACTAGCCAAATATCTCTAGAGTTACTCTCAAATAGATAATATTTGAAACTAACCTTTTTTTTTAGAATATTGAGGGCCATAAATATTAGCAAGAGAAAAAAATTTGTATCGAAGAAACACAACTAACCAATGGGGCCATTCATGAATCAAATGAAATGATTTCAAAGATGGAAACATCTAAATGATTCTAAATTATGGTATGACCATGTTTAGAACCTTTTGCCTCAACTAACAAATCTCATTTCTCAAAAGGCTTGAAAAAGGATTTGAACTTATCTAAATTTGTAGATTTAGTTTCTTGTAAAAGAGTGATCTCTAGATTGTATTTTTACAAGATTCTTTGAAGTGAAATATTATTGGAAAGGGATTTAATTCCCCTTATGTTCTTAGAGATAACCTTCATTGATAAATCTTGGATTTCTTAGTACTCGCCAAGATACCTTTCAATTGAGGTCGATTTCTTGCTATAACCTCCACAATGGTAGCATTTTGTAGTATATTATACCTATTAGGCCTTCCAACCTTCTTATTTCAAAATATCCTTTCCTCTTAACCAAACATTTTTGAGATGTTGATTTGCCTAAATTTTCCTGCTCAGATCTAGAACTTCCCTAGGAATCTTGAACCACCTTAGATTTACATTGATTCTTTTGCATGGAGAAGATAGACTAGGAAAAGTCAATTCATTTTGTATGGATTTTTAGGATATGTTCTTTGGAAGTTTCTTTCTCATCCAAGAGTTATCACAAATATTTCTTGAAAATGTAATCCTAAAAAAATTCCTCATTGTTTATGCCCTCAGTTTGATGAGATTGAAACTCTTTACTAACCTCCTCCTTACTAGTATCCAAGGATAATCCAACACTCTTCTTAATATTTAAAGAATCCAAGTTCTTTCTTAAATTGAATATTTACTTCTTCTTTTTGGTACATAATGAAATCTCCTAAATCCTTTTTCTCTTCAACTTTCTTAGTCTTGATTTAAAGACTTTTTTGAGATCTTGGAAATTCATGAATGAGATGACTATTCTTATTATATGCTCTACATCAAAAGGGAAGGCTTTCATTATATAAATACCAAGACCATTAAAATTAATTGGCACATGAAGTGAGATCTAATTCCACATAAATTATTGCATAATAAAAATTCCTATGTTTTTGGGAAGGTCTCGAGATATGAATGACGAGTTTAGGAAAATTCACCGCCAACAATTCATCACCATGACAAATTCATCTCGTGGAAAATTCACCACTAGCAATTCACTGACGCAGATAATTCATTACATTAACATTTTTTAATATATAATTCAAAGACATTGAGATTTTTTTTGCAAAAGAATAATTTCCACCACATTAATAATAGAGACATGACTAATATTGCTGTATAATTGGTTTACTAGAATAAAATAAAATATATTGAAAAATATTTTCATTTTTATTATCATAAATCAAAATTTCTAATTGTATATGCGATGAATTATCCACGGTGATGAATTGCTGGTGGTGAATTTTCCACAAGATGAATTTGTCATGGTGATGTATTGTTTGGTGGTGAATTTTCAGGCAGTGAATTTTCCTAGAGCCATGGATGGTAGTTACCAAAGAGCTAGCAATTATCTTAAAGATGTTGGGGACCAAAAATCTTAGGGGAGAGTGTACATCCTTATCCAAGTTGGAGTATTCATAGCAATATCATCTAAATAATTAAAACCCACATGTTAATATTTTATGAAAAATATTTCAAAAAAAGGGCCTCTAAAAAATCCATCCTTATCAAATAAAAATGGTTATTAAATACCCAAGTTGGCAGAATATCAATGTTTATATCAGCCTTTCATTTTCTAACTCTTCCTATTCGAAAAAAACTCCTCCAAAGAAAGTTGAAAACCCTATAAGTGCCAAAAATTGCATAGGCCAATATAACAATCTAATGATGACCTGACAATCTAGCTCATAACTCGTGTCATGAAATATATATTCTTATCTAATTTTTAACTCAATTGTAGTCTTTTATAGCCTCTTTTCCACCTTGATTAACACTCAATTCGGCCTTCAACTCTTAATGCCTTCCAAAATCCCTTTTGAAGACCTTCAACTAAAGGGTCACTTAGGTGACCTAATTTAAGTTGTAGGGTCACTTGGGTGATCTACCTTGGAAAAGGGGCAACCCTATTGTATTTATAGGATGCATGATTTCTTTAGTTTTGACAATTTCTCCACCTTTTTACTTCTATTGCGAGTTGATTCCAATCCTAACTAATCCTCATCTTCTCTTAACTGATTCTCCTCTCGTCTTGACTCACAATCATCTCTTCAATTGTTTTCCATTCACCTCCCCTTGATTTTGAAGCTTCCTGCCTATAAATACTCCCCTTTCATTGACATTTGAGAGGTTATTCATTTTATGCATTTGTAGCCAACTCTTTTTTAGCTCTCATTCATTTCCTCCTCTCTTAGAAAGGTTTATAAATCACCTTTATAAGAGTAGGTTATCCTTGCACAACAACAAGTTCCATCCATAAAATTGTCATGATCTTTATAGAAGCTCCATGTCTATTTTCTATTTTTCTTGCTTAGAAGCTTCAAAGCTTCTCTTTATAGAAGTAATCATCAAATCTTATATTAATTTAGCTTTCCTTACTGTCATCAAGGAGTAGTACCCTTTTGTTGGAAAGAAAGGTATAGAGGATGCATCTCTTGAGGATGAGAATAAGACTTCTTCCATCTTCCAATCTTCTTGAAGCTTTTACATTTGAATTTTTTTTTTGATTTAAATTTGATTTATTTGAAAAAGGAAAATAGCTTAATTAGTAAATAGACAATCAAAGTTGCTTAGGAGAAGTAACATTTATTTACAATTTTTTGGTTTAGATTTAGGGATTTTTTCATTGGTTTTAGTAGATTTAAATTTAGATTGCTTGCTTTATATTTATTTTCTTAGATTATATAACAAACTTCAAAATTTGAGAAATCCCAATAGTCTCCTCAAGGTAAACATGAAAATTGAGAGGTTCCAACACTCTCCTCAAAACTAAGCAAACAATGAGAGATTCTATTAATTTCACAAGAAAACACAAGAACAAAGAATGTAGCAATTGTATTTATATAACTTCATTTTAGTTGTATTCATCCAAAAGTGTGGAAAATTTCTTTTACAAATAGATATAATTAAATCATATTTATTTTTTTTTTTAAAAAGAAGAGATAAAGTGGATTTACTTTTGCATTTGTATAAGTTAGTTCTTTAGTTAAGCTTAATCACAAAAACAAGCAAAGGAAGGATAAGCTCTTAGGGGCACCACAAGGCACCAAACCAAAAGTCAAGCAACTCAAATCAACAAAAAACAAAGCACTATGCAATGGATCAAACAAATGTAAACAACAAACACACTCTAAAACACTTCCTTTGATTCCTTTTTTTTTCACTCAACATTTTATGCTCGATGTGCCTAAGAATAAGGAAGGATTAGATGTGGTTAGTGTTGAGCTAGATTTAAGAGAGAACTTGGTAGTCTAAAAAGCACCCACCAAAGACAAAGCTTGAGAAAAAGTGAAGATTCTAAGGGAGATCCATCAAGCTAATGAGTGAAGGTGGGTGAGGGAAGAGTGTCATGCAAGGGAACTCTTGTTATTGGAAGAGTTGATAGAGCTAGAAGAATGAAGGCTAAACACCTTTCATCTCTTTGCAACAAATGAGTTGAACAAGATTTGAGACAGTGGCCCTCTTGGGTAGATAAGAACAACAACTACAAAGGCACTTCAATGATTTGCTCGACAACAAAATCCACCCAATGCATAAACACCATAGCTTGCCACTAGAAGCTCTTCTCTCAAAAAATGAACAAAATTTTAATGCAACTCCCACTCAACACAATCATTTTGTTACCATCTATGACATTCTTCTTCCACACGAAGAGAGTGATCAATTGAATTCTCCATCATTGCTTAATTGGCTTTTCCTTGAAGAGCAGTAGTGATTCAACTAACACCATTAGCAACTTGGTGCAAAACATATGCTATCTTGGGTCTAACTCACTTGAATCATGCTTGGGTTGATTCTAGACAACAAAAATTCTACAAATAAGATTTCTACCTTGAAATATAGAGACATTTTTCTTAAACTCATCTAAATTTAGATTGATTATTGAAGATCCAATTTCCAAAAATATCCAATTTCTTCTTACCCAATCTTGCTATTGTTGATTTCTTCTTATCCAAATCCAAATATAAATCCAACTAGACAATGTCTAAACAAGTGAGGGGTGACAATAAGCCATTGAAAGAGAACACAGAGAACAAAAGAGCTATAACATTATACCCGTGACTCAAATTTAAAATAGGAATACACTGCTTAAATCTGAGCACACTGCGAAAACTGATTGGACTTGCTGGAAGATCAGAACAAAAACATCAACATCCATGGAAGTACATCGAACGTTTTTCCTTTCCCCGAAGTTCTGCTCATAATTTCAAAATTATCTCCTTAAATCGCTCTGCGGAAACAGTAAAATATCAAATTCACCCCCGAACAGAGCAGTAACTTAGTAACATTTTATGCCTATTTTATATGCTCTTCTATCTTAACTTCTGCCACCTGAAAATATGCACACCATGTATTTCAGCTCTCTGTTTCTGCTAAGCTTTCTCAACTTTTTTGCAGGTGTGATGCATTAAATTCTTTCAAAGCACCTTTTTTATGCTTCGCTTGCATGAAATTATTGATTTTATGGATTTGCAGGAAAAGGCAACGCAGAGAAGGCAGAAGCCTTATTTGTTTTCGGAGACTCTTTTGCAGACACCGGAAACCATGATCCGTACAATGAAACACTAAACCAGCCGTGGAGAAAGCCATACGGTTTGAAATGGCCGGGCTACCCAGCAGGCAGATTTTCTTCTGGGAAAATCCAGACCGATATTTGGGGTACGCATTGCTTGCACTCACAAATCGTGTAATACAAGGCTTTTAAGTTATTCGCAGCTTCTTATTATTGTTCTGTGTTGCAGCGGATATTTTAGGGCTTCCCAGTCCCATACCTTATGAGCACCTGAAAGATCATGGCTGTGGGCCAAATTCCGAGAAGATTACACAGGGAGTGAACTTTGCAGTGGGCGGCAGTGCAATATTTCGAGCATACGGTTTCAAGACAGTCCCACAACAAGTGAAGCAGTTTAAGGAGCTGATTGCAGCAAGTCCGGGATTCGATTCTCACAAACTCTCGCGGTCTGTTGTGCTTATCTCGGCCGCTGGCAACGACTACCGTGCGCTCAGGGACAGGAGAAACGGCTCAATTGAAGTAATTCTACATCTTGCTCACTTATTGCTCTGTAAAATTGTTTTTCTAAATTTTTCATGAATACATATAACAGGGTTTGGAAGCTGCGGTGAAACCTGTTGTAAGCGGCATAGTAAAGGTTGTGAAGGATTTGTATGAGTGCGGGCTGAGAAATTTTGTGGTGAGTAATGTTGCTGCGCTTGGATGCGGACCTGAAATAGGCAAGACATGCTGTGACTCCAAATACAACCGCATTATAAAACTCCATAGCAAATCCTTGACGGAGAGTATGAAGCATCTGAGACTGCATTTCAAGGAAATATCCATTATAATTCCAGACATGGTCTCAGTATTTAACTATATTTTTTCCCATCCTGCACAATACGGTACTTAACTTACATCTTTCAGGTTTTTCTTTCATTTCTGTTTTTGCTCTTTGTAGTGTCCTGTATTTATTAATGGTGTTGCATTTGCAATTTGCAGGTTTGGTGGATCTGTTCATGCCATGCTGTGCGGTGAAAGGCGGGGTCGGACTGTGCGGAGAAGCAGATGAAAAAGGAAAAGCTTTGTTTGAGGTGTGTGATAATGTGGATGAAAAATTCTTCTGGGATTTCGCCCATCCGACTCACAGAACATGGTATAATATTATGTCGCTCTACGCTTATGGAGATAGCAGCAGGGATTTTAGTTTTATACAAGGCGCCTCTAACGCCATTGAATGGCTACATTCACTTGGATTCCTTGCTTTCGATATCTCCTTACGCACAGGAGATTAATTATCTTATCTGGGACTGGAACACCATTGCATTGGATTCGTTTCTTATTTGCAGTAAGAGGAACGTTATCTCTGCATTTTCTCAACGGTATGAACTTTCTCATTAATTGTATGAACTTTCTCAATGGGCCATCTGGCTTTAAATCTGCCTTTTAAATAATTTAAAATAACTGTCTTCTTTCGTTAAAGTGGGCCTTTTTCTGTTGTAGAGTTAATTTTTAGTACCTGCCTGACAAGCATAATTATGTACCTCTGACATTTTTTAATCAATTAAATGTGAGAATTTTTCACTTTGAAACAAATATTTATGTTTTTAGATGCTATCAATTTTTAACATGTAAATAAAAAATAAAAATAAAAATTAATTATTGGAAATCGGTTTAGTTGAGGAAGTTTCAATGATTTTTGTCAAACTTTTTTCATAAATTAAAATATTGGAGATTTAAATGTTTTATATACTAATACAGTATTATTTAGTGGAGGTTTAAATGTTTTATGTACTAATATAGTGTTATTTATTTAGTACATTTAATAAATATTTAAAGTACATGTAATAATAATAAGGTATTAATGCAAATAGGGTCGGAGTTCAATTAGGATTAGGGTTAGTAGTAGGTTTTAAGAGTTAGGTTTAAAATTCAATTAGGTTTAATGTTCAATTAAGGTTAGGACTTGGGTTAGCGTTAGTATTAGGGTTAGGTTTTAATTAGAGTATTAAAAGTTAGGGTTCAATCAAGTTATAGTTCAATTAGGGTTAGAGTTCAATTAGCGTTAGTGTTATAGTTACTATTAGGGTTAGGGTTCAATGAGCATTAGGGTTAATAATCAGGGTTAGTATTAGTGATTTATTAGGGTTAAGGTTTTATTAGGGTTAGGGTTCAATTAGGGTCAATGTTTACTTAAGGTTAGAGTTAGGGTTAGGGTTAGGATTTTATAATAAAGCTTGGGGCTAGGATTAGGGTTAGGGTTGACATTCAAATAGGGTTAAGGTCAAGATTAGGTTTATGATTCAATTAGGGTTATAGATTATTAATAATTAGGGTTATGATTAAGGTTAAGGTTATGGCTCAATTAGTGTTAGGATTTAAGTAAGGTTAGGGTTAGGATTAGTATTAGGGATAGTATTAGAAATATGTTAAGGTTAGTATTAGGGTTATAATTAGGGATAGGTTATGGTTAATATGAGTATTAGTTTTAGGATTAGGGTATAATTATGATAAGAGTTAGTGTTAGTATTAGGGTTAGGTTTCAATTAGAGCTATGATTCAATTAGGGTTTAGGTTAAGGTTATGGCTAAATTAAGTTTAGGGTTCAATTATGCTAACATTATAGGTTATAGTTTAATTAGGGTTGGGGTTCAATTAGGATAAGGGTTAGTAGTAGGTTTTAAGAGTTAGGTTTAGTATTCAATTAAGGTTAGGACTAGGGTTAGGGTTAGGTTTTAATTACATTTTAATTAGAGTATTAAGAGTTAGGGTTCAATCAAGGTTATAGTTCAATTAGGGTTAGAGTTCAATTAGCATTAGTGTTATCGTTGCTATTAGTGTTAGGGTTCAATTAGCATTAGGGTTTAATCAGGGTTAGGGTTAGGGTTCAATTAGGGTCAGTGTTTACTTAGGGTTATAGTTAGGGTTGGGGTTAGGGTTTTATAATAAAGCTTGGGGTTAAGATTAGGGTTAGGGTTGACGTTCAAATAGGGTTAAGGTCAAGATTAGGTTTAGGATTCAATTAGGGTTATGATTAAGGTTCAATTACAATTCAATTAGGGTTAGGGTTCAATTCTACAGTAAGGGTTAGTGTTAGTGTTAGGGTTAGGGTTTAGTTAAGATTTGGGTATAATTAGGGTATTTATTCAATTATATTTAGGGTTAGAGTTTATTTAGACTTTAATTAGGTTTCAATTAGGGTTAGGGTTAGGGTTAGGATTAGTATTAGCGATAGTATTAGGAATATGTTAGGGTTAGAATCAAGGTTATAATTAGGGATAGGTTATGATTAATATGAGTATTAGTTTTAGGGTTAGGTTAAATATAAAAATAAGAGTTAGTGTTAGTATTAGGGTTAGGTTTCAATTAGAGCTATGATTCAATTAGGGTTTAGGTTAAGGTTAAGGTTATGGCTCAATTAGGTTTAGGGTTCAATTTATTTAAGATGTTACATGTTACATCGAAATAGGCGCTTTGAGAAGGATATCTCTCAGCGTATTTTATATATATTATTAAATATATATATGCTAGTATACTAATACAATATTATTTAGTGGAGGTTTAAATGTTTTATGTATTAATACAATGTTATTTATTTAGTACATTTAATAAATATTTGAAGTACATGTAATAATAATAAGGTATTAATGCAAATTGCTCAACATGCAAATTGATACATGAATGAATTAGAAGTTATAATTTTTTAGGTTAACAAAATATTTTTCTTTTCAAATGTAAACATATGAATTATTTAACAATATGTATTTATTATAAACAAAATATTTATAATAAAAAATTCTGAATTATTATTATAGAGTATTAATATTGTGATATATATAAATTGTATGTTTATTAAACTTTTAATATTTTATTGTTATTATTGTATTATTATTATTTTAATATTATTGTATTATTTTTTAATAATAATAATAATTATTTTAATTAGCCAATAGGCTTCTATTGTGAACTTCTCAGTCCACATATGCCAGCATACCTGTCTCACGCCATTAAACCTCTTCATGGCTACCAGAAAACAATTTTCAGTTGGAAGTCTTTTTCCACGGGAGAGTTGCAATTTATGATTTTTTTCCACGAGAGAGTTGCAATTTAATATAAAACTCGTAGCTGTCAAATCAAAACTTATATTTGTAAAATCATATCAAATCAAATCTCGTAGCTGTAAAATCATATCAATTTTTTTGGTGAATGCATGCTGTAAATGCCTCACTTAGACGGTATGATCTATCGGTTGGAAAAAACCAGAAGCTTCCAGCTATGGGAAGAGGCTCTACACTCTTCGGGAGCCAGAGAATTCCTCAATTTCACTTCTATTTAACTCATTCATCACTCACAACCTCGGTTTTAGGTGTATTGTAATCGTTCCCTTATTTAATTGGTTTCAAGGTTTACAACTTTTGAACTTATCTGATCTTCCAAAAAAACTTTTTTATAGAATATTCTTCGCATTGCTGGTGTTGACAAGCCATTTGAAAATGGCTCTAGAGGTGCCTTTTGATGCGTTTTGCCATAATGTTGTGGGCCTCCGCATGGATTACTCAAAGCAAGCGTATATGTAACATTTTTGGCAAGAGATGGAGATTATGTGAAGAACGTGGTTGTACTGGTAAAGGGCTCGCGCAAGGTTAAAAGTGCGTATCCTCTGATTGTGGCAGTTTCACTTGATGTTTCAAATCGACACATAAGGCTTCTCAACAGCCAAGACTATATCGTTCATGAAATCCAACCCATTTATCGTCCAAAGAACCATGTGTAGCTTGCCATGGCATATTATGTTATCAATTACTCGAAGCTACAAATATGGGAGGTAGTTAAAGTTAAATGAATGAGGAAGGAAACAATTTCTTGCATTTTTTTTTCTTGTTTAGGGCTTATGTTAACTATGTCAAATTTTTTGGTGTTTTTTAGTTTGGAGAATACAAGAAGATGATATATCTGGATGTCGATATTCAAGTCTATGATAACATTGATTGTCTATTTGATCTGTCGGACAACCATTTCTATGCAATTACAAAATGCTTATGTGAAAAGACTTGGAGTCAATACTCCCCAGTATGGTATTTTCACCCTTTAAAATTCTTCTGCATATTCCACTGTAGGTTCTTATCTCACAGTTGAGTCTAACAATGCAAGGATTGAAGCCATGGAGGTGCACAGGGAAAGAGGAGAACATGGAGAGGGAAGATATAAGGATGCTGGTAAACAAGTGGTGGGAGATTTGCAACGATCCAACTTTGGACTTCAAATGGACAGACATAATACCGGATGCGCAGACCATGTCTGGTCTCCAACAAGTGACAAAATTCCTTGAAATCTGCCTTGCCTAGGATGCCTCTTGCTCTGACATCCGTTTTTCCTGCTGCGTAGTAATGTGGGATTGAATTTAAATGTTTATTGTTGATGATAATTACAGCTTCAGGCGAATCCTTCTAGCCAGATTACATGGAGATAATAATTAAATGATAGACATTGTCTATTTAATTATTATACATGATTTTATGAAGTGGCCAATTTTTTATATCTTGGCGCGATTATCTACATGAAGAGCTTCATTGATGGCTGACTCCTAATTAGTAAATATTATATTTATCTTGGCCGACTTGTTAATTGATTTATTCAATTTGTAATTTATTCTTGAGGCCGACTTTGTTCTTGAGGAGGTGCGACCTCTCACACAACAATGTATAAATGCAAGATCAATTCTTCTCTTTGCAATATCAAGCAAGTTCAATTCATTCATATGCTCAAGTGCGAATTATATCTTAAGAGTAGATTGCAAATTTCTCCAAGTACAATTTCTTTCAAGAGCAAGTCAAAGTTCTTTAAGAGCAGTTTTGACATACATAAAGAGAAAATTGTAATATGTACTTTGCATCTAGAGTTGATGCTATTCTTGGTCATTGTATTTGGCCTCATTGTACAAGAGAGTGTTGTTCTTCAATAATATATAAGAGAGATTTTGTTGCTAGGTTTTTCTCCCTCAAGAGGAGGGTTTTCCCAGGGTATCTGCTGTGTTATTGTGTCTGATTTGAATTAATTTTCTGTGAATACAATCTGATCATTAAAATTTACATGGTATTAGAGCGGGTTTGGGAGGATTGTGATTAGATTTTTTCCTAATCAACAATACCCTATTCTCTCCTTCATTCTTCATTGTTCATTTGTCTACATTAGTCAGGGTTAATAATCAGGGTTAGTATTAGTGATTTATTAGGGTTAAGGTTTTATTAGGGTTAGGGTTCAATTAGGGTCAATGTTTACTTAAGGTTAGAGTTAGGGTTAGGGTTAGGATTTTATAATAAAGCTTGAGGTTAGGATTAGGGTTAGGGTTGATATTCAAATATGGTTAAGGTCAAGATTAGGTTTAGGATTCAATTAGGGCTATAGATTATTAATAATTAGGGTTATGATTAAGGTTAAGGTTATGGCTCAATTAGTGTTAGGATTTAAGTAGGGTTAGGGTTAGGATTAGTTGTTGGTGTAATTAATTAATTAATTATTACACTAGCATAAGTTAACTTAGATCTTGCATTTAATCATTTAGTCCTAGGTTGCAATCATTTAATAAATGGGATAATATTCCCTTCCTAGTTTGTGGGATAAGATTCCTTCTAGAACTTATCTCATCATTTAATGATCATCACCATAGGGTTCACATGTTGTCACATGTTGTTAGATTATAACACTTGGCAACATCTTATGCATATTAGGGTTTACCTCTTGCCTATATAATCAGGTATCTTGTTCATTTGTAATATATCATATCATATCAATCATCATATCAATATAATCTTCAATCAACATTCCATTGTTGCAACACTTATTTTGTGGTTGATTATCTTTCATGGCTAAAGTCCTTTATTGGAGCTTCAGGGGCTGTGCAATCCATCATCTCAACATGGTATCAGAGCTAGTCCATTGAAACATCAACCCTAGATCCAGGAAGTTTGGAATGCGAGATTCTTTGTAGGCTTGGAGTTTTATGTTGCAGGCTAGTTGGTTCTACCCAGGAGCCAAGCTGATTTCTGGTGCAGATCAGGCTCTCTCCGACTTCTCCATTGCGTCCAGAAGGCCTCAAAACCCATAGATGGCCTGTTCATTTGTCAAAATCGGAGACATCATCTGGGAGCCTTCGAAGTATTATCTAGGGTTTGCATTTTTTGTACAAATCCGTACATGTTTGTAGAAAAAAATCATCCCTGTAAGTCCTCCATCAAGGCAATTTTTTTTTAGAAAAATCAAAAAAATTATTGGCTATTTTTCAGCCAATTTTTTTTATAGTATTTGCAAAAATTAATCTGCAGTGGTTCGACCTGGTATTTTAATCACCCATCGGCAGAAATATTTATTTCGCAGGCTATAGTTGGGGTTAATTTTTCTTCGGTCGGCATACAACTTTGTATCAACATTTATTTATTTATTTTTTGAATTGCAAATTTTGCAATATTCAAAAAATAGTTATTGTCGGCTTTTACCGACCACTACGTCATCCGGCCGTCATCCGCGTCATTGACCCCTGTCACATCCGGCTACCGACCCGTCCCGTCGTCAGTGTCATTCGTTGCCGCTCCGTTCACCGGCTTCCGTCACTGGCTGTCGATGCCTCCGGCACCGCTCTCTGGCCGACGCTCCCGCCGACAACTGTGGTTAAGCCCCGCCACAGTTCCATCGCCGATTGGGGGCTCTCTGCTCCCTGGGCGGTCAACTCTCCAAACAGCCGCACCACCATCGCTCCGCCTGTCCACCACTCTGACGCCACCTCATCTGGTGGGGTTTTTTTAAAACTGCCAGCGCAAGCCCCTTGGTCATATCAGCGATCGGGGGCCAATTTTTTTTGCCCTAAGGTGCTTGATTCTTGCGCCTATTTAGCTAATGCCAATCAAATTGCAGTTTTTTTTTCTGAGGGCCATATCTTCGCGCCACGATATCAAAAATTCGCAAACGAGATATTGACGGAAAGAGAATTCAGAGCACTATCCAGTGGTGCCATCCATTTTGCATGATTTGTCTGCTATAAATTTCTACAGTCAATTGAAGTCAACCCTCCATTTTGGACTCAAAAGTGCAATTTGGGAGTCCTCCATCCTTCCCATTCTCACATTTTTTCTTTTTCATCTCCTTTTTGGAGAGGGGTTTTGTTCCTACTGGGTTTTCCCCTTTTCTCCGGTTGTGGGATATTTTCTGTATCTTCATGTACATGGGTACCTAACATGGCCTCGTAGCCAGGACCCATCATCATCATCATCATCACCATCTTGCATAATCATTGCATTTTCCTCCCTAAGTTGCACTTATGGGGGGTGTTGGTGTAATTAATTAATTAATTATTACACTAGCACAAGTTAACTTAGGTCTTGCATTTAATCATTTAGTCCTAGGTTGCAATCATTTAATAAATGGGATAATATTCCCTTCCTAGTTTGTGGGATAATATTCCTTCTATAACTTATCTCATCATTTAATGATCATCACCATAGGGTTCATATGTTGTCACATGTTAGATTATAACACTTGGCAACATCTCATGCATATTAGGGTTTACCTCTTGCCTATATAATCATGCATCTTGTTCATTTGTAATATATCATATCATATCAATAGAATCTTCAATCAATATTCCATTGTTGCAACACTTCTTTTGTGGTTGATTATCTTTCATTGCTAAAGTCCTTTATTGGAGCTTTAGGGGCTGTGCAATCCATCATCTCAACATTAGTATTAGGGATAGTATTATAAATATGTCAGGGTTAGTATTAGGGTTATAATTAGGGATAGGTTATGGTTAATATGAGTATTAGTTTTAGGATTAGGGTATAATTATGATAAGAGTTAGTGTTAGTATTAGGGTTAGGTTTCAATTAGAGCTATGATTCAATTAGGGTTTAGGTTAAGGTTATGGCTAAATTAGGTTTAGGGTTCAATTATGGTAACATTATAGGTTATAGTTTAATTAGGGTTGGGGTTCAATTAGGATACGGGTTAGTAGTAGGTTTTAAGAGTTAGGTTTAATATTTAATTAAGGTTAGAACTAGGGTTAGGGTTAGTATTAGGGTTAGGTTTTAATTACATTTTAATTAGAGTATTAAAAGTTAGGGTTCAATCAAGGTTATAGTTCAATTAGCGTTAGTGTTATAGTTTCTATTAGGGTTAGGGTTCAATTAGCATTAGGGTTTAATCATGGTTAGTATTAGTGATTTATTAGGGTTAGGGTTCAATTCGGGTCAGTGTTTACTTAGGGTTACAGTTAGGGTTGGGGTTAGAGTTTTATAATAAAGCTTGGGGTTAAGATTAGGGTTAGGGTTGACGTTCAAATAGGGTTAAGGTCAAGATTAGGTTTAGGATTCAATTAGGGTTAGCGTTCAATTCTACGGTAAGGGTTAGTGTTAGTGTTAGGGTTAGGGTTTAGTTAAGGTTAGGGTATAATTAGGGTTTTTATTCAATTATATTTAGGGTTAGAGTTTATTTAAACTTTAATTAGGTTTCAATTAGGGTTAGGGTTAGGGTTATGATTAGTATTAGGGATAGTATTAGGAATATGCTAGGGTTAGAATCAGGGTTATAATTAGGGATAGGTTATGATTAATATGAGTATTAGTTTTAGGGTTAGGTTAAATATAAAAATAAGAGTTAGTGTTAGTATTAGGGTTAGGTTTCAATTAGAGCTATGATTCAATTAGGGTTTAGGTTAAGGTTATGGCTCAATTAGGTTTAGGGTTCAATTTATTTAAGATTTTACATACTACTACTAGCATATATATATTTAATAATATATATAAAATACGTGGAGAGATATCCTTCTCGAGGTGTGTATTCAATTTTTATGTGAAAATTTGATTAAAAAATAGGCGCTTTGAGAAGGATATCTCTTGGCGTATTTTATATATATTATTAAATATATATATGCTAGTATACTAATACAATATTATTTAGTGGAGGTTTAAATGTTTTATGTACTAATACAATGTTATTTATTTAGTACATTTAATAAATATTTAAAGTACATGTAATAATAATAAGGTATTAATGCAAATTGCTCAACATGTAAATTGATACATGAATGAATTAGAAGTTATAATTTTTTAGGTTAAACAAAATATTTTTCTTTTCAAATGTCAACATATGAATTAGTTAACAATATGTATTTATTATAAACAAAATATTTATAATAAAAAATTGTGAATTATTATTATAGAGTATTAATATTGTGATATATAAATTGTATGTTTATTAAACTTTTAATATTTTATTGTTATTATTGTATTATTATTATTTTAATATTATTGTATTATTTTTTAATAATAATAATAATATTTTTAATAATATATTAATATTGTTAGGTTAGAGGTTAAACATGTTTTGGAAACGTGTGAATCTTCGATGGTTGTGGTTGCCGCTATTACTGCTGGTAAAGATGAACAAATTTTTCCTATGCATTGAATGGTTTGAGGAGGGGTGAGAAGCACCAGAAAGGCTTTCGGTCTTGGGATTTTCAGAGTTCCTTGTAAGTAGGAAAGGTGTGACAAAGGAGAAGCGAACAATTTGTAACAATTACAAAGTTTGTAATTAGTTGGAAAACTTTGAGAGGTGAGGACATAAAAGAATTAATAGGAGGTAGTGAATTTTTTTTGTCTAGTACTTAGCTAGTCAATTTTATCAATGTTATTCATAGAAAATAAAAGAACAGGAGAAAAGGAAAAAACTACTTTCATGAAAAGCTGCATAGGGTGTACAAAAATTCACCACTTGCACAAGTACGTGTGTTCATAGGCATACTATATATATATATATAGGTAAGTGCACCAAGTTGTGACAAAAAAAATGTCAAATTGGAAAAAAATCCGAGAAAGCCTATTTTGCATGCACTAAATTTGGAGAGCGCCAAATCTAAAAGTAAGTTAAAAAAAAATAACACCAAAACATCATTTTTTGCCCTCTTTGTAACTTCATATGTTGTTTTTCACCTTTGCAACCCGCGTTTTCCAAAAGGAGATCATTTTTTGCACTCCCAGTGTGTGATTCTTTGTGAGGATGACACCAAGATGTCACGGAGGTGGAAGAGGTATGTATTTCTATTTTAAAAAAAATTTGAATTAAATTGTAGATCGAAATAGGTTTTTTGATTAAGGTTTGTTTTAATTTCTAGGAAATCAATCTCCACCTCCAAATATTCATAATTCATAATCACCTCCTCATGAAAACCCTCCTGAATAAGAACATCAAACCCTCCTTCAATTCGTAGACATTCTATAGGAACTAAAGAAAATATTTTAAATCAAATAGAAAACAACAAAAGAGAGCTTGAACAATTGATTGCAAAATTAAATGAACATGTTGCAACCTACCCTTATAGGAGAGGCATTGTTGAATCCTTAAAGTCGATTGTATCTCATATAAGAGCAATGAGTGAACAAATTAATTTTTGGTCGAATAAGAGGGAGGAATTAAAATGATTTTATGCAAGTGGATTTTCCTATGCACAAGTGAAGAAAGAAAAAATTAGCTAGCCGACTTGTGTGCCCTTTTCATAGATCCAAGAACCAATGCACCTTTATCACTTGCATGCAGGAGGTTCCCCATCCATTGGTGCCATGATGAATTAATTAAAAATAAGTTTTGGGAGCGGTGGTGGATTGTTTTTGACCAACCCCCATGCAATAACTATGAGGTCTTGCAATATTTTTTGAGGAAACTCTATTGTAAGTTTGTCGTCAATAAAATGCCAAATTATTTTGACTATTTAAACTTTTAGGGTAGAGGTGGGAGCTCCACACATGATAGATTGGGTGCGCGACATAATCCGCAGCTGGCACTGAGACCCTTGGCTAAACCCGTGGTGGAGCATGTCACTGTTCCTTCCATTTTGAAGGATAATGTTGAGGTGGACATGTTGGACTCAATTAGCTTGCTTACTCAGAGCCTTGTACAGTGTGCGGGGCCTCTAGTAGAGCCTTATGTGGGCGAGTCTTCTAGGCTCAAAGTTCCAACCCACTTTTGTCACTCTTGCGGTGTTGTTTGCACGTATGATGGTGAAGTGCTTAGGATGTAGCTACATATGACACATCAGCTACATAGTAGATGGTTATGAGAGATGCCTTGTTGAGTCAAACATTCAACATTGATATTTAGGTAAACTTTAGCAAGTTCATTTAATTTTGTTTATTAATTTTTATTTTGAAATATAAGAATAACTAAATTAGTAAAATGAATATGTTAAAAATTTAGGGTCAGAGTCTTGATGTTACATGCAGCGTTCCCGCAGACCCCTATATGTTTATGCAATCGAGTCCACATATATGCAATTAATATTAAAGAAATAATCATTGCATACATGAATAGTTTAACCTTATATGAATGATTGTCTTATAACACAATTTGGATGTCAAATAGTTTGTTGGTGGACCTTCAACATCGGCACCTCGCTATGCTCTTCCTTGAGCAACTTTCACTTAGGTAACCTTTACTGTTTAATGGTGTTGTAAAACAATGTTAAGTAGTTTTGGTAATTGAAAAAACACTATTCCATATATGATTGTACTTTTTAGTACAATTCCATATGATTCTGTATAATTGTACTTTGTTCTTTAATGCATGTATCCTCTGAGGTTCTATGTACAGTTCCTTAGGGCTTGATTTTCCTTAATTTGATTTTGAATCAAAATTACCTAGCTTTCTTTACTCAAAAACCCTTGGTAGTATATCATTGGTCCTTGTGGTACTTCAACCTATTCCATAAGTTTCTCCTACCACTAGTTCACCTCCTGTTAGAGGGAAGCCTGACCTTGAGGAACTTCTAGCGATTAGAATAAAGAAATTGGAAACTTTCAAATCTAATTCATTCATGGCTTCAAAGGGAATGTCATTGCTTGAAGCCCCTAGATTCAACATATAGTTATGTACAACTATCCTCTTACTAGAAGCAAGGTATCAAATGCATTTACATTCAATTGGCTAGCCACTAGTGATGTGCCAAGGTAAATTTCAAGAGCATATTAGAAGTCATCATTAATATTGGTATTGATGGGATGGTTGACAACGTCATGAAATGTAGTTGATGCATTTAAATTCGAAAATTCCCTCTTTTTATATTTCATAATTTTAAGGAATTCACTTATAAGCATATAAATTCTAAGTTGGCTCATGGCATGGGGAACAAAAATGGGAACATGTAACTCAGTGAAGGGGTGAATAAGGTGCAATTATAGCATTAGTGTCAAGAATGAATGGTATGATCTTGCTACAAGTGCTCACTTTCTTGTTATTTATGACATTACCCCCCCTTTAGGTGATGTCTTATCATCATATTGGTGGCTTATTGGTTTCATCTATTTTGATCTTTGCATCTTTAGCCTTTGAAACCTCAAAATTACTTCATGGTATATTGAGCCCTTTTTTTCAAGACATTTATTTCAAGTTCCCAAGTTTTACATATGAGTTTTTTTTCTTATTAGTTGTCACTTATTTTGGATTGCTCTTCCTAGCATCAATTTTGTGCCTTTTGCTTTCCTCTATTAGCCTATAGGAGGGTAAGTGCAAGAGTCTAAGTCCAATTTTTGTGAAATTATCATAGGAAAAAAAAACTACATTAGGAACATGTACACATTTTCAATTTCCATCTAGTTTATATTTTAATTAAACAAAGAAACTAATGAAAGTGATACAAAACTTCATATTTGTTGTTTCATTTTTAGATGTTGACATTAGATAGCCCTAGTGGTGTTTGTGACATAATGGACCACAGAGTTGCTCCAACAATAGCTAATTATGATCCTTTGGCAGAGGTATTTGATAAATTAGTAAATTTGACATTATATTTGCTCTTTTATGGTCTATTATTGAAAATTTTCATGATACTTGTATGTATTTTAATTTCTACCTTGATGGTTGCTATAGGTTCTTGTCACTCTAGATTGGCGATGTGCTACTATTGTGGATGAGTGTGCCAATTATTTGTTTGCGATAAATTATTATTTTGTTATATGTCATTCAACAATT
The DNA here is from genome assembly GCA_007258455.2 of Sequoia sempervirens. Lineage (NCBI taxonomy): Eukaryota > Viridiplantae > Streptophyta > Pinopsida > Cupressales > Cupressaceae > Sequoia > Sequoia sempervirens. Next base: position 282,688,331 of record VDFB02000008.1, on the reverse strand, counting down.
CAATTTCTATATATTAACGTCTATACTTCTTATTGTATCAGTTGGATCTCCATATAAGTGAAGAGAGGAGGACGAGTGAGCGCATTCGAAAGACAACAACATAAACAAAAATTCCATTCAATTGACAATCGAAGGCAACATGCGATCTATTTCCTTCCCCTAGTGGGAAATAACTAGGTATTAGGGTTGCTTGTTATATGCCTACGTGACATTTTTGAACAAATGTTTTATACTATCGATATGTGACATTTTATGTCTATATGGATTTTTTGTACTAAGCCTATATGGCATTATTGGATATATTGTATACCTTTATTGACATATAACATTGTATAGCCTTATGGCTTTTTGATTAATGCAAATCTTATTTTACCACTGTTATCAAATTATATAGTTTTATCCTGAACATTGTCAACTTGAGGATTATGTAAATCCTATTTTTGATAGCTATTCTTGAATGATGTTATCATGTGTATTGTGTAAATCATATTCTTGAATGTTGTAGGAATGGGTGTTGTTTACATCTTGTTCTTGATTGTTATTGTTGAATATTCATTGATTATTCATATGATGCTTAAATAATTACTGATGGTTTTTATTACATTCAAGTTTTCACATGTTCCTATAACTTTCTAACATTCATGACAAATGTTACTAAGTAGACATTAAATTATCTAAAGACTCTTGCAGTTAAGGCCAATAAAACTGCTAGCTTCTTTAATAAACTATTACCAAGAAGAGTATTAATTTAATGCTGATTTTGATTAATGATAACTCATAATATTCCTATATTTTCTTGCACTTACATTAAAATGCTTAAATTTGGTAGAATTGGTGCATAGTTTTTGCATGGATAAATGAATTCACTCTTACATTTTACATATATTGTATCAAGTCATGAACTGCAATTGTGTTCCTCAGAGTATATTGCATGGTAGTTGAGTGCGTATGACTGATTCACTCTTCAAAAATGAAATATTACATGCTTTCTTTAGTCTCAAAGACTAGTTTTGAAAGTTATAGTACAATGTTTTTACTAAGGAGAACTCTTAGAAGTTACAACACACATCAAAATTTGCAAGAATTGAGCTAAAATGAAACTAGGTGTGTCTTTTCTCTATCCCAACATGGGAGAGAATATAAGACATTTTATGACCATTAAAGGCCACTACTTTGACTAAGTTGTTGGACCAACCTTCATTTGAGTGCTGGAAAATTGCCTCTCCTACTTTGACTCCTTCAAAGACTCCAAGGTGGCGTAGATAGAAGAAGATTCCTACCTTTTCAAGCTTTTTCAGCTCGTAGATGCTTGCAACTACCTCATTACTTTACTGACTTCCACCTCTTCAAACTATCAAAACCCCTTTACCATGTTCATATGATATGTGTTAAATCTTTGAAATGGTCAATAATCTCTTGGAGGTGTAGGAAAACTTCAAGGGCAATTTTTAACATGATTGATTTCATTAAGGCTTCTTTATCTTCACCTTTTCACCAGCTAAAGGACTACGATATGCATTTACCTCTCTATTATCCATCTCAATCTATCGTTTGGGTTCACCATACTTTTCCATATATTTTCTTGTTAGAATTTGAACTCACATTATGCTCCGCCACTTTGTTTACTATAGATAGTCTTAATGTGGCTACATTTTTCATTTGGAGCCTCCATTAGTGTCTTTCACCACCTAGCTACAACCTTGATGTCCTTTATTTTGAGCTCCATCATAGGACCTTTAAATGATTGTGCTAGATCTATCAACCTTGAAAAACCATTAAGTCCCTCTGTTTTGTCTTTTGGGCTACTCACTATCACATTTCTTGTTGCCACCATGAATCTCATAGTGGCTGCAATTTTGGGGCAACATTCATTAGACTTACCACACCACCAAGTCCCTACTCAACACTGTCACTGCCATTCTTGGAAACTATGTGCATTTCTACCTATTTCCTTTTCTTGTATGGTTACATAAACTTAATCCTAGTTAGAGGTAACTTCCCTCAAATTAATGATTGGACTATCATATTTATAATGTCATCTCATCCAGACATCGTCATGACATTCTATTATTTTTCTCATTCCATTGAAACCTTGTCCATTGTTGTTGTCTCTTTGCTCCTTGTCACTGTGATTCATAACTACCAAGACTTAATTGAAACTCAAGATTGCTATCATTTCATTAGGACTGTGATGTCACTATCATTTCATTAAGATTTTGTTGACATGAAGTCACAGCTAAAATCCTTTGCTTATTAACAAGGCACAATATAGTAGAGTGAGATTGATTAATGTCATTAAATTCTCTTCCACATGATCACTAGTACCCTCTACTTAGTCTGTAGCAAATTTTAAACTCATACTTTGTCAATTCATTGTGCTTTTAAACTTTCTGATGACTACCCCTTGTACCTTTTTCATGCATTTTCTACCTTTTCCCTTTGAGTTGATAGTGTTGTCTCATGGCATTCACATTGTGTAAGCTTCACTCTTGCCTTTGTGACTGCGTTCTTTCTTCATGTTTTCAAGGTTTATGACTATCTCATATTGTAGGTCTTTCATATCAACTCCATGTTGTAACCATCCCAAGGAACATAGGATCATAACCTCCAATCCCAACTCACTAACCAACTTAGAAGAAACAAGATTTCATTGAGAACATGAGTCAAATAAAGCATTGAACCTCCACCTTTCACTTTTTGAGTGAGCTCTTCCACTACATGAGAGCTATCAACAATTTTTTTAAACTCCCTTCTTGAGTGTGGCATAAGATAGGTTTCCATCATTATTGGAGGAGTCTTTGTTGGTTTCTATGCACTTTTCCATGTAAATGAGACTTTTATCTTTATCCTTCTCATTAGAAGGAGTCAACTTAAGGTGTAGTTTCCAACACCTTTCATCAAAATGACTATCTTTCTTGTAATGTGAGCAATGGAACTTTCCCTTACTCTTGTCCTTTGTGCTAACAATGAGAGTAGCATTCTTTTTGTTTGATGTTGCCTTCTAGCTACTACTGTGGACTACCCACTCTTCAAAAGCAACGAAAAACTTTACTATGCTCATTAGAGTGTTGTAGTCTCATACACTAAAGAGAATAATGATTTTTTATTCATGCAAGGGATGTTTTATGAATAATGGATAAAAAAACATATTCAATAAACAACACTTGTGCATAATTAATAGTGATTGTCTACCATTGTCACTTTTCAAAACATTTGACATAGTGTAGTCTAGAACGTTTAGAAGAGTTGGGGTGCAAAACAGGACCATTCCTAACATAGATGTTCCTACCTGGTCATGTTGGCGCTAATGGTTTGGCCCAACGAAGAACAAAACAAAACTTAGCCTACCTTGCAAATTCACACTACATGCATTTGGCAATTTTTGGGGCAGAAAAAAACTATCACCATGGCCAAATGGATTGGAGATACGAAAATCGAGAGAAGTTATTGTAGAGGGGCCCTACATGATCCTGTAACTTCAGACAAAATGTTTCTAAGTGCCATGGTTTTTGACTAACAACTCATAAAAGTTTGTTACCCTTTCATACTTTGGTCTCTTCAGAGAAATCGTTCGTGAAATGTAGCCCGAAACATTTCAGAATGCTTGGGTACGAAATAGGACCTTGCCTAGCATTAAGCTACCCATCAAGATGTGTTGGAACTATTGGTTTGCTCACACGATGAACAAAATAAAAATTACACCACCTTGCAACTTTACACTGCATGCATTTGATGTTGTTTCCACCAACTGAAAAATTGTCACCATAGGAAAATGGATTGAAGATATGAAAAATCAAGAGAAGTTATTGTAGAGCGGCCCTACATGATCTTATACCTTTAGACGAAATTTTTCTAAGTGCCACGATTTTCAAGTAACATCTCGTCAAAGTTTGCTGCCCTTTCTCACTTTGGTCTCTTGAGAGAAATCACTGGTGCAATGAAGCCCAAAACGTTCTGGCATGTTGGGGTGTAAAATAGGACCTTAACTAGCGTAACCATACCCATTTGAATGTGTTGGAACTTTTTGTTTTATCGCATGATGAACATAATGAAAATTACATTGCCTTGTAACTTTACATTGCATGTATTTGACACCTTTTCCATCAATTGAAAACTCGTCACCACGAGCAAATGGATTAGAGATATGAAAAATGATAGAGGATATTATGGAGGGGCCCTACATGATCTTGCAACTTCACATGAAATATTTCTATGTTCCATGGTTTCCAAGTAATAGCTCATTAAAGTTTGCTGCCCTTTCACACTTTGGTCTCTTAAGGGAAATCATTGGTGCAATGTAGCCCGAAACATTCTAGCATGCTAGGGTGCAAAATAGAACATTTTTTAACGTGAATCTACCTATCCAAATGTGTTGGAACTATCAGTTTGGTCACATGACAAACAAAACAAAAATTACAACACCTTGCAACTTTACATTACATGCATTTGACACTTTTTCCATCAACCGAAAACTTGTCACCATGGGCAAATGGATTGGAGATATGAAAAACTAAGAGAGGTTATTATAGAGGGGCCCTACATGATCCTATAACTTTAAATGGAATGTTTCTAAGTGTCATTTTTTCCGAGTAACAACTCGTCAAAGTTTGTTGCCCTTTCACACTTTGGTCTCTTAAGGGAAATCATTGGTGCAATGTAGCATGAAATGTTTCAATATGATGGGGTGTGAAATAAAACCTTTCCTAGCATAAACCTACCCAATTGAACATGTTGGAACTGTTAGTTTGATCACATGACAAAAAGAACAAAAATTACACCACCTTGCAACTTTACATTGCGTGCATTTGATGCTTTTTTCATCAACTGAAAACTCGTCACCACGGGCAAATGGATTGGAGATATGGAAAATCAAGAGAGGTTATTGTAGAGGAGCCCTACATGATCTTGTAACTTCAAATAAAATTTTCTAAGTCCCACGATTTCTGAGTAATAGCTCGTCAAATTTTGCTACCCTTTTACACTTTGGTCTCTTAAGGGAAATTACCGGTACAATGTAGCCCGAAATGTTTTGGTATGTTGGAGTACAAAATATGACCTTGCCTAGCGTAAACCTACCCATCCATATGTGTTAGAATTGTTGGTTTGGTAGCATGACAAACGAAACAAAATTTACACCACCTTGCAACTTTACACTGCATGTATTTAATGCTTTTTCTATCAACTAAAAACTCGTCACCGCATACAAATGAATTGGAGATATGAAAAACGAAGAGAGGTTATTGTAGAGGGGCCCTACATGATCTTGTAGCTTTAAAAAATATGTTTCTAAGTGTCACAGTTTCCAAGTAACAGTTCATCAAAGTTTGCTACCCTTTCGCCCTTTGGTCTCTTGAGGGAAATCATTGATGCAAAGTGGCCCAAAACATTTTGGCATACTGGGGTGCGAAACAAAAACAAAAGAGTCATCAAAGCATCCAAAAGGGAAAAGTGGATAGGTTATGGGCTAGGAATCCATGTTGCAGCCTTGTAATTTTCATGTTTTTTACCATGACATTTGGTTGTCTAAGAAGGGGGTGTAAAATTAGTTTTTTTCCTATTGTTTTGGTTTACCATTTATGGTTTTACTTCCCACAAGTTCTATAAATTCGTACCATTGGATGGTAGTTTCAAGGAGAGAAATTGCAAGTAATAGGGTGCTATTGGGTTGAACAAAGATTAGTAGTGAAGTGTATTATGGTGTATCTATTTTGTGAAGGTTAATAACATGCTTTTCCTCTTTTCTCATGTGGATTTTTTTTGAAAAGGTTTCTCCATGTAAATTTGGTGTCACATTTTGTTTCCTGATTTTTCTATTGCGATGAATGTTGCAATCACATACTTAAATCTAACTTGGTAATCTTATTTTCATATCTGAATTCGCTTGCATAAGTTAATATTGTAGCTTTACTTCACCTTTTTTTAAATATTGTTCTCCTTTCTTTTCTTCACCATCTTTTTGGCCTTGTTCCATATCTTGGTCAAGGACAATATTTATTTTCGTAGCAATTTAATTTCTTTTTCAAATATATTTTTTCTTTTAGTGGCAGACACATTAGCTAACATTGTTGATCTTCTTGCTCCTTGCTTGTTTTTTTATGCTTACCAAGCTGTTCATCATCTAAATTATTTTTTTTGTCATTAGAGAGCAATAACAATGTTTCTAGATGAAGGAGACAAACTTGAACCCCTGCCAATGTGCTTTTCTAAAACACTTATTTTTCCCCCTTTTCTTCTGGAAGTGGTTTTATTATTGGTATCACCTCTTAGTAACTTAACATTATTAGGATTGATCTTTCAAAGCCTCGTTTGTAAGATATTAATCTTTACATTGGGATTTTTGGCTTTAGGGTTTACAACAAGGGTAGAATTCAAACTAAAATTATACAAGGCCTATATTAAGCCTTGATGTAGTGGAGGGTAAGCACTATTTTCCATAAAGTTCTCCAAAGAAATAAAGAAATAATATGGAATACTAATTAATTTTCCATGATGAAGGTGATTCAAAATAGGAAAATGATAACCATGAACAATTTTGAACCTACCCTCCAAAGTGAAATAATTCATGACATGTAGGATCACCATTGACCAAGGAATAATAAAATCCTTTATGCTATAGTAATTTTGTTTTTGATTAGATAAGCAGGGAAGGGCCCTAATCCCATGGTTACGGCAACTAACAAAAAGGAACTAGAGAAATTTGGGAAACATCACCACCATCAAACCAAAAAACAACAATAGTATTAGCACGCAGGTCAACATTTAAAATAGTAACCATTGTCCATCCAGTACTAATAAAAAATAGTAAGTTTTTACTAGTATACTTAGTTCTATGTAAGCCATTAATTAAATCGACAGGGTCCCAGGTGGTATTCCACCATAACATAGAGATTAAAAAACAACAGTCTAAGATGTTAAAATAACAGGAGAAAATTTTCATCAAAAAACAACAGGGTAGCAACAACAAGCCATTAACTGGCTTTCTTCAATAGGTCCCCATACTCTCCCATGAGAGCAATGTATTCTCTCCAATTAGGTCCCTCTGTTTCATCCAACATCTTCAGGGTATCAGGTTTCCCCTGTTTATACTCTCCCATGAGAGCTATAGTCATTTTGTTGTTTCTTCAGCTTTTCACACTTTTCAAGAAACCCATCACCTTAAATAGCTTATTTTACTCTACTCTCACCTTATCTCCTTTACAATTGAGACCCATCACCTTTGCTATAAGATCCTTTGTCACTATAAATTTAAGCCCTTCCACATAGACCTTACATTTTATCCAAGAATTTACAAATTGCAAAGGGTATCATTATAGCCTCACATTGCAAGAAAAAAAGGGGTAAAATTAAGTTTCTCAAGGGACTAGTTCAATTCTAAGTCTCATACCACCCATTTTCTCTTTCATGCAGAAAAAGAGATGAAAACAATTCTACATAGAAATGAATCTACTATCAACACAAAACAAGCTAAACTCTTGCCATCTTTTAATTAAATTATCTATGATATCTGTTTTTCAATTAGACACTACAAATTTAGAAAGTGGAACACTCCATGATCGAAAATATTGACAAGGCTATCATAGAAATGATTACATTTACAAATATGTAAATAATATTCTCTTTGTTACTCAACTATTTCTTTTTCTTTTTCTTTGACAGAGAAAAGAAACAAGACTTTACAAAAGTGTTTGTTAGATACATAATAGGAATTTGAAGACGTTACAACTTATATTGATTTTCTTTTTATTCGTAAGCTGCAACGAGGTTGCTCAATATATTAATTTAGAAAAAAAGTTACAAAAAGTTTATCTTTTCTTAGCTTCCCCAAGACAAAACTAGTATATTCAAACCCATATGCCTACTAATCTAGTTGTATTCACTATTACATCATATATATGACATAATTTTGATTTGCTTCTTACTATCTATGCTTTACATACATATGATTTTTCTTCAATCACTTTCCACCACCTACTCTTGGTCTATGAACTCATGCATCTAGAAAAAGGTCATGCAATAGATCTAAATATATTACCTTTTCCAAAATGCACAACCCTTTTATGATGTATGGCAATGTTGCATCAACATGTAGGCTTTGAAGCTGGACAGAAAAGGCCACCAATGCCCTATCACACCATTGTTCAAGACCCTTTGAATATATTTTGGATTTGGAATGCCAAATCCCAAGTGAGCTACCAACACCACATCCTCTAAGCCACCCAGGAGATCAACTCTAATAAGCTCCCTTGATAACACCAACCCATCTCCTTTGTTTCCCCAAATCTAGGAGCAATGCCATGAACCTTGATGAAATATCTGAATTGACCCTATAGCATGTGTTCACCACCATAAATTCTTTGCCTAGCACCAACCTTATCACCCTCAACATCAATCCATTCAAATATTTAAATACCACTTTTAGCCTTTGCTCATCAATGTGGGCCAAAAAGGCCATTTGCTTTCTAAAACACACCCAAGTCTGTTCATCATCTTTCATCACCGAGATCACTCTTGGCTAGTCAGTTTTTGATTCCGATGCATTTCAACCGTTTTCGTAATTTGGACATTTTCTTTTGGTATGTAAACACAAATTTTATTAATATAAAAAAAGTTAGATTTACATTGCTTTGTTGTAACAGTCATGGAAAATTTCCCATGGACCCATTACAAGACAACCCCAAAAGGGTTATCAAAGTAGCCCTCAAACACACTCATAACAACGAAACTTGTTGTATTCCCAGAGATATTCAACACTCAGAATTTATTTTCTTGACCACCATTTTCCCCCTTTGAGGCTGACCTAAGCACCATGTAATGTTTTACCAAGGAGGATATTTTATTCTTCACCTTTGTCCACACCAACCCTGTAGGAGAAGTCTCCAATGAATTAGAATCAACATCTTTGAGGGGCTTCTTCCCCCCCAAAAGACCAACATCCATTGATAGGCTTAGATATGTAGCTAATCTACCTCTGAAGATGCTGCAACCACAAGAGTCGAGGAGGCATCAACCACCTTGGTGTCATTTCGTTTTCCTGTGAGCTTCATATTTGACTTCTCCCCAGGTATCACCACTCGAGGTGAATTTGGGGCAACATGGGAATGGGAGGAGGCACCTATGGGCAATGATCACATGTCCCCCGAAACTACCTCCAACACCTCATCCTTTGAGGAGGTGTTGACCAAATAATGGTGGGGAAGGGCATTTGACCACCAAGATAGTTGCACAAATATTTTGATGTTCTTGGAGAAAGAAGAGGCCAAGTGCCTAGTTTCAAATAACCTTCTACATTTGAAGGGAAAGCCTTCATAATCTATACTTTGAGTCCAACTGCAATTTGCAATCTTGAAGGTTATTTCAACAAGGATGTCCCTTGTGACATCCATGTCCACAAGGTTTCGGGAAAAAATTGAGTGAGTGAAGTTGGAAGTATTTGAATTAGATGCCAAGAAAAAACCCAAAGAGTCACTAATCGCCTGAAAGCAATCCTTGAACCAAAACTGTAACCAAAGATTTGGGAGACGGACCCAAACAACCTCACCGAGAAAGATTCAGTGATAGGATTGAAATTTGAAAACCATGGTTTGAGAAGGAACAAAATTTTCCCCTAATACCATATTTCATGTAAAATGGCATCCCTATCCTGCCTGCAATCAAACACCTCAATGAAAAACCCTTGTGCACAAGGGTAAACTTCTACATTCCCATTGAGCATAGGTTGCCACGTTGTTGACATCCAGGTATGCAATTTAGATAATTTTGTCCACAAGCCATTGAACTAGCCAATAACCCCATTGGAGGAGTAAAATTGGTCGCCATCAACAACCTCTTTCTTGATCTTATATGAAAAAATCAAGACAGGTGAGGAAGGATCCCTCCTGATGAGGGTTTTTGGGAAGATATTTGAATGTACCCCATCTGATCACTAGCCTTATTGTCCTTCATTGGACGTGCATCCCAAGCTATGGATTTGCACATTTTTTCCAAATTCAAACTGACAATAGCATCTCTGTAAGAAGAGCCTACAACAATTTCACCTTCCGCCAAACCATCAACAACATTCACAAAGTAGAAAGGCAGGGGAGGAGTGTTAGAGGTTGGACGCTGAAGCATTTTACCATTTGATCGAGGGTTTTCAGAAGCCCTTCTCAAGTCAGGGCATGACGCCAATGTATTTGCAAACTCCAAGCATGAGCCTGCCAATCTAGGCAAACCCTGAAATGCTCCATTGCCAAGGAGTTCATGGTCAGTGTCGCCTTTAGAAGAGGAAGAAGATGGAGCAGAGGAAGTGCAATGAGTAGGAGGAGTGATGAGCAGCATCGCGGGAGTAGAGACTTAATGTTATCTGAAATAATGGTATTCCATAATTTGGACATATTAATGAGCTATATTTAATTAAATTCTCTAAGGCTGTTATTTTAATTAAAAAAAATTAAGGGGGCACCTTAGTGTTATCGCTCGTTGGAACCAAGATGATAATTTTTAAATGTTGGGATGCTGAAAAGTGACTTCCGATGTCGGGAAATATTTTAAAATAAAATAAATCACTTTTTGGAGTTAAAAGGTTTAATAAATTAATAAAGTGATTTTAAAAGGGAATTTCTAGAAAGTTCCCTATAAAGCTTATAAAAAGGGGAATTGAGAGCTCATTTGGGATGTTCAGTTTATTCTATTTCTCTAATTGAAACCCATGTGGTTTTGGAGATTGAACCTAGTTCATTTCAGCCTTTGGAGGACAGAAACCCTGTAAGGAAGATCAGTTTCAGTGGTGAAAGATTCCTCCCTAACTAGTGATTGGTGGATTCACTCTATTTATTTGCATCTACACTTCAATGGTTGAATGTTTGATATTGCCAAATTTGTGAGTCTCTAGTATTGCAGAAGATTGTGAATCTTCTAGAAGAAGAAACACAATTGAGGTTTAGTAATTGATTGTAATGTAGGTGTTGTCCTCTCCCTCTCTCTCATATGTTCATTGTGGTGAATTTATCCCATGATTGACTAGTCTTTTGTTGTTGCCACCTTTCTTATGCAATGGTGAAGTTTCCTTGTTGTTCTTTTCATTGTGTCATTGAGAAATTTCTGTGCATGTTGCTGTGCAAGTGCAACATATCATTGTTACATTATTGGTGTTGTCTTTATTTCAATTTTTTTTTGTTCCATTAGGTTTTGTTTTGAGTGTGTCGGCTTGGGGCATTACAAATAGGGATAAAACCATCACCAATAGGCTCCCTTCTAGTAAGAGTGTAATGTCCCCCTCATGAGCCTAGCCAATTGTGGATTATTAGCCTATGCATGAGGTTCTCGTAGGCTAATAAAATTGTTAAGGGAGCTCCGCAATTCTTGGAGTAGTGGAGTTTGGCATTATTCCATGTTAGTTTTTTGGTGTTTCAAAGGTGTTTCCATAAATTAGGTGAATGAAATGAAATAAATGCTTAAGTTTTTATTTAATTATAATTTCACTTCAATATTTATTTAAATATTTAAAAGTGTTGTCAACAAGGAGTGGCTAAATAGGAACAAATATTTCAAGGTATTATTTTAATGCTTATTTGGAAAATTAAAGGGAGACATAAGGAATTAAAATATTATTTTATTTCTCAAAAGAAGGCGGAATTGGAAAACTAAATAAAATATCATTTTTAGAGTTCATTTGGTATGCGTGAAAATATTTTGGTGTTTGTTGTGATATTGCTTCAAGAACTTCTTGAGGATGGAAACCCTCACAAAAGATAACATCTATGATAGTGAAAGATCTATCATAGGTGCTCGATATGTAAGAATCAATTGATTAATTTATGAATTCTTGTAACCAAAACAAATTAATCTCAAGTTGATAGGAGACTGAATAATTTTCAAAAGAATTTGTGAATATTTGAAAAAAAAAGGGTTACATGTTATTGTGGTGTGGAAAATTAAGGCAAGAATACTAGTGCTTTATGCAAGTAAAAGACATTGCTAAGAAGCAGGTTTTTGTAATGTGGCATCAATGAGTACTAATTCAAGGGCATTTATTATGGGTATTAAGTTTTGGAAATGGACGCTTCCTCTCAAGGTCGATCTTCTGGAAATGAATGCTGAGAAGAGCTTCATAACTCATTAAGCTGGTTCACTCTTGTGGAAGAATTAGAATCCTCCTACAGGGTTGAGTTAAAGTAATGATAGTTGGGTGTTTCAATAAATATAAACTTAGGTGTGTTAATTCCATAGTTGGGTATGTCTCTTTAAATTTTTTGGTTGAATTATTTTCCAAGTTGGGTGATTAAGACTAAATAGGCAAGTAAGAGAAGTTGGTAGTCCCTAGCTCGGCCTCATGCTTCATATACAACTAGCGAATAACTTAACAAGTGCAACATTAGCAGCCAACAAGTGAATCGTGAGAGTTTAACTTGTCAAACTAGGAGCTTGTATTGTGTTTGACATAAGGATTGTCAAACTAGGAGCTTGTATTGTGTTTGACATAAGGATTGTCAAACTAGGAGCTTGTATGGTGTTTGACATAAGGATTATTGAAGGCTGGGTGATGAATTTTGGTACCACGTGAGTTGGGGGGCATACAGCAAATTTACCGTCAGCAATTCATCGAGGAAAATTTACCGTCAACAATTCACTGCTGGAAAATTCACCGTCATGACAATTCACCGCGCAAAAAATTAATTGCATGAATTTTTGGCGGTATGGCGGTGAATTTTCCCGCGATGAATTGTTGACGGTAAATTTTCCCTCAATAAATTGCTGATAGTGAATTTTCCTAGAGCCGAGTTGGAGATATTAGGTGTTGAATAATCCAAGTTGTTGAACAGTGCTTCTTATTGGAGTTGTGTGGGAGATATTAGAAGTATTGAGAAAGAGAATAAAGTTGGTGACTTTTCCATTGCTGAGTATGCACCTCATGTGGTGAGCATTACCATTGATACTGTTGAAGATATACAGTTTGGGCTACGTGGGACTACTAGGGAGGGCTCCCAGTTGGACGTATGAAATGTTTAGGTTACTGTTGTTACAGATGGTGATCATATTCGTTGAAAAAGGACATCACACCTGGGATTTATTGTTCATCTCCAGATGAAATAGAATTCGTTAATATATCAAGTTAAAATACTAATTTATAATCTATGTAAGTAGGATATTGAACAACAAATGAATGTAGAAATTGCCATATATTTTATGGAAAGTTTTTTTCTGTTATCAATTATCAGATTAGTGTAACAATATTGATATGTTTATGAGTGACAAACATAGTGAATGCTAAATAAATAATTGCAATTTTAATTTTATCAAATTCAATAAACATAAATTTATTGTATTCACAAACCTAAAAACTGTTTGACAGAATATCTTTTAGAAAAGGAGTGCAATATGTGGAATTTTTTTTTGGGATTTTACAAAGAGCACCCTCCTTCTTGTCTTTAATAATTTGTTGAGCACAAATAGAGGAAATTGCTAGCTCTAGACAAGGGAACTTGCAATGAATCTAGTTAGCCAAGAGCATTGCGCCCATGAGAAGAGGTAGAAGGTGGTCGAGAGGTCTGAGACCATTTTTCAGCAACATGATCCTTGGAACCTTGTAGTTGAGAGCCTTGAGACTAGGTTCCTCAATCTTGTCTACTAGATTGAACATGACTGCCTGTGCCTTCAAAGTGGGAGGAGGGAGGAACTAGGATTGGACATTGTGCAAGGAGCATTGACTTGGTGATCGAGGAACTTCTATAGATGTGCAACTATCAATGCAATTTTGTGAGCTTGCACTTAGATTTTCATAAGCACATTATAGAAAATCATAGATTTCATGTAAAAACAATGATCATTAGTCAAACAACCTAAAAAGAGAGCTAACATTTTATCTTTCATGTATGAATTTTATAGTCTCTCCAAAATCTCTTCTCGCATGATATAGTATTTTTTTTAATTTCAGTTGTATCTTATATAAAAAATATCTATAGATGGTCATACAACCATCAAATTTAGGCTTTCATAACTATAAATTAGTTGGCCAATCTTTCGCTTTCCTAAAATAAGAAGTTTAAAATTATGTGCTACTAAAAAACCATCAAATTTTTTGGAAAAGTGGGTTGGGCTCCAAGGAAATTTCCTTTAGCCCTCTTTCCCCCCAAGACTTACATCTCATAGAATGGAAGGGGTCTAACAAACCTTAACCAAAAATTTATTATGTAGGACTTCAACTCAAATTTGCCCCTCCATACATTTTTTTCATCAATAAATTAAGGTTCTTGACTTTTTGCTTTCAATCATATTTCATGTTAAATGGTCAAACAATTTTTATTTGAACAATAATCATGAGCAAGGTTAAGGTGGCGTGGAAACATTTGTTGATGCCAAGTTGCAACTCTAGTATGTTACCCATGGTTGTGACCTCACTAATAGAGCCTTATGGGTCCTTTTCAATATTGATAATCAAGCTTTCAACTTTTTCAATAACTATGTCTTGAATGATGCAATTAAAAAGATTGTACTTTGGTAGTGGTTTGCAGATTACCTAATAGCACAATGGTCTCTTAATGGTGTTGTCAATATGGTTGAGTTGGCATTTGACAAACAAGGCCATTTGCTTATGCAATGAGCAAATGGTGAAAGAGAGATGTGGTTCTATATGTGCAATAAATTGAGCCAAATCTTGGGCACCAAAGTACATCTCCAATTTGGTAAACTTGGTCTACTTTGTAAGGTGGAGCTAAAAGGGTCATTAAGAGGTTTTACTATGCTATGATGTTGGTATAATCATACAAGTTTCTTTCACCAATTACTATTCTCTTTTAGTTGAACCCACATTAGATTGTGTCCTTTCCAATCATTTGTCAATTCAATTAAAAATTCAATGGGGCTTTAAAAACTCTAAGGCTGAGAAGACAATTATTTTTTAAACATGTCATTGCTCTAACACAATTCCACATTAGTTCATATCTTATGTATTTAGAATCAGTTGCAACATCTAAAAGGAAATAATGCCTATATTATTTGGTGGTCCAACATCATCACCCATATTGCTCATTTGTTTAGAATGTTTAGTCATCAAAAGGAAAAGATGAGTCACAAATTCTGGGTGATCCCACAATATTGGTTTACAATTTTTGTCCAAACTAGACATTGAATTGATTTTTTCTAACTAAATCTTCACTTTCGGGCACCTATAGCGGCTAAACCGTGAGGAATTTGAAGATGATGCAAACTACTGGTTTGTGACAATTTGTCTGTAGATTCAAAATATATTTTTTTAAAAAAAATTGGAATCAGACTGCACTTCTTTTTCCATCTCCTTCGAAAACTAGTTTTTTTCAGTAAACACCATTTTTAAGGAGGGACACTCATCGTATACAACATAACTTTTTTTCCATGAAGGATAAAATTCTAATTTTTTCGAATTTAGATTTGTAACTACGATATCTAGTACTTCCAATCAGTTTCATAGTGTTTTATTATATATTTTATCCTTAATCAAGTTTCGAAGTCAAACCAATTACAATTCAACATTAGGCAGACTGTATACAACATAACTTTTTTTGTATGTATCGAAATTCAATTTTTTTTTTTGTTGGATCAAGGACTTCAATATCTAGTGCACTCATATTTTTCAATTTTTTTGATAATTGCTATTTTTCCACATGTAGAACAAAGAGCTTGATTTTCAAAAACCTATGTTTAATCAAACTAAAAAAATAAATACATAATAAAACCAAAACATATTAAAATTATATTCGATGGATAGCTCATTTTCGGGACTACCATCATCTAGTTGGGTATGTGAAGTATCCTCCATTTTCATCCTCAACTTGAGCTTTGAAGGGAAAAATTTTGGAGTTTTTGGTGCCAGAGGAGGAGAAGGGGGAAAAGGGGGGTTGAGTGAACCCCCCTTGAGGTTCGCTCGAACCTGGGTTTGCTTGAACCCCTTTCCACAACCCTTTTCTTTTTTTTTTCTCGTGAAATGTGGGACCCAACACTTAATGGGTTTGCTCGAAGGGGGGTTCTAGCAAACCCCCTTTGGGTTTGCTCAAACCAGATGTTCGTTCGAACCCCCAAAAACCAAAATTTTTTTCATGGGGGTGTTTTTTGCAACTTTTTCTTCCTCACTGGAATTGTAAAACCATGTTTTTAGGGCTCATCCATCTCCACGCTCAACTCAAATTGATGCCTTCACATGTTCCCTTCCAAATTTGAGTGGCTAAGTAGCATCACCTTGTGTAAGTGTTTGATGCCTACATTGCTAGGGGAGCTTTGATCAAAGCTAAACTTTTATTGTTAAAAGTTAGCAATCATGTTTCAAAATAAAAAAAATTAGGCCCTCCAACCAAAAAATTCATCTCAAAAAACATCATCAAAGAGGATGGTCATTGCCTTTTTTTATCTTAAATAAACTTCATCAAAGAGGATTTCAATAAACTAAGTTATTGATAGTTACAAACTCATTTCTCAGGAGGAGCTACACTCAACTACATTTGGAATGACTAATGACAAAGCTCCTAGTTGCAATGTTTTTCCTTGTGAATACAAAATCCACTAGGATGATGTTGGTCACAATTTGGTTCAAGTTTATCTCAAAACATTTCATGCTAATTCTTTATGCCCTATAATTAACCAAGGAAAAATTAAGTTCATGCCTAAATTTGGTGATCTAGAGTTGATCTACATTTGGAGGATCATCACTATGTTAAATGTCACCTGCAAAATCATTACCTAAGAATTAGGCATGTGTATCAAACATCTCCCAATAGTAGTTCATACTCAATATATTGGATTTATTAAAAGTAGATACATTCTTGATGATGCTATAGTTGTTTGGGAGGGTATGTAAATCCAATCAACATGTGTTTTTCATCAACTTTGAAAAATCATATGATAGAATCGAAAGGAATTTCATTCTTCTCATGCTTAGAGCTCTTAGTTTTGGTCCTGGATATTCATTCAATCAATTCAAATGCTCTATGTTGGTGATTTTTCTTGCCTAACCATTAATGGTATTCAATTTGCACCCTTTGACCTTTTCCATTCTATAAGGCAAGGTTACCTTCAGTTGATTTCAATCTATATACTTTTTGCTAAAGGATTTGGTTGTCCCATTACCAATGCTATTTCACAATGACATATCAAAGGAACTTCCCTAACTTGAACTACCTCCAAGCACCTAGTCAATGGATACTTTATGAATGATTCATTCTTGATGTAAATTGAATAAGAGGACAATATTCAACAATCTTTCAAATGTCTTGATACTCTTTGTTTGTCTTCCAATTCTAGCATCTAATGAAATAAGATGCAATATTATATGCAATCTTTTTCCTAGCACCCAACTTATATCCATACTTTTGAATGGAAATCTATTGATCATGAGTAAATGTTTACTTAACCAATCAAATTCCAAATAATTTCGAGGGCTATTGTGGAGCCTATATTGTCCAGTTTGTCTAGTGTCTACTTTACCAAGGTCTACCAATTAACACCCATTTGATATATCTTGGCATTTCCAATCTAGGATGTCCTTTTTGTGGGAAACCTAAAACCCTTCTCCACCTTTTCTAGTATTCTCCTTGTTCTTGAGAATCCTGACACTAAATTCATATATATTTTTTATAATATTTAAGGCATGAATTGTTTACTTAGCACAATGTCAAATAGGAGATGGGATCACATTTCTTGTGGAATTTTCTTAGCTATGGCATTCTTCAACTTGGAGATCATGTTTTACATTTAGAAAGAGAATTTTTGTTATTTTTGATAATTCTATTACGGATTTTTTTTTACTCTGATATATTGGTGATCTCATGTGTTCATGTAGATCCAAGTTCAATCTAACAAGATTGTGTAGGAGCTTCAATATCTCTAAACTTTGTTGGACCACCGGAAAATTATCTCGTGTCTAATGATTAGGGTGCCATCTTTACCTTCCAACACTAATCCCCCTCCCAAGGACTAAGGGCACAACTACTTACAATCCTTATATTGCAGTCAGGAAAACCACCAAAGAGCCACCACTTTGTCTCCAACACAACCTACTAGACAACAATCTAGTTGGACCTTTCTTCCTCAGCCATTTGGTAATTAAAGTGGGTGGTCTCCACATCCACATCATTTTGTATCTCTAACAGCTCAGTTTAGCTCTCTTCAGTTAAGGTGCTGTGGTGTAGTCGGTTATCACGTCAGTCTTACACACTGAAGGTCCCCAGTTCGAACCTGGGCAGCACCATGTCGATGTCTTTTAGTTTTGTTAATTCTATTTTCAATTTCGAACGGGTCTGGCGCCCTCCGTCTTTTTCATTGAGGCGTGAGCTGACAAAGTTCTCCCCTGCGTTACAATCGAACAGAGTGGCAGTGGAAGGTTGGTCCTTTACAAAGCTCAGAAAACTCAAAAGTTCAGTATTCAGTCATTCTTCTCTAACCGGGGAATCCACTTTGAGTAACAACTACAAGAGAATAAAAAATCACAGAGCAGGAAAGTAAAGAAAGTGCCACACTAATATACAAGCATTCAGCACAGAATGGGAAACAAGAAATCAGAACTCGCCATTGAATTAATGCATGTATTCTTGCAAAAGTCTGGTGTAACCAGATAAATAAATTATTAGTTGTAAGGCACAATGTACCAGTTCTAAGTCTTGTTCAGCCTACATTTGTCACTCGTTATCTTTCTACCCATATCTGTTGAAAACCAAATGTAGGAGGTTCCTAAGGAGGATGATATGGTTGTTTATGATGATGTAGGAACCTATGGATGGTAGGAGAGACTTTCCAATGGGTAGCAAAGATAATTCTAATGGTAGGATCCACTCTTAATATTAGTGTTTCTCTTGCATGAGTGGTGGAGAATTTGTATTCTAGAAAGAGAGGTCATAAGTTCAAATCCTTCATGGAGTAGGGTATGTACACTTCGTATTGTAGAGCAGAGTTAGGTGCTTCCTACATATTGAGAGTATGAGGCAGTCCCATATATTTTAAGCCATATGTATACCCAAAAATGGATCGCCTCGTATCGTGGACTATAAAACGACCTTTCCTTTCCTTTCCTTTCCTTTGCAACTCAATCTTGTTGTGTTTAGTTTTTTATGTTAATATATAGTTTGATAGTTGTTTCCCTTGTGGGCTCGTGGATTTTTCCATTTTGTGGCTTCTTTCTTTTTTGGGGCCACATGCATATTTTTTCCCCATGAGACCATTTTGAATTTGGGGCATGAACCCATGTCACTTATTTTTTTAAAGATTTAGTTGTATTTTTAATACATTTGTTTTAATGTATGGTGTTTTCATTGTAAAAAAAGAAAAGTTATACACCTCTATTTTTTGTAGAGGGGAATATTTTACTTTGTTAGGATAAGGTGACATTTTTCTTACAATCTTATGTCATTTTCATCTGTCTCCACGATTCTTGAAAGATGTACTTGGACACCTAAGGACATGTTGGAAGAATATTGTGTAATTATATATTTATGACATGTGATTACACTCATACGAGATAGGCACAATCAACAGTGATAGGGATAAGACATAATAGCATAATATTATTTATAGGCATCCACTTTGGTGGTGGGGCCACATGGACCTATATGTTGGTGAATGTAACTGAATGTTGTCCATAGTGGGGCACCAAGTAGTGCATGTCAGTTGTTAGAACTGTTGGGAGTAATGGAGCACTCAAAGTTGACCGATTTTGATTGGCAATGGGTTGGATGCCCATGTGACACCATGTGATAATTTATTATTTTTTACTATGTTTATAGGTGGACAACTAAAGGGGATATATGGTTTTGGAGGTGGTATTTTCCTCTTGTTTTGACATACCATAGTGGTATTCTCGCATTAGATTTCCTATAAATTGGTACACCTTTGGATAATAGTATTCTATCATTGTTTGCAGTAACAAAGTACATTGTCAAATTTAAGACATAGACGGAGTGATGGAAGTGAATGTATTGTAATCTCATATATTTGAAGATAATACATGCTTGGCCTCTCTTCTTAGTAGCATCTTTTTCCTGTAAGGGTTTCTCCATGTAAATCTTGTGTTGTGAGATAATCTTCTTATGTTGCAATTTTTGTGCCACTCTTGCTTTTGTTATTTTATGGTGAAATAATCTTTATTTCTTTGGTGTTTTATGTTCATCTAAGTTAGTTTTTATAAAGCATGTTAAGTGGTCAATTTAAGCATGATAAAGAAGATGAATATCTCTATGGATTTTCCATATTAAACTTGACTTCAGATTTGCATATTAATCACATATTTCCATAATATAATAGTCTAAGCCTTGAATCTCATCAATTTTACTATTGGATCAGAGTTGAAATTTACCCAACATACTTTTTAGTGTGACTAGTTTTATTTCTCACTAATACTTTAAAGCAAGAGTAGTTGTTGCATTGCCCTCCTATTTTATACAATTTAATAGTGGATGTCCAAGAGTAGTCATGAAAATTGTCCCTTGTTTTTGTTTAATTCAACAACAAACATCTAATTGAGTAGGTCAAACCGTCATGCCAAATATATAAAGGTTGAACTTCTTCGTTATTTTTTTACAATGTAATAGAAATAAATAAATTAATTAATTATATTAGTGTCCATGGATGACCAAAGGGAGGCTAATGGGACTCAAGAATATACCAATTTACAATAGAAAGTTCTAGTATTAATATTCTTTTTATATAACTATCATTAATAGCTTACATACTTGAAATCACATACAAATACAACTTCACTCTAGATTGCTTGTGGTACCTTGTATCCTCTTCTAGGATATCATCTATCCATCAAATCATGATGGCATATTACCAATTTGTTTGCAAGTACACTTACATCATTGATCATGATTCTAAAAAGTACTAAGTAATTATGCAACACGAGTCATTCCCCTAGGGACCTTGTAGTGGTTAATATAGTATCTCCATATGTAGAGGAGCCACATATAATGTACCACAATCATTATCACATAATTACCACATGTTAATCAACATATTATACTACATCATAATACTAGAAATTTATTTAATTTCACTATATTATATCACAGTTGCCACAAAGAATACTATAGATAAACCCTTACCACATAGATTCTCCTAGGTGAATATCACCTTAATCCCAATAGTAGGCACCTTTCTAGGAGGTGAATGACCAAACACATTGAATCTTAATTATCTATATCTTTATTAGTTTAGGAGTAAATTAAATTCTCACTATGTTTGTATAATCTAATTATGCAACTTATTGTGTATCCTATGTTATTCTGAAATATTTTATGAATTTTACAAGTGTGTTGTTTTTCTTCTCAAAAGAAAGAAACTACTACTTCTAGTAGGGAAAGGGTTTTCATGGACTTAAGGGATTCATAATTATACACCTTTAATGACTACAAATAATGTTGTAAGAACTACTAGGATACCTCATAGGCTTAATTATGATAGTAGCAAGGACTTCACATGTTAGATCACCCTATGTTTCTTCTCATACCTGACAACACCATGATATTGATCCCCATGATGCTAATAAACCAAATAAATTAGAAGGTGGTGATAGAGAAAGACATATTGATCAAGAGATTGACTTTCTTGAACACCTTAGAAAAATAGCCTATGTAAATAAGAAATTTAAATGAATGAAGCTAAAGTTACTATAAAAGCTCAAGTACAAGCCTAGTTAGATCAACTTGCTCAACAATAAAATTCAATTAGTTAGATCAACTCTCTCAACAATTAAATTCAAGTCAAAATCAATACACTTACAATCAATCAATGCATCAAAATCAACAATATAACCCATGGGAAAATAATCCCCATAATTTAAGAGCTTCAATTTGGTGACAAGATTAAAGATTTATGTCACCAAGGTAGCCCCTTGGATTGGATAGATATAAACACCTATCCTTATTTGAAATCCGTGATTACATTAATGAAATTACAAAGAAATTTCCTAAGTTTCAAGGGAATAATGCAATCTCTAGAGAAGAACATCTTAGCCATTTTATCAATGTAACTAATGGCTACGAGATTAACAATGAAGATGTCATAATGGAACTATATGTATAGTCCTTGGAGGATAGTGCAAGAGAATGATATAAAAATCTTTCAGACAATATTATTAACTTACGAGGAAAGTTTATGAGGGTCTTTATACTGCAATATGGAGATAAAGTAGACCCAAAATTTATCATATATATGGTTTGATGAACATGAGAAAAGGGATCAATGAGATAGTTTCAACAATAGATTTATCATGACAACGAGAAATGTGCCACTTAATTTAAGGCCCAATGAGTTTATGTGTCTATTGTTGTATTGTGTTTCTTTTGATACAAAGTTGAGATATTATCTTAGGGACAAGAATCCTCAAACTCTAAGAGAGGCTTATGCTACAACAATTAAAATTAAAAGAAACACGAGGGATTTTGATAAACATATAAAAAGGGATAATGTTAAAATATCCCATCCAGATAAAGTTGCCTCAAACAAACCTCTTACAACTAATGATAAATATAATAAGCTCGTGGGTGCAATGAAATATTTTTCTTATAGGGTTGCAATAAATGAGAAAAGGTTGCCTCCAAATAATGTTTCTCATCGTCAAATATTGCATAATAGGACTTATAATATAGATTGGCCTAAAAATCCTAGGCAACATTGTAGGCAAGTAATTCCTAGTTAATGGAGTTGAAAGCATAAAGAAAATGAAACACCTAACCCCTTGAGGAGAGATCATGCAAAAATTCAAAAAGATTCATCATAGTGTGAGGCATACAACTCTCATGAAGGAAGAATAATTCCTAAATGAGGAGGATAATCCTAAATATTATGAAGAATACAATATAAACCAGTTTGACAAATATGATTATGATCACATTAATGAAGAAACAGAGTATATATCTCATTCTAATAATAATAATGAACTATGATCAAAATAAAACCATAGGCCGATATGAATTACCAACATGATCTATAATATCTCAATAAAATCATGCATTAGAGGTAGAAGTGGGAAAGGCCAACAAGTGAAGATATCAAGGCTCTTCTTGATGTAGCTATCATGTAGGTGCAAGGTGGTTATCATTTAAGGAATAGAAAATTTGTTACTAGGAATGAGATTATTGTCACTACCATACCAAACAATTCTATCCCATAGGTAGATTGAGGAAAGTAGAAAACACAAATGAAGGTTAAGAACAATGGTGCAACATAAATGAATATTGAGAAGAAGATAACATGTATATAAATATTAGAATCCTTAAAAAAATATATCCCAAAATAAAAGGGGTTGATATACCTATGATATTATAAATCTACTCACCCCAAAAGTGGTGATTTGGAATCAAAACAACATAGTTCACTGCACCCTTTATTAATGGCCAAAATCCAACGACTCTTACTCATGTGGAAAAATCCAATCAAGTGATAGAAAGTTAACTTGACTTCCCTTTTCTTGATCTTGGGGAGTCTAGTGAGTGAAATTAAATTATAATTTATATGAATCATAACACTTGGCTCATTCACTTCACGTGAAAGGAGGGATAGATGATAGATTATTATGTTGATTTACATGGTTGGATGTTGAATTATTTGAATGTTTGTGCATTTTCTTATGACTCATTGGAGTGTTCTTACTATGAGTTTGGCATTCATAAGTTCAATGAGTTCTATCTAGAAGGCATTACCTCTTATGCAAGGCTCTTCCATTATCTATCATTAGCCATTCTCTTCTTGAATGTGCCTAAGAAAGGCCACATTCTGTTGTGTCTCAACCAAAAACCAACTCAATCCAATTTTACTTAATCTTTGAACATATTTGGCATGAAAATCCAAGTGAGATAAAAAGTTAAAAACAAGAATGATTTTTGATCAATTTATTTGTTTTATTTGAGTTGATTTTTTGTTGGATGCCCTGTGATGGTATTGAGGTCTTTTCTTTATTTTTTTTCTTTTTTTAATGTTTTGAATGATCTTAACTAAACACCTTACTCTAAAATGCATGCACAAGAATTTTTTTCAAATTCTTCCTTTTTTTATTTTTTCAATTTGAAATGTGAATTAATTAACTATATGGATATAACAACTTTCATATGGGTTTTCAAATAAAATTTTTGCTATGATTTTTATTGTGTGTTTACAATAGAGATTTTCAAATGTACTTAATCTATTGCAAGGAAAATAAAGAAAACAATCTAAATCCAAAATACCTAAGAAACAAAAATGAGTATAAGTTAAAATAAGAAATAATAATGATAGTGTTATAGTTTCTAGGAAAGAGTATGTGATCTAATTACTAACAAATGAAACTTCACATACAAAATTTTTATTTTCAAAATAAATAAACCTAGAAGAAGCTTTAAGATTCTTATGCAACCACTGTAAGTGGGTCCTCAAAGGATCCAATTTTTTTCATCATATCTCCTCCTCTTCTAGCCTTCAGGTACTATGTTTGATGGAAAGGAAAGATGGGGATCTATGGAGAAGATATAACTAACTTCTTGTGCTATGTGTGTGAGACAAGAGCCTAGATATGAGAATGACGCGCGACACTTTTTGTACAACAATTTTCTTCAAATTTATGCAAGATATGCAAAATCTAAAAGATACCCAGCTGAGATTTCGACCCTGGCTACAAAACCCAAAAATCATTTTTCTCACAAATGAGTGGAAGCTAGATTTCTAAAACAAAAATGAAAACAACTCCAATAAAAATGTTGGATCAAACCCTTGCAAATTTGACAAAATAGGCCAGATTTTGACGAAACAAAAGTCAATCTTGACTTTCTCTAATGCCTTGGATTCAATGGAAAGGCTCTTAAAACCCCAACTTGCACCCAACAACACTTCCATGCCAAGATTGGTCCTTCAAATTTGGGAAGAAGTCTACAACACTGAAGCTCTAATACCATTTAGGAGTTTATGGTGAACTCCTCAAGCACCCCAGGATCACCTGCAAGACAAAATAACTTCCACAAAAAAGAAATGGCAGAAATATCATGATATCATTAAGATGCAAGAATGCCAAACTGGATATGGCAAAGTACATATGATGCCTTGCTTATATAGGCAAGGAGTGAGATAGGATTAGACAAGATCACAAGTGTCTTAATCTTATCACACGAGACAACTAAGTCATAACAATATAGGACACAAACATTAAATTCTCAATGCAAATATTAAATGCACGAGAGAATTATTAAATGCCTAGATAACTAAAAGTAAATAATGAGACATGGCCCCATTATAACTAACTTCTAGAAACGACAACTAGGAAACTTAACTCCTAAGTAAACTTATAATAATGTGAATAGGTCCTTACTAATAACTAGTTAGGAAATAAACCCATTCACACCAACATTAGTGTGTCTAGGATTTGTATATGGCATGGATAAGATCATGTCTTGTGGTCATACATGTTTGCCCAAGTTGAGTGGGCTAGGAACCTAAGCAACCCTATCAATTTCTTGAAGTTTCTCAAGCTATTGTAGGGTCACTCAAGAGACCTTCCCAGTCACCCTTGTTAGTTATGAAAGGCCATTTTTTTATGTTTCTAAAATGTTATAGAAAATTGGATCATCGCTTTTTATGATGTGCATCACACCCTAGGGGTTCCTACACATGGATACTAACTAATAATGTACTTGAGGTAGCTTTTGAGTGATAGAGGCTAGAATGTGTTTCCTTCTTAAGGGATGACCATCCTAGAGATAGGTTGGGGATCTAACTTAAATTACATGCTATTTTATCCTTACATAGGGTGTTGATGGTATTTTACCACTTGCTTGTTAGGGACAAAAAGACTCCTATAATGAGATGGTGTTGAGCACCAATCACTCAAGAGATAGAGCAAGGAAAAAACTTTGCCTAGGGAGTAAATATTTTAGTAGTGGTATATAGAGACTTGTAATGGATCAAAAAATGAAGAGCATTAGCCTTCGATCACCCTTCTTTGGTGATGGTATGTATCTCATAGCACATTAGGCTTTATCATCATGTGAAGCCCATGGTAGAGTTTATGGAGCCCATGTAATGCCCCAAGCCACACACCTAAGACATTAGCCAATTGAACAACATGTTTTTGAAACAACAATAACAATGATGAAGATGCAACAACAACGTATCACACTTGCACAACAAGTACAAGTACAAAAAAATCATAATATAAAGTTGATTGCAAAGCCAACAACTTTCAAGAAAATGTTGTGACAAAGCAATGACATAGATTTTAGGTGATAATAAATATTTATTTTTTTTAAAGATAAATAAAATATAATAATATAACCAATAGAAATATGTGTATACATTTGAAAATATTTGAAAACAACAAATTACTAATTGAAGGAGAAGCTGAGAAGCTTAGAAGCAAGTCTCACCTTCAAATAGAAAGATATTAGACTATAACTTGGTAATGAAAAGGCCTTATATCACTCGAGGCATATGGGAGTTTACCTTAATTTGTACTTGGTTAACAAATCAAAAGTGTTTGTCAAGGCTTATACATCCCTTAAATTTTTTGATGAGAATGGAAATCTAGTGCACACAAATGTGAAATCCAGTGTGAAGGAACTTATCTCGAGTCTACAATCACTAGCCACTAAGCTTCTCAGCAGCTCCATATCATATGGAAATAGAGATTTCTTTTATGTGATACTAAGATAATAAATATTCGTTTAGATAATAAAATGTTTTGGAAGCATAATTTGATTTTATAAAATGTTTGAAAATAATTTAGATTTAATGTCTTGTAAAATTTGATGAAGCAATGCTTAATTTTTTTTAATACATATTTTTATATGTTAATAAATTATTCTTTCTAATCTCCAAAATCATAGTTTTGAGAATGCCAAAATCATAGTTTTGAGAATGCCAGGATGGGATAAAAGGATGCTCTGAATTGAGCCTTAAATGTCTGTCAAGGTGTTGAAATATAAATTTCCATTAAGAGAAATATAAATTTTGAGCATTTAATTTTTAGTAAGTATTCATGCCGTAAGTTCCATTGATTATATCAGCCATTCAAATAAAAGTCTGTAAAGTACTTTTTAATTTGATTTTATTTCAGAATCAATACAAAAGACTGGTAGAGGGAGATAAAGTAAATATTATAATAAAGATAAATTTACATTTATTCTGCAATATATTTAAGACCAAGAACAACGATTTCTAGAGCAGGAAGAGCTGACGGACATTCATCGGATAGGCAAAACTCAGATTACCATCAAGAAATAGCTTTGCAATTATAATATTTGCGGCCTCTGTAGGATGATATGCATCCCAGAACAAATACTTTGAGCGATCATGGCACATATTGCTTTTCAATGAGCATGAAACCAGTGCACGAACATCCCCACAGCATGAATCATCTGCGTTTTCAAATCCTGCAATAAACCCAAAATCCAACCCAATAAATCACTGCAAATTTTCAAACAAAATCTAAATTTTAGTGGATTTTCACATCATGAAAAAAGAGTATTATACCATAATTTCCATAGTTTTGGAACATGTCAAGGACAATGTCATAGGAATTTGCATAGATGAGCATGGCCCCAGACAGTTTTCTGTTGAGTTCAGAGATCAGATTTCTCAGTAACTGGTTATATGCAGTGACCAGCTCGTTTGACGATTCAGAACAGGTACGGCTTGGTAAGAAGTTGATGGCACGGTCATATGGGATGCAGCCAATCGGTCCTACTGCTGCAATCACAAACTTTCTGGCTCCTAGACCATATAATCTCTGCAGTGGAAGTAGGAAGAAAACAGATTACTGTAACTATGTCAAGATGGGTATTATAATAATAGTGATATTGATCACGATCATTACATTTACCTCAATTTGAAGGCGGTAGTGTGCAATCATGGATTGTTCAAAGCTGTGAGGAGAGAGTCTTGTTGAGCCAATTGGGTTCAGAAAATTATTTAAGAAATCATTTGCACCTACAGTGATGGAAAACAAGGCCTTGCCAAGAAATTCCTCTGCATTCTTGTCACCAAGCATTTTGAGTAGCTCCTCCTTTGTGTCCTTGAAGTAGTCAACCTGCCTGTCAAGAGAAAGTCGTCCAATCTGCAGTCCAAAAGAAATTTCAACCAAAATTTTCAGAAAGCTTTTGTATGCTTTGAACAATTGAATATAAATCCAAAGTTTTTAAATTAAAAATTATTGGAGATGATGTAGGACAGTTGATGTGGATAGAGGTTATAGTGATGGGTGTTAAAACTTTGCTTCATGAATACCACTAGATATTGCAGACATGTTAGAAATTTACTCCATGAATAACACTAGATATTCATTTTTTTGTAAACTAAAATTCACTAGGGTTCTAGCCGGGCAAGACCCCACCACCCGCAGTGGCCCCAACCCCACCATCTTAGGCGGGTATGGTTGGTGGGGTCTGCCTTAGGTGGGAGGGAGATTTAGTTCCTCCTCTCATAGGCAAGACCCCACCGACCATACCCGCCTAGGTTGGTGGGGTCGAGTATAGTATAGTAGGGTCCGGAAGGGGCCTCAATCGATAGATCAAGCCCCCTGAAGACTAAAATACAAATAGAAGGGGAAAATATCTCTTATTCTGAAGTAAAAAAACTATCAAGCTGATACCCACAAAGATAGAACCGGTATCATTAAGGATTCCTGCTGCCCCTGAAGCATAATTGACACCTCCCAACAGGGCAGTTCCATAAGTGGAGGGTGCCAAATATGGAGGGGCGAAGGACTTGGCTCCTAACTGCTCCCCTGCAACATAGTATATAACCAAAACATCATAATATTAATAACATATACTGTCAACAGATTTCTTCAACCAAGTAGTCTAAGGATATTGAGCTATAAAATTTTGAATTGCCAACTACCAACAATTTCAAATGCTAAAGCTACTGAATCTAAAGCCCATTAAATCCATAATGCACAAGCATTAAGGTTATGTATTTACCAACAATGTCTGAGATTGTTTTGCCGTTTGTAAACCTTCCTGTTGGATGTCCTCCAGAGGGAGAAAAATCAATCCCATATGGAGGTGAATCAGCTTTTGAAAGTGTGAAAAGATAGTCATTATTCCCTGCATCCACCAGAGAATCCCCGAACACAAATGCAACATAATCAGTATTATTGCTAGAGTACCCGAGGCTCATTGCAAAGCAAGATATTATGATATAGATCATGAAAAACAGGAGACTGATTGATAAAGCCATTTCCAAAGCAAATGTTGCATGGAAATAGGAGAACAGATGGAGACTTTTAAACTTGTAGAATGTTGTGTGGACTTGTTCAGAGTTGACAGGAAGTCTGGTAAGCACTATCACACAATTTCCATGGCCATGACCAGATTGAGATTGTCGATGAAAAACTTTCTTGAACATACTCAAAATGTTAAAGATTGAGAAAGGATTCTCTGAGATCCCAGAAAGAAATCTTCCTCTTATGACAGTAAAGATATTTGTGCTCTCCAGCTTGTCTTTCTTTTCAGTGGATGTAAGTCAGCAACATGAATGCTCTATGGACTTTCTTCCCATATTCCCCACCTGGGCATCTTAGCACAAATCAAAGGAAAAGGCAACGATAAAGTATTGTACTTTCTGCCCATTGAAATGTATAACCTATTTCATAGAAATACATTGTGTCCTAAGGAAGATTTTTGTCCCAAAGTAAAGATTTGAAAAAATCTGCCAATGTTTAAATTTTCTACAATCATCATAAGTAGGAGGGATGCAGACCCAAACTTTTGTTGCCGTCATTTCAAAAGTCTTTCTGTATTTCTTCAATAGCCCCTTGGGCTATCGTCCCATAGAGGGGGATAACTAAAACTTTCAGAAATGGAGTGAAAAAAATTAGGAGTGTATATATAAGATGAGAATGTTGCAATGGCTTTGCCGTTGCGTCAAAAGATCAACCTAATTATGTCTGATACAAACATCAAATTTATACAAGATCCACGGGAGACGGTTAAGTCATATCATGAACCTGCGGCGGGCTAGACATGCACCAACCTATCCAAGGGGATGAAGGCACCAAGCTTCCAATAGAGAAAACATAAAAAATAAATAACTTAAAAGTAAATTTGAGTTTCAATTTATGAAAGTAAAGTAATCTATGTACTTCTAAAAAGGAAAACAATCTTATAGAAGAGTTTAAAACATTTATCATTTGATGTTTGCATTGTTGATTAAAAAACAAAATTAAATGTCTATTTTTATGTAACTTTTTAAATTTATCATCTGTGTGTATTTAATTCTACTAAAATATCGTCTTCCAACTGATTATTTATCTATAATTATTTGTTATGTGCAAGTATTCTCATGAAACAACATAAATATATTTTCAATTGACTATACAAAAGGTATGTCCTAGATTATCTTTTATTATGCTAAAAGTTTGAGTTGATTATGTATGAAGAATGCACTTGAGACGTGCATGGGTTTTTTTTTTGTAGGTTTTGGAGGGATGTGAAGAGGAACATGCATTAAGGCGGTATCTCTAAATCCCATTAAAATAATGAGAAACTCTATTTATATTAGCATTTTAAATTTTATTTTTAAAAAGGCTTAATACCACACATGATCATTGAACTTGTTTTTGTAGGTTCTTATGCAAGAATTAAGCAAAGGTAAGTATAGGTCGGTACTAAGTTCCCTATTCCACATATCAGGATGAGACACTCACTAAATATTGTGGGATGCCTCTTCCAAGTAGGTAATATGTAAGTTCCTAAAAATAAACTGATACAATAAATCAACTCCTCAATTCAAAATTGAAACATTCAATAATCTTCTCAAAACATAATAGACAAAAATGGAAGAGCATCCATGATATAACAATATGTACCCAAAAAAATATACAACAATAACTTATATTTACATAAAGGAAGGGATTTACATAAGCCTCTTCTAACTAATTCACAACAAATCCATTCCCTAACCCCTAAAATCTAAATTAGTACATATATTTAATTTAACATTCTCCCTCTACCCACAAGACATTTTATCCTTATCTAACATTATATTTTTAGTGGGCACGCAATTGTTGTTCTCCAAAAGATTGAGCCGTTTAAAAACACTAGCAAACACAGTTCAATCTACCTCCTAATTATGAGAAATTGGTTTAACCTACCTCTTGAGTCTGAGGAATCAATTTACATAATTCTCCCCTTATTTTCAAAATTTTGAACCTCCTAGTTCAAATCTAACATATGAAAATAAATTTCAAGAGAATTAAGACATTAAAAAACTTAAAAATTCAATTCTTACATTTGTTTTTGTGATGCAAGATTTTATCCATCTCATGATGCTACTACATCAAACATCCAAGTAAGAGTTTGGGTTAGATGGTAGAACCATCCTTTTGACTTGAAGAATCAAGCCACAATGTTCCCTTCCACCAAATTAGATACCTCTATAATTCATTACATTTTGTCTTCTTCCACTTTCAACCTCTTGTTGGAACAAAGATCATTATCTTCTACCAATTTTCTCTTTTCCTAGCTCCTTGAAGGCTTAGTGTTCAAGACTCCTCCACTGAAATTCATCATTTCTCTTTGCATCACTCATACCACATTCTATTGTAGCTACACATAAATTATTAGAAACAAAAATCAAGTTAAGAGAATAAAAAATTCCCATAGGTGCTTCCACCTTTGCATTATGCCATTTACGCATGCTTTTTAGTTCTTTTATGAGCTCTTTGTTTCTTGGCTCTACAAGATGTCTATGAAATTTAAATGATTGTTCACAAGATAATTATTTATTTGCACCATCTTCCTTTGGGTGCACAACAAGTATATTTGTTTATGCTTCTTCATTCAATCACTCTCATTCCTTATCTAAGAAATTGATGGTTTTCTACTCCCTTTTCATAATTTATAATGGAATTCTCTAGACATTCCTCTAGCTACTTTTGGTTGATTTTATTCTCTAAAACCATTTAATTTTCAACACATACGAGGCTCCTAAAGATCTCCATCTCTACTACAACTTCTTCTCTAATGTGTATTTCTTCTACTACTACAACATCTTGGGCCTATTCTTGTGTTAGGTTGTATTCCTCTTCATTGTAGTCTTCAAACTCTTCTCCTCGTGCATTTTAATCTTCAATATCTTCCCCTTCTTTAGAATAACACAATTCAATAGTTTCATCCCACTCATCCTCTTTATTTTCATCCCATTCATCTATCTCTACTCTCTAAAACTCTTGAAATATCACATTTAAGGGTCTTCTATCCACTAATAATTTTTCTAACTCTTCAAGGGATTTGATATTTCTATGTTCTGACAATTCTATCACTTGGATAATCATTGACTCTATGGCTTTTCACTCTCAATATAACTCTTGCTTACAAGGTGAGTATTTATCCTCACTACTTTTTCACCGCATCACAATTCTTCAACACCTTTGTTGTATATTTATTTTTCTTTTCTTTCTTATTATTCCATAACTCACATTCCTCCAACATCCACCATAGCTCTTCTAACTCAATCTCTAATTTTTGCAACTCTTTCTATTGGTCCTTTGCTAACTTCTTCATTTTCCTTTGTCTTATTTTTTCTTTCTTATTGGTTATCACCTTTATTATAAATATAACTCCATATTTGAATCGATAGTCATATCCACATACCCAAAATAGAGCTACAACTCTCTTCTCCTCTTCCATTATATATGGATGATCTATTGTCCATGTATCCACATTCTATTTCTATTATTCATCCCTTTAAATAAATTAACACAAATTTGAAGAACAAACCTTCAACAAGTTTTCATGGAACGTCTTGCTTCTCACTAGTGGTACCCTTCAAAGAACCACCACTCTCATATTAACTGATGCAGAGCCACCAATTATTTTTTCTAGTGTAATAAAGCTCTTATATTATATGCTTCCCACTCTCATTATTTGTTGACTTGGGATAGACAACACTATGGTGCACTTGTTTGAATATGCACTCATATTGATTATGAGATGTTTTTTATCATGACAGTTATCGATCTTACTCACAATTCACTTGAGTCCCATAAAAAATAATTCTAAGATTTATTTTCCTCGGTAATTCCATAAAATGACTCTCTGTACATCCTTAGTGGGGTGTATCCTCTTATGTTGACTACTTCTTCGACAACATCAACTCACAAATAACAAAAATATAATATATAAACAATCTTCTCACCTTTCTCAGCTTGATAGCCATGATGTGGAGGATGGAATTAATCTCTCAACCTTCCCAAGGCCTAGATGGAATCTAAATATAGTAAGTCTGAGGAAGGAGGAAAATAACAAAACAATCGACTACTACTTCTAGTGAGCAAATATCTTTAGCATCCCTGGTGTTCAACTCTTGTCAATCTCTATTTTTGTGCCTATAGGTTGGATGTTGCACCATTCCCATGGAAACCTCACTTTGAATGGTAGGTGTTAAAAATACAACACACGAAATTTTATGTTAGAGGAAGGTATAAAACAAGGGAAACTCCATGATCAAGTCAAAGATTGTGCATTATCACCATGGTTTCTCATAATCATACGTCATTATTGTAATATCGTCATAAATAAGCATATAAGACAATCTGGTGATGATCCATTTATCTAGAGCACATAACCTTACATAAATTAATATAACTTACACTTCAATTTCTTTCAAGGTGAGACTTTATCGTTAACCTCTTAAAATCTCTCATGTGTTGCCTAGAAGTCAATCGAACTCAACTACAAAATGTATGCAACCCATTTCTAAGAAACAACCTTTGTTTTTTTTGTCATAAATCATGTAGGTATTAGTCATCATTTTTTCCCAACAAATATCATGTCCACCCTAACATAAGAATCAATGGTAAAAGGGACAACTGCTTAATTTTGTCTCTAGAATGTGATTCTTTGTATGAGTGTTTTCTTTTTCTTGTTTGTAACATTTTAACTCAAAGTTGGCTCTTTTCTTAAGTTAGTCACTTTTAGGATGTTTTGTGTTCCATCTCAAAACCTAAATCTAATCTTATTTTAATATAGGTATTTAATTTTGAATAATTATTAGAGGTCCAAAATTTTTTATTGAACATCTTTGGATTTAAGTTGTTGGTGTGAATAGGGTATATTACCTAACCGGTTTCCTTCTCAGGTATTTTTCACACCTTGTCACTTAATTTTACTTAGGGTATTTACTTTTTTTGTCCCAAGTCATAAAATTAAGACACATGTCATAATCTTATGTCATCATGTCTTAGTTTTGCCTATATATACAATGGTTTCTTATGTAATCGTAATCATTGTATATTTATATCCTTGGATAGAATAGAATTATCCTCACATGGTGGATATCTTTTGTGCTTTCATTGAAGCTCCTTGATTTTGGGTGGCTATCTCCATAGCCCAATCTTACATTGTATAAAGCATGTAAAAACTCTTACATGGTATCAAATATTTTGGGACTATTTATTTTTAGCATTTTGGAATATCTTTGTTACAAATTTCTTGGTTGCTAGATTGAAATTTGAGGTGTATTTGGGAGTTTGATAGAGAAAATATAAGAACACCATTAACTCTATATCATCTAAATAAGTTAGTTTTGTCTTTTGTTATGTCTAGATTGGATAGAGAAGGCTAAACCTCTAAGATTTTGAAGTTGAGAGGTGCATACTAGATCTTGCAAGTACTTGATCCTTCAAAGCATTTCAAGTCAAAATTGACCATTCCATCATATACAAAAGGATCAAGAATGTATAGATCAATTATCATTTTGTCAAAATTAGACTCTATTTCCCTAGGCCATCACAAAATAAATTTCCCCTCGCTATCATATAAATCATACTTGAATATTCTATGCAAAATAATATTTGGCACATACCTATACCATTTATATGGGTAATAGAAATTTTAATTTTAATTTTTTTAACTTTCTATTGAATTTAATTTTGTGTTAAACAAAAAATTTACATGTAGAGGTACAAAACTATTAATAAATGCACTTTAAGTGTTGAGGGGAATATCCCTTGGTGTTCCTTTATAAGGCATGGGTCCAACTTTCCACAACCTTTTATTAAGGCTTACAACCTCCTTGGCCTCAAAAACCCCAAATATTTAGGCTAGCATACTCTTTACTACACACCAACCCTTACTCAACTAGTCCTCCAAAATTTGATGACTCTTCTAGTGGTTCCAGTATCTTTGGTTGTTATCCTATAATCTCCTCTAAATTAGCAAATCACTAACTCACTAACTTATTTGAAGGTCCTAACAAATCTAGCTACAATTTATTGAATCTAGGAAATTCTTCATTTAGCATATTTCTCTAAAGATATGGGTAGTTTTACCAAATATTATTTTAAGGTCTTGCTAACATCAACAAGGTATATAAAAAAATTCCCCTTCACTCTTGGAGCTTAATATTTTATAGTTCAACTTCAAAGGCTAATATCTTGAGCTCACAACTGCATCTTTCAAAACATTTTTTATTTATATTTTTTATGCTCTTTGTAGTGATATACATGTAGCTCTATATTTTGATGCATGAATTTGTATTTTTTTTATTTTTCATATGTTAAGTAATTCTTATTTTAGAAACTTTTAGGATTCTATTTGGGCTCATATGAGCTCCTCTCCTTTTCAAGTGTAGTTTTTTGAAGGTGTGTGATTTTTTGTGAACTTCATAGTGATGCTATTGGATTGTATTCATTATGACTTTCAATATTATATCCTTTCTTTTCAAGTATAAAGCATTGAGATCAAGACCACTTTGTATTTTTGTAATTGATAATTGTAACCACACTAAGTATAGTGTCAAAATCATATTTTCTTGGGGGTGGAGGGTCTTTGATTGAGTGTTTTTTGGGGGGGCAATAATATTTTATTTTAATGGTCTATTCGGGAGAATATTATTGTTATTCATGGGTATATCAAATCATCCTTCAATTATTGAATTGAAAAAGGGAATTATAAGGCTTGGTGAGATGGTTTGATACAAAATTTTACATGGATTAACCTCTTACCCTATCTCTATGAAATTTTTCCTCCACCACCAAATAATTAGGGGAATTATGTATGAAACCTCAAGAGTTATCATATTATTGGGTTTATTGGTTGTTTTGTTGACATCAACATGTACTATTTGTCATCTCAAGCATTAAGATCCCTCATGCTCATTGAACCAAAATTTATACATGGGAACCTCATTAGGCCTTATTGTTGGGACATGTCCTTGTTTTCTCATTCCCCCTAAGTTTCACTTAAGGGAGGTCTATTGGTGCAAATGAGTTATATTACTTAATTAGTTTCCCTCTTATGTCCTTTTCATACCTTGTCACTTAAGTTTACTTAGAGAATTTACTTTTTATATCTCAAATCATAAGATGAAGACACGTGTCATAATCTTATGTTATCATATGTGGGTAAGTGTGATGATTAGAGGAAAAAAAGGGTTCAAAAGTGGACACTTTTTTCCTAAAATCAGCTAAATTTAAACTTGGATGAATAATTTGAGATGTGTGCACTCAAATTTTAAAGATATAATAAGAACAAGAATTGTAGTACTTTGAATCTAGTTTTTAAACTATTAAATATTTTTAAATGAATGAGGTTAAGGGGGTGAAATATTAAGTGCACACAAAAGTGTTAATGTTTTTATCAACAAAATATAACATAGTATTTGGTGTGCGCCCCCTATTTTTTTGTTGCATTAGGTATTTTTTTAAACCATTTGGCATAAATATACCTAAGAGTGAGTACTAAAAATTGTGTATTTTTAATAGTTTATATTAAATACATAATATTTTGAAGATTTGTTGAAGTTGATGCATCCTAAAAATTACATCACTAAGTGTACACATCACATAACTTGCACAAAACTAATCTAAACTATAATTTTATTGAATGTGTATAGAATCAATCATAGAAAAATCCTATTATTTTTTCAAATTTACATGAGTTAACATTTATAAATAAAATCAATACATCTATATTAAAGGAATATGAAGACACTCTTCAAAGAAAATTAAAAAAAATACATGAACTTATTCAAAATATTTTTAAAAAAATGAATGGCTAGAAAGCTAAGAAGTGTCTCATTGTTATGGGGGTGGTTTCATAAATTTCTATTGTAAAAAATATTTAGTTGACAAAGTTTGAATTTGTTGTTTTATGTTAAAAACATGAAATTAGGAGCCCAAAGAGATGTCCAAACCTTAGGCCTCAAAATCCAAGCCTAAAAGGGTGAGATCATAAAAAAATTGAATTTGAGGATAAAAAATATGTATGCATTATATAGTGTGTACACATTTTTTTTTAAATCAATAAAAAACAAAACGAGTTTGTTATGTTTTGCATTGATTTTTACATATTATAACATGTATGCATTATGACTTGGATTAATTCAAGGCATAATATGTATATGTGTTATAATGTATACATTTCATGGATCATACACGTTTTACATAATGCATACACATTTAATATAGCACTCATGTTTTTTTTTTAAATCTCAAAGATGGCCCTTTTTATCCTCTTTTTCCATCAAATTACACATGTCTCACCCTTTCATATATATAGAATGGTTTCTCTATGTATATTTACATACTTTGATATAATAGAAGTATTCTCTCATGTTGGGTCTCTCATGTTTTTATTGAACCTCTCTCATCTTGGGTGTTTATCTCCATAGCCAAATATAACATAGTATAGAGCATTCTATACCAAATCTTACATAGTATTAAATCTTGTGGAATTGCTCTTATCAATCTTTTGAGAGATCTAGGTTGTAATTTGTGGCTTCTATTCAAAAGTTGAGTATGATATTCTCTTGTGTTGGATAAGAACCACTCACCTTTGAAAATGAGGTGGACCAATTAGAATGAGATTTGGCAAAATCCCATAAGACCCATAATTGTTGGAAAGTTGCAACCATTTAAAGACAATTTCCACATAACCCAAAAGAGAAATCTATGCAACTAAGCATTCAGAATCCACATGCAAGAGAATAGACAACATACCCATGAAAATATGACACAAGATATACCCTAGAAAAACCCTCAAGAGGGAAAAAACCCAGCCTCCAAAAGAATCCATCTCTCATGTATTATTCAGCAATAAAGATTACAATACATCTTCAGAGTCTCCATGAACACCATTGAAGAAACAAGCCCTCTCCAAGCAATCCATGTGAACAAGCATGCAACCACACATATTGTGCCATGCTTCAAACCCTCACAAATGCTAACCAGAGCTAACATGAAAACTTGCATCTCAACCTAAAAAACTATCCTTGTGGTTGCTTTTATAGAAATAAGCTCCCACAAAACCACCAAGTGGTATTACACAAAACCATGTGACTAAAACCATGAGATTACAAAACCATGTCCCCTTATTTAATATTGGGTACTTTATTTATTTATTTTCCCCAATAATAAATAATTGCATTTTAGCAACTTAACTTATGTCCCAATGTTACATGCAACATAAAGTGGCCCCAAGAATAATTACATTAAATATATTATGCAAGGTGTACAACACCTTTTCCTAACATTCTCCCACTTGTTGCATACATTGCATAAGGGGAACAAGTAACCTCAAAACATGAATCAAAAGAATAATCCATTAGCCACATATACCATCAAGGAATCAAAATGCTCCATGTGCTCCTTCAAGATACCTGCAACAAGAATCAAGGTGACTACCATCCCAAGCATGAATGCTCTCATCCTCCATCATGCCAATGCACAAAGATAAGAATCCATCCAATAGAGAATCCACACAATCTGTCACAACGAAGCATAAGTCCTACCTCAACTGATATCCCAAACACATACACTCAATCCAAAGGTAAAAATATACACTAGTAGTCATCAAGATACACAAACCCATAGCTGAAATAACACCCACAACAAGTTCCAATACATCCAACTATCCATACCTCCAAGTATACAAATCATAGTAAACTCATGCCATAAACATATACACCCATAAACTGCAATCATAAACTCCTTTTGCAAAACCTGTCAAAGAATGACATACACATCCAAGAGCTCCCACTGCATGGGTAATGCATAATCTAAAAATGATCAAGGCATACCAAGTCTACCAATAGCATCATATAGAAAGTGTAAACAACATCATGTAGTACCAAGGAATCATCCACAATGATATGTAAAACCTGTAAACTAATAACTTGTAAGGACAACTCTCACCACAAGTCTCCACAGATCCCCCAAGTTCTCCACACCCAACAAAGGAAAAAGATAAAGGAACCTCCATGTCATAACCCAAGAACATAAGTGAAAACAAATTACCACAAGCTAGTGATCACAATAGCTCCAGCCAAACCTCAAACCAATGTAATGTGAAACCAAACATCTACGAAGATAACCAAGACCAAAGAGAGAAACTCTGCACATCATATTCCTGTAGAAAAATCTCCTGCATACACCTCTAAATGCCAACTGTGTCAAGTATGATCTCCTCCACAACACCCCAAAAGAAAATCAATGACAACACCTAACCGTTCAATCACCAAGATCAAAAATAACATATGTATCATGTAATCAACATGGATGTAAGCCTCTCATAACCAAAGAAGA
Source organism: Sequoia sempervirens (assembly GCA_007258455.2). Taxonomy (NCBI): domain Eukaryota; kingdom Viridiplantae; phylum Streptophyta; class Pinopsida; order Cupressales; family Cupressaceae; genus Sequoia; species Sequoia sempervirens. Next base: position 282,648,847 of record VDFB02000008.1, on the reverse strand, counting down.
TCAAACTAAATCCATTCCCAATGAAGGAAATAAGCCCAATTACATCTCCTAAACTCAACATCAATGAATGTAATCACAATTCATAAGGAGATAAAACATTCCAACACTCCTCAAATGAACCCTCTAAAACCATATATCCATAGCTCAAGATCCATATGCATGAGAAGATAAAGCATAAACATAAAGCACCTGAAAGTAACAATGAGCAATATCTCTCAAGTGAAACCACTGAGAAGACGAAGAGTGGGGAATGGGAATGCTCCTCCAAGATATCCAAGTCATCATGACTCATCCAAGAACATTCTCCTCATAGGTCCATATTGAACTTACGTCCAACCAATGTGTAGGCTCCTCGAACTTCCTATTGAAATCTCATCAAGAGTAACCATCTCAACACATGTCTCTAATCACAAGAGAACTCAAGCCTCACCTATGTCTCCAAGTATCCATGAGTACCTGTAACCAACCAATCCATGCCAAACTCCAAACGCAATATAGCACCATCATGAAATAATCAAGCAAATGATAAATGTACCCAATACCAAGAGAACCACACAAGATCAATGTCAAAGCTCCAATCATGAATCGGGAATATAAACATGACAACATGATCTAACCATCTCCTCCTAGGAGAACACATGCACCATAACATACATATATACATCCTGATCTCAAGACAACATGTACCATGCCACAACTCTAAGCTAGCATCAAGAGTAAACCATGACGTAATAAAAAAAACACTCTAAACCAAGAAACCATATCTCCAATCACATGAAGATAACCATACCAAATGATGCATCCACATCACCTCCAACAACTCCCACTGAACTGTGATACCGAGTCACACATGGCATCGTGACAACCATCCTCTCCATGAAGATCATCCAATTCTACACACACAACTGAAATGTCAGTAATATAACAAGTAGAACCAAAATCTCCAAGCCAAGAAGATACCTACAACCTCCAAAAAACCATCATAAACATATCCATCACCGCCAATCCATCACTGTCAAAAAGCTCCCATTGAAAAGTGTACCAAGCTATCCATGACATCATGATAAACCACATGCTACAAGTCCAAAAAAATTGTCCAGGTACTATAAGAAACATCCATCCTCTCATCTCTAAGCACACATACCAATGTACAAATGACCAAGAACAAGGCCAACTATCAAAGTCTGCAACAACATGGAATCAAACTTGGTGAATAAAGATAACCCACAACCAAGTCATCCCACTGCAAGTAAATGAGTAGTTAATCCACAACCTGCATGACTTGTAGATCCAATCATTGAAACATGCAAACTCATCATCACATCAGTAAATTGCAAACTGAGATATCTAAGAGAATAACCATATAGGCCAAATGACTCAACCACCAAATCAATCTCTGATCTAATTTTCCAAACATGTCCATATTCAAGTACCATAGTTAAGGAACCAAACACACCACCAACAATGCACCTGCATAAACAATCATGACATGCCAAATTCTGTAAAGCACAAGAAACATCCATGACATCATGATCACCACCAAATGTACCAACAACTCAGCCCAACCGTGTCCACATATCTACATAATCATATTCAACTGCATAGGTCTCATATCATGATTATACCTAGTAATACCATCTCACCTCCTCAACATGACAACAAAACCAACAAACCAAGTGACTAAACCAAGCAACCATAACTGACCATGCATCAACACTGAAATATCAATGGGAAAAGACAACCCATATCCAAGTCATAAATGCAACATGTAAGTATAGACCGCCTACAACATTGCACAACTTGTAGATACAACAATGTATGTATCTCCTAAGTCCTTGGAAAGTGTTCCCCAACACTAGGATTAGAAAGAGATTAAATTCGAATGAAATACGTTTAGGATTGTAATTAAATGGCATCATATTCCCAACATTCTCCCACTTGACATTATACATTGCAATTATTCTAAACAAGGAATTATTATTATAAATCAAGTACAAGACTCAAGGCCAACGACCTTCCTTCACCAACTTATCTATAGGAACTAGTTTCGTAAGATAATTTGCAGCATTGATCAAAGTGTCAACTTTCTCAATCAATACCTTCCCACTCTCAACCATTTCTCACACAAAGTGATATTGAACATCAACATGCTTAGTACGACCATGATACATAGGATTTTTGGCTAAATAAATAGCACTCTGACTTTTACATTTAAGTTTAATTTGCTTGCAATTAAAACCAATACCTTTCCCAAGCCTCTATAACCAAAATGCCTCTTTCAAGGCATGTGTAGCAGCCATGTACTCTACTTTTGTGGTGGAAAAAGAAACCGTGGGCTGCCTCTTACTCATCCAACTAACCGCAACTCCAAACAAAGTAAACACATAGCCACTTGTCAACCTCCGACAATCCAGGTCTCCTGCCCAATTTGAATAAACAAAACCATGTATGTCCAATTATTTGTGCATAACATCAATCTCATTAGCACCAGGATAAACCAAACTGTAATCAGAAGTACCTCGTAAATATCTAAACACCCTCTTAACATAAGTCCAATGTTCTTTACCAAGTTTAGACATAAACCTGCTTATAACTCCCATTGCTTGGGCTATATCTGGTCTCGTATGATCTCCTACATACACCTCTAAATTCCAACTGTGTCAAGTATGATCTCCTCCACAACATCCCAAAAGAAAATAAATGACAACACCCAACCATTCAATCACCAATATCAAACATAGCATATGTAATATGTAATCAACATGGATGTAATCCTCTCATAACCAAAGAAGATCAAACTAAATCCATTCCCAATGAAGGAAATAAGCCCAATTACATCTCTGAAACTCAACATCAATTAATGTAATCATAATGCATAAGGAGATAAAACATGCCAACACTCCTCAAATGAACCCTCCAAAACCATATATCCATAGCTCTGATACCAAATGTTGGAAATTTGTAGCCATTTAAAGACAATTTCCACATAACCCAAAAGAGAAATCTATGCAACTAAGTATTCAGAATCCACATGCAAGAGAATAGACAACATACCCATGAAAATATGACACAAGATATACCCTGGGAAAACCCTCAAGAGGGAAAAAACCTAGCCTCCAAAAGCATCCATCTCTCATGTATTATTTAGCAATAAATATTACAATACATCTTCAAAGTCTCCATGAACACCATTGAAGAAACAAGCCCTCTCCAAGCAATCCATTTGAACAAACATACAACCACACATCCTGTGCCATGCTTCAAACCCTCACAAATGCTAACCAGAGCTAACATGCAAACTTGCATCTCAACCTAAACAACTATCCTTGTGGTTGCTTTTATAGAAATGAGCTCCCACAAAACCACAAAGTGGTATTACACAAAACCATGTGACTAAAACCATGAGATTACAAACCATGTCCCCTTTTCTAATATTGGGTACTTTATTTATTTATTTTCCACAATAATAAATAATTACATTTTAGCAACTTAACTTATGCCCCAATGTTACATGCAACATAAAGTGGCCCCAAGAATAATTACATTAAATATATTCTGCAAGGTGTACAACACCTTTTCCTAACAATAATTCCCTTGTACCCATATACCGAAATAATATTTAGTCTCATCAAAGTTACCATAACTAGAGGTAGAGCCTAAAATTGGAAGAAAAAAAAATCCATCTATTGAAAGTGACCAACCCTAAAATGATTATCAAAACCACCCACAAGGTGGTGAACCAAATAAATGCATGGACCAAGCTATCAAAGTTTTCATAATTATATATAAGGAGCTTGGTCCTTGGATCTATACTTAGCTAGATGCTTTTATTGCCATTTTGATGGAAATAATCAAAACCTTAGAAGAAGGAGGCATTAAATAGCCTCACCAAAGCTCTAAACATGAAAATACGACACTAAGATTTACTAGTGTTGACGTTTTAATTCGCACCTCTAGAATGTGAATTAGAAAGGAACAGCTATGCATAGATAAACTACTCTTCGAATTAGGAGGGGAAGCTCCCTCTTTGTTGATTGTGTTCAAGAAAGTAAACCAAAACTAAGTTGCCTATCTTTTTGTTTAGCTAAGAGCACAAGGTTATAAAACTCAAGCGTCGTAGCTGAGATTTTCTATTTAAGGAATTTCAACTACGACTAACCTACGCTAATGACGTTTCTAATTTCTCAACTAAACATAGAGCAAGAGAATTAGAAATGGACAAGGTTTTATTCTCTTACAAAGTACTTATATAAACTCTTCCTCCAAAAAACATCTACTTACTTTCAATGCAAGCTGAAAATAGAGATCATATAAGTGTAACACAATAAACGGAAATTTGAGACATTATATCAGGGAAAAATAGGCACAATACTTTATTTCTCAAATCTCAGGAACAAATATTACACAAGATACATGCATTGAACAAGAACTTGCAGCTAAAAGAGACTTGCAAACTTGTTCTTACACAAAGTGAACAACAACTACACAACAACGTGCAAGCTAAAGAGGCTCAAAAAAAATTTATCACAAGTACAGTTGAAAATAAATGAGCAAGGTTGCTCTTATTTATAGACAAGAAGAGGAGTAGGGAACCCTAAAATCTCCTTGCTTTTACAACTAAGGCTTGCTTAACAAGAAAGCTTTATTTCTAAAACTAAAAGAAGATAACATCTAACCACCTAAGAAAGCAGGGAAAATAGGAAATGCCAACTATTACATTTTATCTTATTTCTCTTCTTCAAAGAATAGATAAGAATTGTTCTGATAATAGAAAGAAAGCAAAAAGAAAGATTCTAGAAGAAAGTTGCTTTAAATCTTGATCACATCCGCCAAAAAGCTGGAAACTGTGTCTTTGTCAGGTGCATCAATACTATCAATAGCAAAGTTTCACTTTTCTAGGATTTCTTCACCATCTTCAATCGATCTCAGAAAATCTTCATCCTCATTGGCCGCTTTATCGAACTTTGCGGACATCATGGAAATGTGACTCATCCTACCACCAACTAAATTGCTGCCATCACTATTGAGAACAACATTCTGAAACTGGGCTTGCACTTCAATAAGTCCAACATAGGAACAATCTTCATGACTATACCGAGAAGGAATCTCTACAACAAACTCACTAATGAACAGAAGAGCCTCAATCACCATTTTTCTGTATGCAATAAAATCCTTAGATATCCTATCGTAGGTTCTAACCTTGAAGATGTGATGCTCTCTCCATGCAAGGATCTACCTCTTGTGTTCTCTTGAAACCATTGAACCATAGGTTGTATCCAAATCTTCAATGATGATTTCATGCCTTGGTTTCACCTTTGTCGTTGACTATTCAAATCCTTGAATCCCTTGATGTAGCTTATGAGCATTGTCCCTTAGCTGAAACACTTGTGCCAAGATTTCCTTTCCTCTAAAACCCTCAATCCATTCTTGAGTTTGCTTCCCACATATTACCAACTGCCTCATCTATTGGTGATCAGCTAGTGTCTCTAAAACCTGGGGTAGAAACTGAGTAGCCTGTGAAGAGCCATGGACAAGGTTAGAAATCTATAGCCTGAGTTGTCAGATTTCAACCTTGAGGGCTGCCTTATCTTCTCCATCTTTCAACACTCTTTCTTGAAGAGTTTCTGATGCAACTTTGAACAAATTAACATCTGCATGCCTGGTGTTCTTGCCAAGATTGGCCTTAACCATTATGAAATCATTGACATCAACTTCATCTATGTTTCTATCTTCAGGAGGTGTAGTAGTCTCCATGATCATCTCACCATCAGGATTTCTCTCAAAGTGAATCTATTTCTTTTCTTTCTTTTTAGGTGCTTCCTAATAGACACTGTCAAGATCATCAAAATTCAACTGATATGAAGGTCTTCTTCTCTTCCTTCCAAGGGAGCTCTCAAGCCAAGATGTGGTAGTATCTCTACTAACTTCCCTGGGAGACTCAACTGCAACTCTTTCATCTTCTTCAATCTCTAGATCAATATGAATTGGTGAAGACCTTGGCAATGGTGTAGAATCATGTGTCAAGGGCACATCCTCTGTTTCCTTTTGAGGTAGGAGCTCTTCTAGAGGAGCTTTTGTTTCAACTGTTGGCTGCTCCTGTATGACTATACTTGAGAAGTCCAACCTTCTTCTTACATTCTTCTTTGATCTGCTGCCTTTTACACCTTCTTAAGACCAACTTATACCCTTCATCTTTGGTTGTGCTCTGGAAGAAGAGGGAAGTGATGATTGTATCCTTGGTGGCTCTGCTGCTGGAATGGATTTCTTCCTCTTGATAACCAAGAAAGTCTTGTTGTACTCAATGACTTGGCATGTCCTTTCTTCCACTGAGATTTTTTCTTTGTTGGCCTAGTTGACCTGTGGAAGAGGTTGTTGCTCGATTTCTTTCAAGTGTACATGGGAGAAGTACATCTTCATCATCATCTAAAAGTCCCTCGATATCCTCTGACAAACAATCTTTCATTTGATGGAGAGTGATTTTTTTGTAGCTACACCTCCGTAGCTCGAACTCATCTCTGTAGTTGGCCCAAAAATCTTCAAGCACGAGCACTTGAGCATGGTTCTTCTCAAGCTAGGCTGTGAAGATGCCATGAGGTTCATATGATCGAATCTCATTGTAGGGATTGAGACCAAGTTTAGCTAACTCATCACCCATGGACATGGCATCTACTACTGATCTACATGTGTAAATTCCCAACCCAAGTGGAAAACTGAAGGCAAGCTTCTTTCTATTTCTCAAGACTGTGTGAACGTCGTGTGCTTGCCTTAGGAATTCCTTGTAAACAACTTCATCTGATGGGTACCTCGGCAACATAAGTGGAGCGTTGGACTAGTCGTAGACTTAGATGTAGGTGAAGGTAGGAAATTGTATAAACCAATATTCCCACTCCACCATTGTTGCCCTGGTAGTTGATGAAATATGAACGTGCAACTCATTATCCAGTTCTCGCACTATATACATCAGGAAATCCTTGTTTACCCTCTTGTAATGATGTGATGACTCTATGAACTCCAGCTGAGGGTAATAGTTGTAGATGTGTTGCACATTCAGAGACCCCATAGTGTTCAACCCTCTGAATTTTCCTTGGAAGGCATCTAGTTAGACAAGGTAGGAGACCATGTGGAACTCATTAATTTGGAAGTATTCAGTTATCTGTTGACGGAGGCTATCACTGATTAAGGTTGACCAATCATAGAATTTTGTCTTCTTCATCAGATGAGGTATAACATAGAACATCCAGGGTTGAAAATTTATAGCATCCTCTTGATCGGTGATCTTGATGAGCAAGGTGATCATTATAGCAATTTCATCTTTGAATTCCCCTTGCCCGACATTCTTTGGCAGAGTCTTATGTTTTTCTTCATCCACTTCTGTGCAATCTTCTTGGTGTATTTTTCTTTATGCATGACCCATATTCTTCCACATTCTTCCTTAGAGATAGTCACACTTTCAGGCCAAGGTGGAATTGAGAAGCATTTTTTAATCACATCTGGTTTCGGGCTGCAAATCACTCTTCCATCTACTAACTGAATCTCCCGACTCTACGAATTGTAATGCTTGATGCAAGAAATTACAAATTCTAGACTCTACACTGAAATAGGAATGGATGTTGTTGCAAGTAGTTCGGAGTGACCAAGGTGCCTGACTGCAATGTTGCCTACATTTTCCAATGGCTGCAAATTGAACTTTGGTTTGATGTGATGCAAGTCAGTCTCAACTGTTTTGATGAAGTCATGATAGAGAGTCGATTTGGTCTTGTACTCGAGGGGAGTGTACTCTGTACTGAAAACCTTGAAGAATGACTCTAAACTCGCCTATGTTTAGACAAGTTTTGAGCAACTTTCTAAATTTAGCCTGGTGATTTTTCTTCTTCAAACGGACGAATTTTTCAAAAAAATCCGAGATATGGGTTTTGTTCAAAATTTTGTTACAAGAAGACTCAGATCGCCCATTTTTGAAAATTTTTAATGTAGACTAAAAAAGCAGCAAACCCTAATTTCTTCAAATTTTCTCGAAAAAAGTTGGCACCTAGGTTTTGTTCAAAAGAATATTTTGGATGAACCCAGTTGATCAGATGTTGAAAATACTGAAGGCTGATTGAAAAAGAAGCAAACCCTAGAATCTGAAATTTTTCACAAAAAAAACTAGCATCTAGGTTTTGTTCAGAAGAAATTTTTAGAAGGACCCAGATGATCAAATCTTGAAAGTTTTGACGATTTCATAGACATGCAAGGAAAAAGCAGCTGATACAACTTGAAAAATTTCTTCAAAAATTGTTCAAAATGATGAGTTGAGATGGCCCAGATCACTGAAAAATTGAAAAACTTGACCTCCTTCAAAAATTTGATGTTCTAGATGAAAAAAGCATGAAAAAGCAAGCTCTTATGTTGTTGGTTTGAAAATTGATGAAGAACTTTTGAAAAATCGGCAAGCTATGGCTCTCAAATCTTGAAAAGAAAAACTTTTGTTTGCTGCTCCTCTTCTCTCCCTTGGATGCCACCTGCAAGAATGATGAAAAATGAATGGCAAAGGCCTCTTAAATAAGTTTTAGGCTTGAGAAAATCTGCTTTCTTTTGCTTTAATCCATGCAAACCCTAACCTCAGCTTATGCATTGAACATAGACATTTTTCTTGATCTTGAAGCTTTGAAATTTTGAGAAATTTGGCTAAGGCTTGTGAACTTGGGCGCCCTTCTTGGCTGGAGGTGCCTATCTCTTCCAGACTTAGTCATTTTTGAGAATTTCAACCTTTTCGTGACTTTGAAACCCTAGTTTGAATTTGATTTATGGCTTCTAGATTGATCCGATGAGCGAGCTAAATGAATCATCGCAGAGCCATATTGAATCTGGTGAGATTGTTCTGGAGGTAACTTTGACTAAAGACTTCATTTGGACCTTCAAAATCATGGGTGCCCATCTTCTTCTAGGGCGCCCAACCTTCCCAGTGTTAGCCATTTTCATGCTTACCAAGTTTTGCTTCTTTCCCTTTGATCTTCTAATGAATTCTTGATTTCGGGAGCTAGAATGATCCAATCGGCTGACTGTTGAATTCACTGGATAGCTTGATTGATTCTGAAGGGGGTCTCCTGGAAGTAATATCTTCTGAAAGTTGAATTTCAAGGGTCAAAAGCTTGGGTGCCCCTAGCTAGCTGGGGCGCCCAACTTCACCAGAGTTAGAATTTATTCTGTGTTCTTTGCCTTTGCTTTTGACTTTTGTGATTTGTTCATGCTTTTCCCTCTGTTTCGTCTTCGATATCTAATGACTACCAACTTTGATTAACGAGCTAATAATTGTGTTGGAAAGCTTGATCAACTCTGAGGAAGTCATGTTGGAGGTTTCATTTTCAAATTCATCCATTTAGGCCCTTAAAATTTTGGGTGCCTATCTCCTTCTAGGTCCCCATTTCCTCCAGACAACCATTTTTTGATTGATTTTCATCCTTCAGAGTTAAACCTTCATTTATACCTTCAGCTTGATCTAGATTTGTCAGTGATTGACAAGTCTGATACTCTGACAAAGACATCCACTATAAAGCTGACAAGATCCTGAAGAGATTGAGCACATTTGCAAACCATAATTATTGAGTTTGAGCTTCCAAAAGTTTGGGCACCCAAAGTTCCCAGACTTAGATTATTTTCTGACATTTTCATGGTTTGCATTCTATCTTTTGGTTGAGACATCCCCATTTGATCTTGAATTCCAAATGAATGGTTGATCTGATGATTACGCTTCTGGACTCACCGCGGATTTGGGAAGAATCTGAACAACATTGTCTGGGAGCACGAACCTTGATTTCATCATCTGATGCCCTGAAAAGTTGGACGCCTATCTCTTCCTAGGGCACCCATGGCTGGCAGAGTTAGTTTTTATTCTTCAAATTTCAACTTCCTCCTTCGTTCTTCATGCATGTTCATCATCTCATCTTCTATTCAGTGCTTGAATGTTGAATCTGACACCTAGCAGCTGACTGGCCTCCATTGATGACTTCGGAGCTCCTGAAATGCTTTTTGAAATTGAAAAAGTAGAATAGACCCACTAGGGTAGAACTGATCATTTTGTGATTATAATTGCACTGCCTAATGAGGAAGTATTTTCAACCAATCAAAATCAATTTGATCCCTAGAAGCCACACTTTCTATTTTTAGAAAAAAAATTCAGTATTCGTTTCAAAAGAAACCCAGAAAAAGTTTTTGTTTTTAGAAAGTTTCTAAAAATAGCAATTTTCCTAAAAAGTAGGGATGAAAAACTGAGACCTGGGTTTTATAGACTTGTTCACTGTGAGTAGACCCAGATAATCAAATTTTGAAAAGTTCAAGTTTTTACCCCTCATGTAAGTCATGTAAACCCCAATTTTGACCTTTTTTGACAAATTTGACAAGACTTTTACTCATTTCTTCAAAATGCCTAAGTGTAGCAAAAATTTTAATTTGGGGTACAACATTTGGCTCTGTCTGGGGACCATGGCGGATACTTATGGCATAGGAGAACCCAAGAATCTCTAGACTTTTAAGCATAGACTAGTGCCTTATCCATTGGGTATCAAAGTCAGCAACATTTCCTAATCACCTATTTGCAAGACTTTCCTTATGTCACCTATGATAGGACTTCCTAAAATCACCTAATAGTTGGACTTCCCTAAAAATCACCTAAAACAAGATGCCTAATCACCTTAAACATGACAGGACTGTTATAGAAAGGGGAAACACAACATAACGATCACATCACGGAAAGGGGAAACACATCACGAAACACAAAGAACAATTATTTACAAAAATTGATTTTCAGAAATTATTTACTCCACCCCTGAAGGGATGAAGTGCTTCAAGTACTACCCATTGTGTCGTAGAGGGAGGAGAATTCCATCCAAGCGTGAGAGAACATAAGTGTTCTCCCCTACGAGTTCGTGAATCTTGAACGATCTCAGCCACAAGGAATCAAATTTTTCATGCATTCCCTTGGGCTCATGTCTCTTATCCCACTATAGGACTTGATCTCCAACCTCGAAATCTTGCTGGAAATCTTTCTTATCAAAAAATTTCTTCACTCGCTCCTGATGTTGAGTGATTTTTTCTACCATCTCCACACTTTCTTCTTGAAGATTATTCGGGTACAAGATGCACTTCTGAATAGGATCTGTGAACTCCCCATCTTCTACTACGGTTGCCAACTACAAAGTGGAAAAAATTTGTGTGATAGGCATCATTGTCTCCGTACCACACATGAGGATGAAGGGTGAAGTACCAATGGCTCTCTTTGGAGTAATTTTTCCAGCCCCGAAGAGAATCATACAGTTTCTTATGCCAAGTTCATTGACTGGAATTGACTAACTTGCGTATGATTGCGACTATGTTCTTGTTTGATGAATCGACATGTCCATTACCCTAGGGGTAATAATCTGATGAGTGAGATAAAGTGATGTCATGATCAAAATAGAACTCCAGTAGCTCCTCTGATGAGAAACATGTTGCATTATCTATCACAATTTTGTGAGGCACCCCGAAGCGCGTAACAATGTTTTCCTTCAAGAAGTCACACATGACCTCATTCGTAGCCCGCTTGGTAGGAATAGCTTCAACCCATTCAATGAAATAATCAGTGGCTATGAGGACATAAATATTCCCATTGCTCAAGTGTGGGTTGATAGGACTAATAAAATCTAAACCCCATTGTTGAAATGGAGCGTCTATAACAACTGGCTTGAGAAGAGTGGTTGCTAACTTCGTCTTTCCAACAAACTACTGACACAACTAACATTTGTGCACCCATTCATAAGCATCACGGAACATAGTCGGCCAAAAGAACTGTGCTAGCAAAATTTTGAAAGCTGTCAATTTTGAAGAAAAGTGGCAACCACATGCTTGACTGTGAAAAGCTTCCAACAAGCGTCGTTGTTGATCTTTGGTGACACACAACAAGAATGTTTCGTCAAGCCCCTGCTTGTATAGAATGTTATTGATAATCACATAATTTTTCACATTCAACTTTAGTGTTCTCTTATGTTGCTTGTTCAAGTGACTCGGCAATCACCATAAGTTAGGTAATACCATATCTCAGTAAACCATTCTCCCGCAAATTCAATCAGTAGGACCATAGGAAAATCCTCTTTAACTTCAGGTTGAAGTTTAGGTATACCTTTGGCTTGAAGCTTCTTATCACCATCCTCTATTATCAACTGACAAAGACCTCTCCCACGAACGAGTTTGGTCAGTGTGATTTCCAAGTCATACTCTTGTACTCTTGCAACCTAGTTTCCTCTCTGCGTGCCCATCTCCTACTAATTTAGCACACTTTTGATTGTTGGATCGTTGACATATACAATGGTATGGGAATTCAAGATATAAAATCTAAAATTATTTATAGCTCAGACCACAACATACGCATTATTTTTAATCTAAGAGTATCGTGACTAGCTATCCTTGAAATTGCTACTCATAAAAGCTATTGGTGACTCAGTTTCTTCATTCAACTTATGTGTCAATATGGCAAACAGAGTATGATCTGATGCATAGCAATAAAGGATAAAATCCTTTTCAAAATCAGGACGGACCAGCATTGGAGCTCGGCTGATAGCTTCTTTTATTGTTGTGAATGCCTTCTTGCCTTCTTCTTCCCATTTGAAAACAATTTTCTTCTTCATCATAGTAGATATATTTTTTGTTAATTCAAAAAAATATGGTTCAAACCTTCATATGAAATTCACCTTACCAAAGAAAGAGTGTACCCTTGTTCTGCTTGTTGGAAGAGATAAGCTTCTAATAGACTCAACCCGGCTAGGGTCAATTCGAGTTTTGTCTTTGGAGACGATGTGGCCAAGCAACTTTCCCTCTGTCACTGCAAAGATGGAATTTTTGGGATTCAGTGATATCTTATGATATATGTATCTTCAAATACTTTCCCTAGGTGTGAAAAATGATCTCGTATCTTCGAGAAAACAGTGATGTCATCTAGATAGACAACTATTACTTTATTCCTCAAGTCTCCAAATGCCAAATCCATGGCTCTCTGAAATGTAGCATCAGTATTGATGAGGCCAAAGGACATTCTTTCATATGAAAATGTACCCCACGGGGTTGTGAATTCCATCTTGTACTGATCTTCTTTATCCACTGTAATTTGATTATAACCAGAAAAACCATCCAATAAGGACATCTTTGAATCGGTCACTGTCTGCAAGGTATGCTCCATGATCAGAAGAGGATAATTATCCTTGAGAGAGGATTGATTCAAGTTCCTGAAATCTACACAAATTCTGATTTCTCCATTCTTCTTTCGTACAGGAACTATATTAGACACCCAGGTGGAGTGATGAATTGGAAAGATGATTTTCACATCCACCATCTTCTTGATCTCCGCGTAGATGGTATCTTGAATTCATGAATTGTAGTGTCTTTGTTTTTTCCTAAAGGGCTTTGCTTCAGGTTTAAGAGGAATTGTATGAGACAATTCTCTTGGTGTGAAAACTTTCAAATCTTCATATGACCAGGCAAAGACATCTTGATATTGCTTGAACAAAGAGATGAACCTCTCACTTTCCTCAGCGGTGCAACATGTACCCAGATTAACAAGTTGAGGCTTGTCATCTGTGCCAATATTTACTTGATAATATTCAACAGAGGTTCTATCACTTGAGTTCTTCTTATCTTGTATGTATCAGTCATGCTTGTCAAAAATATTCTCCAAGGAAACCAAGCCCTTGGGAATTTTATTTCCTTTCAACTAGATAATGCTTGTATCTAGTTCTTCTAGACTTTCCTTATCTACAGTAACCTTTGGCACATCGGAGACTTCTATTACCAATTCTCTGTGAGTAAATGAACTTCCCTCAAAGAACAATTCTTTGAAATTGTCGCCCATAACAAGAAACTCCTTAATGTGGTCATCATCATCAAAGACTTTCCAATTATCATAGTTGTCAGGTACAGCTAGCATGTATATAATCCCAATGGCAAATGCATTCTGATTAAAGTCAGAATGTGGCATGAAAAGTGAAGCTGACACCGCAAGGGCATCTACTCTACTATTATCTAGACGTGGAATGTACTTGATATCAAATGCTTCGAACCAATCTATTACATTCCACACCCTATTCCTGTAATGTCGGAGATGATATGCTTTTACTCTGAATTGATCTCTTACTTGCTTCACAACTAGTTCCACATCACCTAACTCTGAGATGTTTGATACCCATATCCTTTGCATTTCTAAGACCTAGTAGAAGCACCTCATATTATGTCATGTTGTTTGTACAGTCAAATTGTAAACGGTGTGTAAATAGATACAACCGTCCTTCAGGAGAAACTATTACTACTTCTGCACCCGAACTAGCAGTAGAACAACTGCCATCAAACTGCATAGTCCACAACTTAGGATCATCTGCTGATTTATCTACAGAACACGCGACCTCTTGACTTTCTTCAGGTATCTCTGACAACATGGCATAAGTACCAAGTCTTGTTTCTTGATATAGAACTTGATCTTGAGGATCTTGAGACTTCACCACCACAAACTGAGACTTGGGCTCTAGTTCTAGCTTGAAAGTACCATTCTTTAATGGAATATTCGCAGAAGACCAATCCATTTGAATCTCTCCACCGAGGTCCTTGCAAAAGATTTAGCTTAACAACATCCCATAGCTAGCTGGAATGTCAGCCACCAGGATGGTCATCATAATTTTCTTCTCAAGATAGGCCACCAACCGCACTTGAGAATCCTTCAACTATCCAACCAACGACACAGACTTGGACTCCAATGAGTAACATTTGTCTTTTGTCTTGGTGCACGAAAGTCCTAGAGCATTCATCACTTGTAGAGGCATGATGTTGTCTAAGGCTCCTGAATCAATGATATAATTGCTCAGTTTGTAACCCCCTATATACAGAGAAATATAGAAGGGATTAGGCTTGTCTTCCGCTGGAGCGGATGATTCGAGCAATGTGGGCTGCTTGACAGGTCCCTTCTTCACAAATTTAAGAAGTCGGTCTACTTGCTCTGGATGATCTTGGAGATATTCTAACTGAGAAATCTGCACTTTGTTCTTCATCAAGGCATCTACAATATCAAAATTTGTTGAAGATGAGTCTTGAGCAACTGCTTTCACGTTCTCTTGAGAAGGCTTGATATTAGAAGTAGAAGCTATTTCTTTGCCTCTTTCTTTTTATTTATGTTCCTTCAGTCTCTCTTCTTCTTCTTTATGTGCTTTCAGATGTTGAGCTCTTGTAAACATAGGTGTTGTGAAATTCTCAGGATTTACAAGAGAGTACTAACGGAAATCTTCTTCTTCAAAATCAGGTTTACTTTCAAAGTATCCCGTTGCGGAGTCGCCATCAAAGTTGTCTAATTGTGGTAAGACAACATTCAAACTTGGAGTAGGTATGAAACTTGGTGTAGGTGCAATTTCATTGTATCCCATTATCTCATTCATTATGACGTTTTCGGGGCATGTGGAGCCAATATGTTCATTGGAATCATGAAAAGAGCAAAACACAACATTTTGTGTGTTATCAGTCGCTTGCCTTGGTGGAGCTATCCCTCATGGTCAATAATTGTTGTAAGGCTGAAAGTTATTTCTCCTCAGCTAGTATGGTTGTTGAGGTTGATATGGTTGCTTTTCTTGATATGATTATGGTGTAGGCAAGGCGAGTGGTGCAGGCTAGATAGGTAATTGCCTCTTGAGAATAGTCATTTCATTGGCAACTTTTTGTAGTGGATCTGTAGAACTCTGAACCAAAGGTTGGATAACATCTCCCTTGATCTTTCTAGAAGTGATCATGTTGTCTTCAATTTCTATAGCACCTTTTTGTGCATTCTCCAGTTTTGTCTCATTAGCCAATTTGAGGAAAAAGGCTATCTCTGATGGAAGTGCGTTGACAAAATTGCTTAATAGGATCTCAGGAAATGGATTGAGTGTATATGAGAGATGAGTGACCAGGTGATTAAACCTTTCCATGAACTCCCTCATGGATTCGTTGTCCTCCTTCTTTGAATTTGACAGTTGAGTGAACAACTAGTGGCTATCTTCAGCTGGCTTGAATCTCGCCAGAAAATTTTCATTCATAGTATCCTAGTTGTTTATGCAACCTGACTCCAGGTGGTTGAACCATTTAGTGGCAGCTCCCACAAGAGTCTCAACAAAGAGAGGTACAACAATGTCTTCATGAGCCACATGCAAAATGACGCAAGCCGTTGAAAAGGCTGAAAGATGATCAACAGGATGTTGAGTTCCATTTCCTTGGAACCGTGGAAAGTTCTTTCTCGACCCCTTAGGAAATTCATGATTTGTTGCCAAGGACAAAGGTCCAATTTGATCACCCCAAGGCAGCAGGGGTCCTCTTCTTCGATTGTGATTGTTATTGTTATCACCCATCGCTTCTAGTTGAACTGCAGGTTCTTCTTGTTTGACTTTGGGTTCTTCTTCTTTGATCTCAAGTATGGTGTTGAACTCAGGAACTGTGTTGGAGGGCTCTCCAACTTCTATAGGGCGTGTTTGTGGAAGGAAAGGATTTGTTGAGTCAGCTTCTTCGTGGAAGAGAGGATTTTTTCTTGTTCTCCTCCTTGTATAAACTATGTAAGCCAAGATTGTCTAAACCCACGCAGGTGGTGGTAAGACAGGTCTTCTAGCGTCAATATCGGTTTTTTCTTCCTCTTTGTCTAGAATAGTAGCAACGTTTCTCCACTAAGTAGGGGTCTCTTTCTTCTCAAAGATGAAACTCCTTAGGCTGTTGATGATGCCTTCTTTCTCTCCTTCAATTATCTGGAAATTTGGCTGGATAACTAGAGGTGTAAGATCAGGTTGTTGAACTAGAGTAGTAGAATGCTAGAGAGTCATTCCCGTGACATAAAGAACAAGCTTTCTTTGAATTTTTATGCCTCGTGCCCCACGGTGGGTGCCAGATGTAGATTTCTAAATTTGGACACTCAATTTATCCAAATTCATCCCCTTTCGTCTTATTCTCGTTAATTAAGTAATACTACTATTATTTAATTAATAGCTTTAATTCTGTCAAATCCCAAGGTATTTAATCAATAATACCTTATCTCTTTAATCCTCCTTCCACCAATTGAATTAAATAAATATTCCATTTATTTAATTCCCTTCATGTCGCATCCCCCATCATTTTTATCTTATCTTAATCCTTCTTCTAATTCCCATCATTAGGATGTGCACATGCCTAATCCTTGATTAGGAGGTGTCACATCCTCCAACTTTTTCAAGTTGTCCTCTAATCCCTCTTAGCCACCTAACCATCCTCTAATCCTTCACTAACTAGCCTAATCAACCTCTCAAGGAATTTTTAATTCCTTTTATCCTTCCAAGGAATATTAAATTCCTTTTCTCTTCCCCATGTCCTTTATGACATGTGTCCTTAGTCAACCTTACTAAATGCTTTTCTTTTTTGACAAGGCATCTCCCTTCCCCATGTGAATTTTTAATTCACTTTTTAATCTCCCAATGCATTTAAGGAATTTTAAATTCCTTCCCTCTTCCCCATGAGAATATTTGAGGAATTTTTAATTCTCCACTTGTCCTCTCCCCCACATGGGGACAAGGACCTCCTTTATGAGGAGATCTTGTCCAATCCCAAGGTACTTTGTACCCCCCTCCATGTCATGTCCTATCCTTCCACCTTATGTCCACTTCACCTTTTAGGGCTATCTCACATGCCATATGTCAAGATGTGAGGGCTTGTGAGTTCTCAACTCACCTTAGCCCTACATCTTGATATTTGGTGGCTCAATCTCAACCGTCCATTTCCCCTAGGATTTCCCAAAAATCCTATAAATACCCCCTCTTTTCTCTCATTTTGGGGAGATCATTTGTGCTAGCCAAACTCTTGCAGTTTTGTTTCTCAACCAACACTTAGCCATTTTCATGATTCCAAGCATCATTTCCATCTTCACATCCTCTACTTGCCATCCAAGGAGCATACACATCCAAGATCGAAGGGCCAACCAAAGGATCGACTCAACGCAAGGTATAAAGTTCCATTTCGTTGCTTTGTCTTGCATTGTTTCCAACTTAGGCTAATCTTGAGGTGTAGGTTGTTTTAGTTGTTTATTTGCACTCTTTTACTTGTTGCTTGTTTTCTAACGCTTAAATTCGACCTATCACACCAGAAAATTGTTGGAATTTTAATTTGCACCTCTAGAATGCGAATTAGAAACAAATAGTTATGCATAGATAAACTGCTCTTCAAATTAGGAGGGGAAGCTCCCTCTTTGCTGATGGTGTTCAAGAAATTAAACTAAAACTATTTTTCCTATCTTTTTGTTCAGCTAAGAGCATAAGGTTATAAAACTCAAGCACTGTAGCTGAGATTTTATGTTTAAGGAATTTCAACTACGACTAACCTACGCTAATGACATTTCTAATTTCTCAACTAAACACAAAGCAAGAGAATTAGAAATGGACAAGGTTTGATTCTCTTACAAAGTACTTAGATAAACTCTTCCTCCAATAAACATCTACTTACTTTCAATGCAAGCTGAAAATAGAGATCATATAAGCATAACACAATAAACAGAAATTTGAGACATTATATTAGGGAAAAATAGGCACAATACTTTATTTCTCAAATCTTAGGAACAAAGATTACACAAGATACATGCATTGAAGAAGAACTTGCAGCTAAAAGAGACTTGCAAACTTGTTCTTACACAAAGTGAACAACAACTACGCAACAACAAATTGCAGGCTAAAGAGGCTCAACAATTAGTTATCACAAGTACAGTTAAAAATAAATGAGCAAGGTTGCTCTTATTTATAGACAAGTAGAGGAGTAGGGAACCCTAAAATTTCCTTGCTTTTACAACTAAGGCTTTCTCAACAAGCAAGCTTTATTTCTAAAACTAAAAGAAGATAACATCTAACCACCTAAGAAAGCAGAAAAATAGGAAATGCCAACTATTACATTTTATCTTCTTTCTCTTCTTCAAAGAATAGATAAGAATTGTTCCAAGAATAGAAAGAAAGAAAAAAGAAAGCTTCTAGAAGAAAGCTGCTTTAAATCTCGATCACATCCGCCAAAAATATAGAAACTATGTCTCTGTCAGGTGCATCAATACTATCAATAGCAAAGTTTTGCTTTTTTAGGATTTCTTCACCATCTACAATCGATCTCAGAAAATCTTCAACCTCATTGGCCACTTTCTCGAACTTTGCTGACATCATGAAAATGTGACTCATCCTATCACCAACTGAATTGTTTCTATCACTTCTGCGAACAACATTCTGAAACTAGGCTTGCACTTCGTCAAGTCCAACATAGGAACCATCTTCATGACTATACCGAGAAGGAATCTCTACAACAAACTCACTAATGAACAAAAGAGCCTCAATCACCCTTTGTCTGTATGTGATAAACTCCTCAGATATCCTCTCATAGGTTCTAACCTTGAAGATGTGATGCTCTCTCCATGCAAGGATTTTCCTCTTGTGTTCTTTGTAAACCATTGAACCATAGGTTGTATCCAAATCTGCAATGATGATTTCATGCCTTGGTTTCACCTCTGCCATTGACTATTCAAATCCTTGAATCCCTTGATGTAGCTTATGAGCATTGTCCCTTAGTTGAAACATCTGTGCCAAGATTTCCTTTCCTCTGACGATGAAACCCTCATTCCATTCTTGAGTTTGCTTCCCACATATTACCAACTTCCTCAACTGTTGGTGATCAGTTGGTGTCTCTAAAACCTGGGGCAGCAACTAAGTAGCCTGTGAACAGCCATGGACAAGGTTAGAAATGTATAGTCTGAGTTGTCAAATTTTAACCTTGAGGGATTCCTTATCCTCTCCATCTTTCAACACTCTTTCTTGAAGAGTTTTTGATGCAACTTTGAACAAACTAACATCCGCATGCCTAGTGTTCTTGCCAAGATTGGCCTTAACCATTATGAAATCATTGACATCAACTTCATCTATGTTTCTATCTTCAAGAGGTGTAGCAGTCTCCATGATCATCTCACCATCAGGATTTCTCTCAAAGTGAATCTATTTCTTTTCTTTCTTTTTAGGTGCTTCCTAATAGACACTGTCAAGATCATCAAAATTCAACTGATATGAAGGTCTTCTTCTCTTCCTTCCTAGGGAGCTCTCAAGCCAAGATGTGGTAGTATCTCTACTAACTTCCCTGAGAGACTCAACTGCAACTCTTTCATCTTCTTCAATCTCTAGATCAATATGAATTGGTGAAGACCTTGGCAATGGTGTAGAATCATGTGTCAAGGGCACATCCTATGTTTCCTTTTGAGGTAGGAGCTCTTCTAGAGGAGCTTTTGTTTCAACTGTTGGTTGCTCCTATATGACTATACTTGAGAAGTCCAACCTTCTTACATTCTTCATTGATTTGCTACCCTTTACACCTTCTTGAGACTGACTTATACCCTTCATCTTTGGTTGTGCTCTGGAAGAAGAGGGAAGTGATGATTGTATCCTTGGCGGCTCTACTGCTGGAATGGATTTCTTCCTCTTGAGAACCAAGAAATTCTTATTGCACTCAATGACTTGGTGTGTCCTTTCTTCCACTGATATTTTTTCTTTGTTGGCCTAGTTGACATGTGGAAGAGATTGTTGCTCAATTTTCTTTCTAGTGTACATTGGGAGAAGTACATCTCCATCATCATCTGAAAGTACCTCGATGTCCTTTGAAAAACAATCTTTCATTTGATGGAGAATGAGTCTATTGTAGCTACGCCTCTGTACCTCGAACTCATCTCTGCAGTTGGCCCAAAAATTTTCAAGTGCGGGAACATGAGCATAGTTCTTCTCAAGCTGGGTTGCGAAGACGCCATGAGGGTCATATGATTGTCTCTTGTTGTAGGGATTGAGACCAAGTTTAGCTAACTCATCACCCATGGACTTTGCATCTGTTGTTGATTTGCATGTGTAAATTCCCAACCCAAGTGGAAAACTGAAGGCAGGCTTCTTTCTATTTCGCAAGACTGTGTGAACATCGTGTGCTTTCCTTAGGAATTCTATGAAAACAACTTCATCTAATGGGTACCTCGGAAACATGAGTGGAGTGTTGGAGTAGTCGTAGAATCGGATGTAGGTAAAGGTAGGAAATTGTATAAACCAATCTACCCACTCCACCATTGCTACCCTAGCAATTGATGAAATATGAACGTGCAACTCATTATCCAGGTCTCGCACTGTATACATTAGGAAAGCCTCATTTACCCTCTTGTAATGATGTGATGACTCTATGAACTCCAACTGAGGGTAATAGTTATAGCTATGCTACACAATCAGAAACCCCATAGTGTTCAACCCTCTAAATTTTCCTTGGAAGGCAACTAGGTAAACAAGGTAGGAGACCATGTGGAACTCGTGAATTTGACAGTATTCGGTTATCTGTTGATGGAGGCTATCATTGATTAACGTTGACCAATCATAGAATTTTGTCTTCTTCATCAGATGAGGTATGACATAGAACATCCAGGGTTGAAACTTTGTAGCATCCTCTTGATTGGTGATCATTATAGTAATTTCATCTTTGAATTCCCCTCACCCAACATTCTTTGGTAAAGTCTTATGTTTTTCTTTCATCCACTTTTGTGCAATCTTCTTGGTGTATTTTTCTTTATGCATGTCCCATATTCTTTCACATTCTTCCTTAGAGATAGTCACACTTTCAGGCCAAGGTGGAATTGAGAAGCATTTTTCAATCACATCTGGTTTCATGCTGCAAATTACTCTTCCATCTACTAATTGAATCTCTTGAGTCACCGAATTGTAATGCTTGATGCAAGCAATTACAAATTCCAGACTTTGCACTGAAATAGGAATGGATGTTGCTGCAAGTAGTCTGGAGTGACCAAGGTGCCTGACTGCAATGTTGCCTACATTTTCCAATGGTTACAAATTGAACTCTGGTTTGATGTGATGCAAGTCAGTCTCAGTTGTTTTGATGAAGTCATGACAGAGAGATGATTTGGTCTTGTTCTCGAGGGGAGTGTACTCCATACTGAAAACCTTGAATAATGACTCTAAACTTGCCTATGTTCAGACAAGTTTTGAGCAACTTTCTAAATTTAGCCTGGTGATTTTTCTTCTTCAAACAGACGAATTTTTCAAAAAAATCCGAGATATGGGTTTTGTTCAGAATTTTGTTACAAGAAGACTCAGATCGCCCATTTTTGAAAATTTTTAATGTAGACTAAAAAAGCAGCAAACCCTAATTTCTTCAAATTTTCTCAAAAAAAGTTGGCACCTAGGTTTTGTTCAGAAGAATATTTTGGATGAACCCAGTTGATCAGATGTTGAAAATACTGAAGGCTGATTGAAAAAGAAGCAAACCCTAGAATCTGAAATTTTTCACAAAAAAAAACTAGCATCTAGGTTTTGTTCAGAAGAAAGTTTTAGAAGTGCCCAGATGATCAAATCTTGGAAGTTCTGATGATTTCATGGAAATGCAAGGAAAAAGAAGCTACTACAACTTGAAAAATTTCTTCAAAAATTATTCAGAATGATGAGTTGAGATGATTCAGATCACTGAAAATTGAAAAACTTGACCTCCTTCAAAAATTTGATGTTTTGGATGAAAAAAGCATGAAAAAGCAAGCTCTTATGTTGTTGGTCTGAAAATTGATGAACTTTTGAAAAATCAGCAAGCTATGGCTCTCAAATCTTGAAAAGAAAAACTTTTGTTTGCTGCTCCTCTTCTCTCCCTTGGACGCCACCTGCAAGAATGATGAAAAATGAATGGCAAAGGCCTCTTAAATAAGTTTTAGGCTTGAGAAAATCTGGTTTATTTTGCTTTAATCCATGCAAACCCTAGCCTCAACTTATGCATTGAACATAGACGTTTTTCTTCATCTTGAAGCTTTGAAATTTTGAAAAATTTGGCTAAGGCATGTGAACTTGGGCGCCCTTCTTGGCTGGAGGCACCTATCTCTTCCAGATAGTCATTTTTGAGAATTTCAACATTTTCATGACTTTGAAACCCTAGTTTGAATTTGATTTCCAGCTTCCAGATTGATCTGACGAGCGATCTAAATGATTCATCGTAGAGCTTGATCGAATCTGGCAAGATTGTTCTTGAGGCAACTTTGACTAAAGACTTCATTTGGACCTTCAAAATCATGGGCGCCCATCTTCTTTTAGGGCGCCCAACCTTCCCAGTGTTAGCCATTTTCATGCTCACCAAGTTTTGCTTCTTTCCCTTTGATCTTTTGATGAATTCTTGATTCTGAGAGCTAGAATGATCTGATCGGCTAACTGTCAGATTCACTAGATAGCTTGACTAATTTTGAAAGGGGTCTCTTGGAAGTAATATTTTCTAAAAGTTGAATTTCAAGGGTCAAAAGCTTGGGCGCCCCTGGCTAGCTGGGGTGACCAACTTCACCAGAGTTAGAATTTATTATGTATTCTTTGCCTTTTCTTTTGAATTTTGTGATTTGATCGTGTTTTTCCCTTTGTTCCGCCTTCAATATTTGATGACTGTCAACTCTGATTGACGAGCTGATGATTGTGTTGGAAAGCTTGATCAACTCTGAGGAAGTCATGTTGGAGGTGTCGTCTGCAAATTCATCCATTTAGGCCCTCAAAATTTTGGGCACCTATCTCCTTTTGGGGCGCCCATTTCCTCTAGACAACCATTTTTTGCTTGATTTTCATCCTTCAGAGTTAAACCTTCATTTTATACCTTCATCTTGATCTGGATTTTCCAGTGATTGACAAGTCTGATACTCTGACGAAGACATCCACTGCGAAGCTGACAGGATCCTGAAGAGATTGAGCACATCTACAAACCCTAATTGTTGAGTTTGAGATTTTAAAAGGTTGGGCGCCCCTGGGCACCTAGGGTGCCCAAAGTTCCCAGACTTGGATTATTTTCTGACATTTTCATGGTTTGCATTATGTCTTTTGGTTGATACCTCCCCGTTTGATCTTGAATTCTGGATGACTAGTTGATCTGATGATTACGCTGATAGACTCACTACGGAGCTGGGAAGAATCTGCACAACATTTCCTGGGAGCACGAACCTTGATTTCATCATCTGATGCCCTGGAAAGCTTGGCACCTATCTCTTCCTGGGGCGCCCATGGCTAGTAGAGTTAGCTTTTATTCTGCAGATTTCAACTTCCTCCATTTTTCGTGCACGTTCATCATCTCATCTTCTGTTCAGTGCTTGAATGTTGAATCTGACACCTAGCAGTTGACTCACCTCCATTAATGACTTTGGAGCTCCCAAAATGCTTTCTGAAATTGAAAAAGCATAATAGACCCACTAGGGTAGAACTGATCATTTTTTTATTCTGACTACACCAGCCTGATGAGGAAGTATTTTTGACCAATCAAAATCAGTTTGAACCCTAGAAGCCACACTTTCTATTTTTAGAAAATTTTGCTTGCATCCATTTCAAAAGAAACCCTGAAAAAGTTTATATTTTTAGAAAGTTTCTAAAAATAGTAATTTTCCTAAAAAGTAGGGATGAAAAACCGAGATTTGGGTTTTATAGACTTGGTCGCTCTAAGTAGACCCAGATCGTCAAATCTTGAAAATTTCAAGTTTGTACCCCTCCTGTAAGACATGTAAACCCCAATTTTGACCTTTTTTGACAAATTTGACAAGACTTTTACTTATTTCTTCAAAATGCCTAAGTGTAGCAAAAATTTTAATTTGGGGTACAACAACTAGGTTTAATGAATTAATCCATTCATCACCACCCCTTCTAATACAAATCAAAGATCAATCAACCAATCTTCATACTTCAATCTACATTTTTGTACAATGTGGAACTAGTGAAACATTCTTACTCTCATCGCTACCTCCACCATTCAATACAAAAAATGCATACCAACCTAGTTGGGTATCCCAAAACTAAATTCAATACTTCATGGAATTTCTCAAGTTCTCACAAGTGAATTCGAAATACCAAAACTAGATGACACTCACTTTTGGAAAACACTTGGAATTTTTTTTGAGAGCTTGAGAGAGCTCTTGTTCATTCTTGTGATTTCGTGAGTTTGAGAGTAATATTTTTCAATATTAGAGAGCTCTAGAAGTGTTAAAACAAGCTTGAAGGAGGAAGAAGAGTCTTTCATTCCATACAAGCATAGCGAAAGAGGTGTGTCTTTTTTCTTTATTAATGTTCTCATTATTCTATGTATGTGTGTTTATCGAAAAATAAGTCTTCCTTACATGAGTTTAAAATTGGAGGATATTGTCCTCTATTTTTTGTGACTTTGGTGTTTTATTTGGTTACATGTGTGTTGTAGGAAAATATTTTCTCTCATATAGTTATGAAATTTATGTTTGAAACCAATCCCTTTCTATTTTGTGTATTTGTTTTGTGTATCCATGTGAATCCTATTTTGGGTATGAGTATCAACTATTTTATCCTTCCCATATAGATTTTATCTCTTTTGTCTCCCCTATGATTTAACCAAAAAAATTGATTCAAATTTTAATTCCTTCACATATTTGTATCCTTATTCTTTTCTATGATTTGATTATTTTTTATTATGTAACCTAATGTTTAGTCATATAAAACCTATGAACAAACCTTCTGATGATGGATAAATTATATCTTTGATTATTTAGATTATGCTTTAAATAAAATGAATGAGAATGTATATCTCTCCTTTAACTAGCATTTGAAGAAGTGCACATGTAGTAGAAAATAATGCTTATGTTATTTATGGAATGTGATCAATGAATAAGAAAGGATAGTATAGGAATGCGTTGAGATATTATTTAAATTAATGAAATGGAATTAGTTGTGTCAATACATCACTCGAATTATCATATTTATTGTGTTAGTTAAGAAAAATAAAATTTTGTGTGAAGGAAAAAAAGGATAAGAAAATGTTTATATTGAAAATATTTATCATTTCTCTCTTTATTAATTTGGGAAGTTAATATAGGCAATAATATTATATTATTTTAATTACATTTAAAAAATAGAGTAGGTGATTTTTTTAATAACCCTCATTTGAAGCTAGATAATTTATCTTATTTCTCATTTTGAGTAACAAGATGTTAGTAACTTATTTGAGTTACTGTGAGTGGAAGGAATAGCCCTTACCTACCCTTTCATCTAGTACCACTAGAGGAGTGAGCATCATGAGGGTGCTACCCCCTTGTTGGTGTCACATAGATTAATGCCATTGATCTCCTGGTTTACTTTCATAATGTAGGATTGCCACATTGAGATGTATGTCACTCATTTATTCAGTATATGTTATATCTCTTCCCTTGCACGTTACCAACATATCTTTCATGTGTGATTTATATCATGTGTTGGCATACATGGTGATCATATTGTTGAGATTAGGTATAGCTACCTGACAAATCCCTGTCATGTGTATTTAATTATACATGTAGATGAATAAATTAATGTATTTTCTCTTTAGTACATAGAATGAAGGAACTTAGATACTCATGTGTGGTGGGGATAGTAATTTTAATTATTATTCTCTAATTATTTGGAATTATTATTGCAAGAAGATATGGAAAGAGTAAAAAGAAGATGAAAAATCACATTAGAAGACGACAAGTCATACCTCGTAAATAGAGCCTTCATGGGATGCTTGGAAGTTACAAATTGATTT
Organism: Sequoia sempervirens; assembly: GCA_007258455.2. Classification (NCBI taxonomy): domain Eukaryota; kingdom Viridiplantae; phylum Streptophyta; class Pinopsida; order Cupressales; family Cupressaceae; genus Sequoia; species Sequoia sempervirens. Next base: position 282,622,291 of record VDFB02000008.1, on the reverse strand, counting down.
CTTGCATAATGGAGGTTACATACTTATTAGTTATTTTTTATTGTAGAGATTATCTTCATAAATGGGGCATTAGCTTTTTTGCTTGTGGTATTTGGGTGCCTAATTTTGGGCTCATGGTTTTGGCCACTAGTTTTGGAAATCCATTAATAGGTTTTTAGTTTATAAAATTTTATATATTGGAGGCATGTGATAGAGGTATTATTTTCTTTTGTAGGTTTTAAAATTGTTATGATAGTGGAATGTTATCAAAGAGTGTTGGAGTAGAGTGTACTGATATAATACTTTCTTTGTTATTAATGCAAGCTCAGTGTCACTTTAATAGAGGATTTTTTTAAATAAAAATTTCCACATATATCATGTGCCATATGTGTTTGATAATTTTAATTTGTTATAATTTTTTAATCCATGCTTTTTATATTGATAAGTGGGATTGGCAGGGCCTAAACCCTTGTACAACAACAAATCTAAAAGGTAGGTGAAACATGAAACATGTGCAATGGCATAGACCAAACCACTCACCAAGAATAGAAAGAGTGAGGTGTAACTATAGCCCAATTACCAAAAATGACTACAAACAAAAGATAAAGATGGGATCCCTAGGGTCCCACTTAGACAATACCAAACCTTTCTCTCACTAGCCTCTCACCAAAAACTCTAGCATAAGTTTGGATAAATATTTAGGAAGACCCCTCTTCCTCCTTCTACCAATAGTCCAAGAGATATTATCCTCCAATTCCTCAAAATAGGGGGAAGCAATGTGAATTTCCCCACAACATGCCCATCAATGTGTGAAGGAGCAATAGAATGATGAGGTGAAAGGTGACCCTCCACCACATGATAATCTAAAGTTGATCCAAAGCTAAAGGAAAATGGCGTTGTAAGATTGGAATAGGAGGTTCTCCAATAGGTAATAAAGGAGTAGAAGGAGAAGGACATGTTAGAGCTACACCAGAAGCTAATAATCATCCTCATGTGAGGACTCATCATTGTTATGACCCTAATATCATATATTCCTAAGTATAATAAGGATGAGCATATGTGACATGCTTAACCTTAACATTATTTTTATTTGGTACCTTAAATCCTCTTAAATAGGATGAAGGGGTGTGTCCCAATATATGTATTCCTATAAATAAGGAAGAGAACCATCTCCCATATCATCATATCATCAAATATTGAATTCATATATTATTATCTAATTATTAGAGGTCATCCCTTGAAGTGGTCTACTATTTTTCATATTTTTACATTTATTTCCAAGAAATGTCATAACAATCAACCTAAGGTGAGCCATCCAACAAGGAATTAGGGGCATAGATAGTCAAATGTTCTTCATTATAATTTTTCCACCAAGTAGTTGTGTCCTTGCATTGAGAGAGAGGAAAATCTATAGTGAGATGAATAATACTAAAGAATTGTTTGTAGCTTAAAGGAAGACCCTCATAATCAAGTGGTTGATTCCAAGGCCTATCACCCACCATTGAAACCACATCCTCGTAAAGAGGTGTGGATATTTTAATGTCCATCAAAATGTGAGAAAATGTAGAGTGCCCCATGTAGGAAGTGGAATCATCAACCTTCAAGAAGCATCCAATGGAATTTATTATACTCTCATAGCATGAAATTTCTCAAAATTAGAGAGGAAAATTTAGAAGTCTAATCCATATTGTACACAAATTTAGAGGCTTTATAAGGGGGTTAAATAAGTTGAACAAGGATTTATGGAGAGATAGTGCTCTCCTCAAGGCCACAACTTACCTTCAAGCACCAAATATTTATACTTGGAATAGGAAAATGAAGTAATGAATAATCCATTTTCACGTGGGAGGATCTCAATCTTACCCTCAACAAGAGGTCTCCAATAATCTATGACCCATTGATGAACATCAAGCAAAGAAGGCCAAGGGTTGTAGAATCTGCACACCAGGAAATAGGTTGTATTTTCTCTCAAAGGGTGAGCAACAGTAGCACTTGCAATATTTTCAAAATACATGAAACTACTAAAAACAAAATATTTAATAGTACTATTGAGAGTGGAATTAGAGTTATTAATAGGCACTAGACGAGGGGCACATCCAACCCCAATGCCAACAATAGGATGTGAACCCACCTTGAAAGGATTTGCAACCAAAGCATCCATAAAAACACTTAAAACACCAACACTATGGTTAATATTGGATCAACCATGAGAGGATCATGTATGAGAAACATGCCACGCCATTATTGCATCGTTTCATTTTTCAAAAGCCCCAATATCACTAGCACTAGATACTTACCAAGAACAAAGGGGATGATTATTGCAGCATGTGAGAAGAGGTTAAATTTGAAACTCCAACAATAGGGGATAGGTGCAATATTTTTTATCCATGTTACATTTCAAATTTGATGGTTAATGACATTTTATTTTTATGATAATAAAATTTGTTTACTTTTTTAAAAAATTCTCAATATAATTGTTCACAATTTTTTTCAATATTTGGTATTAGAGTTACAATTGTGATTAAAGAGGAATGCCTATCTTGAATTTTTGAGAAGTTTTTGTTTCAATGAAAGTATTTAACTTGTTAAGTTTTGTTGGAAACACATAATATTGAGAGGGGGGTGAATTAGTATACTTCAATTCCAATTTCAATCCTTAACTATTGAAGCTAGGTTATACCATCAAAGCATTCATCTACTTAATCAAAAACAAGAAAGAAGATAAGCATCCACACAAGAAACACAATTGACACGAGATATATGTGGAAAACCTCGCAAGGGAAAAACCACAGTGAGAAAAGATGTTTGGATCTATTGTCCAAATCCAACCTCACAAATAAACAATAGTTACAACTTTGATTTAGGGTTACAACCCAAGGAAGCTACAACTCCCTGATTATAGATTTAGGGTTACACCCAAGGAAGCTACAACTTCCAAATTAAAATAACTGGAATATGACTGACTTTATGGCTTCAACCCACTAATAGTCATCAATTTTGCACATTAGGTATGTGGCAGACCTTACTATAGTCCTCCCATGCACTTACATAGCCTTGCACACTTATTCACCTCTCTTCTCATCTTTGATCTATAAATATCATCTGCATGCTTTGCAAAAACAAATTAAGTCGATCATAAATAATAAAATATGTAACTTGTTGCATGTCGACCTTCACATCTATTGGCAGTACATAAAAATGATAAAACATTATTTACATTTCTTCTAAATGAGTCGTCATGACCCATACAACACCATTAACCACTCCTTAAGCTTTGCTAAATCTTGAATTAGTGGCACACACCATCAACATACCTCAGTCGGCCTCAAAAACCATAACTTCACAAAATGACCTAAAAAACTTATGAGGTATTGGAAACAAGAAATATATTCATGCACTTTGTACCTTAGACACTATGAGACATGTGGAGTGTCCACAAAAACTCATTCAATTGAACTTCACAACCTTCTACTAGCTCATATTCAAACACTTTTTTGATGAAGATTAAGCATCTGGAACCAACTGTATCACTCTAACACTTTGAAAACTGAACTTGTGGAGTACTAGATCACTTGAAACTTCAATCTAGCATACTTTAGACATCACTAAGTATTTCCTCAAAACTGATTGACCAGAACTTCATGTGCGGTGGAATGCAAAGAATTCCAACAAGTCTTTTGAACCACTTTGCACTACCTAACTCAGTCTAGTACTCTATCACTTATAACTTTCTCTGTAGAGGGATTATTGACATTAAAATTTGGATATAACACTTTCACATCTCAATGAACTTAACTTCTAAACTGCAAGACTGGATCTTGCTCTGTGGAAGGATGCAAACCAAAATACTATGTCTCTCCCTTAGAGTATATATTATGAATGCCTTAGACTAAACTTTTGTAACTTGTCACTGAATGTGGTACACTAAACTGACAAAACATCTTTGTAGGAATCTTGATAACATATCAAGACATGTGTACCCACATTCACATCAAACTTAGATTTCAAACTGACTCCTAGTCTTCTAGATCACTACAATGTTGACCTGCACCATTAGATATCTTTGTATACTAACAATCTCCAAAGCATATACAACCTTAAGCACAGTTTTGACATCAATGAAAATCAAGCTTATCAAGCTACAAAAATCTCCCCCTTTGTCATTGATTGCAAAACCAACTAATGTGCACACAAACTCTCCCCCTTTGATGCATAGTCTCTCCCCCTTTGACATCAAGGGAAAAGGGTAACTAATCATTCTCTATACATACAAAACATATAGGCTCCCCCTTATTCTATAGAACTTTTACTCCCTCTCGAATGGCGTTTGATTAATTTACCAAAAATATCCTTATATCTACAGATTTTTCTACTCTACATATATATAGAGCATAAAAAAAATATATATCTTACATCAAAAATCAAACTCATCTCAACTGGGTGGAAGAATTTTCTTGTAAATTGTCTTGAGCTACATCAAGCTTTTGTCCCATTATTTTTTTGTTGCATTTGTAGATTCTAAACTAATTTCATGTAAACTTGGTGGAAATCACACAATTTAGAGGAATGACCTAATTGAATAGTCCACTCAACATTGCAAAGACTTCATTAAATTTTCAACCAGGGCTTGTAAACTTGTGATGGAACTAACACTATATGTGCTTTCAAAGACCTGGGATTACGTAGGTTATCCTATTAAAGGTATTCTACTTGCTATAAAACCAAAGAAACACATAACAATGAAAGAAGTAAACTAGCGCTAATGGCTACAACTGCCTACAACATAGTCTATAGCTAAACTATTGTTGATAGATAATTACTAAAACTGACTCAAAACTACTCAAAACAGATAACTGAACCTAATCTATCCTCCAAAGTACTACAATTCAATTGAACTTACATACAATTTAACTAATAATCGTAATATGAGAATCTATTTTAACTTACATGCAATTTATGAAGTAATGACTAACAAAAGTAACTACTAAACAGAAATAAAACAAATATAAATGTAGTGAAGAACAGTTACCTTGAGTGGCCTGCTCAAGTGGTTATCTTCACTTAAACTAAAACCAAATCTAGATCTTCAGATTCTATGCAACCATATCAACTTGAACTTCATTCATCATTCATTCCAAAAGATCACATAAATTTTTTCTCAAAGATTGTATTCAAGAAAACCATTTATGAGAAATCAACATTTTTGTAGATTACAAATGAAAACTAAAAAGTAATTGATAACAAATCCACCAATATGAGATTAACCAACTAACTATACTAAAGACTCAACCATCGGCTATACATAGGCACGGGGGAGTTTATTCTAAATAAAACTCTAAACTGAAATCATTAACTACAACTCCCTATATATCAAAGTGTGTAATTAAGATTGAATTATTCAAACTGCAACTAGAAAGAAACAAGAGTTAAAATAGGATTAAAACTCTGCAAAACATATCTACACGTGGAACACATAACTAGTTATCCATAATCCTATCAATAAAATAATTATTCTTCTTCAGTTCCTTATTAACTATCATAATGATGCACGACTAACTCCATTAGGTGTCTCCACAAGGTAGTTATTAAATTTAGCTTGTTTTGGCACTTCCCTTTTTTCGCTATCCAAGACATCCTTTGGCTACGGGCTACAACTTTTAGTTGTTGCAAACTACAATTTCTTCTTGGGCTGCAAGAGGTTAATCCAAAAAACACATACACAAATCTAACTACTATGATTAAACATAAAATTCTAATCACATTGCATACATATCCACATATAAATCATGCAATGCTACTATATCATAACTATATTTCCATTACTCTAATTGAGGTCCAAGGTTGTATCATAAGCATAAAAGATAGCATAGCATAGGAATATGTTTGAAAGGATTGTCTGATAATATCTGTAAACATGCATAAAAACATCAGGAAATGGACTAATAAATGGACTCATCACTACCCCAACTATCATTTTTCTTTCCCTCAAGAAAAATGCACTAGGTGTACAAATTGTAATGCGGTGTAATCTGTTTGAGGTCCATGACATTATCTACTCCCTTGGTCTGCTTCAAGTAGAACCCTTTGTAAGTTGCAAGTCTCTTCATTCTGGTTAGCTCAGCCTCCTCACATTCCTTCATCTTATCTCTTGTCCAATGTGGCACTAGATAAAGGAGCATAGGCGGTTGGAATGTGAGTGGTATCCATTTAGTTGCTTGATAAACAACAATATCCATGTACCTGTGTACTCTTTCAATTATAGATATGAAGTTATATACTAAATGAGGTTCCTTCCTTTGTAGCTTTGGAGTCAAATTGTTCCACCATTCCTGTACATATTTATAACAATTTTGAACTAGCCCAACTACTAGTGTTTTCATCCTATTGTAGTCCTATATCCTTACTCTCATAATTTTTCCTCTTGCACCCTTGTGTTTCAGGAGTAGTAACCACTCATCTATTATCTCATCAGGATCTTTGGACTCTTTCCTCACTGGAAGTGTAACTGACTTTTCTCTTTATGCATACTCCTCCATGAGTTCACCTCTAAATTATTCATTTCCAAAATAGGATGCTAAAGCTCTCACCTACAAATCCCCTACAAACATTAAGGAGTTCCATTGTGCATCCTCTAAAACCACATAATTATGTAGATAATACTCACATAGTTGGTCTTGTTCATTAGGGGTAGCATCAACAAAAATATGGAGAAATTCAATCTTGCTGCTCATGGAAACTGGTTTGTTGTTGATCAACCTACTAAATTGAAAACTTAAGAATTTTTCCTAGAGAAACAAGGCATATGTTCTAGTTGGGGGTCTGCACTTGATAATTTGGGCAGCCTTATCTGTTATTTCTTCCATTCTAACTGCCATTTTACTTAATTCAGTTTCCTTCCCCTCCAACACTTTGGTGTGCTCTACAATTAGAGTTTCTTTTTCCTTTCTCAACTTTTCTTTTTCCTGTGAGAATTCATCATTGGCCTTCCACAATTGATACTCAAGAGACAAAGTTGTGTGGTAAATTGGTGTTTTTGTGGTAGGAGGCTTGTGATTTCCTTATGTAAGTTCTCTATCCCATGTTTTTATCATGGCCAATTGTGCCAATAGGTCCAACTTTGCACCATTCCCATATGTCTACAGTTTCTCCTCCAATTCTTGTATTTTTACCTCCCTTTCTTTGTCTTTTTTTCTCATTAATTTGCACCAGTTCCTCTAGCTATTTAATTCTTTCCAGAGCTTCTTGTAGCTCTTTTCTAATATTTCTATCCTCTAAAAACATTTCCTTTGTTTCTAAAAACTATTCATTACCACCCCCTGTGAAAACTATAGTCCTCATGATTAGAGCTATATGGGTTTTCTTTCTTGTTTACTTGGAAATAAATACATCCTCTGACTCTCAATCAAAAGTGGTGGCTACATACCACTTCCTCTTTGCAGGTGTATGCACATTTCCAGAGGTATTTCGCTTTATTTATGAGTCTATTTCAACCAACATCACATCCTCTTCCTGTTGTTCCTTTCCCTTTGTCTCTTCTTCTGGTTTTTCCACACTCCCCCTCATAACACCTTTCTTTTTCAACTGGCCTGAATTCCTAGGTGTAGCAGATGTCTCTTTTTGTGTTTCCTTTTTCTTTTGCACCTTTGAAGGTGTAAAAGAGCTACCCCCTTTTTCTTAAGTTTTGGTGTCTTAGAGGTGGATGGAGTCTTCTTTGTTGCAGATTTCTTAGATGTAGGTGATGATTTCTGCACATTATGCTCCTCAGGCTCACCTTGGCTATGGGTAGGTGAAGCCATAGGTAAAACAAGAGAACTTCTTCTTGTAGGTGCAGCTTGTGGTTCTAGGGTTTTAGGTAATCCAGGTGCCTCAAGTAGACTATTAATATCTTGAAAATTCATAAAGTCTTCCCAAGATACCTGTGGATATTGGATCCTAAGGCTCCTTTTTACTAATAGGGCTATTAAATAGTGATTTGATAAAGTTGTATCACTTAGTTTCCTCTAGTATTCAGCTACCATCCTTTTTAGCATATTGTAGAGGTAATTGAGCACATTTACTAGTCTATTATGGGGAAGGTGACTTAGTAATTTGAAATGTACAGTGTATAGAAGATTTTGTCTACCATCACAAGTAAGGTATCAAATAACATAAGAAGCATAGTTGGCCCAAATCCATGGAAGGGAAATTATTTTTGTACCTTTAGATGATGAATCCAAGTTTTCTTCTCACTCACAGAATTCTTCTCTTGCAGCCACTACATCTACTCGAACTGGAAATTCAGCTCCATTCTTAGGAAAACCAAATACTTGTGTGATTTCTCCTTTTGATGCATCTATTGACAACCCTTTTACCATGGCTTTGTCATGTTGCAATGTAGTTGTGCATCTCCTTGTTATGTCATTGTCGAACTCTGTCAGCTTTAGAAAGTAATCCAGCCAACCAACCCTTGTGAAGATAGGCATTACCAATGCATCTTCTAATATTTGTGTATGTGTTGATGGCTCTCTTCTAATAAAATTACCTCCCATTGGTGAATCACTTTCCCTCTTCTCAATGTTCTAACCTTAGAAATTTAGCTTAATTTCAACTTCACCACCCTCAAACCCTTCTCTTACTCTGCTATCTTCACATGCACTCCTCACTACAACTATGTTGTAACTGTAACTTCCCCTTCTCCTCTGTATTAGTTTAATCAACTTAAAATTGGGCTTGACTTAGCTTAGAATCACAAGATTTAGGGAACTGACAATTGAAATTAATAGCAAAAGGTAGGTGCAATTTAGGACAAAAAGGGTTTGCATGTCATGTATGTTTGTTTGCATTTGGCTTTAGGTGGTGAAAAGCAAAAAAAACTAGCTAATATAGTACCCTCCCCCAACTTAAGGTTTGAAGTGACCTCACTTCAACTCATGATAGGCGAAGGTATGATTAGAGAATATGAAAATAAATGTAATGAATATATTGAATACTTAATTTAAAATGGAAATACATAATGAAAATGTTAAGAAATCCATGATAATTATGGTAATGTACTTTGTGTACCTATTAGAGGTGATTAATTGAACGTCGCACGTGTGAAACTAAATAAAATGTATCCATGGGATGATTTAATGTGACAAGAAGTAATTGCAGGTGAATGAATGATAAGGTGGTGGGTGTAATGAAATGAAACAGAATGGACAGATGATGGGCAGTGATATGATAATTCAAATGCTTGAAATTTGAATTGGCAACATGAAATAAGATGAGCATGTTGTGTGTACTTATTATGATAATACTAATGATGCATGTGTGAGGAAAATTAGGTGAAAGACATGTGTGATCTGCAATTAATGTGGTGTCAATTTTTAAAATTTCTTGCTAAGCGGCACTGCAGGTACCTTTGGCATCAGGTCTTGTCTGAATTGTGATAGCTTTTATGCTACAAGTCCCTACTACAACAGGTCCCTTACTAAATGGTTACAACTATATATATAAGATAGGTCCCACTAGAAAAATCTTGTACATCAATGTGATTGTGTTGTGTGTGCATGTGAGGTGGAATAAGAAATTAGACTTGAGTGATCTCAGGGGATGAGATGTGTAGCTCAACCACTGAGTCACTTAAAGAACTTGGTATACCCACTATTGTTGATTCATCATTTCTAGGTATGGTATTTGTATCTAAATCACTATAATCATTTGTAGGACCATACTGCTAGGTGAGAGAAAGAATGAAGTCATCTCTTTGTACTGATTTCTTGTAAAGTTTCAACCTATGGCCATTAACCAAGAGGGAGAACCTTATTGTATCTATGATCTATAACTTTACTGCACCATTAGGAAAAACTTGGCTGGTCTCATAAGGTCCCAACCACCTATATTGGAGTTTCCCCTTAAAATACTTGTATCTTGAATCATACAACAAGGCCCAATCTCCTACATTAAATTCCTTTGTCTTGATATATTGGTCATGCCACTTTGTCTTTTGTTTTTGTACTATCTCAGTGTGATGGATTACCTCCATCCTGATTTCATCCAACCCATTTAAGTGGTATAACCTCTCCTTTTGAGCTGTTGTGAGATCCATGTCCAACTCCACTATTGTTCTTAATTTTTTGTACTCAAACTCTATTGGGAGGACTATTGTTTTTCCATATACTAGCTCATAGGGTGTGAAACCCGTTGTTATTTTTCATGTTGTTTTATATGCCCATACCACTTCTGGTAATCTAACAACCTAATCTTTTTTATGTAATTGCACTGTCTTAGTTAGAACACTCTCAATTTCTCTGTTGGTAACCTCCACCTGATTGGCCTGAGGGTGATAAGGTGTTGAATTTTTGTGCCTGATTTCATATTCTTCAACCAATTTGGTAATGAACTCTGGAGTAAATTATGGACCCTGATCAACCACTATCTCCCTAGATACTCCATACCTAGTAAAAATTTCCTCATACAAGAATTTAGCAACATTGTCATCTCTAGTAAGCTGTAATGCCTTCACTTCCACCTACTTACTCAGATAATTAGTGCAAACCAAAATGTACTCTTTGATATTGGCCCAATGAAGTTTAGACCCCATTTTTCAAACGGAGATAGTGTTAACTGTGGCTATCATGGCATTTCATCACTCCTTGTTGGCTTACCCATTCCTTGGCATCTATCATAGCTCCTTGTATATTTGATAGAATCCTTGTGTAAATTTGGTCAGTAGTAACCAGTTGTGAGGATTTTGAATGTTGTTCTTTTGGCTGCAAAGTGACCCCCACATGGTTCATCATGGAAATCCTTCATGATATCAAATATTTCATCTTCCCTTACGCACCTTCTCATGATATTGTCTAGGCCAGTGTAGAACAGGTAGCCAGATATCCAAGAATATGAAAAATACTTATGCACTAGTTGTCTCTTTTCCCTTGGAGAAAAGTGTGGTAGAATTTTCCCTGTCACTAAATAGTTTGCAATGTCAGCATACCAAGGTATATGTATATTAAGAGCAAACAAATTCTCATCTGGAAATGAGTCATCTACTACCCCTTCTACTAATTGTGTTGGCGACCTTGACAGAAAAATTGCTACTACATTATCCTTGCCAGTCTTTTCCACTATTGTGATATCAAACTCTTGTAGAAGGAGCAGCCATCTGACTAGTCTACCCCCTACTATAGTCTTGTTCATTAAATATCTGATAGATGTATGGTCTGTGTGGAAAAAAACTACATAACCAGTGATGTAATGCCTGAATTTATTGATGGCATACACTACTGCTAGCATCTCCTTTTTTGTAATAGTATAATTTAGCTCTGCTCCCTGAAGATTCTTGCTAATGTAGCAAATAGCATATTCTTTGCTACCTTCTTTCTAACCCAAAACTACTCCAATAGTAAAATTTGAAGCATCAGTGTGTATATGGAAGGGTAATGTCTAATTTGGCCCCCTCAAAATAGGTTCTCCGGTTAAGACTACTTTGAGTTCTTCAAAGGAATGTTGACACTCTGATTTCCAATCAAATTCTATGTCTTTAGTTAGTAGAACAAACAATGGTGCAAAAATCTTACTAAAGTTCTGAATCAACCTCCTATAATAGCCTGCATAGCCTAGGAAGCTCCTAACATCTTTTTTCCTTTGTGGAAAAATTAATGTGGATATGATCTCTATCTTATGTGGATCAACTTTGATCCTTGCATTGGATATGAAATGCCCTGAAATAATTCCTTGAGTCGTCATCATAAAGAATTTCTCATTACTCGGGGATAAATTGTGTTCTTTACATCTCTTTAAAACATTTTCTAGATTTATAAGGGCTTCCTCATAAGTTTCCCCATATGTGGTGAAGTCATCCATATATAGAGTCATGAGAATAATCAAAAAATATGTTGAGCACTACCCTCTGGAAAGTAGCTAGGGCATTGTATAAACCAAAGGGTAGAATAGAGTAAGCATAAGTACCCCAAGGGAATGTAAATGTTGTTTTGTCCTAATCCTCTGGAGAATTTTTTATCTGATTGTAACCATTGAAACCATCTAGGAATGAAAAGTACTTCTTCCCCGCTAAAGATTCGAGCTCTTGATCTATAAAGGGAAATGGAAATTTGTTCTTCCTAGGGGTTGTGTTCAATTCCCTATAGTGTACACATACCCCCCATTTTCCACCTTTCTTAGGAACAATGACCAAAGGTGATACCCATTCATTGTCAGATATAGGATAAATGAATCCTGCATCAAGGATTTTTTGAAGTTCATCTTTAACTATTTCTCTCAATGCAAGGTTCATTCATCTTTGAGGCTATCTAATGGGCCTATAACCATCATTTATATAGATCCAATTCATACATAAGTTAGGATCTATACCCTTCATATCATGGTAGTCCCATGCAAAGGATGTTGCATGTGCCTGCAACACAATATTTAGAGAATTTTGTTGTTCTTCAGTCAATGCATTTTTTATGTTTAGCATTTTTCCTGGTATGATTTCTAGTTCTTTGGATGATTCTTGTACAAATGAGAGGCCAAGGCTAGGAATGATTGGTACACACTTTTGTGGCAGTAAGGAATGGAATATATGAGATATTTCTTCTAGGGAGTTGGTAGGTATAATTCTCTATAAAGTGTCTTGTAGGCATGAGAGACAGTCCTATTGTTGTGGGCTGCTACCACAGTCATTTTGTACAATGTGAGCAATCAGCTCATCTTCATCCTGATCATCCAATAAAGGGTTGTGTTTTATTATCATCAAAGTTTTTAGGGAATAGTGATCTTCCTCATCCAAAGTAGGCCAAATGGTTTGCTCAAGATCAGCATAAGGTTGGGCTAGAGGATAGAGTGCCAATTTCTTGGTCACGGTCCCATTAGATATTATCATATTCCCAGACCTACAACCTATGAATGCATCAGTTGTAGCTAACCATGGTCTACCTAGAATGAGTGGATATAATGCAAAGTTGACCTTTTGTTGTAAAACTATGAAGTCTGTAGGATACTCCCAAGAATCTAATGCAATAACTAGATCCTCAATGATTCCTTCAAGCTTGACTATTGATGTATCAACCAACTATAAAATAGTTGGTGTAATTCTAAGGTTGGCTAACTGAAATAATTGCATTGTCTCTTTAGTCATGACATTGATTGTTGCCCCTAAGTCTATCAAGGTGTTCTTGATAAGGGTCCCATTAATTTTAACATCCACTACTGGACTACTAGGGCCAGTGTATTTAGACAATTATATTTCGTAGCATGATATCAGCAAGGTTTCCTAGGACATGAACTGTCTGAGGGTCCTTCCTTTTTCTCCCTAATTTCTTAAGACATGGGTCACTGACTACCTTTGTATATATTGGAATGTCCTTAATAGCTTGGATGAGGGGGATCTTTATATTGACATCCTTAAGTTGACCCAGTAGGTTTGTTTCAGCTTGAATATGATGTTTTTGAATGGCTAAGCATTTAGGGAAAGAAGGCTCTAGACTTGAGGTGGTATGGTGTACCTAATTTGACTAAGGCTCTAGAGGTGATTTGTCTAAAGCTTAAACTACAGGTTCCTCATCCTCCATCTCAATGATTTGAGGGGATGAAGGTCCAGCTAGTTGCTTCCCTAAACTAAGGTGGACATCACTCACCTCTACCCCATAGGTGGGGTATTGCATAGCCTCGTTAGTATAAGCATGTTGGACAGACTTGTTGTTAGGGTTAGGTGTAGGTTGGGTAGGTAGTTGTGGTGATCTTGGTGGATGAGATGTAGGATTTTATGGATTATGAATAATGGCTTGCTATTATGGTTGAGGAGGAAGCATAGGATGTTGATAATTCATGTTTTGTTGCAGCCACTACTGACCTTTTTGCCATTGTGTCTCCCACTAGTTTTGTTGTATTGTCCATTGAGGATTATAATTAGAACCTTGGAAATTTTGTTGTGGCCAAGGATTTAGTTGCTGCTAGTTCCAATTTTGTTGAGGTTGTTGCCATTGTTGAGGGTTTTTCCATTGATTTTGGTTATTTGCCTAGGGCTAAGAATTCCAAGTAGAAAAATTTTGATTTCCAATTAGAAAAATATGAATTGAAATTCAGAGGGTCTTGTGGCATACTTTGTATTTTTTTCCATGGCCTTCTTTGATCTATGTAAAATATCTTTCCATCCTCTCCTTCAAGTGGTTGAAAATTAGGTTTATATATTTTGTCTTGTTGAATACTAGCCATCCTCTTTGAAGAGCACAAAAGATTTACTGAGAGGGGGGGTGAATCAGTAAATCTAAATAAACTTTCACTTTTTACAACTTCTCAACAAATCTAAACTTTTATCAACAACAACCTTTATCAACTTCAAATTCTAACACAAATCAACTATACACGAGTATCTCAATATGAACAAGTTGACACCAAGATTTTATGTGGAAACCCTTATGAGATAAAACCACAATATAAACAATGTACTTTATGAATTATATATGCTTTTACAATGAATGTAGGCACCAACCTACTTGAATCACCAATATGTAGTTTAGTAGGAACCAACCTACAAAGAGCATCAACCCCTAATTCTGATTTAGTAGGCACCAACCTACAAGGAGCACCAACCCCTAATGTTTGTAGGCACCAACCTACTGGAGGCTCCAACCCCCACCCGCCAAGCACCAACTTAGCAAAGATAAAAATGTCAAGAATAATACTCCACCTTCAATGTTGCTTCCTCAACCGATGATGGACAATTCTGCTCCAACACTCTTCTTACAAGTCTGGTATAATCTTCTCTATGGATTTGTCAAATAATCCTCCTCACAAACTATGTCTTCTTCAACTGATGACAAACTATTTATATGCCTTCAACAAGATCTTCTTGTCAATGATATCTTCTTCACAAACTTGATGCAATCATATTTCTTCTTCTTAATTCAGCCCTTTGTTAAATCTGCTCATATACTCTTCATACAAATCTGCTCAACATGTAAATATATCTTCACAAAACTCTGCTCCTCAAATATCAAATTTGCATTTATATACTTTTTCAAATCTGCATCTTCTTTGTCAAGTTTGTAATCACCAAATATAGATATCACTTTATCCAAACTGTCTATCTCCCTTATCAAGTCTACATCATGTAGTCTTCACAAATCTGATCTTGTCAAGATACTCTTTAAACCACAGTTACTCCTTTTTATAATTCTTCATAAACTCTTATAGATCTGCTTTATACACTTCACTCATGGACTGCATATATTTCAGAAAGTCTGAAATATTCTTCAATAAACTATGTCCTTAGATCTTCAGATTGTATTCATTTTACTCAATACTCTTCTATATTTCGATGATATGCAATTTTTCTCACGCTTCATATACAACTTGTGTTATGATGATATATCATTCTTCACCACACTCTACTCTACATTCTTCAAAAACTATTCATTTGATATTCCTTACAATGATCTTCTTCTTATCTTCTGATTTGCATATCTGATGCATGATATGTCTTCCTTCTTTTTCATCTACTCGTGTTTGGGTGATATATCCTTTTCTTCCCACTTACACACACCATCTTCAAAACTCAAGTCACAATCTTTATATACATCTCTCCATACCTTGATGAAGGGTGACGTCCCTTGTAAAGGATGATACCTTTTCCACCAATTGTGTTTCTTGAAAAAACAAAGCACCTCTTCCTTAATAAATCGTTGACTTTATAACTTTTTATTTGGGAACCTTTTTGTCTTTTCATGTTTTTGTCTTATGTGTGCTTTTTAATTTTGTCTTATATGACTGCCCCTTTTCTTACATTAATCTGAATTTTAATCGAATCATTTCAAGAGTAAGACGTGCCATTTCATTTTTTTTCTTTTTCATTTTGTTTTTATTCAACTCTAATTATCTTTTTCATTTCGTCTTTTTATTTTTGTCTTTATTCAACTCACTCTAATTGTTGTGTTTAATTTGAAGAATCAAGTTTTGTATTTAAATGATTTTTTTCTATTTTATTAAATCTTAAATTGCATCACCTCATATATCGATCCCTTCAAGCATCGGACGAACTCTTCAAATATTAGATTCTTGTCATATGCAATTTTTTACTCTCTACTATTTTGTTTGTATCTATAAATTCGTCGTATTCTTCAAAAAAATTCCTTTCTCCAATATGTCAAGTGTTTGAATGTCTCCAGATTAGAATGTGACCATTGATTTTTAATTTCTTTCTTATACTTCTCCCAAATGCATTGTTGTGACTCGCCTTTTGGGATGACTTCAACAGCTATCAATATCTCTCCCTCTACTGCCTTCCATGTAAGAACTAGCTTCTATACTTTTGGTATCTCTGGAAGGATGACCAAACAATGAACATGTATAGTTCATCATTTGTAGCTTCATAGTATTTAGAGTTGGCTCCTTGAATTTCGGACATGGTTCCACCTTTTGTTTCTCTATCCAACTGAACTTGCTGATTTCTTGTCTTATTTCTGCTCTCATATATACATCATGCTCAAAAATGATCTCTCATACTTCCGTTGCTCATTATATATGAAAAAATTAACATAGTGATGATTTATAATTGTTGTCTTTAGTATCACTTTCCTTGGGCATCAACAACTCTCATACACCTTCTAATTCAATGACTTCTTTGATTGCAACTGTGATGGTAGTCTTCTTATGACATCAATGACAAACATTGTCTTTATACCTTTGACATCAATGACAAACTTTCCAACACTATTGCATTTACAGTTTTCTTTCCTTTGTCTGTAGTTGGGGCAGTATTCAGTGAGCATTGCATCAGCCTCCTCTTTCTTCTTCTTTATATGTGTAGACATCCAAATTTAGACACTTAATTTATCCAAATTTATCACTTTTCATCTAAACATCCTCTTATCCGAGTTAATTAAGTAATATTACTATTATTTAATTAATATCTTTAATTCTGCCAAATCCCTAAGGTATTTAATTAATAATTAAATACCTTACCCTCCTTAATCCTCTTTTCATCAAATAAATTAAATAAATATTACACTTATTTAATTCCTCACATGTCATTTTCATCTAATCCTAATCCATTTCCTAATCTCTTCATTAAGGATGTGTACATGCCTAATCCTTGACTAGGATGTGTCACATCCTCCAACTTTTGCAAGTTGGCTTTTAATCCTAATTAACCCCTAATTATCCTCTAATTACTTATTAGTCAAACCTAATTAGCACCTTGGTCAACTCTCCCCCCCAAGGAATTTTTAATTCCTTTTTATTTATCCTAGATTCCCCTCTTTTATATGTGAATTTTTAATTCACATTCTATCCTTCCAAGGCTTCTAGAACCTTGGACTTGTCACAATCTCCACATGTGACCAAGTCCCACCTTTTGGAGCCCACCTTTTATCCTTTAGATTCTCCTAAGAATGTGAATTTTTAATTCACATTTATAGTTTCAACCACCTTTCCTTTTCCCATGTAGATTTTTGAAGAATTCCAAAATTCCTCAAATGTCCCTTTCACTCCCACTTGGGGACAAGAAATCCCTTTTTGTGGAAATCTTTTCACTCCCCAAGGTGCTTGTCCTTCTTCCACCTCATGTACCTTTTTGACACCTCACTTACACCTCATCTTCTCTTGGCCACTTCACCATCCACATGTCAAGATGTGAGGGCTTGTGGGTTCTCAACCCACCATAGCCCTTCATTTTGACCTTGTTGGATGAATCTTGACCGTTGAATTCTCTAGAGAATTCAAATTCTTCTATAAATACCCCCTCCTCAAAGGCATTTTCAACACTTTTCATTTGAGCAACCTTATGCTGCCAATTTTCATTTTCAACACTTTGGATTTTCATAACTACATGCTGCCAATTTGCATTCTCAATCATCCACTATCATCTAGCCATCCATCTTAATCATTTTGCATAAGTTGATCTTGCATTTAGTCACTCAAGCAATCATCTAAGGAGCACACAAAATCATCCCAAGCGAGGGCCAATCAAGGAGACATCAACAGCAAGGGAGGTGAAATCGTTTGTGTCTGATTTTATCTACTTTCCTTCTTGTTTTATCACTCTTTTGGCTAATCTTGAGGTGTCCTTAGTCTTTTATCATTTGCATTTTTGAGTTATTTTGTACATTAAAGTAGGATAAAATTTTTAGGTTCACATTCTGGCACGCCCGGTGGGACCCACAAACGGGTTCTTGCATTTAACCTCCCTTTTTGTTAAGAATCTTGCAAGAAAAGGTCGCAGAAAGGCGGCAGTGCCCTCTGCTTTACCGCAGAAAGGCGGCAACGCCCTCTTGTCCACTGCAGAAAGGCGGCAGCGCCCTACAGCTGAAAGTTTTATTCTCTTCTAACAAGTTTGCTGCAATTAGGGATATATTTAGAAGGTTTTCTAACACTTTTCTTGTAGTGGGAGGGGCACAACTTTTCTTTTTTTCTTAAAAATCTGACAAAGTTTACCGCAGAAAGGCGGCAGTGCCCTCTTGGCCACTACAGAAAGGCGACAACGCCCTACAGCTGAAAGTTGTATTCTCTTCTAACAAGTTTGTTGCAATTAGGGATATATTTAGAAAGTTTTCTAACACTTTTCTTGCAGTGGAAGGGGCACAACTTTCCTTTTTTTCTTAAAAATCTGACAAAGTTTACCGCAGAAAGGCGGCAGCACCCTCCTAGCCACTGCAGAAAGGCGGTAGCACCCTACATCTGAAAGTTTTATTTTCTTCTAACACGTTTGCTGCAATTAGGGATATATTTAGAAGGTTTTCTAACACTTTTCTTGCAGTGGGAGGGGCACAACTTTCTTTTTTTCTTAAAAATCTGATAAAGTTTGTTGCAGAAAGGTGGTAGCGCCCTTTGCCTTACCGTAGAAAGGCGACAGCGCCCTCTTGTCCATTGCAGAAAGGCGGCAGCGCTCTCTGCTTTACCGCAGAAAGGCGGCAGCGCCCCCATTTTGCTGTAGAAAGGCGGCAGCGCCCTCTTGTGCATTGCAGAAAAGCGGCAGCGTCCCAAAACAGCACAGTTTCGAGGGTAAAACAGTCATTTTGGCTTTATTTTGGCTCTGGTTTTTTGCTATTGTCAAGTAATAACCCTCTAACATTGTTTTAGCAAGGATATTAGTATTTTTTGCTAACGATTTGCAGCGTATTAGGGCGTAATTGATCAATAACGAAGAAAAAGACAACTAACATTTTTTTTGCAGGGCCATCTATTTGATCAGATCTGTAAAAAATTATCCTTGTTGTTTTGGAACATAGTCTAATTAGGGGGAATAAACTTCATTGTTTGCTATGATTGTTTGTTCTTATGTTACCCAAGGGGGCATTAATTTGTTTTCGCTTTCCCCTTGCACTTCGTGTGAGCCTGGGGAGTAGTTGGAAACGATTAGTGTCTTCTTTTTAGTGGGACCTGCTTGGGGATTTCAGCACCCCAAGGGACGATTCCAACTACGCGTATCGGCGGGGTATATAAAGGGGGGAGAATGAAAGTTGTACCCCAATCCAGTCACGTCATAATTGGCGGAGCGTCGAAGCTAGGGCGATACCTAGATAGACGTGAAGAGTTGGTCCGAGTCTTTTAGTATCTCGTTGGGGTTCCCGACTCACACTTGTGACAGACTGGTGTTCACGGTTGTACCTCAAGTACCGAGATTATATCGAGGACTCCCTAGAAGCCTTGTGCATCCTAGATTAAGACCTTGCTTGGCCATACCCTTAATATTAATCATAGGATTGTGCTTGCTTGAAGTGTCTTCTTGTGAAAAACCTATGAAATTTTTGATACTTTGGCCTTACTTTATCATTTTGCGTCCTTGTCATAGCCATTGCCATCAAAACCAAACTTTGTCTTACCGCAGAAAGGTGGCAGCGCCCTCTGTTTTACCGCAGAAAGGCGGCAGTGCCCCCATCTTGCTGCAGAAAGGCGACAGCGCCCTCTATTTTTCCACAGAAAGCTGGCAGCGCCCCTGATTTTGCTGGCAGTGCCCCTGATTTTGCTGTCAACGCCCCAGAAAGCTGGCAGCACCCCTGATTTTGCTGTCAACACCCCAGAAAGCTGGCAGCGCCCCTGATTTTGCTGTCAGTGCCCCAGAAAGTTGGCAACGCCCCTGATTTTGCTGGTAGCGCCCCTGATTTTGTTGTCAACACCCCTGAAAGCTAGCAGCGCCCCTAATTTTGCTGGCAACGCCCCTGATTTTGCTGTCAATGCCCCTAAAAGCTATCTACGCCCCTGATTTTGCTGTTTACGCCCCTAATTTTGCTGTCAACGCCCCTAAAAGTTGTCTACGCCCCTGATTTTGCTGTCTACGCCCCTGATTTTGCTGACTAGGCCCCTAATTTTGATGCAGAAAGCTGTCTACACCCCTGATTTTTCTGTCTACGCCCCTGATTTGCTGCAAAAAGTTGTCTATGCCCCTGATTTACTGCAGAAAGCTGACTACGCCCCTTTAACTTCCTGGGGCTGTCATTTACAAACCGTACATCGAATCAACTTCATTCAAAAACAAAAGTTGCTTAGTTTTTCAAGCTCTATCCAGTGGTACCTTCCATTTCCTCCTATCAAGAATTTGACCATCCCGGGGCGGCCACGCCCCGCATTGCGGGGTGGACACGCCCCTAACTTCCCGGGGCCATCATTTACAAACTGTACATCGAATCAACTTCATTCAAAAACCAAAGTTGCTTAGTTTTTCAAGCTCTATCTAGTGGTACCTTTCATTTCCTCTTATCAAGAATTTGACCATCCCGAGGCGGCCACGCCCCGCATCGCGGGGTGGACACACCCCTAACTTCCCGGGGCCATCATTTACAAACCGTACGTCGAATCAACTTCGTTCAAAAACCAAAATTGCTTAATTTTTTGAGATCTATCTAGTGGTACCTTATTTTTTTCTTCCTATCTAATCAAACTAATCCATTCCTCTAATTAGATACATACAATCATCTTCATCTAATCACAATTATCCAATCAACATAATCTAATCATTTGATCCTATCCAATCAAACTGATCTAGTACTTTAATCAAATTCATCAAATCATCTACCTGATCCAATCATCCATCTATTGAATCCCATCAAAATCAAAAGCAATCCCATCCAATCATCCTAATCTGAGCTTTTGTCCAATCCTGATTTGAGCTTTAATCTGTTCCCATCCAAAATATTTTATTCATCCTCTTTATCATGTCGTCATCATGAATCCTCATCCTCCATCAATAGTGGTCAAGGGAAACCCTAATTATGTTGACGATGATAATGAAAGTCTTGTCGATCAAGAAGTATACGACATAGATCCCCTTGACATTATCATATCTAGTAAGCTTTCTCCACCCACTTTCCAAAATTCAATTACTCCTATGAGCTATCCCGTTATGTCTTCATCCATGCCTAATCATGCTCCTTATGCCACCTTTGACAATGGATATCCAGTATCTTCTTCATCCCCATATTTTTCATGTCCTTCATCTACATCATCCTCTTATACAACATCTACATCCTCTTATCCTAATTTTCCATCCAATACTCCTATTACAATTCCCCATCCATGTCCCCCTATCGTAATCCTCTTTCCCAATCTTCCCATACTAATCCTACATCCACACCCTTTTACCTTAATCCCACATCCATGTCTCCTCATCCTAATCCACCATCCCAATACCCTTATTATAATCCATCCCCCACATCCTCTTGTCCCACTACACCACCTATATCCTCTTGTCCTAATCTACAATCCATGTCCCCCTATCTTAATTCACCACTCCAATATCCTTACCTTAACCCTCCATCCAATCCATTCATCCATCTACTCCTAGTCCTCCATCCAATCCTAATCCCCCACCTACTCATAGTCCTACATTCACCCCATTCCTCCATCTAACCCTAGTCCACCAATCCATAATCCCTCATCCATTTCTACCACCCCAGCCAAGCCAACCATATGCAAGTCTCTCATTTCAGAAGTTCTCCAAGGACTCATGACAAAGAAGCCATCCCCAACTCCACATCTTGAAGTCATGGAACCATGCCATCTAGATCCATCATCCACGGTCACTAGTGATGAGACCCTTCTCCATACCACACCTATTATTGATGTTACCACCCCTAGTACTGCTCAAACCATTGAAACCATTGAACCCACTAAATCTATTGAACCCCCATCTCCTACTCCAAGAACCACCGAATCCATCGAAGACACCCAATTCCAATCCACTCCCTCTACTCCTAGATCTACCCAAATCCAATCCACTCCTCCCACTCCTAGTGGCACCAAAACCCATTCCAATGAACCTCATGAATCTTTCATCCCTCCATCTTCCCCACTTGAAGAGTCCCAACAAGACTCCGTTACCATGCCTCCCGCACATGATGAGTCACGCCAAGAGTCTAATCCAAAGCATACCAGTATATCCCCTTCTCCAGATCAAGATCCTACCATCCCATCTAGTCCACCTCAAAATCATAGTCCCCCATCCATTCCATCCCATGATCCCCTTGTCATTCAAGTTTCCACTACTCCATCTCCATCTCCATCGCATGAGACTACTACCACAAATCCAAATCCTATCATGGCCCCTCTTGATGTTGCTATCCCATCATCTCCTTCTCATGATCCCCCATCATCACCTAAAAATGATATCCCCACACCACTTGCATATCCCCTTGGTCCTCTCACATTCCTCCATGGTGGTCTCCTCGCAGAAGAAAAACAAAGCATATACACCAACCCTCCTCTTCCACCTAATAATGAACTTGCATCATTCTTCCAGAATAACAAAAATCATGTCCTAGATCGAATGCTCAAGAGAATGAACTATCAAGGAAAAGGTTTAGGCCTTCATGAGCAAGGTATTATATAGCCCATCCAAGCTAAAAAACATTTTTATCCGCAAGGTCTTGGATGTACTACTCATGACTCGCAATCTAAAAAATGTTACAGGCTTGCATTCTCAACGGTTCTTTTTCCAAAGAAATACCAGCCTTCTTCCCCATCGCCTCTAATTCAGATCATATGGTCATCCCTCCTATCGACACCAAAACACCGTCTCCCACGATCCATTTTGGGTCCTTACATCCCTCCATCTACCATTTCCAATCCTCCATCTACCATGCCCTTGTTTCCTCTGGGTCCTACATCTATTTTGGGCCCCTATATCCCAAAATCACCTCCTCCATCTCATCATATCCATCCTTTCATCCATTCATCACCTATCCATCTCATCCATCATAAACATCCCTCTCACATACCCCATAGTCAGGATCAACAAAGGCACTTACCTAAACATCCTCCATCTACACATAATCCCCATACTCCTACCTCCATGACTCCACATCATCCATCTCCTCACACCCATGCCATTGCTACTAAAAGCGCTTTGGTTGTTAAAGAAAAAATGCATAAATCCAAGCATCCACATGAATCTACGACTCCCCATGTCCCCTCCAAAAGACATGGTGAAGAAAATAAAAATCTAAATATACATCAAATCCATAGCCCCAAAGGCCCACCAAAGCAAAGATCAAAACCATGTGGATCCCAAAGAAAAAAGATGCAATGCCATCACATGAAAAATCTGTAAGAACATCCAAAGTCGCTAATCCAAAAGCTAATCATACACCCCTTTCATCTCCTAAGTCTGTTTTGGGTCCTTATGTCCTGAAATTCACCATTCCATCTCCTCCATTATCCCCCACATTCTCCATCCCTTAATCCTATTATCTTTTCACATCCACCACCACATGTGCCAATGTTGGTCCTGAACACATCTCCCCATCACATATCCACCCATCATTCTATCCATACCCTTTCCAGCATCCCATCCATTATCCCATGTATCAACCCCATCAAATCCCTCTAATTCACCCTCATGCATAATCCATTTATCCTAATAAGGTTGTACCAACATCCAACAGTCACTTCAAACATGGGCTCATAACACCTTAATCCTTATCACATGTCTTCTAAATCTGCTTATCCACTTCCTTATCCTTACCCATCTCCTTCTGCATGACATCCAAAAAATTCAAAAAAATAAAAATAAAAATAAAATAAAATAAAATAGTAAAGAGAAATAATCCATCCAATGGTGAAAACTTGGCAAACAAGCGCCTTGGATAAGTACCATGATGAAAACCTGACAAATAGGCGTCATGCGTAAATCCCCATCTGCACTTGGGGGCAACTTCCTAATATGCATTCCCTCCATCCGCTATACTTCCAACTATGCACCCATCTTCTTGTTATCCGTCCTCTTCATAAATCCCCCCATCCCACCTATCTTTCGCATCCTACCATCATATCCCGTTTATCTCCCATTCCCTCCATCCTTCTTGTGATCTTGATCAAAATAGGGGCACCTATCTATGCATGCTTTGGACACCTATTGGTATACATTCCCTTCATCCATGCTCTATCATATTCCTTAGCCACCCATCCTATCCTCATCTAGTTATCTCCTTTATCTTCCCATCCACTTGTCTTTTATCCCTCATGCCTCCTCATCTATGACATATCTAGAGTGGGGGAATCTGCTTCCTTTGTGAAATAATACTTGGAGACATCATCTATCCTAGCATCCCTTTCATCTCCCAATCCTTCTGTCCCTATCCATCTATCACAGCATCCCTTCCATCTCCCCATCCTTTTCTTCGTATCCATCTATCACAGCATCCCTTCCATCTCCCCATCCTTTTCTTTGTATCCATCTATCCTAGCATCCCTTTCATCTCCCAATCCTTATGTCCCTATCCATCTATCATAGCATCCCTTCCATCTCCCCATCCTTTTCTTCGTATCCATCTATCCTAGCATCCCTTTCATCTCCCAACCCTTATATTCCCATCTATCCAAACAATCCCTCCCATCCCCCATCCTTATATCTCTATCCATTCTTTCATCTTTATCCTCATACCATCTCACAATCCCTTGTCATTGGTATCTGGCTATAGGCCTCCCCCCATGCAACCCAATGCCATTTATCTCATCGTCATCACCCCTGCTTCTCTTGCACATCTTTCCAATCTCCTATCACTTTTCATCACTCATATATCTATCATATCATCCTCCCAAGTCATTTTTGCTTTGGATAACTATCCCATCCCTAAGCTTTTATGTGATCGTCATCATCCTATCCAATCCAATAGGTCTATCCTATCTTGTCATATTGGTCCCATCTTTTTATCCACTTATCCTATCATCTTATCATCCTTTATCCATTGTTTGCCTTTGGTCTTGTCGAACTACGTTGCCCCTGCGCTTTCACGTAGGCAAGGTCGATCAATTGATCAGCCCCCGGGGCTCCTTTATCGTCTATCATCTATCGTCTCTCATTGATCGCCATTATCCACTTTACTCCTTTTGTCCATCCTATCTTTACCATCCATCAAGGTCTCCATCTTGGTCAGTCGTCAAACTTTTATCGAACTACGAGGGCTCTGCGCTTTTACGTAGGCAAGGCTAATCTTTGATCAGCCCACGAGCCCCTAGGTCTTTAGGGTGTGTCAATCTCATGTCTTATCTCCCTTGTGTCATGTCGTCAAGCTATGCCCTTACTTATCTAGCTGGTTCTCAACAAACAAGAGTCACTTGTATCATCAAATCCAATCAGTTTTGAATATCTTACGTCATATCGATCTTTTAGCTTAGTACCCATCATCGGTCTCAACAGGATGCATCCTTCCTAACAGACCTCATCAATCCCATCCCTCCCCTTGATCCTATGGCAAAGGACGTTTGAAATTGATTGTGATATTTTGATACTTTTGGATTTTGTTTATCATTTGAGCTCCCTACCATCACTTGTCAAGGCCGCCATGATCCATCATATTATGGTGTGTTTTGATTGGTCAACATAGGGGCATATCTTGCTTTTTTGTCTAATTGTGTCTTCTTGGTTGTCCCACATAGTACCCACCAAGATTCTCGAGGTCTTGTGTTATGCTGGGGCATCCTTTTGTGCTTGTGGCTATCTCAATACCTGGCCCGACCAAGGTCTTTGTGACTTTGGGGTGTTGGGATAGCCTTCTTGTCTGTTGTGTTTGTTTTATGCATTAGACACTAATTCGCCTTGGTTCCACATACCCTGGCACTTGGTGTCTTATGCTATAGCAAAAATCAGTGCTCTGAAGATGGCAAATTGCATTAGGCTTGCATTTCATTTTCCATTCTATCGTCTTGCATGTATCCCCCCATCCATTCATCCTTCATCCTTATCTCACATCTCTATCCAATCCCCATCCATTCCATTTAGCCTGAATCATCTAATCATATCCTTGGTCTTGTTCTCAATCTTGTTACCTCTTGACCCATCATCATCATCATCCATTAGTATCTTTCCTATCCCTTTGGTGTTGTTTTGGGATGCATCCTTCCCTCATCAACAACACTTTCATCATCATCGGGAGGTCTTCCCCATCCTTTAGTGGTGTTTTGGGATGTATCCTTCCCTCATCAATACCACTCCGATGTATCCTTCCCTATCCTCGTGTTGTTTTGGGATCCTTCATTTCCTCATTGACAACACTCCATCCATCATCAACCCATTTTGGCTTGTACCTTGACTGGGGCAACATCACCTTTTTCCTCAAATCCATTTGTGCTTCATCCATCTCCATATCACTTACTCTCTTACCCATCACCTTGCATCATCTTCCTCATCTCCCTTGCATCACATCATCTATTTCGAGAGCACACACGTGTTCTCTTCAACCCGCATGTCCTCGAGGGGGCATCCTCAATCCCTACTCTTCATCTTCACCCCATTGTCTTTCCTTCCTAGTCATCCTTTATGATGGGGCATCTTCCAATCTAACCATCTCCTTCTAGGTTCTATATTTTAATATTCTTTGAAATGATGCTACTTCGTAACACCATCTCAAAGAGGGGCAAAATGTAGACATCCAAATTTTGGACACTTAATTTATCCAAATTTATCACTTTTCATCTAAACATCCTCTTATCTGAGTTAATTAAGTAATATTACTATTATTTAATTAATATCTTTAATTATGCCAAATCCCTAAGGTATTTAATTAATAATTAAATACCTTACCCTCCTTAATCCTCTTTTCATCAAATAAATTAAATAAATATTACACTTATTTAATTCCTCACATGTCATTTTCATCTAATCCTAATCCATTTCCTAATCTTTTCATTAAGGATGTGCACATGCCTAATCCTTGATTAGGATGTGTCACATCCTCCAACTTTTGCAAGTTGGCTTTTAATCCTAATTAACCCCTAATTATCCTCTAATTACTGATTAGTCAAACCTAATTAGTACCTTGGTCAACTCTTCCCCCCCCCAAGGAATTTTTAATTCCTTTTTATTTATCCTAGATTCCTCTCTTTTATATGTGAATTTTTAATTCACATTCTATCCTTCCAAGGCTTCTAGAACCTTGGACTTGTCACAATCTCCACATGTGACCAAGTCCCACCTTTTTGGAGCCCACCTTTTATCCTTTAGATTCTCCTAAGAATGTGAATTTTTAATTCACATTCATGGTTTCAACCACCTTTCCTTTTCCCATGTAGATTTTTGAGGAATTCCAAAATTCCTCAAATGTCCCTTTCACTCCCACTTGGGGACAAGAAATCCTTTTTTGTGGAAATCTTTTCACTCCCCAAGGTGCTTGTCCTTCCTCCACCTCATGTACCTTTTTGACACCTCACTTGCACCTCATCTTCTCTTGGCCACTTCACCATCCACATGTCAAGATGTGAGGACTTGTGGGTTTTCAACCCACCATAGCCCTTCATCTTGACCTTGTTGGATGAATCTTGACCGTTGAATTCTCTAGAGAATTCAAATTCTTCTATAAATACCCCCTCCTCAAGGGCATTTTCACACTTTTCATTTGAGCAACCTTATGCTGCCAATTTTCATTTTCAACACTTTGAATTTTCATAACTACATGCTGCCAATTTGCATTCTCAATCATCCACTATCATCTAGCCATCCATCTTAATCATTTTGCATAAGTTGATCTTGCATTTAGTCACTCAAGCAATCATCTAAGGAGCACACAAAATCATCCCAAGCGAGGGCCAATCAAGGAGACATCAACAGCAAGGAAGGTGAACTCGTTTGTATTTCATTTTATCCATTTCCTTCTTGTTATATCACTCCTTTGGCTAATCTTGAGGTGTCCTTGGTCTTTTATTACTTGCATTTTTGAGTTATTTTGCACACTAGAGTAGGATAAAATTCTTAGGATCACAATATGTAGAGTGTCCAACTGAGTTGCTAGGTGACTAATAATGTCCTCCTTCATATTGGATAGAAAATTACTTAACTCTATCCTTGAAACCCTAGTAGATGATTTTCCAATGGTGGATGTCATCTCTCATCTTTGTTTCTTAGTGAAGTTCCTGGAGTAATTTTTGCAGACTCTGTAGATTTCTTCAAATGGTATTTGAGATATATATCCTTGCCCAATAAGATTGAGGGAATCCATGTAGTCCTCATTGACTCCCCTCAAAAATACTAACTTGAGGGATTCTTCAGATAGCTTGTTTTATGGGTTTTTCTTCAAAGCGAAATGAAATCTCTCCACATAGTTCTCTAGTGGCTCATCCTCCTGTGAAATTATTAAAATGTCATCTCTCTTCCTATCAATTCCTCTACAATAGTCTCGGTACTTTTCCAAGAACATTTTTTCATGGTATCCCATTCCGGAATAACATCCTTTCCTAATCCTATGAACCATCTCAGGGTAGCATCTTTTAGAGTGGTAGGGAAGAGCCTCATCCTATGAGCATCAGAGGTATATTCATAGCTTCGACATAGGACATAAAACTCAAATAGAAATGTGTCTGGATCTTCAGTCACCAACCCATAAAAGATTGGTAATGTTGAAGGAGGGATATTCTTTAGCATAGTATCCCTTTCTTGGTGGGTGATTGGAAACTCAAAGGTCACATGTTTTGGATCATCCCTTGGTACATCACCCATGGTTCAGTATGTCCCCTCTGATGGTGTGCTAGATGTTGGTGAAAGGGCAAGTTCTTCTTCTGGAATGCCCTCACTTTGTTCAGTAATATCGCCAATATCTTCTATGGCTTCTTGGGGTGTGGAGGGGAGGAATCTGCCCAAGGAGTCTCTTTGCCTTCGCATACAATAAATATATCTTTGTATAGTAAAAGGTCTTGCACAATGTTAGTGTAACTTTCTGGTATTTTGATAAGATAAAACCTAACATTCCTAATGATGAAAACAAAGTGTAAACTATAAAATATTGGAAACAAGTCTATGAAAGTAGCACCATCCCTGGTAATGGTGCAAAAAATGTAGAGTCTAAGCTAGTGTCTTGTAAACTTGGTGGATATCACACAATTCAAAGGAATGACCTAACTAAACAGTCCACTCAACATTGCAAATACTTCATTAAATTGTCAAATAGGGCTTGTAAACTTGTGATGGCACTAGCATTATGTGTGCTTTCAAAGACCTAAGATTACCTAGGTTATTCTATTAAAGGTATTCTACTTGTTGGAAAACCACAAAAACACATAACAGTGAAAGAAGTAAACTAGCACTAATGGCTATGGGTGCCTGCAACATAGTCTACAGCTGAACTGTTGTTGATAGATAATTACTGAAACTAACTCAAAACTACTCAAAAATGATAATTGAACCTAATCTATCCTCTAGAGTACTACAATTCAATTAAATGTATTCATGCATATGAAAAACCATTACTGACAATCATAATATGAGAATCTATTTTAACTTACATGCAATTTATGAAGTAACTGCTAAACAAAAATAAAACAACTATAAATGTAGTGAAGAAAAATTACCTTGAGTGGCATGCTCAAGTGGATATCTTCACTTAAACTAAAACCAAATCTAGATCTTTATATTCTACGCAATCATATCAACTTGAACTTCATTCATAATGCATTCCAAAATATCACATTAATTTTTTCTCAAAGATTGTATTCAAGAAAACCATTTATGAGAAATCAACATGTCTATATATTACAACTGAAAACTAAGAAGCAATTGATAACAAATCCACTAGTATGAGATTAACCGACTAACTATACTAAAGACTCAACCACCGGCTATACATGGGCACGGGGAAGTTTATTCTAAACACAACTCTTAACTAAAATCATTAACTACAACTCCCTATATATCAGATTATGTAATTAAGATTTAATTATTCAAACTGCAATTGGAAAGAAACAAGAGTTCAAATAGGATTAAAAATCTGCAAAACAGATCTACACGTGGAACATATAATCAATTATCCATAATCCTATCAATAAAAGAATTCTTCTTCTTTACCACCTTATTAACTGTCATAATGATGCATGACTAACTCCATCAGGTGTCTCCACACGGTAGTTATTGCACTTAGCTTGTTCTAGCACTTCCCCTATTCACTGTCCAAGACTTCCTTTATCTACGAGCTACAACTTTCAGTTGTTGCGGGCTATAGTGTCTTCTTGGGCTGCAAGAGGTTAATCCATAAAACACATACACAAATCTAACTACCATGATTAAACACATAATTCTAATCGCATTCCATACATCCACATATAAATCATGCAATGATACTATATCATAACTATATTTCCATTACTCTAATTCAGGTCCAAGGTTGTATAATAAGCATAAAAAGATAGCATAGCATAGGAATATATCTGAAAGGATTATCTGATAATGTTTGTAAACATGCATAAAAACATTAGGAAATGGGCTCATCAGCATTCAAGGTCTGGACTTGACATATCAACTGCACATATGTGTCTTCTACTTCCTCTAAAGAAGATGGTACAT
The DNA here is from genome assembly GCA_007258455.2 of Sequoia sempervirens. Classification (NCBI taxonomy): domain Eukaryota; kingdom Viridiplantae; phylum Streptophyta; class Pinopsida; order Cupressales; family Cupressaceae; genus Sequoia; species Sequoia sempervirens. The sequence continues at coordinate 282,591,594 of VDFB02000008.1, read as the reverse complement.
AGTACTTCTAAATTACAAGATTTTCTTCCACCAAAAGTCCAATGAGTGAAGCCAACCTTAGGCTCACTACTATTCTTAACTTATTTACCTAACCCTTAAACTATTCCCTTTGATCTTGCAATTTTTACACCTGGGAGTGAAAATTATCCACTTATGCCCTTATGGAACCATCATTGTCTTGCATAGGATCATAATTTGCAACCACATTATTTTCACTTCAATAGCATTGATTTAATCACTTATGTTCTTTGTGGTTGGAGGCCACTTTAGATGGAAAACATATAGTATTTTTTCTTCCTCTGTGCTCTTTTGAATGTCCTTGATGCATGATTGCAACTTGGCCAATGTACTAACACACTTTCTGGAGGCATCTGTCAATCTCTTTTCATCAGCCTTTTTTTTTTGCTTCTACAGATGGAATGAATAAGTCTCAAAGGACTCCATTAGTTGATTCATTTGTTGTGTAGGGGGCAGGGATGTATCACTTTTTGCTTTAGGTAGTTTCTCTTCCAATACCTTCATTGCCTCTTCCAATGCCTCTGCATTCTCCACCTATTGTTGTAGCAAATTTTGCCTTGTTGTGGATTGGATTACATCTCCAAGCTTCATCTTATGAAGGGAATACATACTAGACAAATTGACTTTCCCATCAAAGGTAGGAACTTGCAGCAATTGTGGAGACACTACCGATTGAATCTGCATCTCTTGTGCCAAAAACTCCTTGATTGAGTCAACCAGAGAGGAATATGTTTTCTTTGAGAGGAATATGTTTTCTTTGAGCTTTCTTCCTTGTCACCCTTCTCCTTCTCCTTTTCCTTCTCTTTCTCTGTCTCCTTTTCCTTCTCATTTTCCTAACCAGAGACATCCAACTCACTTTTTTTACTAGAGACATATTGCTCCTTTGAACTCTCCCATAGGCTCCTACAAATCCACTTTGGCATTAGTTTGCATCCTTTCAAGGATTTTATTTGTGATATTTTTTCTCTTGATGAATCTTTTCTCTATCACCATCATCCATGCTCATAAGTATGTCTATTCTATGCTTTGTGTGGAGCTCTTGAGCTTGCCTCCAAGCAATATTATCCTTTTCTACTTGGGAGGAAAGAGGTTAATCCACAAAACACATACACAAAGCTAACTACCATGATTAAACATAGAACTCTAATCACATTCCATACATATCCACATATAAATCATACAATGCTACTATATCATAACTATATTTCCATTACTCCAATTCAGGTCCAAGGTTGTATAATAAGCATAAGAAGATAGCATAGAGTAGGAATATGTCTGAAAGGTTTGTTTGATAATGTTTGTAAACATGCATAAAAACATCAAAAAATGAACTAATAAGTGGACTCATCAGCATTTAGGGTTTGGACTTGACATATCAGCTACACATATGTGTCTTTTGCTTCCTCCAAAGAAGATGGTACATAGTACTTCTGAATTACACCATTTTCTTTCGCTAGAAGTCTAATGAGTGAAGCCAACCTTAGGCTCGCTACTTTTCTTAACTTCTTTACTTGACCCTTAAACTATTCCCTTTGATCTTGCAATTGTTACACCTAGGAGTGAAAATTCTCCACTTGTGCCCTTATGGCACTGTTATTGTCTTGCAAAGGATCATAAGTTGCAACTACATTTGTGATCTACACTTCAATAGCATTTATCTAATCATTTATGTTCTTTGTGCTTGCATGCCACTTTAGATGGAAAACATATAGTATTTTTTCTTCTTTTATGCTCTTTTGAATGTCCTTGATGCATGATTGCAACTTGGCCAATGTACTAACACACTTTCTAGAGGCATTCCTCAATCTCTTTTCATCAACCTTTTGTTTTGTATGCTTCTTCAGATGGAATGAGTAAGTCTCAAAGAACTCCATTAGATGCTTCATTTTTTGTGTAGGGGGCAGGGATGTATCCCTTTTTGCTTCAAGCATTTTCTCTTCCAATAACTTCATTGCCTCTTTCAATGCCTCTACATTCTCCACCTATTATTGTAGCAACTCTTGCCTTGTTGTGGATTGGAGTACATCTCCAAGCTTCATCTTATGAAGGGGAGACATTCTATAAAAATTTAATTTCCCATCAAAGGTAGGAACTTGCAGCAACTGTGGAGACACTGCCGATTGAATTTGCATCTCTTCTGCTAAAAACTCCTTGATAAAGTCAACTGGAGAGGAATATGTTTTCTCTGAGCTTTCTTCCTTGTCACCCTTCTCCTTCTTCTTCTCCTTTTCCTAACCAGATACATCCAACTCATTTTTTGACTAGAGACATCTTGCTCCTTTGAACTCTTCGAAGGGGGCATGTTACCAAAATCTTGTTCTCCTAGAGGCTCCTACGAATCCACTTCAACATTAGTTTGCATCTTTTCAAGGATTTTATTTGTGAATTATTTTTTCTCCTTCTAAATCTTTTCTCTATCACCATCATCCATGCTCATAAGCATGTCTATTATATGCTTTGTGTGGAGTTCTTGAGCTTTCCCTCGAGCAATCTTATCCTTTTCTACTTGGGAGACAAAGGAACCAACCTTGTTGATATCCTGTTGTTTCATCTCTTCATCTAATTTAATTGCAATCTCTCTTCTTTGTCTCAAAGCCTAAGCTAGGATTTTTGGAGCCTTTTCAATGAAGTCACTCAAAGACTTGTTATGTATGATAATATACACAATAATGGACTTTTATATGGTCTTATGTTCCTTCGAAGGGACTTTCAGATGGAGCTCTATGGTTTAATCCAATAGACCATTACGAATAATTTCATTTAATATGGCTTCAAGCTTGAGGGGCTCATGTGGAACAGTTACTAAAGGAGGTTGCTCTATTTTCTTCTTCTTCTCTTTCTTTTTTTTGTTTGGAGGTACCTTCATCTCCAACTTCTTCCTCCTCTTCAGATTCATCTGCATCTTTCTTCTTTCTTTTTTCCTTTTGCTTAGGCCTAGTAGCCTTCTTTTATGTTGGAGTCTCTAATACAACTCTTCTCTTTATACCAATTGTATATGTAGATTCAAAGGGTTGTGGAGCAGATGCAGGAATAGAAGTGGATCTATCAGACCTTCTTGACCCTTTGTTGGCTTTTGGAGGAAAAAATTTACTTTAGAATCCTCTGTGGGGGAATAAAATGTAGACTCTGGAGGAATACCCCATTTCTTGTGAAGCTCTTCTCGATATTTTGACACATGTTCCTCTGCATTCTTCTTATGCATCTCTTCCATTTTTTTCTTTATATATGCCAAATCTCTCGATAGATGAATATTTTTTCTTTTTCAGCAAGATGTCCACATATGCCTTGACTTCTTAAAGTGAAACCTCATAAGGAAACTTAGGAATCCATGAGGTTCTTATCTCCAATACTTCAATATAACAATGATCCTTGTCCACTAGAAATGATATCTCTGAGAGATATCTTCAAACCAAATCAAGTGGGATTCTCTCTATCATGCATCTTTGTTTGCATATTTTTATAGAATCCCCAACACATAGTATTGTATGCTTGCTTGTCACGAAAACCCCTTATGTGATTTTTTATTTGAGTGGCTACCAAAAAGAACTTATCCCATACTTTGCCTTTAAATCTAGGTAATTCATTCAAGAAAAATAATGTAAGGAAAATAATTAATGAACCAAACCTAAAATTATATTTCATTTCTTTTTTTCTCTTCAAATTTTCCATCAGTTGCTCCCTTAATAGTTCACAAAGATCAAATTTGGCTCCTTCCTTCACCATTTGATACACAATGTGGATTATCATGGCGGTGGTAGATCCTTATCTATTTATGTAGTAGATTTTGTAGGCAATCCCCATTGTGGCATTAACAGACTCCAGGATTAGTGATATCTTTCATTGTTAGGGTTCTTTTGTTGAATTTAGCTTTGGTAAGTTCAATAACCCTCTCATTCTTGATTGACTTCAGCATTGAGACTAGTATGGTGGCACAAAGACCAATAAAATACCTAATCACCTCTTTTTTTATTTTGTAGGGCTTATCCAAATATAAATTCATCATGAATGTGACTTAGGATAATCCTTACCCATTATTTGTAGTCGTTGAAGTCTAGAAATTCTTTCATACATCTAACCCTTTTGTTGCCAAATTTGCATACTCAGTCTTGTATACACCATAATCATCTAGGAGCTCAAATCAAATCACTTCAAATGATGTGTGATTAATCTCATTGAGTGTGGCATGAATGTATATTCTTACATCTTTTGTATACACCACATCCGCAATAACCTCCAAAAATGTACCATATTTATCAACCTCCATCACCTTGAAAGGAAACTTCTTGTACTTCAGCCTAGATTTCTGTACAACATCTATCAATTGTGGGATCACCATTGATATTCCTTTTAAAATATTCAAACACTATCATTAGGGTTTAGCACAAAATCACAAAGATAGCTTGAAAACATTTCACTCTTCTCTACTTCTGAACACAAGTGCTTTTGATTACAAATGAGAACAAATCATTCAAATAAAACATAAAAAGCCTTCCAATTTACCCTAAATTTTTGTCATTAATGCATTTGTACTTGTTAGGTAAACTTCTAACAAAATACTTTGTGCCATCATAGGGATACAAAGATATTCATCAAACATTCACATATCATTCTTTTACTCTAGAACCTTGATCAGCAAGTTCAATTTTTCTCAACAAACCTACACCTCAAAGGAATTGATCCAAAACAACTTTCATGCTGAATTATTCAAAATTTTATCCTTTCTAGGGGGGTAAAATATTTTCAAATAATAGCTCCCCTTGAAGAAGAAATGATCCCAAGAATAAATGAGTTCCATCATCCTCCTTATGAAGTATATCCTCTTCTTCCTGGGATCATTTCTTCTTGGGCACTGCTTCATTCCCCATGTATTCCAAAGACAGGATCTACCTCAATTGTTACGCTATATCAAGGAACCTATGCACTGATACCAATTGTTGGAAACACAAAATACTGAGAGAGGGGTGAATCAATATAATTCAATTTCAATTTCAATACTTAACTATTGAAGATATGTTATACCATTAAAGCATTCATCTAATTAATCAAAAATAGGAAAGAAGATAAGCATCCATACAAGAAACACAGTTGACACCAGATATACGTGGAAAACCCCATAGGGGAAAAATTGTGGTGAGAAAAGATGCTTGGATCTATTTTCCAAATCTATCCTCACAAGTAAATAACAGTTACAAAACTTTGATTTAGGGTTACAAACCAAGGAAGCTACAACTCCTTGATTACAAATTTAAGGTTACACCTAAGGAAGTGATGCAAAGTTGGGATTCAAAACCTTCAACCATCACAAATAGATCAGTTTCAAACAACTCTTCAATCACAAAAATTTCAACTTGCTATCCTAATCACCATTCATATTGATGGCATACAAATGATCATTGCATCAAACAACTCAACAATGTATTATTTTGGTAAACCCTCATTTTCACCAAGGGTTATGACAATATTTACTATGAAAAGACACACAAAAAACCTCCATATATTTCCCAAATGATCAAATAATTCAAATCCCTTTGTAGGAACCTTGTGCAGAAATGTAAAGAAGACTCTCACCAAGTTTGAGCCTTTTTCGATGGTGCAATACAAAGATACAGTTTTCTTAATGCTTGTTGGAAACCCTAGTTTTATAACAGACTTGCTCTCACCAAAAATGTCATAACTCTTTCAAAACTTAATGAAATTATATCAGAAAAAAAGGAAATGAAACTAGACTCATTTATCCATCATTTCCCATTGGTTTCAGACCATTATTTTACCATAAAAATCTGTACCATGTGTTTCTTTCGGACTGTTACAGGAAAAATCAGTCATACAAGACAGCCTGTACCAAAAATGCCATAACTTTTACAAATCTCAATAAAATTTGATGAGACAAAATGAAAATGAAATTATATTCTCATCACTAAATTCTACAACCAATTTCATATCATTATATGAAATATACAATCCGTACAAACCAAGAGAACATTCTGCAACATGAGAAAAATTCAGAAATAATGCACAGAAACAAGGGTTTCTTCTTCTTCACAATTTCCAACCATCTCCAACCCCCAAATTCTAGTTGGAATTAAATATTTATCATATTAAAACCATTTCTAACTTCCCAACTAACTAATCAACTTTTACATGATCTTGACTCTTCATATTCCCATTCTTTCATTTTTGCAACTTTTCAATATGACAATTTTGCAAGAATTGACAACTTTTAACCATAATTGCAAAATGACCCAACCAAGAACTCCTAGGACCTAAAATAGACTCAAACATGTTCAAAATGGTCTAAATGACCTTATTACAAGCTTATATCACCTAAATAACTCAAACTTCACAAATTGGCCTCACGGAGGCTTAAACCTAATAAGGTGCTCCTGCACCATACTCCTGGCCAAAAAGAAACTCAAGTCCCTTGAGTGAGAAGTGGCATCAACAATATACTTCATCTTGATTCTAGGTTTACCATTTCTTAAGGCTGCAATCACAACAAGAAAATAGATAATTCCATCCTCCTTCTTCCCATCAAATTCATGCTTAAACTCATCTGCCTTCCTTAGCAAATCATCCTTAAACTTTTCACCTTTGTTTTCCATCTTTTTTATCTAATATTTTTCCCCTATGATTGCTGCTTTATCAGGTTCACTAACCTTTGATGTCACAAAAACTAAAAGACCATTATCCCCTTTGGAAAATAATGAAGAAAACACCATTTCAACATACCTTTGAAGCCAACCTTGATCCTCCAAAATCAATTCATCCTTGACCCTCAACAAATCAACTCTTGACACCAACTCAATATCATTTCCCTCCAAAATAAAAGCATTCTTCAAGTTTTTTGTCTTGGTACCTTCAAATTTTGGAATGGTTGCAACCTCCATGCATTCTTCTTCTTCTACCATCATCACTTTGGCTTGCTTGATTTTTTCACCATCTTCCTTTATCAACAAAGGTTCCTTCACATCTGGTTTTCCTGCTCCCATTTGTCTTTTCCACTAAATAATCTTTCTAATAGGCCATGTAACCTTCCTCTTAACTAATAAGTGCCAACTTGAAGCTTGGCTTGCTAATTGCTCCAACTTAACCTTCCATCTCTCTACCATCCTTTCTCTCATCTCTTTTAGTTGTTCCATAGTTTGTCTTAGCTCTTTTATCTCTTGATCAATTTCTGTTTGTTTTTCCTTTTCTCTTTCCTCTCTTTTTCTTTCTTGTTTCCTCTTTTGTGAACCCTCAACCTGCAAGTACTTCTTCAACACATCCATTCTTCTCTCTTTTCCAAGAAAGTCTCTTTCACCTTGCTTCCTCTTGCCTTTGTGACACCTCACCTAGGTTTCCTCTCTTCTTCACTACCTAGTCTCTTGGAATCCAAGTTCTCTCCTCAACCTGCAAAAGACAACACACAAACACACAACCCTCCTTTCCCAAAGTCTTCTAGCTCTGATACCAATTGATGCAGAGTTGGGGTTCAAAACCTTCAACCATCACAAATAGATTAGTTTCAAACAACTATTCAATCACAAAAAATTCAACTTTCTGTCCTACTCACCATTCATATTGATGGAATACAAATAATCATTGCATCAAACAACTCAACAATGCATTATTTTGTTAAACCCTCATTTTCACCAAGGGTTATGACAATATTTACTATGAAAAGACACACAAAAAATTCCATATCTTTCCCAAATGATCAAATAATTCAAATCCCTTTGTAGGAACCTTTGGAAGCAATGTAAAGAATACTCTCACCAAGTTTGAGACTTTTTGGATGGAGCAATACAAAGATATAGTTTTCTTAATGCTTGCTGGAAACCCTAGTTTTATCACAGACCTACTCTCACCAAAAATGTCATAACTCTTTCAAAACTTAATGAAATTAGATCAGAAAAAAATTAAATGAAACTATACTCATTTATACATCATTTTCCATTGGTTTCTGACAATTATTGTACTGTACCAATCCATACCATGTATTTCTTTCGGACTGTTACAGGAAAATCAGTCATACAGGACAGCCTGTACCAAAAATGCCATAACTTTTACAAATATCAATCAAAATTGATGATACAAAATGAAAATGAAATTATATTCTCATCACTAACTTCTCCAACCAATTTCAGATCATTATATGAAATATCCAATCCGTACAAACCAAGAGAACATTCTGCAACATGAGAAAAATTCAGAAATAATGCACAGAAACAAGGGTTTCTTCTTCTTCACAATTTCCAACCATCTCCAACCCCCAAATTCGAGTTGGAATTACATATTAACATATTAAAACCATTTCTAACTTCCCAACTAACTAATCAACTTCTACATGATCTTGACTCTTCATATTCCCATTCCTACATTTTTGCAACTTTTCAATATGGCAATTTTACAAGAATTGACTTTTAACCATAATTGCAAAATGACCCAACCAAGAACTCCTAGGACCTAAAATAGACTCAAACATGTTCAAAATGGTCTAAATGACCTTATTACAAGTTTAGATCACCTAACTAACTCAAACTTCACAAATTGGCCTCATGGAGGCTTAAACCTAACAAGGTGCTCTTGCACCAGGAAGCTACAACTTACATATTAAAATAACTGGAATATGACTGACGTTATGGCTTCAACCCATTGATAGTCATCAATTCTACATATTAGGTATGTACCAAACCTTACTAAATTTCTCCCATACACTTACATATCCTTGCACACTTATTCACCTCTCTTCTTATCTTTAATCTTCTATATATATCATCTATATGCTTTGCAAAAACAAATTAAGTCATCCATAAACAATAAAATATGTAACTTGTAGCATGTCAGCCTTCACATCTATATACACAAAAATGTTAAAACATTATTTAAATTTCTTCCAAACGAGTCGTCATGACCCATACAACACCATTAACCACTCCTTAAGCTCTACTCAATCTTGAATTAGTGGCGCACACCATCAACATACCTTAGTTGGCCTCAAAAACCATAACTTCACCAAATGACTTGAAACACTTGTGCGGTACTAGAAAAAAGAAAGATCATCATGTGCTTCATACCTTAGACACTATGAGACATGTGGATTGTCCACACAAACTCATACAATTGAACTTCACGACCTTCTTTTGGTGCAAATATTCAAACACTTGTTTTGATGAAGATTAAGCATCTGGAACCAACTATATCACTTTGACACTTTAAAAACTAAACTTGTGGAGCACCAAATCACTTGAAACTTCAATATAACATACTTTAGGAATCACTGAGTATGTCCTCAAAACTAATTGACCAGAACTTCATGTGTGGTGGAATGTGGAGCATTTCAACAAATCTTTTGAACCACTTTACACTGCCTAACTCAGTCTAGTACTCTGTCACTACTGTAAATGCCTTAGATTGAACTTACATAACTTGTCATTGAGTGTTGTACACCAAAATAATAAAACATAATTGTATCCATCTTGATAACATATCAATACATGTGTACCCACATCCGCATCAAACTTAGATTTCAAACTAACTCTTAGTCTTCTAGATCATTGAAATGTTGACCTGCACCATTAGATATTTTTGCATACTAACAAACAATCTCCAAAGCATATGCAACCTTAAGCACATTTTTTACATCAATGAAAATCAAGCTTATCAAGCTACAATAAGTTTTGGATATCCATTTATGGTTATAGCCACGGCATTGAATTCCCCTTTAGAAATGAAGAAGTTCAATGATTTTGGGTACAAGTTATAAATTTTGAAAATGGAGGATCTCTTGGAAGAATGGGATCAATTATTTTATTTTGAAAATAAAGGAAAACCTACAAGTATTTCAGATGAAGACTTTACAAATTTGGACAAGAATGCATCACAAACCATTTAGTTTTCTTGAAAATTTTACTCTCTTGAATGTCTCAAAGAAGGCTATTGTGCATAGTTTGTGGAAGAGAATAGATGATGTTTATCATGCAAAGTGTATTGTCAATAAGTTTTATTTTAAAAAAATCTTTGTACTTTGAAAATGAAAGAGGTAAACTCAAATTATTAGAATTTGAATTCTTTCAACTTAAATTTTATTTGATTAGGTCTCATTGATGTTAATCTAGATGAAGAGGATAAGTGTATTTTATTTCTTAGTTCTTTACCTAAATCTCAAGAAAACTTAATCGTTGTTATAATTTATTTTATTTTAGATTAAAAAATGGATGCCCTTGTTACTACTATGATTAGTGAAAATTTAAGACAATACAAGAGTAAGGACTCAAAATATGCATTACATATTCAAGTAATGAGGTTAAAGGTGGGTCTAGGGGATTAGAATAGATTGAGATATACATCCAAATCTAGAGAACAATCCAAAATCCTAGGAAAATCAAAGTGAAGTATTATAACTATGGGAAGTTGGAACACATAAAGAAGGAATGCATAAACAAGAAGAAAATTTATGATGATTACTCCCTTGAAAAATATTTAGATAATGGTGATAAGGATATTTACTCATTTCAGCTAGAGTTGTTAGAGGTAACTATTGGCTCGTTGATTTAGGTTGTTCTCACCATATGATTGCCCATAAGGAATAGTTTGTCTTGTCAATATTATGATGGAGGTGAGGAATTCCTTGGTGACAATAATTTGTATCGATTGTTAGTAAGGGAAAGGTATATTTGTGCTTAAATGATGGGAGAGTGAAAAATATCAATGGTATTTTTTAAAAGTTTCAAGACTTAAAAAAAAAAAAAAATTGTATCCAAGTTAAAAGATTCTAGAGTATATGTGACATTTGATAAATTTGGTGATAATGAGAGGCTCACAATGTGGGATTTTGTTTAATTTTAATGTCTCCATATTTATAATTATGTCAATGTAACTGACACTTTTGAAATGTATGTATGTTGTGGCACCAATATTTGGGGAACATTGGTGGAAAAGGTCTTCACACTATTATTTATAAAAACATGGTTGATAATTTTTCTAGTTATTCTAATTATTTTGATTTATGTGAGCATTGTGTCTTTGGAAAGTAAAATAGTTTATTTTATTGTGGAGAGTACTAGAGTAAAATGTGTTTTAGAAGTTATTCGTTTGGATGTGTTTGGTTTATTGGATGTGAAATCTATTGGTAAACCACATTATTATGTTTCATTCATAGATGATTACTCAATATACACCTAGGTTTACTTTCTTAGATCTAAATTTATTGTTTTCTTAAAATTTAAAGGTTTTAAGGCTTTCGTTGAGAAATAGTCAAATACAAAGATAAAAGTGTTGAGATTTGTTAGTGTGAATAAGGTATTTTACCTAACTAGTTCACCTAGTAGGTCTTATTCACATCTTAAGTTTACTTAGGTCCTAGGAATCTTTCAAGAAGTCTAAGTTGGAATTTGACCTTGTCTTATCTTATTTCATTTATGTCTTGCACCCTAGGTCATTTAATGTCTGTTGTATCATGACATAGGATTAAGACACTTGTGATGATCTTGTCTAATTCTATGCATTGCCTTGGCTATATAACCAAGGGGTTCTCATTTATGAATGAATCAATTGTAATCTATCATTTGCATCCTGTGATAGAATAGCATTATTCTCTCATAGTTTATCTCTCGTACTTTCATAGAAGTTCCTATATCTTGGGTGCCTATAATCTTCAACCAAATCTTGCATGGAATAGAGCATTATATACCAACTTTTACAAGATCTAATAATATAGGTGAATATTTTTCCAAGGAATTATTTTTTTGTATATATTGTGAAGAAAAATATTACCTCCTATAACCCATAGCAAAATCAAGTTGTAAAGAGGATGAACTAAACCTTGATGAAAAAGTTAGAAGTGTGATGAATAGTACACAATTAGATCGATGATTTTATGTAGAATTTGTGAGTACCACATGTTACTTGATTAATATATCTTCAGGTTTATCTTTTTCTAATAAAAATTCTTATGAGGTATGGACAAAGAAGAAACTTTGTATTTCATATTTAAGGGTAATGGTCATGTTCCTAGAGAAATGCAATCTGAGTTAGATCCAAAAGCTTATAAGTACATATTCATTGGATATAATGAGAATGCTAATGGTTACAAGCTTTGGAATCCTCTAACCTTGAAAATGATTTATTCTAAATTTGAGGTTTTGAAGGAACTTGGAGTCTTTTCTTATCTAGGATAGTCAAAGAAAAAAAGGGAAAGAAACCAATGTATTTTGAGAGTAAGGTTGAAAATCAAGAAGATGCACATGTTGAATAATATAATTATGGATTTGAGGGTGAAGAGGAAGAAGAGTATTTAGGTGATAATTCTAAGCAATTTTATCTTGTAGAGGAATAGGTAGAATCCCTTACTCCACCATTGATAATATCCATGAGACAATGGAATGTAGTTGATGGGTACAACCCACCAAATTTCCACTATATATTTACTTTAACATGTATTGATGTTGAACCTACATATTTCAAGCAAGCTATTTCTGTAAATTATCTTGATTTTTAGATGAAGGACATACAAGAGGATATGATGATCTTCGGTAAATATGACTCCTAAAAACTTATGAGTTTGCTAGAAAGAAGAAAACTCATTAGTTACAATTAGGTGTTTAAAAAAAATAGAGTAGATGGTAAGTTAAAGAGGTACAAATAGAGTATATGGTAAGTTAAAGACGTACAAATCCATACTTTTGACTAAAGGATACTTCCATAGAGAGGGATGATTTTGGTAAAAAAAAAATTATTATTAAATTATTTTCCATTATAGTCCTACTTTCTATTGTTTCTTCTTTTGATTTTGAAGTAGAGAAAATAGATGTTAAGAATTTATTTCTTGCATGGGGATATTAAAGAGAAAATTTACATGTGAGAGTCAAATGAGTTTGAGGTAAAGGGGAAATAAATGTTGGTTTGCAAGTTAAAATGATTATTATGTGGTTTAAAAAAATCAACTTGGATGTGGTATCAGAAGTTTGATGTTTTTGTATTCAATTTAGGTTTTGTTAGAAGAAAATAATATCACTATGTTTACATTTAATATATTAATGATCAAATTATAACCATCGTGTATGTTGATGATATTTTGGTTATTAGTAACAACGAGATGGTCATTAGGAAGCTTAAAACTTAGCTTCCTAGTGTATTTGACATAAATTATTTAGGGGTAAAAAAATTATTTTGGGAATACAAATCAACAAGGACCAAGTTCACAAAAATCTTTGGCTTGATCAATGTAATTATGTTGACACTATTTGTGGTAGTTTGTTATGCATGATTGTAAAGCAATGAGTATTATTTTACTTGTTGGCACTAATATTTCATTCGATGTGTCCTAATTTGGATGGTTATTTTGAGGATATGTATAATGTGTTTTATGCTAGTGCTATTGGTATCCTAATTTATGCAATGGTATGTACTAGACCAAATATTACCTAAGTAGTGAGAGTTCTTAGAATTTTTTTTCTAATCTTGGTAGAGAGCGTTGAACTTGTGTTAGGAGGGTATTTAGATATATGTGGGGGAATTTTTACTATTCATTATTTTATTATAGTTTAATGTGGGAAATTTATTGGACATAAGGCTTTGTTGATGTTTATTGGACGAGTGACTTGGATAGTCAAAGGTCCACTACTAGTTATGTGTTTTCTCTATTTGGTAGTGATGTTATTTGAATGACTAACAGACAACCTAGGTTGCATTATCCACTACCAAATCAAAATACATGGATTCTACATATGAATATAAAGATGTATGGTTATAGAGGTTATATTCAAGGGTTGGTTTTAATTGTAGGGTGGTTTAGATTGAATATGATAGTAAAGTGTTATTAGTTTTGCTAGGAATCCCATGTACCATGCTTGTGCTAAGAATATAAATGTTCAATATAACTTTATTCATAAGATTGTAGATATCAGTAAGGTCTTGATTTAGAAGGCTAACACTTTGGATACTTGATTTTATCTTATGTCATTGCAATTGAAATATCAAGTGGGAGAATGTTGGGCTTAGGTGATATCTACCTTGCAGATCTCTATGTCTAGTATATTTAATTATATGCATAGATAGATAAATTATGTATCTCTCCTTAGCACATGGAATGGATGAATTTAGATGTTTGGGTGATGGGGATAGAAATAATTATTATTCTTTTTTATTTAGAATTATTATTGCAAGACATGAAAAGAGGAAAAATAAGATGAAATATCAAATTAGAATATAAAGAGTCATGCCTTGTAAATAGAACCTTCATAGGGTGCTTGGTAGTTGACTCCATGCATAATACAAAAGTTACATACTTGTGAGTTACTTTTTTATTCTAGGAGATACTCCTTATGAATGAGGTGTTGGATTTTTTTTCTTTTGGTATTTGAGTTCCTAGTTTTAGGATCATGGTTTTGGCCACTAGTTTTGGAAATCCATTTGTGGTTTCTAGTTTCTAAAGTTCTATATATTCGAGGAATGGGATAAGGTTTTATGTTATTTTATAGGTGTGAGTATTGTTATCATGTTAGAATGTTATTAGAGAGTTAGAGTAGATTGTATTTATATAACACTTTCATTGTGATTTATACAAGTTATGTGTCTCTTTGGTGTTGGATTTTTTATATGGAAGGGTTCTCCATGTATATCTAGCATCACGTGTTTAATTATTATAATTTATTGTTATAAGTGTATCCATTTTTCATTTCAAATTTGATGGTTATCAAATGGTTATTTTTATGATAATCAAATTTTTACACTTTATGTTATATGCTCACTATAATTGTTCATTCATTTCATCAACACATACAAGTGTGTGCATATTACATTACCATTTTATGGTGCTTTTGGTTTCAAAGAATAATTTATCAGGTGTTTTTTCATTAAATCTTAAAATATTATCCAAGTTATACTATGGTCATTATATGTTGCATTATTATATTTGTCTCAATTTTTTTACCAAGAGAATGAAATATGCATTTTAAATATTCTTGTGGACCAAATATATTTTTATCTTGATTTTTAACTTCTTCGTAGCATGTATAATTTTATATTTTCAACCATTAAAAAATATTGTCATTAATTAGTTGTAAACTTTTTATTATACTTTTTTAAATAATTTGAAGGCAATTAATCAAACAAATCTATTGGTATTTTTACATCTATATTTTCCAATATAATTTTAAAAAATTTGAATTATTTGTTTTGGTGTTTGAGATTTGTATAGGTGTTTCCACATCAATTGGCTTCCTTCACTACCATCATATGTAACTCCAACAACTAGGTCTTTATATGAACTATTTCAAATAATTTGGACATATGACCACAAACTAGACTAGAAAGAATTTGTTTCCAAGCTAGGCTAGGAGTACACATTTTTCAAATAATTTGAACTTGTTCCTAGCAATCTAGACTAGGAATAGTACTCATAACTAGCTTCAATAACTAGGTTTTATTCTGAAATATTTCAAATAATTTAGACATATGGCCACAAACTAGACTAGAAAAAATTGTTTCCAAGTAAAATAGACTAGGAGTATAACTATGATTATTATTCATATATGTCAACTAATTTCAATTAATAGGGGAAATTTGAATAACTGTATTCCAACTAGTTAAAATCTATAATAATAAGTCTATGCTATTTAAAATTTTATTTATCATCAAAAGGAACATTATGCACTTTACATACTTGAATAGCATCATAAGTGAGAATTTCATTAGTATTTGTTCTAGTTGTACAATATGATAATGTATTTGATCATGGTGATTTTAAGTTTCACATTATGGTGATCTCTATATACATTATAAGTAACAATTCCTACATTCATTATTGTAAGTACATGAACAATAATTATAATAGGTGTTTCTTTAAATCCATTTTTTTTTCTATATTTATTGACTCAAGTACATCATTCAATTCATACAGAATTAGTGTGAAAAACATACCTTGGAATTCACACATAACTCTACATATTTAAATCTTATTGTTGACTTTTAGTTTTCTATCTTTTTCCAAAAAATATTCATTTTCCTCATATTATTTTTATCTTCGGAACAAACTCGTATTGCTAAGTGAGGGTGACACCAAAAAGAGAATGACGTAACTTCAGGAGTACAAGCTACTAGGTCACATAATGGGCTCATATGTATCCAAAGTTCCCAGTGCATGAACCTGGGCTCTGATACCAATGGTGCAGGAAACTGGTGGAAAGAATAGGACCCTTGGTGTAGTGCACAATGCACTGATATTCTTCCTACCAGGGATGCATTATGGACCTTTGTGTTGTCTTGTGATGTGACTTTCGGTGATGTAAGTTTGTGTGTGTATGTGGCAAAATGAGTGTTTTAACATAGGAATTGGTGTTTAAGATGTGTTAAATTGTGCTTTTTGTTATGAAAGGGTGTAAAATTTGTCGTATAGTTTGACTCTTGAGCTTGCGTTGTCGTCTTATGTCACCCTAGCTTGATCATTGTGACCCTTTTGGTTGATTGTCCCACCATTTTGATTTAGGTTGGATGACACGAGGACCTTGACACTTGTTAATTATGTGTATGTTATATTGTTGCATGAAGATTGAAGTTGTGATCGGGTTAAATTAGTTATGTTTATCATATGAACGTGTTCTAAGCTTTTGATGTATTGATTTGCGATGACTTTATGATGTCGCTTATAATGTGATTACTGTGTGAAGTACTGTATTTTGGGTAAAACTTTAGGATGCAATTTAGACAAGTTTTAATTAGTCTTTTCAAGAACTAGAATTCTTGGATTATTGTTGTAAACTTATTAAATTATTTTCGGTAATATGGATTATCATAATAGGATTTCCTTGTCCATCATTGTGGAGAAATAATAGCATTGTGGAAGAATTAGTCTTTACTCATATTAATATCATGTTAAACAGTATTGGTTAATGTCTTTATCAACTAGTTCGTCTTTGAACTACTTATAATCTTAATAACTTCTAGAATAATACTTTGATTCATAATGTTTTATCTTAAGAGGAATATCTAAAATAAGTACAGTTGTAGAATCCTTCATATGTTAGTTAGTAATTCTTAACTGTAAGGTTAATAGTAGATCATCATCTTTTTCTTTAGGATCATGATTAGAAGATAGTGTAGATGATAATTAGAACTTGTGAATGAATGTAATGCCTCTCATGTGTTGTCAATATTTTGATACTCTCTCACGTTATGTTATGTGCTTAAGAATATGATGGTGATTGTTCCACCAGTTTGACTGGTTTGGTTGATAGTTTAGTTTACTTGGATGACTATGTTGCTATGTTCGGATGTTTCTGATGTACCATTTATTATGCAATTGTCTGATATTTTTTAATGATGTAATCATTGTACTCAATGTTGTCGTTACTGATTGAGGTATTGGTGAGGGGAACGTTGTAGCATCACTCATTCGCGAGCACCCTGCTACGTCGTGATTTCCTCTCACTGTGTGCTTATTATTTGATATCTATGTGCTAGACATCTTGTTTGGATGTAGGTTGTAGGTACTAGGCATCGATTCCACCTGCCCTGTCAGGTTTGAGTGTGCCCTATAATCCCAATGGGTATGAAGTGGAAAACGGAGTTGACAAGAAAGTTCCCCTTCCTAGTCCATTATCCTGTCATTGTATTTGACAATGTCGTTTGTTTGCGACTCTATTTCCGTTTGGTATCATTTTTTTTGAGTCATTTAATTTTAATTGTTTAATTGTTGTTGTTTTAATTTTGTTTTGGTGCAGTTGTGAGCTCGTTTTATCATTGTGCTTATGGTTGTGTGTGACTTCCAGGAGTAAGTCGATGCTAAGGGGGGGAGGATGTAGTTCCCTCTGTATCGGTCATTCTGGGAATTTGTGTAAGCATCTATTCATGATTTCGTGGTTTATTGTGTTATGTGATTTAATTAATTTAGATTATTCTTGGTTATAGTAATAATTATTTATAAGGAAAATTTAAACAATTCTTTGCTTTAGTAATAAATTATTTATATTGTAAATTTAAGTAATTCCTTATTACCCTACTAATTACTTGATGGTAAATTGAATAAATTAAATGATAATTTTAAATAATAATTAAAATAGTTTACTATTGTGATTAGCATTGGAATCAATGTTAATATAGTAACTTCTAGCATTAGAAGTGATCTTAGTTAGCAAAGAAAATTTTATAAAGAATGTAAATATTAATGGATTCACAATAAATGAATTTATTCATACCATAATCTTTCTCAAGTATAGTGAACTAGAAATGTGTTCTTTGGTGTTGTAAACTTCATAAAGTTGCCACAAACCCTAAACAGTGAAAAAACTAGAGTTATTCTTTTATGCCCGATAGCTGGGAGTTTGGAAGTGAAGTATGCCTTTGTTGTGATCCTGACCTTCTAGAAATTAAATACATCATATTCTTAGAGTAAAATATATCCTCCCAATCTTGAAATGAAATAGGCAGATATGGTTGGAGTTGATAATAATAATCAATGAAGTTCGTTTGAAGACTTTTAATTAGATTGATGACAATTTTGACTATTGGATTTTTCTTTTAGGATAGCTACATTTCATAATGTCTTATTTAAATACCATGAATACTAACATCTACACCTATAGTAAGTATGATTTTCTTTTAATTGCACTATACACAGTTTCTGAGATGGTTTGATATATATATTTTAATTCCTTGAAACTAATATAATTCAAACAAGTTACAATATATTACATTGTGTTGCTCGAGGAATATTATATTTGAGCCATTTGCACATGACAGCTAGGGGGGATTACGCTGCAATGTTGCCACATTTCCTTGATAGCATTCGGTTTAACTGCCCACGTGCTAGTCTTTGCATGCATCGCACTCCACGATACATTTCTCCTGGGAGGCATTTTGAAAAGCCACCATTCGGGGGATGCATTTTAAAAATTCCTAATTAAAGTAATAAATTTACACTTAAGATCCCTTTATGTTAACAATTTTTTTATTTATCTTATAATATTTCCATGTATAAAAAATAATTGTGAGCTAATAGACATTGTGATTTTGTTTCATCCTATGCATATATCCATTTATAAAAATTGTTTTGTTTTCTTTATACAATATATGCTTTCATTCTTGATGAAGGTAAAGGATGGGATGTGACAATTCTAAGGCATCATGATTGAAGTTTATTATAAATGGTGTAGAAAGGTGGTTAAACTAGTTATAAGGTATGATAGGTGTTGGAATATGAAGTCAATTTTATTGTTATTCCAGCAGTGATAAATAGTCAAATTTGATAACTAGCTAGTGCTTTAGGTACATGCCTGGTGCGATCAAATGCCTACTATTCAACCGAAGGTTGAAATGATGGGGGGTCCCAAGGGGCTATTGTAGCCCCCCTAGATGTCAAATGGCGTTCACGTCAAAGGCGTTTCCAACAAAGCCAGAAAATTTTTTGGGACTCCTTTTTTTTGGTAGTTTTTTGACATGCAGTTGCATGAGTCACACTTTCTATTTTTGGGAAGTTTTGTTCAACAAGGACTCTGCAACTCAGATTTCTTATACTCTCTTGAAGTCATGTTTTTTGTAACTTTTGAAGATTTTTGTAATTGTGAATTTCCTAAGAAATAAAATATGAAAGATCTTTACCCGTGGTTTTTTCTTGGTATAATTTTACTAGGTTTTCTACGTAAATATTGTGTTAAATTTGTGCTTATTATTTTTCTCTATTATTCTGCATTGTAAATTTTCTTACAATAGGGGGTATTGGACATGATATGTATGTACAATTAATGCTAGGAATTGAAGACAGTACTAAGTATTAGGAACAAAAATATCAAAAAAAGCCACCAATTCATTGTTTTGTGTAAAATTTACCCCTATATATCATTATTTGATGTGATATGGGAAATGACATAATGATTCTAGTTAAATTCTCAATTGGAATCCATAGGTCATTAATCATTGGGGGTTTGTTAATAAGAAAAAATCAAAAACAATAGCACTAACCCAATATGAAAAGGTCGATAAGTCTGATCAAGGCTTATACAAAACAATTTCACTATTGACTAGGTAAGAATTGGAAAACTAAGGCTCTAGGTTGATGTTTCTTATGCACATACAACCCATTTTTATTTAATTAGTGTGAATGGGTTAAACTATTACACCAAATTGAAGGTTAGATCAATCAGGGGGGACACAAGCACCAAATCTAAACATATTTATAAATTTCAAATGAAGTGGATTTGATCAAATACACTAAAATAAATAATCTAATTATTTAATATTGGAGAAATGATAGATATTTCAAATATGAAAACTACTTGAACCTCAGATCATTAATGACTATGAATGTGTTGTTAGTAGGACAAAATCAACAAAACATATTTTTTTGGTAAATTTGGGAAGTAATTGGCCCTAGCTAATGAGGCCAAAATAGAAAGCCTTGTCCTTGTACATTGAAATACTTTGTCCACTAAGGACCAACACAACAACATCCAATGAAGGACTCAAACTTAGTACTTATTGCCATATATCCAATAGACATACCATTACATCATGCACTTATGCACCAAATCAACAAACATTAGAATTTTAGATATAATTACTATGAGTAGGTTTTTATTACATCAAATTATAAATTAGTTCCAATTGGAGCTAGATGTGTGTCAAATCAATCTCTATTTGTCTTTTTTTTTGTGTAATTAAAATATTATACTAAAATTAAAACCTAACAACCCAATCAATTATATGTGATTGAATAATGAAGTTTAATTTATAGACAAGACTGGCCAATTTGAAAACCATGGCATTGAACATGTGTGAACAAACCAATAAAGATATGATATTCCCATATTATATCAATTTGAATGCTTCTAGTAAAAACTATGGAAGCTTGTTTTTAGAGGCTATGATATTTGAAACCAATAACCATCTCCCCTTCTTAGACATCCTTCTTATTAGAAAAGGAGACAATTCCTTTTTACATTATGTCTTCAAAATTCCCATTCACACTAATCTCTACTGTCATGCATCCTCACATCACCATCCTCCCCAAAAACTAGTTTATTTATGACTTTGTCTATTAGGGCTTATTGCATATGTGATGAGGAATTCATTGGCCAAAATCTCTACCACCTCTCCAAGGTCTTCAAGTGAAATGGGTACCGTAACAAGCAAATCACTAGGATGTTTAGACAAGCCAAAGTGCGCTTTAGTTCCAAGCCAAAGAATGTTAACTCTAATTTTTTCCATGTTGCCACTTGCTAGAGTAATTAGGACAATCACTTGATAATTAATTTTAATCTTAATTAATTAATTATAAGGTCCATTATTACTTTAATTCACTTAAGCTAAAATTAGGAGTGTTTTTTATTATTATATTAGGATCTTTCTAAGTCAAGCTGTCTCATTGCATGAAATTAGGCCACTTGCCATAATCTAATAAAATCCTCATCCAGGGTTTTTTGTAAGACCACGCCTTGTATGTACTTAATACCACCCTAATTTGTTATATGCTTTTCTTGAATTGATGATTAGATATATGGTGAATGATAAATAAGGTGATCTTTTGGCAATATTCTTGCATTTCATTTTGACATTATGTTTTATCGTCACTACCATGAAGGTGGAACGCACTCGTATATTGTGGAATACAAATAGAAATTTTAAATGGATTATTTTATTGTTAAAGTCTAGAATATTCAGCTAACAAATTAATGTTGTGATATACAATTGTTGTTTATGATCGTGTTGCTAATGTGCAGGAATGTAATAGTGTTAGCATGAGAAGGGAGAACCATAGAGAGCAAACCAAAAGACTTCTTGAGGATATAAAATTGACCCCATTTGGGGCCTAGAAACAAGTAGAGGTAATGTATTGGAAGACTAAGGTTGTGAGGGTTGTTTCAAAATGGATAATTTATTTAAGGTATTTGAGGGCATTTAATTATGATTCATGTCAGGTGTAAGTGGGGAATTGGGTCTTTGGAACCCCTAGCTAAGTTTGAAAACTTGGATGTACCCTTAAATGGGTTTTTAATGGGAGTTCCTTGTCAATTTGTTTGGTTAGGGTGCAAAAT
Source organism: Sequoia sempervirens (assembly GCA_007258455.2). Taxonomy (NCBI): domain Eukaryota; kingdom Viridiplantae; phylum Streptophyta; class Pinopsida; order Cupressales; family Cupressaceae; genus Sequoia; species Sequoia sempervirens. The sequence continues at coordinate 282,569,569 of VDFB02000008.1, read as the reverse complement.
AGACCCCCTAAGGTCTATACCTTAGCGATAGGGACCAAATGGGCCCTATAGTGCCCCTAGGACATTATTTAACTTTTTAAAAGTCCTTATGATGGTGTGTGACAAGTTTTGAGAGAAGGGTAGGATTTGAACTTGAAGCTCCTATATATTTTTGGGTAGGAAGAATGAGTGTCACCCACTTCTCCTCCTGGCGAACTTGGGTGGAGATGGTAGAAAGAATGAGAAGAGGAGAGGATTCCACCTCTTTGGAAAGATAGTGATCAAGATGGCTTGGCTTGGAGAGAGAGAGATGGATACAAGAGTTCAGTCCCTTCATCTAAAAGAAAAGAGATAAATCCTTCCTATTTCCATTTACCCTTGTTTATTGATTGTAAGAAGGTGACATAGTTTATGGATTATGGTTGAAAATAGAAGGTAGAGAACCTAGATGCATACATAATTGGTGTTATGTTAGCTTTATTCCTATGTAAAAATGAGAAAATATTTCATTCATCATCATGGAGCTTAAAGAATTTCCTTGCTTGGGGGTATGGCTAGAGCCCACGAGGCTCCATGACGCCATTACGGTAGGGTGGAGAGCAAGCCTTAATTAGGTGTGTGTCCTTAATTGTATTCCTATAAAAAAAATTATGATATGGAAATATGTTGTTTGATGTATCATGAAAGGGGATGGAAGGGAGCAAGCTTAAAATTTCCTTGCATGTAGGTTCATTTATTATTAATGTTGCAAGTTTAAAAGATGGGTTGTATATTTTTCCAATAAAAAGGATGGAAAGAGAAAGCCCTTAGTCAATAATGTGTTATTCACTTATTTATGAGCATCAATTGAAATTTGAAGATTGGCAATTTGTATGAAGGTAAATATCCAACTAGTTTATATGAAAAACAAATTTATGTAGCTAGATAGGTTTTTTATGAGAAGTGTAGTCAACGCTTTCTTGTTGTATTATTAGCAAACTAATATGTCTTGAAAGATAAATACATGTGGGTCTATCAATTAAAATAAAAAAGATGGATTTGATATCTTGATATGAAATTTTATAAATAACTAAGGAAATAGTAAACTGAATAAAGTACCCAAAATGAAAGAATACTTGTATGCAATCTAATGAATCAATCTAATATTGCCAACTTGTTAACAGAAGAAATTTTCATCCTAGTAGTATTTTTGGTAGACACAAGATGGAGTGGACTATCAATTAATTTTAGGGAGATGAACACATAGATCTCTATTCTGAAAAACCACTGTGTATTAAGCGCATTTTCTCACATGGTTCCTTTCATCCTAAACTTGATGATTTCTTTGGAATAGCAGTGAAAGAAAAAAAGTAAGGGATGCATGGATCTCCCACAAGAGTATAGATCTGAAGTTGTTCCTACTGGTAACGAAATTGGATATGAAAATTTTGAGTGGTGAAGTAGTTCATTCCTAGAGCTTATAATTTGCAACCCATGAGAAAATATTTGTGATAAAATCTTAGTCATGATGACAACGATGAAAAGCTGCTTATGGCTGCTAGTAAAAAAATATATATCTTCCCTTATCATGAGGACGCTACTAACATTTTCTTCTTCGCCCCATAAAGAATTCAGAAAGGAGAATAGAACGTATTAGAATGAAATCAAGAAATGATTAAATTCTATTGAACTAATTCTGATTTTTTTGTACAAGTGTTGCCTGCTCAGCGTACCATTCGATCTAGAAGATCTGGGGATCATTTTTTATGCCTCCTCCACTATCCTTCATGTATGTTAATCAACAATATGGAAACAAAATCAATCAAACTTAAATCGTGAACATTTAAACCTCGATACAATGCACTCTCACTAAGTAGTGGATAAATAGTTACACATGAGCTACAAACATAACTAAGGAAGTGTTAAACGAAATGGGAAGATCAAAAGGAAGTGTCAACATAATGGCGTTAGGTACTCGTGGCTATGAATCTTCCTGTGCATAATAAATGAATATTGTCGTTTTAGAGAAATGACGGTGTAGTATGCTGGCAGGTCAAACCATTTAATTGGTTCAGAGGTAATGTGGATGGTCACCCCATCCTATGCTTTAATTATTCTATGGGAAAGTTGCAAAATCTGCAACTCGTCATGTGAATCTTTGTTAGCTTCAGAGGTAATGTAACCCCCCTATATCGCAGTAATGGAGGAAAATATATAATGGAATGTTTAGGCTTTTGTGAACTCCAAGGGGGTTTTGAATAGATCTGTGAAGTTGGAGTATCATTATGGCACTTGTATCTTAAAAATATCCCCCCTTTTTGTTGTTGATGTTGACATTAAGTATCATTGGATAAAGTTCTAAGTACCAATGTCAACATCAACTAATAGAATTAATAGTGGAGTAATATCATCGGCGAAAATAGTATTATAATAATAGCGAATAATAATAATATTATTGGTAATAAATATATAGTTAAGTTGAGCTATGAACATTTAGAGCTTCAATCAGCTTAATGTTGGTTTTAAGAAAAAATAATAATAGTTGGGTTTTTCTAACAAAATTTATGGGCATGACATTTTCTCTTTTGCTTTTATAAGCATTCGTTATTATGTTTTGTAATTATCCAGGTATTTATTCAATACAATTACATGTTAATCTCAATATCAAATGCTTGTGTGGATCAATATTTTCTCTCTTGGTTGCATAGTAAATCAATTACCTTGACCTCTTGTTTGTGATAGGAGTTTTGTTTGCAGGTGATTTCTAGGATTTTTGGGGTTTTCTATCAGCTTCAATATGGTATCAAAGCTCCAGATCTAAGTTCCAATCCAAATTTTGAGAAATACAGCCTTGAGGGAAAAATCAGCTCATCCTAGGGCAAAACGGGCATCACCATGTTGCAACTTGATAAGCTTGGTTATCATTGATGTCAAAAGTATGTCTGAGATTGTTGTTGTTTGGTTGCCATTGGTGTAAGAGAGTTGTTGATGTCAAAAGAGAGTTGCAGTCTAGTTGTTTAGTTGCCAAAGTCTCTCTGAGAAATGCTTCGCATTTCTCCACTGATGATATTTTGCTACTACGGTATGGAAAGTGTCTTTATGATGTGTTAGGACATGTATGATCCAAGTTTCAATTCATTTGGGTTCCGAAAAGATGTGTTTGTCAATGACAATTTGACTTGACTATGTTGTTTATGTGAAGATGCTTTCAGAGGTGTAAAGGTTGGCTTTGTAGTCCTCCACATTTGGAGATACAGTTGTGTGGATCACAAGATAATTTTTTGATGTTGTGAACCTATCCTATATCCAAAGTTTCATATCATTTGTCCTTCTATAGAGAAATTTGAAGTGACAATGTTCAAGACTGTGTTGTCTGGTGATTGGTTTCAATGTCCGTTGGATTGTGCCAACTTGTTGCTACAGGAAGTTGTGAAATGGTTGTTTAAGAGTGTTCTTGTGTATCATGTGATGTTTTTTGTTGATCCACAATATGTTCTTTAGTTTCTTCAGAACAAGTTGTGGTCTGGAATGAAGATATTATTGGGTTATGATTTTTCTTAGCCAACTAGGGTATGTTGAAGGTGTGTGCCACAAGTTCATGTTTGCACAAAGTTCAAGGAGTGTTTGAACATGTTATATGGGTAATGATGAATCATCTGGGAGAAGTGCAAGAAATTTCAATCACTCATGCATACCTCCTATGTTGTGATGGTCAACATACTACAAGTTTCATATTTTCTTGCTTAAGGATGACCTAATTTGAATGTGTGAAGTGTGTGGATGATATTCATTGAAGACCGAAACTATGAAGAGTGTTTAGGACCAAGTTAAGCGGGTGTTGGAATCTATAAGGTGTGTTCCCCTTCCTGGTGTTGTGTGTAGTCCATGTGGGTCTTTCCCTCTACACGTTTTATGTTGTTTAATATTTGGCTAACTTGTAATTATAATATTCTTTGTTGTATGTTGATATATGTGATGTAATCAATGTAATGCCATGTATATATTGTAAACCTAGTTGATCTAGGTCTAGTATGTTTTTGAGTATGTGTAATGTATTATGATATTTGTATAAGAAACTGAAAGAGAAAGAGAAGAAGTGGGAGATCATGTCTAGATTCAATTTGATCATATCTCTGTAAGAGAGGAGAAGTGAAGAGTATGCCTAATTTTTTGTTGAAGGCAGTGAGCCAAGGAAAAACTTCTTGAAGGCTAAAAGTAGTGAGCCAGTAAGCTACAAAAAAGACATTTAAAGAAGTTGCAGAAGAGTTTTCAAAGTAGAATTGTAATCATCAAAAGAGAAGGGGAAAATTAGAATTGCAATCATCAAAAGGATTGAGCCTAATTGTCAAATTCAAACAGTGGTTCAAGGACTATTATGCTATAATATTTTCTAAGTTTGTTCTCAATTCAGAGAGTAGTTGCTTCCTTGGATTGTAGCTCTAAAACAAAGTATGCGGGGAGTTATAGATTCCTTTGGGGTGATCCTTAAAACCTTTATACAGGGAACAGTAGCTTCCTTGGGTTGTAGCCCTAAAACAAAGGTGTAACTATTATTCATTTGTGAGGTTGGATTAGGATAGTAGCTCCTAGCAGAATTTCTTAGTGTGATTTTTCCCCTTTGAGGTTTTCCACATACATTTGGTGTTGTGTGGTGTTGCCCATTGTGTTCATCTTTCATGTTTATTTTTGTGCTATAAAGTTTAAGTTTCAATTTTCTCTAAAGGGTTTGAGATTTGATCAAATATTAGTTCTCACCCCCCTCTCAGTATTCTGGTGTATGTTCAACAATTGGTATCAGAGCCTGGTTCCTTAGAAGAAGTCTAACAACTTGAGGAAGATCTAGGATGGCACAATAAGGATCTCACAAGGTTCCTAGGTTTGATGGAACAAATTTCACTTTCTATATATTTTGGATGGAAACCCATTTGTCCTCTTTGGGGTATAGTGTTTGGAAATCTATCAAAGATGGATATACTATTCCTACTACTCCTCCAACTGATCTAGCTAAGATCAGGGCCTATGAGAACAATGGAAAGGAAAATAATGTTATATTGAGTGGGCTATTAGATTTTGATCTTGTAAAGTTAATGCACTGCAAGTTAGTAAAGGAGGTATGGGATAAGCTTAGTGGCATCTATGAAGGAGACATCAAAGTGAAACAAGCCAATTTGCATATCTACAAAGGCGAGTTTGAGAACCTAAAAATTTTTAGAGGATGAAGATATTGTTGGATATGTGCTTTGATTAGATGAAGTAGTCAATGCAATTATGGAACTTGGTGAAGACCTTGAATAATTTGTGGTGGTTAAAAATTTATTGAGATCTCTTCCTGAATCTTATAGTTCTAAAGTATCTTCTATTGAGGAAGCTAGAGATCTGGATAAAATTTTAATGGATCAATTATATGGTGTCCTTATTGCATTTGAAATAAGAGATTTTGACAAAGAACTTCCAAAGAAGGATGCAACCTTCAAAGCCAGCAAGAAGGAAATGTATGAAGCATCTGATTTGGATAGTGACACTGATGAACAAGCTAAATTTTTAAGAAATTTGAAGAGCGGTACCGGCAAGTACAAAGGTAAGTTGCCTTTCAAATGTTTTAAATGTGGAGATGTTGGTCATTTTGCTTCTAAATTTCCCTTGAAATATTTTGACAAGAGAACAAAGAGCCTAGAAGAAATAAGTTCAAGAAGGGTCTCTACTCCAAGGAAGATTCTTTCTCTGCAAAGGATGATGATTCTAGTGGTCTGAATAATGAGGATGAAGTCTTGTTTTTGGCTACTAAGAAGATTGAAAATAAAGCTAAAAATTCAAGTGTTGTGTGTACTATTTTTCATGTAAAAGATGAGGTAAACTTATGGGTGATTGACAGTGGTTGTTCTAACCACATGACTAGGGATAAGAGCAAGTTTATAAAACTTATGAAGTGGAATGGAGGCATAATCAAGCTTGGGGATGATACTTCAGTGTAGATCTATGGACAAGGTACTATCAATAATCAATATTGATAGAAATCATAAGACATAATATGCTCTTTATGTTAAAGGTCTCAGGCACAATCTTCTAAGTGTGAGTCAGACGTGCATAAATGGATACAATATCATATTCAATGAAAGAGGATGTGAAATCATAAAAGGGAAGTCTGAAAAATTAGTTGTAGAAGGATCTAGGACAACTGGTTGCATATATAGTCTAAGGGATGTCAATGGGAGAACTTCTCTTCTTGGACAAGCACGTAAATGTTGGCTTTGGAATAGGATAATGGGACACATTAACTTTGATAATCTTGTGAAGGTCAGCTCATTGCATGCAGTAAGAGATGTGCCTAAGATAATCAAGCTTGCAAGTACTATGTGCAAGGAAAGTCAAATTGGAAAATAGACACAGGTAAGTTTCAATTATAAAGAACATTCTTCTTGTAGAACATTGGAGTTAATACATATTGATTTTTGTAGACCTACCAGAACAAAAATTATAAAAGGAGAAAGGTGCTTCATGCTTTTTATTGATGATTTCTCTAGGATGACATGGGTTACTTTCTTGAAATATAAATTTGATGCTTTTGGTAGATTCAATATTTTCAAATCAATGGTTGAGAATAAAATGAATGCTAAAATAAAATGCTTAAGGTCTGATAGAGGAGGTGAGATCACTTCAAATGAGTTCAATGATTTTTGTGAAAAATACGGAATAAAGAGGCATCTATCTGTTTCTAGAACTCCTCAACAGAATGGGGTAGTGGAAAGGAAAAATAGGACTATTCAAGAGATGTCAAGGACTATGTTGTTGGAAGTAGATTTGTCTGATGTTTATTAGAGAGAAGCAATTCACACTACAGTCTATATTCTTAACACATGATTGTTAATATTGAAGAGCACTAAGAATCCTTATGAGTTATGGTATGGAAGACCTTCAATTGTCAAGTATTTTAGAGTCTTTGCAAGAAAATGTTATATCAAAAGAGATGAAGATGTTTTGGGGAAGTTTGACTCAAGAGATGATGAAGGTATATTTCTTAGATATTCATCTCAGAGTAAAGCATACAAGTGCTATAGTAAGAGATTGAGAAGAATAGTTGAAAGTACAAATGTGAAGGTTGAAGAAGATCTACATCAAAATATGAATAAAATTGAGGATTGTGGATCCGATGCACCTCCTTTCTCAAAAGATGAAGAAAAAGAAGAGGTTGAAGAAAAAGAAGAAACTATAGTTCAAAAGCATAGCAAGACTCTTGCCAAGTATGTTCAAATAAATCATTCAAAGGATCAAATCATTGGAGATAAGAATGAAGGAGTGTTGACCAAAAGAAGCCTTGTGAAGTCAAGTGAACAAGTAAACTTTTGCTTGTTATCAAAGATAGAACCAAAAAAATTTGTTGATGCTAGCAAAGATGAGGGTTGGATACAAGCAATGGAAGAAGAATTGAATCAGATTGAGAAGAACCAAACTTGGGAATTGGTTCCAAGGTCTACGTACAAAAATGTGATAAGAACAAAGTGGGTATTCAAGAATAATTTGAATGAAGAAGGAGAAGTTGTCAAAACAAAGCAAGATTGATCTGTAAAGGCTATTCACAAGTAGAATGAATTGATTTTGAGGACACTTTTCCTCCAGTAGCAAGAATGGAAGCAATTAGAATTTTTCTTGCTTTTTCAACCTACAAGGACTTCAAAGTGTATCAGATGGATGTCAAATCAGCCTTCCTGAATTGAGATTTGGAAGAAGTCTACATAGCAACCTGATGGATTCCAATTATTAGAAGAGCCAAACATGGTGTGCAGACTCAAAAAGGAATTGCATGATCTGAAACAAGCTCCTAGGGCTTGGTATGCAAGGTTGGATAAGTACTTGCTTCAGCAAGGATTCAAGAAAGGTACCACAAATAGTAATCTTTACTTCAAAATTGAGGATGAAATAATTTTGATAGTTGTATATGTTGATGATATAATATTTGGTGGAAATGATGAAATATGCAAGAAGTTTGTTAAAGAAATGTAGAAGGAATTTGAAATGCCAATGATAGGTGAGTTGTCCTTATTTCTTGGTCTTCAAATTCCTCAACTAGATGATGGTATCTTTATCTCTCAAGCAAAGTATGTCAAGAAGATGTTGAAGAAGTTTGGAATGAAAGATTGTAAACCAGTTAGTACTCCTATGGTAACTAGTTGTCATTTAAGAAAATATGATGAGTCTCCCTTGTATGATCAGACTTTATATATATCTATGATTGGAAGCTTGTTATACTTAACTACTTCAAGATCTGATATTATGCATGTGGTATGTTTGGTTACAAGATTTCAAGCTAATCCTAAAGAAACTCATGTGAATGTAGTCAAGAGAATCTTTGGATATTTGAAGGGAACTTTACATTATGACTTATGGTATCCATAAGGTATTGACTTTGATCTGAGTGCATACAGCACTAGTGTTGTTTAGGCTAGTTGTGTTGATGATAGAAGAAGTACTAGTGGTGGTGCTTTCTTTTTAGGAAGCAGATTGGTTGAATGGCATAGTAAGAAGAAAGATTTAGTATCCTTATCAATAGTAAAAGAAAATTATATTGCAACAGCATCTTTTTGTACTCAAGTGTTGTGGATGAAGAAAACTTTGAAGGATATCAAGATAAAGTATATTGAAGCAACATCTTGTTGTACTCAAGTGCTATCACTAATATTTCCAAGAATTCAATGATGCCTTCTAGAACAAAGCACATATCAATTAGGTCACTTTCTGAGAGAGAAGGTTGCAGATAAAGAAGTCAAGTTGGAGTATATACCTACAAAGGATCTGATTGTAGACACTTTCACAAAGGCACTTTCAAAGGATAAAGGATACATTTGAGTATCTCTGGCATAAGTTAGGGGTAATTGCCCCTCATTTTCTTGTTAGAACCATAGTTGGTGCATCTATCTTGGGGGGGGGGGGGAATTCAAGTCATATCTTTATTCCTAGAATTTTGGTGGCTATCTCTCATGGGGAGAAGGTAGTGGTGGTTACTAAAAAAGGGAGCCTATAATTTGTTTCAAGAAGGAGAGAATGTACATCAAAGGGGAAGAGTTTGAAGAGGAGATATTATGCTTGAAAAGAGAGAGAAAGTCCATTTTCCCTTTGTTCTTGATGTCAAAGGGGGAGAGAGAAATGTGCACCTAAGGGGGAGAGATATTGTGCACCAAAGTGGTGTGAGGATAGTTTTTCCATTAATGAAAAAGGGGGAGATTGTTGTACCTTGATAAGATTGGTTGTCATTGATTTCAAAATTGTTTCTGAGATTGCTGTTGTTTGGTTACCATTGGTGTAAGAGAGTTGTTGATGTCAAAAGAGAGTTGCAGTCTAGTTGTTCGATTGCAAAAGTCTCTTAGAAATGCTTTGCATTTCTCCGTTCATGATGCTTTGCTCCTGCAATTTGGAAAGTGGCTTTATGATGTGTCATGACATGTGTGATCCAAGTTTCAGTTCATTTGGGTTCCAGAAAGATGTGTTTTTGAGTGATAATTTGAAATATGTGTTGTTTTTGTTCAGATGCTTTCAGAGGTGTAAAGGTTGGCTTTGCATTCCTCCCCATTTGAAAATATGGTTGTACGGATCAGAAGATAAGTTTGTAATGTTGTGAAGGTGCTATATCCAAAGTTTCATATCATTTGTCCTTTCGCGGAGAAATTTTGAAGTGACAGTGTTCAGGATTGTGTTGTCCAATGATTGGTTTCAATGTATGTTGGCTTGCGCCAACTTGTTGCTACATGAAGTTGTGAAATGGTTGTGTGAGTTTTCTTGTGTATCATGTGATGTTTTATGATACTCTGCAAGATGCTTTCTAGTTTCTCCGGAACAAGTTGTGGTCTGAAATGAAGGTGTTATTGGGTTATGCTTTTGCTTGGTCGACTAGGGTATGTTGAAGGTGTGTTCCACAAGTTCATGTTTGTGTGGAGTTCAAGGAGTGTTTGAAGGTGTTGTATGGGTCATTTTAACTCATATGGAAGAAGCACAAGTAATGTTTAATCATTCATGTGTATTGCCTATGTTGTGATGGTTGACATGCTACAAGTTTCATATTTTCTTGCTTAAGACCGAGCTAATTTGAATGCGTGAAGCGTGTGGATGATGTTCATTGAAGACCAAATTTGTGAAGAGTTTTTAGGACCAGGTTAAGCATGTGTTGGAATTTACAAGGCGTGTTCCTCTTCTTGGTGTTGTGTGTAGTCCATTTGGGTCTTGCCCTCTACACATTTCAGGTTGTTTGATCTTTGGCCAACCTGTAATTGTAATATTATTTTTTGTAGGCTGACATATGTGATGTAATCAATGTAATATCATGTATATATTGTAAACCTAGTTGATCTAGGTCTGGTGTGTTGTCGAGTATGCATTATGATATTTGTATAAGCAACTAAAAGAGAAAGAACAGAAGTGGGAGATCTTGTTTGGATTGGGTTTGATCATATCCTGTGATAGAGGAGAAGTGAAGAGTGTGCCTAATTATTTGTTGGAAGCAGTGAGCCAAAGGAAAAACTTCTCGAAGGTTGAAAGTAGTGAGCTAGTAAGCTATAGAGAAGATATTTGAAGAAGTTGCAAAAGAGTTGTCAAAGGAAAATTGCAATCATGAAAAGAGAAGGGAAAAGAAGAATTGCAATCATCAAAAGGATTAAACCTAATTGTCAAATTCAGACAGTGGAAGGACTATCATGTTGTAATATTTTTTGATTTTATTCTTAATACAGGGAGTAGTTGCTTCCTTGGGTTGTAGCCCTAAAACAAATTCTACAGGGAGTTTTAGCTTCCTTGGGAGTGACCCCTAAAACCTTTCTACATGGATTTGTAGCTTCTATGGTTTGTATCCCTAAAATAAAGTTATAACTATTATTCATTTGTGAGGTTGGATTAGGATAGTAGTTCTTAGCAGCATTTCTCATCGTGGTTTTTGCTCTTTGGGGTTTTCCACGTACATATAGTGTTGTGTGGTGTTGTGTATTATGTTCATCTTCCATGTTTCTATTTACATGTGGTAAATTTTAAGTTTCAATTTGCTTTAAAGGGTTTGATATTTGATAGAATACCGGTTTACCTCCCTCTTAGTATTTTGGTGTATGGTCAACACACCATTGAGTCCAGAACAGCCAAAAACCTAAGGATCGCTTATCATTTCATTGAACTTGGAAAATTTGCAAAAAAAAAAAATAGGCATCAAAAATATATACACAAAAATCCATACGACTATATGGATCTTTACAAGTTGTACAGACTGTACAATCCCTAAAGCCATTATAGCAGCTCATGTCGCATAAAAAATCAAGTCAAAAGGCTTGAAAAAAATTATCTTTTTCACATTTTTAGTTTTTTAAAATCTCAAAGAAAAAAAAATTCAAAAAAGGGTTAGTGGCGTGAGGATATTGACTATACACATCAAGTTGTCATTACTTCATCTCGACCAATGCTCGTTGGGCCCCGCTTGGGTCAACGGCTTTAGTTGGCCACCCGACAATATACTACTGATGTCAATGGTAGCCAAAACTAGTGTCAATAAAAAAAACTATGGTAGCAAACTCCCAAAATCCAACTAACAATACCGGTGATGACATTCCTACCACATACAAAATATTTCAACTTCTCAAAGATTTTGTGCTTGTTTTTTACCTAAGAATATTCCCATATCAAAGAATATGTTGACGGTTTTTACCAGTTGATTGATTTTTTTTCTAGATTAGGGGAATATTTGAGAGCATATTTATTGACATCATTTGTACAGTCAATCCCTCATGTCCCCCTCCAAGCCCTAACTTTCCCTAAAGGAGCATTTTTTTTTCTTTTTGGCATAACGAGCATACGATGTCAAAATTGGACAAATAAAATATCATCGAAAAGCTAGTTCTAAAAACTTTCCAATGGTGTAGGTATCATTATTATATTTTTTGCAAATTCATGTTATTCTAAGTCAAAGTCAGATCATCATTTTTTGCTTTCGAGCTCATAACTTTTCACCTGCATATATGATTTGTGATTCCAACAGCATTAGAAAGTTATTTTAGAGCTCTTCATATCCATACATTCATTTCTCCATAATCTTCCCCAAATACATTTTATTCATTTTTTTATGATTTCACATTTCCATTAATTACTTGGACATCTTGGCACTTGGAAAGGATTTTTTTTGTGAGATGATTTCATTTGATCTGATTTACATGCATTGAGGTTTTCAGCCTTTAATTTTTTCATTTGAAAAAGTAACATGGGTTTTTGTGTTCATCCTTTTGTGGTCATCCTAGAAAAGGATAACTATGAGTCTTGGCGACATGGCATCCTAACACATCTTAGGTGGCTCGACCTTTTTCCTTATCTTGATGGAATCATACCTACACCACACACACCAAGGAGTAGATTAGCATGGGGTATTATCAGTGATCATGTTGTAGGAATGATTTGTTCTAGCGTTGATCATGACACTATGTGTGTTGTATCGAACATTAATTGTCCCCACACACTTTGGACTAGACTTTGGGAGATCCACGAAGACCCTCATACTGCTCCATTCCTAAAGGATCCTACTGTAGATTGTCTCATTCCTCTTGCAGATGTAAATTGCATACCCTTTGATGATGATACTTTAGATGAGCTTGAGTCTATATCACAAGTCCTACATGTTCTGATGGTTCAGATACTTGTCTTAATGTCCCCACGCTTTAGATCGAGACTCAATCTTCATCTCTTTTTGTTCTTGATGTAGGAGCATCCATGGTTGACTGACAGTCTTGCATCAACCAAAAATATTTAACTTTAATTTTTGCTTTAGTTTGGTCTTTAAATATTTTAGGTGAATATATTTTTGTAATAAGGCCTAAAATATTTGGCCAAGTTGTTATATTGCAGTTTTATGGCAATTTGGGCTCATTTGGTGGATTTTTCAAGGAAAAATATTTAAATATGCCTTCTTGGGAATGGGATTTGGGGAGTTACAAGATGTGATAGCTAATATATTGTTCCTAAACTTTTGCATTAAGAATTTGGGTTCCCTAGAGCAAGTGGTTTGGCTTTTTCTATTTCGAGGCTCCTATTTGTGAGGAAGTGGCTGCTTTTCTTCACCAATCATGGATGGACATTACAAAAGATTCCTTTTCAGAATTTAATGATTTTAAATACATTTTTGAAAGCATATTTTTCATTTTTTCAAGCATAGAAAATCAGGAGTTACAAGAAAGGTGTGAAGGAGTTAATTTATATACTTTATTTTGGTCATTTTTGGGTTGTTGCTGCCAAATTGAAGTTGATGCTTCCCAGTGGATTTTTGAAGCAAGAAGGTAGAAGCCATGATTTTGAAAGTCTAAGAGAGTATTGAGATAGAAAATGGAAGATTAGTTCCATGGTTGAAGGTGGATTCATCCATAGATTGAAGATTGCAAGTGCAGATTTTTGTTGTTTGAAGTTTGCAATGAAGGGAGAGAAATTACAACTATATTTGCTTAGTAGTTTCATGTTAAAAATCTGATTATGATTTATTTTTACTGATGTATATCAGCCCTATTAACTGTAATATCTGATATAATCGGATAAATGGATGTTTGTATATCATTTGTGCAAGTTTGAATTAATGGAAATTGCTTCATAGTTGTTACTTTGCATTAAAATCTATGTTATTTGTTGAAGGATTTTGAGAGAGGATTTGATAGTGGGATTGAGATATTATCCCCTCTTAAGAGATTGAGTTTTCCTCCTTCATCAGTGGTATCAAAGCAAGAGTTCTTGAGTGTGCAGGCAAAGTGTTGAACGTGAGGCAGTTTGCACCAGGACCTGTGGTGGTGTGTGAGTGATTTATGTGTAGACAGATCACCGAATGTGAGGCAGTCTATACCTAAGAAGTTGAATATTGAGAGTGTGTGACAAGTATTTGAAAAAATGACAAAGAATAAAGGAAATGAGTTTTTCATAGTTGTGTATGCAGGTGAACAGGATGGAGAAAATATTGCAAAAGAATGCTTTGAAGAATGCATAGAGAAAGAGAGTGAGAAGGAAGAGAAAAATGCAACAGAGGTTGAGAGGAAAAAAGAAGGTGCAGAAATTGAGGAGAAAAATGATGTTGTAACAGTAGATGAGTGTCCTTTGGAGGGCCTAAGAGTATTGAAAAATGCAATTGCAGCTGAGAGTGAAGGTGAAGAAGATATGGCAGCGAACAGTGGCAAGGAAAAAGGGGTAATACATAATATTTTTCATTTTTATGATGAAGACAAGAGTGAATTTTACGTGGATGGAAGAGTTGTAGCAGAGGATAATATTCATTCATATTTTTTAAAATTTGAAAAAGATGATGATTTGCATACTTTGAATAAGTTGGTTCAAACAGAGTTTTCTAGTGAAGTTTTGTATGTAGAAGATTTGTTTGGTATTGCAAAGTTTAGTGCAGATGCGTTTTAGAGGAGGTGGTTGGATATGGTGGGTTGAATCCCACAAGATTGGAAGATATTGTGAGTTGCATTTGGTGGAGGTGGTTGGTTTATGGTGGAGTTGATTCCACATTGAAGATGTTGAGTGCAGAGAAGAATTGTCAAAGGAGAAGGATACTTGTTCTGGCTAGGTGTTGGAAGATGAGAAAGAAGAACAAATCAAAGGTACCAATTTCAGTAATGAAGTTTTTTGAGGGTTGTTTACAACCTGAAATGATGGCTCTACCATTCAACTCCATTTTGTAAGACCAAGCTTAGAAAAATTTTCTACCTTGGGTGTTTGATGTGAGAGCATCCACGGTTGACTAGCAGTCTTGCATCAACAAAAAATATTTAACTTTAATTTTTTCTTTAATTTGGTCTTTAAATAGTGTAGGTGAACATATATTTGTAATAAGGCCTAAAATATTTGGCCAAGTTGTTATATTGCAGTTTTATGGCAATTTGGGCTCATTTTGTGGCTTTTTCAAGGCAAAATCTTTAAATATGCCTTCTTGGGCATGGGATTTGGGGAGTTACAAGTTTTGAAAGATAATTTAATGCTCCTAAACTTTTGTATTAAGAATTTGGACGCCCAAGAGTAAGTGGTTTGGATTTTTCTATTCGGGGGCTCCTATTTGTGAGGAAGTGGCTACTTTTCTTGGCCAATCATGGATGGAGGTTACAAAAGATGTCTTTTCAGCATTTAATTATTTTAAATACATTTTTGAAAGCATATTTTCCATTTTTCCAAGCATAGAAAATTGGGAGTTAGAGGAAAGGTGTGAAGGAGTTAATTTATATACTTTATTTTGGTCATTTTGGGGTTGTTGTTGCCAAATTGAAGTTGATGCTTCCCAGGAACGGATTTTTGAAGCAAGAAGGTAGAAGCCATGATTTTTCAGGTCTAAGAGAGTGTTGAGATAGAAAATTGAAGATTAGTTCCACGGTTGAAGGTGGATTCGTCCATAGATTGAAGATTGCAAGTGCAGATTTTTGTTGTTTGAAGTTTACAGTGAAGGGAGAGAAATTGCAACTATGTTTTCTTAGTAGTTTCATGTTAAAAATCTGATTATGATTTATTTTTACTGCTATATATCAATCCTATTAACTGTAATATCTAATATAATCAGATAAATGGATGTTTGTATATCATTTGTGCAAATTTGAATTAATGGAAATTGCTTCATAGTTGTTGCTTTGCATTAAAATCTCTATTATTTGTTGAAGGATTTTGAGAGAGGATTTGATAGTTGGATTGAGAGATTATCCCCTCTTAAGAGGTTGAGTTTTCCTCCATCAGTTCTTGATCAACTTGTCATTGCCACATTCTTGGCCCTTATTGGTTCAATGTAGCAGGACATTCATCATCTCCCAAACACAACTACTTGGGATTTGTATCATGCAGGCATATCATCCTTGTTTGTAGATTCCTATATTACATATTTGGAGTATTATTCTAAGGACATTCATCTCATCTTTTTTGATAGCCACATCATCACCATTGGCCCATCATCTTCATCACCTTTGGAGCTTATTCTACATCAATCTTCATGAGTTTTTTGATTGACATAATCTCTTTTGATATGTGGACATTTGAGAAGATTTCAGAGGAGCACATCATTTGGATTTGGATTCCTAATTCTTCAATATTTTTTGAATGGCTTCTCCAATCACTAGTGGATATATTTCTTCCTAAGGGGATAAATGTTTGCAGCCAATGGAACATGTTTTATCTTCAAGCATTCATCATTGGCGTGGGAGCTCTTTCTTTATGGGGGATTTATATCCTTATTTTCTCTCTCCTACTAGGGGATATTTATTTTACTTATGTGACATAACTAGTCCTTGTTGGGGTCACATTGATTCCTCCTATCCTTCTTTCAGTAGTGCAATTATTTCATTTTGTCTCTTTTGGAGAGGAGTTTTTCCTATCTGGTTTTCTCATTTTCTCTGGTTATGAGAGATTATTTTTGTTTTTACATAGGTACCTCATCAAGCCTTGTAGTTGGGACCCATCCATGCATCCATCATTACATTCTTCATCAGGGTGTTTAGTTTTTCCCTAAGTTGATCTTAAGGGGGCTGTTGGAATAATTAGGACAATCACTTGATAATTAATTAATTATTAGATCCCTTATTACTTTAATTCACTTAAGCTAAACTTAGGAGTATTTTTTATTATTATATTAGGTTATTTATAGGTCAAGTTGTCTCGTTAATGTATGAGATTATGACACTTGTCACAATCTAATAAAATCCTCATCTAGGGTTTTCTCTTTTTCCTTTATAAGCATTAATTATTGTATTTTTTAATTTTCCATGTATTCATTCAATACAATTACAAGGTAATCTCAATATCATATGCTTGTGTGGATTGATCGTTTCTCTCTTGGTTGCATAGCAAATCAATTGCTTTGATCTCTTGTTTGTGATAGGTGTTTTGGTTGCAAGTGATCTCTAGGATTTGTGGGGTTCTCTATCAACTCCAACACCACCCTCCCATACATTGAAGGAATCTCTAAAATACCTCCAAAAGCATCCATAAGAAAATTCTCAAATGTGCCTACAAACCCTATTCAAAAATCAAAAACCTCATCCTATTGTCCCAAGATCCCAGAGACAAACCCTATTCAACAATCAAAAACCCTATACATTAGCCAAATTAATTGTTTCATCAAAATTTTAATCAAAGAGTATAATGTCAACATCAAACATGAGAAAATCTCAAAATCTACCCTTGTGAAACTTTCCTCTAGTACAAAACACCACATTTTCCTAGAGGAGACCCAATTCCTTGTTAAAGATGTTTTTTTTCAAGAGGAAACTCAAAAAATAAATATAGATAAAATCACCCTACTAGTCTTAATCAAGATGAGAGTGGGGTTTGAGTTTTTTGTACAACCTTTGCTAAATTACCTTAAAAACTAAACCACCTTTCCTTCTATTTTCTCTTGCTTCCTCTCTCTCTCTCTCTCTTCATCTCTCCCTCTCCCTTTATTACTCACATTTTTGTTCGCCCTCTATAAGTTTTATTTTTCCCTCTTTCCCTTGTATCCTCTCCTTTCTTTTCCCCCTCTCTAAATTCTATTTTTCCCTCTTTCCCTCGCACCCTCTCCTTCCTTACTCTAACCTCCACCCCTTGCCCTCCCTCCTTTTCCACCTCATTTCCCTCTTGTCTCCTCCCCAATGTTAATCCTTACTCAAGGTTCTCATGCTCCCCTCTTAGTGTCCCCTTCATCCTTCCAATTCATCTCCTTACCCTATGATACCTTCAATGTCCTTTATTTCCCCTATTTTCTCTCAATCTTCATCCCCTTTGAACCCCCTTTCTTTGGTTTATTTTTCTTTATCCTATTCTTGCTAACATTTCTTCTATATTTTTTGTGTTTTTTAACAATTGTTTGTGTGTATTACTTTCTTTTTCTCTCATCCTTGTCCTTACAAGCTTATTTTTAATTTATTTTTTTATTCTTAATATAATTGTAAATATTTTAATAATACATCATATTTTCTATTATGTTAGTTTAATTAATCTAATAATTCATAATTTAGATCTTATTTTCATTTGCATTCCCTTATATATTTGCATTATTTTGTATCTCTATAAGTTTTCAACATTACATTTTAGAAATTTAAACTCTCCTTAGGGGAGAGGATCCAATAGTTCCCCATGTACCAATAACCTCCCACCTATTACACACCTAACACCCAATTATACAATAAAATTAAAAGCCTAGTGAAATATTCTACATTCACTAATACATGTGTGTGCATGTGGATGTGTTGTTTATCATTGAATGTGGTCAAAATACATGCAAGTCCACTTCTAATATAAGACAAGAGGCTCCAAAATTAACATTTCTCTAATTATTTTAAATATTTTATGTTTACAATAACCACCCACTTGCAAAGGGTGCAAAATTAAAACAATTTATATTTACACATCTCAGTGCACACTTATTGGTGCCTAATCTACCATAAATTCAAGCCCATATCAATTTGATGTGTTGTGAAATGCACATTATCCCATACTTTCTTTCACATACACATAGGTCAACTCCATTTACTATAGGTACTTGCGCAAATAATAAATGGTGTAAGGATCCCCTAGCAAACATAAAAATATATATATAATTCACGATTCAATCATGTCATTGTAGATTTTATATAGAAATCACAAACTTCAAATTCAAATAACCGAATACAATTTAAATTAATTCAATTTCAAACTCAACAACCAAATTGAATACATTCCTTTTTCAAATTTGAATCAGTGATAAGAGGGAAATTATGTAGCATCATATTCACAAAGCAATAGACTACCAATTTCCTCTAGGTGTGTAGCTAATATCCTCTGCAACATCCACAACATAACCAAACATCATGTGCACATTATCGACTTCTCCAAAACTCCTCAAGTTGGTACTACCTATGTTACCATTATCAAATGTAGATATATGATATTTCTAAACCATATTCATACATATTTTTTGTACATTATTGTACAGTTAAATGCCTACATACAAAGTGATATAATACTCAGGTTTTTATAAATTAACTTATGTAAAAGTGATAGGAAAATGTGGTTTTATTCATTGTATCGTGATTTATACGATTTTCACACACACACATATACATATCATGATGGGATTTTACATGCATCTAAATACATCAGGATAGGTATATATATTACCTATATTCATTTTCAAGGTTTAGGGTTTTAGAAGTGTCTAAATATGTCATGCATATGTGGCTATATGCAAATATGTCTTTTATCATGCTTCTATACAAGGATTAATTTATCTATGTCTATATATATGATTGAATCAGTAAATATTGAGGGTTTCGTCTATACAAGGTTTAATCTTTTTTTGTGTACATATATTTTGAAACAATATATGTTTAAGGGTTTCTATTATATAAAATCAAATTAAGTCATTAAAGGCTCATGGTGTCCCATTTTATGGTTTCAAATGTCACATTAGGGATTTATGTTGATTTGGATCGCACTCCTATCAGCATCCACTTTATAATTTTTGCAATCCAAATACATATTACTTTTCACCATAATCATTTTTCAAAATGCTTCCTTCACAATCATTGTTACTTTTTAACACCATTGTTACAACATTTGCTCCTCCACATATGTCATTTCCAATTACTTATAATATATGGAAGTAGATATATATGTTTGTATATATAGGTATATTATGCATATGTGTATATACATATATATAACTCTAATCAATACAAGTCAATACTTCTTTTTTGGATACAATAATCTTTCTTTTCTCTTCAACTATGAAGGACTCAATTGAGCCCATTAGTTTGTATATTTGTATGTTACTATTAAACAATTTCCCACTATAAACAAGTGTTAATTCTTACACCATTATGTTCCTTAAGTAATTATTACAATTCACTCATCTACTATTGTCATTGAATATGTTTATATTACAGATTGAATCTTAATAATGCTATAACTATTGGTATTATTTGCTTATGGTGTAGGTCCAATGAAAACTATGGATAGAGGTCAAAACAAAAAGAAAACATCTAGAAGGTGCAAAATTAAAGTAGCTTGTGGAGTCAAGTTCACTTCTACAAAATCAAGTGAGGAAGATGCACCAATGACCAATCAACAAGATTTATTTGAGGAATATGTAGGCCTCTCGACATATAATTTTGGAATGGAATCATTTGTTGGCATTTCTCAAACAAATGACGTGCACTTGGCGCCTTCAATTGGCTACAAAAGTAATTGGTCACATGATGACATCCAATGTGCACTAACAAACATTGAAGACAACGATATGTCCATCAAGGTTGCAATGAATTCTCCTAGTAATTTGAGGTCATGGTTGCACGGCGTTACCAACACCAAACGGAGTGGACCATGAACCATTTTAACTAAGGAGATAGAAATTATCCAATGGTGCAAGGACATGGTTGATATTGGCCATGGACTTTAAGTTCTCAACTCAAATCTATTGTGGCTCAAATCATTCAATCTAGGCCTAAGCCATTCATAGATGGGATGTCTAGGAGGTCATGGTGGGAAAGTTTTGGAAAAAGGCATCCAAATTTGACCATTTGAATTGCATAGGGGTGCACACGAATAGAAAAATAATGTTAAGGCCATGCATGGTGGCATCATTTTACGACAACTTGCAAAAGTTATACAACAAACACCATTATGGATCCAATAGAATATGGAATTATGAAGAGACTGGTGTATAGGATGGAAAGAATTGTGGCATGTAGGTAATTGCAAGATTCAATTCCATATGTGTCCCTCATTTAATCTCATAAAGTAGGAATTTGATCATGATACTAGTATGTGTAAGTGCAACAGGATTCAATATCCATGGTTTCTATTTTTAAATCAAAAAGGCATATCAAGAACTACATTTCTAATTGTGAGCTAGGTGCATACATGGCAGCCCAAGAACATGCTTGGATGATAGAAGAGCTATTTATTAATTGGCTAGAAAAATTTGTTGCATCTATCCCAAGTAGGGTGACACCCACAAACATAGCTCTTCTTATTTTCAAAGGTCGTGATAGCCACATGACCTTCAAGAAAAATGAGGAAACAAAGTGTATAAACAATGATTTGTTCACTCTCCATGCACGTACCAGCCACAAGTTGCAATCCTTAGATGTGAGTGTCTTTTCTTCATTCAAAAATTATTTCAAACAACAAATGTCAATATGGATGGAAAACCACCCCCAAATTAAAACATGAAGGGAAGAGTTGGCAACTCTTACTAGCAAGGCCTTCAAACAAGCATTAACACCAATCAATATTATTACTGGCTTTTGAAGGATGAGGATTTGACCATTAAATCACAATGTGCTTGAAATGCACGTGAGCCAAGTGAGGCTTTCACAATTGTAAGAAGTGAACATAGCTAGAACGGAAAGTGACACGATGACAATGGAAGAGGACCCACGAGTTATTGCAACGAAAACATGTTTACGCATGGCTAGATATAATGAGGTACAGATAGATGAATTCATCCAAACATACAATGATCATGCCACGGATGCATGGAATGATTCACAAGAGGAATGCACACAGTTTCTTGATATTTAAATACAAGACAGTCCAATGTTTGTTATTCAAAGTGGTTGCAATGAGGTTGTATGTATCCAACCAGTCAATGGTCAATCAACTTAATCTTTGGTAGCTAAGAATAGTGAATATTTGAGTTCACCCACAGAAATAACCCAAGCAGAGTGGTTGAAAGAAGCAACTCCAAACCTAGAGTGCAAACAGATTTTAATCAAGTGGATGTCGACCATTCCATGCCATCAACACCAAAAAATGACCTAGTAGAGGGCATACACTACTTCACAAATTTAACAAATTGGGATGTAGAGAATGGGGAAAATTTTGAAGATGACAACTCTACAAGTGAACAAAACATTAACTTTGTGTTATGCACACAAGATGATGAGTTGCAGACATGAAGGTCACTTAATCAATTTATGATGTTTCCAATGCAAAGGGTGAAATCAAATTTATAGAGAGGTCAAGCTAGTGTGGTTCGCCTAAGTAAACAATCACAAAGTTTAACATCAAATGCACACATTGATATGTTAAATGAACAAGAGACACAGAAAATATGAATGGAAGAAATGTAAACAAAGGGACAAAATGAGAATGAGGAAAGCAAAATCGGAAGCAAACCAGGAAGAGAAGCAGAAAATAAGATTGGAGAAACAACTAAGAAAATAGAAAATGGTAGAGGGGAAGAGCAAGCTTCAACAAGAGGAGGTTCAATGGGAGCAAATGCAGATTTCTCGGCACTTGAAGACAACTCAAAGGCAAGTAGATAAAGCATAGAAAGATAAACATATGAGTTCGACATTGTTTCCTCTACCACCCCATCATCCCATTTTAATGGACATGTTCAATATATTGTCCCCAAGGTTTGCAGCTCTAAAGAATCTACGAGTTGGGTTTGCTTTTGGCTATTCAGAATAGTTGCAACTAAAGGCAAAAGCAAATCATGCTTTGCTTGCTCGTATAGCTAGTAGCCTACAAAATCCCCAATCAATCACTTCAAATCCACTTGAAAATGAGTTTGTTGCTACACAAGATGAACAACCAACTAATATGATTTTCCAGACCTGATAATGTTTGAAGACATAATGCAATAAATGTTCTCATTACAAACTAGTTCTTGTTCAATAAATGGAACTAATAAATGAAACAAATACACAACCTGCTTGGATATATCATAGTTTGTCATTGTATATATAATTACCAAATTCACATAAAATATAATAAGAAAGGAATGGACAACAAATAACAAGACATAATTCCTAGTGGATCATTACCAAAGTACAGTCTTGCAAGACTTCACATAAAATGTTTGCTTACAGTACGAGGTGCTCTACAAACCTCTCACGCAAAAAATAATTATATAATCTAGGTAGTAATAAACAAACATCAAAATATCCCAACAATGTAAGTTGAAAGATCTAACATAATTGTGCAGTGCATGTACCACTGAAAATTTGTATGCAACTAGTACAACACAAGAACATATTGGTAATAACATAAACAGTTGCATAGTACAAATCCAAGTAGTTGTCATTAGAGAAAAATATCCCAAAAATGGTAGTTTGTTAACAAACACAAACTCATAGTACTCTATCATCCACATTTTATTTTCACCTTTTCACCTCCATCCATAGTTTTTCACTGAACCTAAGTTGTAAGAAGACATTACCAATAGTTGTAGCAAAGTAAAGATAATGTGCAATATAAATAGAAATGTAAAGATATCTTGTGACATAAATAGAGGAGTGATAGAGATGCATTCAATTATACAATGTGTAATATAAAGACAAACATAAACTCATATCTCCTATAAAGTGGATAGTAATAGGAGTGCAACCCATGCCAAAATAAATCATCTACATGGCATTTTGAACCAAAAAACAACACATCAAAAACATTTAATGCCTTGATTTATTTATATATAGTTATAATGAAACCCTTAATATAAACAATCACTATAAACCATATGAACAATGAAACCTTGATTAAAAACATATATCTATATATAGCCACTTATACGTAACATATTTACATACTCCTAAATATGGAACACTAAAAATGAATTTAGTATATATCTTTGAGGGTGTATTTAGAAGCATATAAAATCCATTCATAACAAAATACCTTCATAAGCCCATGGAGGAAATCAATAGTGGTCTTGAGAATATGAGGGCTTCATAATTTCTCTCTTGTAATTGATTTTGTTTCAAAAAATGAATGCATTCAATTTGGTTGTTCAATTGAATTAGCAATTGTAAGTTTTCTATGGAATCTACGATGACATGATTGAATTGTGATATATATTCATTTTAGTGTCTAATAGGGGAGCTTACACCATTTATTGATATAGCAAGATATTCATACCCCACTTTGAACATCACACACACACACAAAAATCAAACTTGAACCTTGAATATATACAAGTTCAAAATCAAACCCTATATAAAATGAAGTTCATATAAAAATCAAGCCCTATATATAATATATACGAGTTAAAAATCAAACCCTCAATATATATATTATACAAGTCATTTTGTAAACAATTATATATGTGTGTGTGTTAAAAATCAAACCCTCAATATATATATTATACAAGTCATTTTCCCCATTGTTAAAAAATGTAAGCAATACATTGAGAGCAAATTGGAAGGATGCATGATAGATTGGCATAACCTCTAACGCCCATGTGAACGCCTTGGAATTATTGGAAACGATTTCGTAAGCATCTCAAATGTAGACTACATTGACCATGAGGGAAGCACCATAAAAAATGATTAGGGTGAAAAGCAAGTTCGTGAATAAGGCATAAAGACAAACCCGTAAAAGGAGCGCATTTTGTGCAAACGCATATTTTCAAGCCACAAAACAAAGCACCATGAACCTTTAGTATTTTTAAATGAATTTAATAGGGTCAAAGATATTTTTTATTTTTAGCCGATAGGCTATATATATATAATGAACATTTGAGCAAAACCTGTCTTACGCCAATATACAGCTCTTTTTTTAGCCAATAGGCTATATATATAAAGAATGTTTGAACCCAAACCTATATCACGCCAATATACAGCTCTTTTTTTGTCGGTATACCACTTTTTTTCGTCTGTACAACTCCCATAAAAAGATTCGTCCGATATATATCATTTTTCGAGGAATCGTTTGTTTCACTTTCATTACATTTTGACTAGGTAATATAATATAATGATGGATATAATTTTTCGCTAGGGGAACTCATAAGTTTTATTCCCTCCACTGCATTCAATATTTTACGTTTGTCTCGTTTGTTACCTGGATGTATGCTACACTTTGGCCGAAGTCACTTTAGGCGACTCTATTATCCCCCTCAAACACAAGGAAAGAGATGATTGCATTAAGTTACAAAATCATTCATTTAAAGGGCAAATCACCATAATGAAAGGTGGGCCCACACTATTTTTAGGAAAATAAAGTGATTTATTAAATGAGATGGGTCTATATAAGGTTAAAAGTGAAAAGTAGGAAATCAAAGGGGAACACCCAACCAAATAAAAATGGTGAATTACGAGCTTTCAAATGTCTTAACCTTTGAAATCAAAAAGGTCAAAGCTTTAAAATAGGTTCAAGGGAGAAATATTAAAATAAAGGTTATCATAAATAAAAGAAAGTCTGCCTATTTGATGAAGTTGCCTTAAAACAAAACAAGTTCCAACATGGTCCTTCAAAAAGTTTCCCCATCAAAACTCATAAATTTATGTTAGAAACATTAAGAGATATCATTCTCTTATAAAAAATAAGTCTAAATTTTATTGAATTTAAATATATCTTAAATACATCAATCTAAAATAAAATTTATTATTGATAAAGTATATTAAAAAGTTTAACAGGCGCATTGTAGTTTATAAGAGGACGGTAGTATATAAGTTATTTTCAATTACTGTATATAACTATTTCAACAATATAATTTATTATTTTATTTATAAAGTATATTACTTATTATATTTGTATTTATTAAAATACATAAATATTTACTATTTTATTTATTTATTAAAGTATTACTTATTATTATATTTTTATTTAAATAAAAAAGAACCTACTTACTATTTTTATTATTCTATATTTTTCCTCTTTTATTTTGAATTTTTTTTAAAGTACATTAAATATTATATATTTCTATGTAACTTTCAATATATTATTTATAAAATACATAAAATCTACTTATATTATACACTAAAAATGTATTTAAAATATTTAAATTTTAGATATTATTTTATTTATGCTCGAGTCTAAAGTTTTATTTACTATTTTATTTAATAACTATGTATTTAAATGAATAATATTTATTTTTTAATCTTGAAAACAATAGATTTAAAATTACATTTCATCAAATAAAAGCATTACAATAAATAAATGAAATGCTAGACTAAAAACAAGACAAATTTTGGGGAGATCAAATAAGGAAGGAAAAAGATTAAAATGCATAGAAGAGGCCAATTAAATAATAAAAAAATTGTAGTTAGGATTGTACATTTTTAAATAATAAATTTATGTGAAATATGAGATTTCTATAGTCTATTGTAAAAAAAAATTAAATTAATAGAGAAACAATAACTTTAAGCTCACAAACCACATTGAAATCTAAGATTAGCTTAAGATGCACAAAGTTAGGGTGGGTGTCGATTGCTCCAACCTTTTTGGATATAATTTTATAAATCCATCCATTTCGTAATCACTTACCTTGCCCCATCTTAATATTGTATTTTATATTTTATATCTATAACCTAATACTAATTTAACATTTCTTCTTTGAACTATTATAAAATTGTCTCTATTTTTAATCATTTTTTATTTATTTTTTATTATCTTTTGTAACCTTCTTATTTATTATATTCTCTATGTATTATATTCTCTATGTATTAACCTGTCTAACCTTTTAATTTAATTCATTTATTTGTTTTTATCCTCTTATTTCATAAAACTTTATTTTATCTTTTCAAAATTTCAAATCTATTTCTTATATTTATTTATATTAGAATTTATCCACAACTTATTTTATCGATATAATTATTTATAAGCAAATAAATTAATATTTAATCTCCCCTATTAGTATGATAAGATTATCCATAATATTGTTAATATTGGAACATTTACAATAATATAATAGTAAATCTAAAATATTTTATTTTCATGTTCTTTTCATATTCTATTAAGTAGGCATCAAGTTTAAGTCCACATGTACATCAGAAAACCACACTAATCGCTTGTAAGTTGATAAACATTATATTTGTTTGAGATTAAAACCACACTAATCTCTTATAAGTGACATGCAGGCTACTAAGAAACAAGATTTTTTTATGGACATTGATCCAAAGTAAGGTTATTGATGCTTTTCTAGTGTTGTAAATAGAAGCATTGTACTACCTGCATCATTAGGGTACACCCGACCGAAAATGTCTTATCTCTGTTGAAATTATCTGTTTTGCTCAGCACTGAACATTTCTAGCTTAAATTACCACAATAAAAAATAAGTTCTCGTTGAATAGTAAAAGCTACATTTGTAGGGCCATTACAATAGAATAGGGGATTGTCACTTCCCTACCTTTCCAAGTAAATAAGAAAGGAATGTCATGCTCCTTCAGGGGTAAGGGTTTTTCCGTGGCAGATCCCCCAATCAACAAGCTTTAAATTAGAACACTGTGATTGTGATAGTTTCCCAAAACCCCTTTAGGAAGAAAAGGTCCAAGATACAACTTAACCCTAAATGTCTTAGTGCAACAAAGCCCAAGCCAACATCAAGTTATTTATTCGCTGAACCAAAAATAGGGACCTTTGTTGATGTGTGAAGTCCAATGGTCACATTGACCATGACTCCTCATCTTCTGCTATCTCCTTAATGTTCATTTGTGCAATCTATTTAAACTTTTCACTCTCTCATTGTTGAGGATTTGATGAGTGATTATGTATTCAGCTGTAATAAACAATAAAACAAAGTTTCCCCTATTTTCCAATGGATGTAGCCATTTACGGTGAACCACGTAAATCTGGTTGTTTTTTTGTGTTTGTATTTTGCTCTTCTTTTTAGTTTGTTGTTCAAATTATTTATTTTTCAATCTGCTATTTAAATTCCCAACAAGTGGTATTAGAGTATAGGAGAAGTTGTGGAGATTGAGCAAAGATGGAAGAGGCAAAAATTGAAAAGTTCTCCAGTCAGAATTTCAGGATATGGAAGCTTCAAGTTCGCACTTTGTTAATTCAGAGGAACCTTTCAATTGCATTAGAGGGAAAGACAAAGAAGCCCGAGAAAATGTCCGATGACAATTGGAATATATTGGACCAAAAGGCAGCTACAACAATCATTCTTTCTTTATCCAGCAATGTCTTATTTAATGTTGCAACAAAGAAGACAGCAAAAGAAATTTGGAATCAGTTGTGCAACATATATGAGAGGACTTTCGCAACCAATAGAGTTTTCTTGATGAAGAAACTCTTCAATTTGAAGATGAAAAAAAGAAACAATATATCCAACCATTTAAATGAATTTAATATTGTGATCAGCCAACTAGCTTTCGGTGGATATTCATTTTGAAGATAACATGAGAGCTATGTTTTTGATATTAGGGATAAAGCAGATTTTGAAGGGATCTGCAACCCTTTACAACCAGAAAAGCCAGAGTGCAAAAAAGGACAGCCTGCAGCCACAAAAAAGCCAGCTCCCAAGCCAAGAATATCATGTTTTACATTTTGACTTACTCTTGTGTGAACGAAGCGTCATTTCAAGAGAAGGCCCGGATGCTTTTGATTTTTTACTCGTGACTGTAATCCAACCTTCTTCCACTTGTGCTGCCTTTGCCTGCCAAGCCAGCACATCACTATCCTGGGTTTGTTCGTTTGTAGCCCTGGGGGAAACATCATTGTTCATATGTGCAGACAGGGTCTTATCCGAAGAGCTGCCCGAAATAGGAATCGAAGCCCCTCCACCAGAGAAGGCAGAAGGAGACCCAGACCTAACTTGAGAGGAAGAAGCGGCAACCGCCTCTGAGAAACTCTTTTTTTGATCAGATTTCTTCTCAACCGTATAATGATGTTGAGAAGCACCATTCCACCAGTTTGCCTTTTTTATTTTTTTCTCAAATCCACAATGGGCAGCAGCATGTCCTGTTTTAAAGCATCTTCTACAACGAAAAGATAATCCCTCATAATCCAGAGATTGAACCCAAATCCCCTTGGAGGATTCTAACGAAACCTCAGCAGGCAATCCATTTGAAACATCAATTTCCACGAGTAATCGGGCAAAGGTGGAATGAAAGATATCAAAAGAAGCAGCATCAACATACAAAAAATCCCCAAGAACTTCCCCAACCAATTCCAGAAGAGAATCATTCCAAAGGTGGAGGGGAAGATTGGGCAAGCGAACCCAGATAGGGATTTTACTAAAGGTTTCAGAAGCTGGATTAAAATTTGGGTGCCAGGGTTTGATCATCAGCTGATATTGATCCCCCCAGCTAAAAAAATGATCACATAAAATTGTTTTTCTATCCTGGCTATTGTCAAATTTAACAACAATTGTTGATGATCAATTGGGTGCCCGAAATTGCTTTTGTGCTCTCTTCCTAATAGCTGGGATGGAGTGGTGATGACAATCAGCAATTCGGTATTCGTAAGAAGAGGATCTGATGACAAGGAAAAGGTAAAAGAATCAATGTTTTTGATGATGTTGTTGCAACTCTTCTTAACAAAGATAAAAGAAGAGGTCAAAATAAAGCACTTGGAGAGGCTTTGTTCTTCGACAATAGGGGCAAATCACAAGAAAGATCAAAGCATAATAGGGAGGTCAAAATCGTGCAAGAGATCGAAGTCAAGGGGCAAAAATAATGGTTGTTGGTATTGTGGTAAGCCCTGTCGTCTCAAAAAGAATTGTTGGTCTTATAAGAAAGTTGAAAACCAGCCAAAACAAAATGAGGTAAACAACACATATGAAGAAGACGCAGGCACATTAGTGTTATCAAAATGTTATATTACAGTTATTGCATGGGTGTTGGATTTTGATGCCTCTTTTCATGCCTCTCCATATCGGAATGTGATGCTAAAGATGAAAAATGGAAATACTTGGTTATTGCGAGATGTAAGACATGTTCCTCAACTCAAGAGGAATCTGATTTATGTGGGATAGCTAGATGCTCAAGGATGTAGTGTCACCTTTGAGTCAAACACATGGAAGGTGACCAAAGGAGCCTTGGTAATTGCAAGAGGCAGCAAAGTGGGTACTTTGTATGTGTTAAAGAGTCATGCTGAAGTGGGAGCTACGATAGTGATTGTGGACAGCGGGAAAGAGCTTTGGCACAAAAGGCTCAGTCATGAGCAAGAAGGGCCTTGAAATTTTATTCAAAAGGGATCAATTACCAGGGTTCAAATCTATTGATTTGGAATTATGTGAACATTGCATCTTTGGCAAACAAAGGTAGATCAATTTTCCTTCTCAAAGACATGATACAAAGTCAAGCCCATTGGAGCTTATACACTCGGATATTTTTGGTCCCACAAAGGTAGCTTCTATTGGTGGGTCTAATCATTTTGTTACCTTTCTTGACGATTGTACTAGATAATTTTGGGTGTATATGCTGAAACGCAAATCTGAAGTATTTGCCATGTTTAAGAGTTTTAAAGCATTAGTTGAAAATCAAACTGTGCACAAAATTAAATGCTTTAAAACAAATAATGGTGGGGAATTTTGTTCTTTGGAGTATGATAAATTTTGTGCAAACAATCATATACAACGAATTAAAATTGTCCCCTCCACTCCTCAAGAAAATTGTGCAACTTAGAGGTTGAATCGAACAATCTTAGAGAGAGCTCGCAACATGCTTTCTAATGCAAGTTTGGGTGAAGAGTTTTGGGCAGAGGCAGTTAATACAACAATATACCTGATTAACCGAGGTCCATCTTCTCGGTTGAATTTTGAGATTTTGGAGAAGTGGCTAGGATAAAAAATTTCATACAATCATTTGTGGGTGTTTGGTTGTGAAGCCTTTGTTCACATTTCATCGGAGAAAAGTCAAAGTTGGATATTAAATCCAAATGTTGCATATTTGTAGGATATGGAGATGAGAAATATGGCTTCCAGCTGTGGGATCCCACTATGAAACAGGTCACACACAACAGGGATGCAATCTTCAACAAAAAAAAATCATGCCAAGTTTGCAAGAACATAGACAAACTGTGAAGGAATTTGTGCCTGTAAATGATATTTCCAATAGGAGTGATATTTTAAATCGAGTCATGGCATCTAATTTACCTAATCTTCCTGAAGAAGTATTGCAAGAAAATGAAAATTCATAAGTACAGTCTAATACTGAAAATCAACATTCTATGATTTTTCCTATTGACCAAATTATGCAAAGTAATGAAATGTATGAGGAAAAAAATTTTGAGGCTAGGCAAGCCTCCCACAAGGCTACGTCAGCCTATGGAGAAGCTACACAAGCCTCCCATAAGGCTGCGCAAGCCTTTGGAAAGGTTGTGCCAGCCTTGGGAGAGGCCACACAAACCTCACAAAGGCAGAAAATTTAATTAATAACCCTGCACAAGTAATTAGGAATGCTACAGTGGTTGCAAACAATGAATGTGAACAATTAAATGATAGAGAATCCAATGCTTCTCGGAGTGGTGTAGATGGGATTTCAAATGAATTTTTTCCGCAGTTGAGGAGATCAACAAGATGTAGACCTCCATCAAAATTGGATGATTTTATCCATCAATTGCTCATTTCCGATCAAGTTGAACCACTGAATCTCAAATAAGTGTGTAATGTTTCTAATAAAAATTTGTGGATGGATGCCATGAGAGATGAAATGTCTTCACTAATAAAAAATAACAATTGGGATTTGGTACCTCTTCCACCAAATCAAAAAGCATTAAAAAATAGATGGGTTTACAAGTTGAAAGAACAGGATGGTGGCAAGAAATGGTACAGGGCCAGATTAGTGGTCAAAGGATATGAACAAGAAAAGGGTGTAGATTGCAATGAAATATTTTCACCTGTCGTGAAAATGACTACCATTTGAGCAGTTTTGGGTTTAGCACCTGTCTATGATCTTGAGTTGGAGCAACATGATATCAAAACTGCATTTCTTCATGGAGATTTAGACGAAGAATTGTATATGCAGCAACCCGAAGGTTTTGAAAAGAAAGGGTAAGAAAATTTTGTCTATTGATTGAAGATAAGTTTGTATGGGCTAAAGCAAGCCCCGCAACAATGGTACCTCAAGTTCGATTCCTTCATGATTGAACAAAACTTCACCAAGTGTGAGTCTAATTCGTGTGTGTACTACAAAGTCTTGGAGAACAGTGAGTTTGTTTTACTTTTGTTGTATGTTGATGACATGCTAGTAACTGGCACTAGTATGAATGTTATCATCAATCTAAAAAACTAAACTAACTAACAAGTTTGCCATGAAAGATTTGGGAGCAACAAAAAAGATTGTTGGCATGACTATAACCTGAGAAAGGTATAAAACAGATCAAACTGTCACAAAAGAAATACATCAATAAAGTTTTGGACAAGTTTAATATGAAGGGGGCAAAGGTTGTTAGCACGCCTCTTGCTAATCATTTAATGCCTATCCTCAACAATGTGTCCCAAGACACAAGAAGAAAAACACTATATGAAGGGAGTACTTTACACATTTGCAATTGGGAGTCTCCTGTACACAATGGTTTGTACCCGACTGAACATTGCCCATGCAATGGGAGTAGTTAGCCAGTTTATGAGCAATTGGGATGTTGTGCGTTGGATTTTGAGGTATCTCAAGGGTACTTTTGATTATGTTCTATGTTTTGGAAGAATGCAAAGCTGCAAGGTTTTGTGGATTCCAATATGGAAAAAGATTTAGACAAAAGGTCAACTACTGGTTATGTTTTTACCTTTGCCGGAGCCACAATTAATTGGGTTTCACGATTACAATCTGTAGTTGCACTCTCCACTACCTAAGTCGAGTACATTGCCACGACTAAAGGAGCCAAAGAAATGACATGGTTGCAGCGTTTATTGGGTGAGTTGGGTTGCAAACAACATGTTTTCACCTTATTTAGTGATAGCAATAGTGCTATACACTAAGCAAGAAATCCTACATTCCATAATCAAACGAAGCACATAGAGCTTCGGTATCACTTCATTCAAAATGTGCTTGAAGAAGGCAAGTTGAAATTGGAAAAAATACACACATATGTGAATCTGTAATGTTCCCATTTTCGATGTCCTCTTTTGGATTAGTAACTGGTCCGACAGGCAGAGCAATGTAAGGTTTCTTGTTTGGGCAATGTGTGGAAGTTGTCCAATGAGCTTTATTGCTTGTGCCAATCCTTTTTGTGGGGGTTTTTTGGTGTTTCAATGGGACTTTCTATCTATAGCAGTGGTCAGCTTATAGTGCTTACTATTCTTAGTAAGCCACAGGGCATCTCAGTGATCATCAGTTTTGTACCAATTGATGTTTGGTGAGTACTTACTATTTTTAACAATTGTTATTTATAGTAAGTCTGTTTCGAGAAACTAGTCTCAGTCTCAACAACGTTATTTTCAAGGTGACATTGGAGAGCTTAAGGTTGAATTATTTAATAGTTGTTTTTAATCAATCACTTGAATTATTTTATTAAATTACTTTATAACTTAAATGGGGGCAAGTGGTCATCAAAAAAAATACCTTGGTACCTAAGTGATAACTTTAAGTCGTTTTAGAAGGCTACAAAAGCGCAAATAGTTTCCTTATGAGTAGGATGCCCCTTTGAGAATTATTTGATAATGTTTTAAATTATAAAGCAAAAATATTAAAAGGTTTTTGAAGGGAAAATGATTCAAAACCTAAAGTTGCCTTAATTTCCCTCACCTTCTATAAAATGATTTTTTGGCTCTCATTTGCTCATGGATGAATTGGCTACTTAAGGAGATGCTGCTGGTTTTTCGCTAGGAGGTTTGATATACGAAGCTGAAGACGAAAACCCTCGATATCTAAGACTGGTTTTGACAATGCAAAACCTACCCTAGCTGGTAAAAGGGTGGTTTCATTCAGAGGCCACCATTAGAGCTTCAAGTTGCAGATTATAGTCATTGGTATTGTTGGTTAGCTCTTATATTGGACAAATTGCACAATTTCCAGGTCTAAAAAAATACTCTTATAAATCTGATGTATTTAGTTGCAATCTAAATATGACTGTCATTAAATTCTGAATATGGAATGATAAAAAAATTATCTTTAATAGCAGCATTTTACTTTGTTAAAATTGCAAACTGTTATTCAATCATTTGCCAAGTTTCATCATGCTTGGTCCATGAAAAAAACACATGAAAATACTAGGCAAACACTCAGAAAATTATAACAGTAGACTGGCATATTTTCAAAAAAAATATTTGGGGTCTTATATTACAGAATCCGACAGATGCATTCACCAAAACAGCTTCACAAGAGAAGCTGGAGTTTTGCAGAGCTTCTCTTGGCCTGGTCAAACACTGACAATGAATTTGGAAAAGTAAGGGGATATCAGTGGTGTGACTAAGTGCAAAAGTAATGATGGACTTCAAGTGGGAGATTGTTGATGTTTGAAGTCCAACGGTCACATTGACCGTGACTCCTCATCTTCTGCTGTCTCCTCAATGTTCATTTGTGCAATCTATTTAAACTTTTCACTCTCATTGTTGAGGATTTGATGGGTGATTATGTATTCAGCTGTAACAAACAATAAAACAGAGTTTCCCCTGCTTTTGTTTTTCCTGTGGATGTAGTCATTTATGGTGAACCACATAAATCTGGTTGTTTCTGTGTGTTTGTATTCTACTCTTCTTTTTAGTTTGCTGTTCAAATTATTTATTTTCCAATCTGCTCTTTAAATTCCCAACCTCAATCCTTTCTTAAACTCAACAGAATAAACGGGGAATTGTGACGGTTTCTGAGGATTTCCTCGCTTGTGGATTCTCATAATCAAAATGAACTCAAATCATACTGGCTAGTACTTTTTCATCTTTCAAGGAATTTCTCTGTAATGACATACTCAACTTTACAAATGCTACAGTGTACCACAAAAGGATTTCAGCCTGTCCTCAGAAAAGGGGACATTGAAGGGCCGTGAGAGGGCAATCATACCCAGCTGCTTGCTATTGAAAAAACAATTCAAAAGAAAAAAAGGCAAATGGAAACGTAGTCTCTGGCAATAAATAAGTCGCATTTGATTGAATGCTTAATTGCACCAAATTCACATTTCACATATTCGTGGCACTGTAATCTGTAAATTCCTGACTTCAAAGGCTCTAATTCATAGTTTCAGGCATCTGTCTGATCAGTAAATAATTCAATGAAGCTGCAAAATCAATTTGTGGCCATTCGATTGAAATCTAGAGAACACCAGCCATGTTGATGACACATGGACTGAAATTGTTTAAGATGCAAACACCACTACCCATGTTGATGACACTTGAACTGCAATTGTTTAAGATGCAAACACCACTACCCATGTTGATGACACTTAAACAGCAATTGCAGGACACACATCATACATGTTGATGCTTCGAACTTTCAAAATTTCAGACAATTAATTTGTCTTTCTATTGATGAAGATTTCCTTATTGAATATGGTGGTGCTTTTCAAAGTCCGTTATCCTCAAGCTAAATTATATTGAATCACATTAACAGTCATGTAAAGAAATTTCCTTCGTTCATGCTGTGATCAAACAATATGGTATTTCATACTTATTTATTTAGACAGGAATTGTTTTAAAACTGTTTTATTTTTTATTTACTTGTGTATCTGAAAAAATCCAAATATTGACTTTACATCCCCGACCTCCCCCACACAAAACTCGGGTAAACACTTACTAAATCCTTCGATTGACATTAAAGATAGGCTCTACTAATATTTTATTTATGGATATCCTGACGAGTAATTAGAAACCAAGATATTGATGACCACAATATATACACCAAATCAGGTATCTAGGAATTGTTTTATAATAATAGAGCTACAGTCTATATTAATCCCCGGGGCAAAGAAATCTGTGGCCATGGAAAGTAAGGAAGTCGGATGAAATGGTACACACATAAGCAAAGGCGTCAACAGAACATGAAGTATAGAACAAATATGTCAACACGAACAAACTTCTGTTGCAATTGCTGCAGCCAAACTGGTTGCTTTGGTAGGTTCAGCCACAACAGTGCAAACTTCATATGTGAGCTCACTAAACGGGGAGTGCAAGAAATTCAGACAGTGGTCAATCATTGTCCCTGCAAATAACCTTTTTGCTTTCATAGAGTATGTGACATCGCAACAAAATCCTACACTTACAAAGCATCCAGTCTCAGTAGATAATCTAATCACAATATGAAAACTGCAGATTTGCCAGACCACACCCATGCAGTGAAACTATGAAGGAACACAAACCGGCAATTGATTGTCCCTGTAAGCGTAAGACGATCACTGGCACTTATACTTTCTCCAAAAATATAAAGTCAGATATATGAGGCTATAAATTTTGCATATCAAATAGGTGTTAAGGCAGTGCTTGCCCGTGGAGATGCGTACCCTCAATCAGTTGTGGAGTGAAATTGGTACAGATGAGCAAGCTTTGCATAACAAATTCATATCAGGACCGTGATTGCCAAACCATCTATCAACAGTTGTGTGAACTTTGGACATGCATCCTTATTTTTTGTTGCAAACCTTGGAAAACTAGTAGAGCATCATGGAAGAATAAAGGTGTCATTGTATAAGATCGAGTATTGAATTTAAACGAGGATTATCATATACCTGATGGGTGTTCAACCTCAGATCAGTAAAACAGTTGAATATATAGACATGCCTTCCAGAATACAGGCTAATCGTATGCCTGTCACATTTTCAACTTCAGATCAATGAACAGTTCAACCCATGTGCTTGCCTCCTCCAGGTTACAGGCAGACCACACTTTTGATCAACATGTGAGGGTCGGAACAGATCATCATTGAGACCACCGAAGGCCTGCATGCTTAAAGTCACTGTGGCTGCTTTGACCCATTCTCTCTTATCAATTGATTCAGCTTGAAATGTTAATGTCTGAGTTTAGTTAATAGAATAGTTATGTATTGATTTTTTAATCTTGGAAACATCTCTGATGAGAGGCTCTTCAGTCTTTGGAATGGTTTAGTTGTCTCTGATTCTACTATGAATGAGGTTTAGTTGTTTATGTTCCTGCTATGAATAGAGTTTCATTTTGAACAATCAAAAAAAAAAAAAAATCTGTAATAGAAACACATATAAGTATCAATAACAAGGGCCGTACATCACCAACCAAAGGAGAAGGGGGCTCATCAAGAACCTAAATGGCACAAAAAGATTGATCATGCATGAGGTCTAGGAAATAGGACTTAAAATCTTGCTCACACAAGTGATGAACTCACAGGAGGCTAGAATTAGCTGAGGAGAATGGTACAGCAAGATTAATCTGTCCCTAATACTATGTCCCTGATGCCTGCTAATACTATGTCCTTGATGCCTGCAAATTCATCAATGTAAGAAATGACCATGGTTGAGATAAAAATTAACCCTTACAACTATAATTTATTATTTTTTTGCAGAGTCACATCTTCTGCATACCAGTTTGTTTTACAAAAGTTATTCATAGTGGCAAGTTGAAAAGTAATTCAACCAATGACAGGTTAAAGATGTATACATAGATGAAGACTACACCATGTATATAAAGTTAATTCAATTTCTGGAAATCAAGATTGAGAAACTCAATGGTGCTAA
Source organism: Sequoia sempervirens (assembly GCA_007258455.2). Classification (NCBI taxonomy): domain Eukaryota; kingdom Viridiplantae; phylum Streptophyta; class Pinopsida; order Cupressales; family Cupressaceae; genus Sequoia; species Sequoia sempervirens. The sequence goes on along the minus strand of VDFB02000008.1, from coordinate 282,532,390 downwards.
ACAGTGAGTGCTCTGGAAAAGCAGATACTCAAGACAAAGTTAGTCCTTGATTCACAATGAGAACAGGAAACTGTGACAGATAATAGATAACTACAAGGCATGTAACGTGCTAGTTTTTTGGAGTATAAGAATTTATAACATTGATGTTTCAGATCACACTCCATCCCTTATCAGGATCTGAAATGTTGATGTCAAAAATACTTACCCAGTTTACTCAAAAAACTTGCAAAAAGCTTGCACCTAACACCATTGTGTACCATGAAAACCTAATGATCTCAATTACAGGGGATGTCAAAGCAAAACATTATCTGAGCAGATTTGGATGCTCATGAATGCTTACAGGAGTGAGTCGAAGGAATAGAGTGCAATGGACACAAGGCCTTGATGATGTTGGATTAGCTGGTGATAAACCCCTCAGCCTAGAAAATTAACGATGCTAATGAAGCAAATTCAGGAGCCCCTGTATGAACTGCTATGTACCTTGGGGACATCCCCTGCATTTTCAGACTCTACAGGAAATGTTTCAGGGACACAAGGACTGGTCGGAAATGTCCCCCAGCCATCCCCAACCTGCAAAAAATAATATCTCACTGGGACATCAAAAACTTTGCCGGAAGCAGCAGGGACAGCTAACTGTCCCCAACAGCATAGGCATACCAAAAAAAAAATCCAAAAACCAAAATTGAGAAAAAGAAAAGGGCCATTAGGGGGGCACACAAAGACCCCCACCACCCCTTACACCAGCCTTAAACCTAAAACAGCTACACTAACAACTAAAAACAGAAAACAAGCTCATAGTAACAAAAAAGCTTACATCTTCTGCAATAACATGGTTTCTCTTCATCGACCACTTGCAAGTCACTTCTGCAACAACATGGTTCCACTTCCTCAACCACTTGCAGGTCACTTTTGCAACCACTAGCATCTTCAGACTTCATCAGCAAGCTGTGTAAACTTAGCAGCCTGATGGATTGCACTTCATCAACACTAAAACTACAGCATCATCATGGATTTCACTTCGATGAGGCAGTTACTCATAGCGGCACTGAGACAAACTCAAACTCAGACTCAGACTCCATTTTGATGCAATGTTAGCAAACACTGATTATGGACAACAGCAAATTTTCTATGTTTTTGTCATTTTGTAATTAGAACTTGCAGCCTTTGGGCATTTGGTTGTAATTTTATATACTATATATGCTCATTGACACTGAAAACAATGAAATTTCGTTTCGTGTTTAGACTAATAAAATGTCAACTCAGCTCTAATGTTATGCAATACAGTTCTATAAATGTATACGATGAATGCGTTAATCAATGTTATCCTACAAATATTTGAAATTTGAAATTTCCTATCTTTTTAAATTTTCCCCCTTTTTTAATAGTCATCCCCCACCATCCCGTAAAAAATGGCCTCACAAATAATCCATCCCAAAAATGTGGCTCCCCTTTTCCCTGTCATCCCCTATAAAATGACCTCACAAAAGATCCGTCCCAAAAACATGGCCCCCTCTCCCCTGCCATCCCATAACAGGAGCTTCATTAACATACATATGAAGTGATTTAATTTCATTTTTGAAGCATATTTTTGCTCAACATCAGGTATTTGCTAGAAACTGTGATCATGATATTGGTGTTATTGGATGAAATGTATTTGTGTGGCCTTTCACCTGTCGTCCCCTAAAAAATGACCTTGCAAAAAATCTTTCCCAAAAATGTGGCCCCCTTTCCCCTGCCATCCCATACCGGGAACTTTGTTAATACATATGAAGTGATTAATTTCATTTTTGAAGCATATTTTTGCTCAACATCAGTTATTTGCTAGAAACGGTGATCATGATTTTGGTGTTTATTGGATGAAATGTATCTGTGTGTCCTTTTCGAGTTTCAGCCAGAGCACTGTAGCAGGCTTTGATGCTGAGAGTAACGGAGCAGTCTCGACAGTATCAATTAACTAAAAATTCTGGTTATTCAAAATGAAAATGTCAATGCCCTTGCTGTCTCTCGGAGTTTTAAGTACATTTCTGAAAAATATGCCAGTTAGAGGTTTAACTAGGAGATGTATTAACTATTAGAGGAACATTTGACCAAATATGCCCTCATGGCTTCGTAGTTTTTATGATTATCACTGTTCAAATGCATTTTACAATTTTAGATGCTATTATGATATATGATAAATACAATGTTGATGTATTTCAGCAATAACTGTAGGGGTTTCCACCTTTCCTCATTAATTCAACCATTCTGGAATTCCTGTTGATGTGAATATCAACATCAGCTTGTTTAATCTTGAATGGCCCATATCCTTCTTCACCTTCCAGGTACAGTTAGGGTGATGAATTTTTGTTGGCTTTGTAAATCCTGAGTGAGGTCATGGACTGCCTATATTGCAATGTGGGATAAGCTTGCCCCACATCCTTAAGGTTTTAAACCCAAATGACACTCAAATGTACCACACACTCATTATACCATAACCTCGCCACACGCCCACAAGTTACAGATGTCCTTGTTACAATGAAGAGAAACTGAAGCTGGGTCACTTTCTTAATACACTTGAAGAGTGCTGTAATATTCTTGAACCTGTAGATCTGTTCAGAAAAAATTGAACATATATCTCTACAGACTTTCCACTCAACAAATTATTATCAATCAAATAGCTACAGATGATCATGAATCCTTGGAACATAAGGAAATGACAAACAAGAGCACATGGTAAATAGTAAAATACAATTACAGTTGTTATCTCAAACATGTAGGGAATAAAACTAACCACTCATGCATCAAAGTATTGTCTTAAATTCTAATCATAAAGAATATTTCAATGTTAAAAATGAGAAATAGCTCAAAAGCTTTTGAACTGTTAAAAATATATTGTCTCAGAAAATTTTCATAAAAATAAAATGAAATAGGTCATGAAATTCAAGGTAAGAAAGTCCAGTTTTGCCCATATTTTATATTGAATGGCAGACCAATATATAGCCTTGTGATGAATGGCATGCACAAGCCTATGCTATGAGTCATCAAACCATTTTGCTAATAATGTGAAAGTTAAAAAGAAGAGAAAAAAATACAAATTGACCGCAAGCATTCAAACACGAGCCCAAATTGGTGTTTCAACACCACACAAATAAGATTAGATTTTGCATGGAAAAGCAACTGATCGAGCCATTTTGCTACTAACACAAAAATTTAAAAAGTGGAGATAAAATATGCAAACTGACCACAAGCATTCAAATATAAATCCAGATTTGTATTTCAACACCACACAAATTAGAATATATTTGGCATATGAGATTTCAGAATGGCTTCGACCCATAGCATATACTTAAATGAAGCAATATAGAACATGCCTCTAGAAGGAGTCAAAAGTGACACAAAGCTTTCATCCCATTGCATTTAGTTAAAATATTTGAAACGTATAAGGCAGATTTACATTTCCATACATGTAACTTCAGTGAAATTCTGTTCCTCAATCTGACTAATGAGGATTGGGCCCCAAATCAACCAGCATAAACAAATATAAGCGACCACCAAAACCACAGAAAGAAGCCAAAAGAACATTAGATCGGTGTATGCTAATGTCGTCGCAAGCTTCTGGTTCTCAAAACTAAAAGAGTTCAGAACTGCTCCAAACAACATACAGGAGAAACCTGACTACAACTTACCCAAGATGCCAAATTATTTTTGCAATCTAAGTTGCCAGTTCTGGTGCAGGTATGGGTACACAGTTCAGGTTTGCCAGTTCAGTGAAAAAACTGAGAGTACGGTACAGCTGTATAATATATATATATATATATGCAAAAAAATTAAAAATACAGAATCAAAAATACATCAGATATATGATATATCATATAATAATTAATGACATTTGAATCTTTGATAGTATGATACTTCATCATTGTTCAATGATGGTGATAAAGATAATATTAATTGTCATATTCCATATACACCCATGTCTCTAGAGTCAAGATTCAAACGAAAATCATTACAGAAAATTGGCAAAAGTACAAAAATGAAACACATTATTGTGAAATAGGTTTTTTTTCAGTGTTGCTGGGAGACGCATCTCCTGCCCCCCGAGACGCGTCTTGGAGACTAGTATGTGTCGCCGATTCCGAAGACGTCCCCAGAAACGCCTCCAGCAGCATGGAAACTTTTGACGTGCCGTCTACCGAGTCTCCCAACGTCTCCCGGCGAAAATTTTGGCGTCTCCCATGAAATTTAAAAGCATTAAAAAATTATAACATGAAAAAAATTATCTCATGATATTTTCTATAAATTATTAATTTATTAATTTTTATTTATATTAAAAAAAGATGTCGTGTCCAAGTACCACCGTCTCCTATTTTCAAAAAAAGTCGTATCAATACCAATACCAGTCTCCCGTACAGCTACTGGTACCAGTCTCCGACTCTCCTGGCAACTATGTTTGTTTTTGTAAAACACCTCTTAGTATGGGCACATTTTAGGGTTTTAGGCATTTTTTTAAGTTTTCTTTTAATGTTCTAATGTTACAAAAATGCTTTCAAATTAGTTTTGATGACTTCTTTTTTAAATCAACATTGTGGTTGCAGGCACGCCTAGGAGCATCAGAGAGCAACAAGGCCATGCCATGGCTGCTCCTATCACAAGACCAATACCCAGACCAATTCAGTACAAGACTGAGACACAGGGAGTGTACCTTACAACTTAGTTTACAAGTATCCATAGAAGTTTTAGCAAGGACAGAGAAGCACATTCACATTGTGTTGCAGTTTAGGATGCAATTTTAAGATTTAACATTTCAGAAACAAATTTTAATTTTCACTTCAGCTCAATAAAAGCTCAAATGCCTTAAGTAGAGAACATAAAATTTAACGCCTTCTAGAGAAAAAGCCAATATTATGTTTGATGCCCATATCTTGTTTGTCTGTATTAGATAGAAATTTGGAAGTGTGAAGATGGTAAGAATTGGAATTCCTAATGTGGACACTGAAATATAGAGGAAAACAATAGAAAACAAGCATAAAACAAGATTTTTACTCTATACCTAATTGCACCTCCAATAGAACAGAGGCATAAAAAACAAATGACAAAAAAGGAAGAACCTTCTTACCAAACAATACCTTGTTGACCTAAGTGTTGTGCTCAAGATAATTGGTTGATTATTGAAGATGAATGTTGGTTGCTCAATCCAACAACATAACCTTGTTGCATACAATTCCTCTTCTTGAAAATGGCTTGTAGATTGGTTAATTTATAGATTTTGGATAGGAGTGACGGATGGATGAGATTAAATCTTGTGTAATGGAGGGATGGGATCGATCCATGTGTAGGGGAGAATGAAAGGATGACAAGTGGCATCATGTGATTGATGCACATGATTAGGGCAAGTATCGAAGAGAGATGAAGGGTGAAAAATTTTCCAAATCTTGATGGAAAATGGAGATTGAAAAAGGTCTTTTTGGAGCCTTGTGCACTTAGAGCCATGTGCAAGATTGACTTTGTTTATTTTTATTTTAAACAAAGTGGTGGAGGAATGTATAAATAATTAATTAGTTGACTAAACTTGATTTGTTTATTCAATAATGATGAGGGGATTTTAGAGAAAATAATTTAATCTATGGTAAACCATTGAGGAAATGATTGATTTCATTAAATAAATGTGACTTATTCAATTAACATTAGAACATTAGATGAAAGACTAAATGGGTTAAATTAGTTAAAATTTCTTTATTTAATTAATGTTAGAAGAATGGTTAAATTGGTTAATTAAATAGTCAAGACCTATTTAATTAACGTTAGGAAAACAGTCAAATAGATATGTTGAAATCGGATCTATGGATACTCCTAGTGTGATGACTATAGAAATACGGGAATGCATCTTTAGGGCCTATCCCTAACATTTTCTTAAGTTGCTTAGGGATAACTATCACACCCACATGAAAATTGCTTAACAATACTATGACACCAACATGAACACAATCTCATTGAGTTTATATTTTGTATAAGAAATTATCATTGCCAAAAAGGATCATCAAATACTATCAAACATGAGTATATTAAATTGTATAATCAAAGCATTCATTGCAAAACCTGAGTTAAAATCCCCAAGAGACATATCATGTATTGAAATCAAATAACATATTGCATCCAAATTTGGGTGTGGCATACCACAACAAACAAATCCAACTGCAAGTCCCCAACAACTTTGAAGGAATTGATTCTTCTGCATCATGGCATCTCGGCCAAAGGATACCCACATGGGGAAGTTACCAATTAAAATGACAAGATATCATCAATTCCTCTAAAGCACAAACATAACTAATAAACAAGTCGTAAATATTTTCAAATGCTTCTACAAGAAAGTAAATCCAAGTGCTTTGGCATTTTGTTATCTATGCATCTGAGAACCATTGGAATATAAATATATACTTTAAGACATAATCAACCATGCGTAGATTTGGAGTTCAACTTTTTGAGTTTGGCAAGGCAATCTAGTTCTTCAATTTATAACTTAATCTACAAAACACCTCAAACTTTCAAGATCCCAAGAACCTAACATAGAATAGATGATAAAGAAATAATCATAGCACCAAAAATTGTTCTTCAAAATAATTTGGCAAACCAAAACGTAGATTTTTTCAAAAAATCAAATTTTCAAAGAGAGAAGAAACTACTTTTTTCAAATTTAAAGGCATTTCAATCACATAGGGATATAGAGAGCTAATAAAATGAGGAAATTTCAACAAATTGGATGTTGCCAGTGACTCTTGCTGCTACAAAGAGAGCTACACTAGAAGGTTGTTGACCCTGATGATGAATCTCCAAGGTTAGCGCCTCTCTTGATCAGTTCAACCACATCACTATCAATGTTGGCCTCCCTTAGGATATCAAAATCCTAAGAATCAAAAAGAGGGTTTGCCTAATCATTGCGGTCCACTCAAAATATAGATCGATCTCATCGAGCTCAGCTGGCTAGTCTTCCTCAAGTGTTTAAGAAAAAACACTTAACCATAACACAAAATGCTGAAAAAATCAATTTTTTTACAAATAACAATGAGAGGATATAACCCTACACAAGGACAATGTCTACATGCCCCCCACCACCCATAGTAATATAGCAACTCCTTAACCTAGGCTAATTTTTTACATAAAATGCCATTAAGTTTTACCATTATTATTTCTACTTAAAATTGATGTAAAATTTTAACATGATTGTTTAAGCAAAATAAATATAGATTTAGAAAAGAGGAAACTTTGTTTAAAAGGAGGAATTTTGTTAAAAAAAATCTGAACCTTTTTGAAATTAGGGCAAAACATTGAGTGTGAAGTGAATTTTCAAGACAAAACTCTACAACATATCCCCAAAAATCTCCAAGACATCCTTGACAATGCCGCAATTTCACAAAAAAAAAAAAAAAACTCCATGAAATCAAAAATAAGTAAAATTACTCTTATGGTGAAAAAACCCAAAATCAACAAAAGTAGTCAAACTAGAAATTAATCACAATTATGATGATTTTTTTTCACTATTTTCATGTTAAAATTGGCAAAAAAAAATGGCACCAACTAAATTGGGTAAAAATCACAATTTTCACATGTAAAAAAAAGCAAAACTACTTATTCACAATTACTCACAATTTCTTTTTGCAGGTTTTGCTTCTATGGAAATAATTACTCACAAGAACTCACCAAGAAATAAGTTTAACAAGTTCCCTCTCTCCCTCATGTTTGTGACATTTGAGAAACCCAAAAACTCACTTGTAAGACGTTAGCTATGGGGACTCAAGAAAAAGAATGCAATTAGAGGCATAATGTTTATACAATCCATGATGGTAAAAGAATGCATACAACCTGGCTTAGGTGCATAATTATTTAGCTAAGTGACCAAGTTCTTGTATTGTGGGTCCTGAACCCATACCCAACTAGGTTGAGCATAGGAGAGAGGACAAAAGCACCCTAAGAGCAACCAAGAAGCATCCCAACCACCTTGATGTACCCACAAGGAACCCAAGGTGGCTAGGACACTCTCTAGCTGCTATTGCAAATGTGCCAACACAATAGGCCACCAAAAACAAGCTAAAAAGTGATTTTTTAAAACAAAAAACATTAAAAATAAATGTAAAAATAAAAACCCTAAAAGCAAACCTAAAACACAACCCTTGTTGTTTATTGTTTGACAAACACAACTCCATTTCACACAAATTCATTTTTGCTAAGCCATTTTTGCATTTAGAAAGGTAGTTGGTATTTTTAAAGGAGAACGATCACAAAGTGCCAAGGGGATGAATATAACTTGCAAAAAGGAGATCTATTTATCTAAGATAAGTATTTTAACTAATTCTTCAATTTTTTAATGAATTTTTCAAGTTAAAAAAACAAGTTTCAAGATTTTTAATAATGTTTTTTGGTGTTTGTTTTGAACTTTAGTTAATTTATATATATTGTAGGGTTGCATTTTATTTTATTTTTTTAATTTAAAATTTTATGATTTTTTATAACAATAGATTGCAATCCATTTGGAATGGCCACAAGTTCAAGTTCAATGGTTACAATGCTCAATCAATTTCCACAAGGTGGGGCTTTTATTTGGAATTGTAATGAGTGTGGAGTCCAATTTAAGAGTTCATATAGTCAAGTGAAAGCTCACCTATGTGCTACAAGTGATCGTGGAATTACACTATGTGGAGGGAAAAATAAAAAGGGGTAGCCAAAAAAAAGTTATGGCATTGATTGAAAATTTAAATAACAAGAAAATGATGCTAAGTAGCGAGCAAAATTAAAATCTCATCCTCAACAAAGAAAATATCATTGAACGCACCTTCAAATTCAATAACGTCCTCCCAACATCCTTTCTTGGAGACGCCTTCTTGCAAAATAGGCCCATTGGTTAAGGCATTTCAGAATGAAACAAAAGACATTGCCAAGGAAATAATTGCACTTTACATTTATGCTAATGGTCTTCCTTTCAACTTGGTGAGATCACCATATTGGCAGGAATGTTGACGACATTCAATAGTGTACCTTTTGGTTTCACAAGTCTAGGGTATAAAAAAGTGTGCTCCACCTTATTGGCAAAAGGAAAACAAATTGTAGAGACATCACTCAAAGCAATTAGAAATTCTTGGATTGAAACAAGAGTGTATTATTTTTGATAGATGGAAAGGTTGCAAAAATTGTGCAATGTTCCCCAAAGGGGTAATGCTTTTGAAGGCGATTGATTGTGAGGGGCAAATCAAGGATGCAAAATTCATTTCTAAAATCCTCATTGAGTCCATAGGTCATAAAAAATGTTGTCCAAGTCATTACGAACAATGCAAAAAATTGTAGGGCAACACATGCTTTGGTTGAGGAAAAGTATGCGCACATTTTTTTGACACCATGTACCATACACTCCCTTAACTTGGTGATGCAAGCAATTGGCACTCAAATAGAGTGGGTGAAAGCTATATACATTGAGCGCGAGCAAATCTAAATATTTGTGACAAAACATCATATGTCACAAAGCATTTTCAAGACTTTCTCAATGCGATGGTGGGTCATGAAAATGTTGTCCAAGTCATTACGGACAATGCAAAACATTGTAAGGCGGCGCGTGCTTTAATTGAGGAAAGGTATGCCCACATTTTTTAACACTATGTACCCTACACTCCCTTAACTTGGTGATGCAAGCAATTGGCCCAAATAGAGTGAGTGAAAGCTATATACACGGAAAGTGAGGAGATCTAAATGTTTGTGACAAGCCATCATATCTCACAAAGCATTTTCAAGGCTTTCTCAAATTTGGAATTGTTGAAGGTAAATTTATTTCATTTATTTTACATTTAATTTATGCCATGTTTACTTATATTTTAATGTGTTATTAACTTAGTTTTTACACAACATTAGGTTGTTGAGACCCGATTCCCATCACACACGATCGTTTTGAGATGACTTGTGAAGGTGCGAGATGCATTGGGCACCATAGTCATTAGCCACCAATAGAGTATTTGGAAGCAATCAAATTCAAAGAAAGCCCAAACGATCAAGTCATTGATTCTAAATGATGATTGGTGGGTTCATCTGGACTATGTCTCGAATTTCATTAAACCTATCATGAATATGATCAAGTTTGATAATACAGATCAAACATGTTTGGGGGAAATCTATGATGGCATCGACTCCATGATAGAAGAAATAAAGGTCATAATAGCACAAAAAGAGAATGACGTCAAAAAAACATTTTTCCTAAGTGTGGAAAAAAGCATTCATCGCCGCTACAACAAGACGAACACACCATCGCATCTCCTTACATATGCATTATCCCCCAAATACTATAGCACAAAAATACTTTATTTACCAGAGAGAACTACACCATATAGAGATAGTGAAGTTGCTAATGGGTACAAGTTAGCATTCTAAAGAATCTTCTCAAATCCAAAAATGTTAGGAAAGAGTTTGGCAAGTTCAATTTAGAACGAGATCATGGTATTTGTGCTCTTCTAGACCAATACAAGGAAGATGCCCCTATATGGTGGTACCTCCAAGAGCAAGATTATTTGTTCCTTAAACCTCTCATGATTAAGATTCTATCATGAGTAAGCATTTTTTATTTTTTATTTTTTAACAATTTGTAAACTTTAGTACCTACCATTGTTGAACTTCTTTTGCATTTTTATTTTTAAGTTGTGTTGGTTTTCTCTCCCATTTCAACAAGGTAAAAGTTCTTTTTCAGTTGAACAGAATTGGAGTACATACTCTTTTTGAATTTTATCCACTCAATGACACGTAATCAATTGAAGCCTAGGTTTATATCCATTCCAACTTGCCTCTCCTATCACATAAGCAAGATGACAACAAGGAAGGGGCAATGAAGAATTGGAATATAGCCCCTAAGTGTACCAACTTGGATGCATCTATTGTAGAGCTTGCTAAAGTCAATATAGATGATGAAAAGGCTCTTACACATGATGTACCTAGTAAGAGTGGCATTCCATTTGCTTGCGGCTCAAATGATGTTGAACTAAATGATGACCTCGATCTAAATCCTTTTGATGAAGACTGACCACCAATATACAATTTTTTTATTGTATTTATTTCAAATTTTGTAATTTTAATAATTTTCATTTGACTCGTCCTAGACATGTATTGAAATTTTGAACTATCAATTGACATTTATCTTTGTCACTACCATTGATCAATGATGTAATATCATACTATCAAATGTATTTATAATTCTGTATATTTTCTAAAAAAATTGAATATCTATATATACCCGTATATAAACATACTGTATCAAAAAAAATCATCATACCAACGTACCAAAACCCCATACCCATACCCATACCAAAACCAGCAACTTAGTTATTTAGTTAACATATCAAGGTGCTCAGACCCATCCTTTGAATGCACACATCCATACTACACACACACGAGGTACTGTTGTATTGATGGCATTCAACTTGAAGTCAGTTTTAACTTTCTGTTTAATATTTTTATTTGTTGCCTGTCTTATGTTATATATATATATATATATATATATATTGCAATTTGGCATACCCCAATACCTGGACACCCAGACTTCCAAACTAGCATGCACAACACCTGTACCAGCAAAACCTATATATCTGGACACCCAGATTTCAGAACTATATATATATATTGCAATTTGGCATACCCCAATACCCGGACACCCAGACTTCCAAACTAACATGCACAACACCTGCACCAGCAAACCCTATGTATCTGTACATCCAGATTTCAGAAGTACCTTACACAACACTTGCACCAGGAAACCCTATTAACCATGCTCTTTGAATATGTGCCACCAAGCCATCTCTTGGGCATTCTGTTCTACCAGTAAACACACATTCTTTATGAATTTACGTGTCTTGTTTGTTGAGGACACTAGTTACATTAGCTCTAGCTCTAAACTTATTGTTAATACAAGTATGAAGTAAAATACAGATTATGCCTAGATCTAATATCACAGTTGAACCAATACAAGGGTTACACAATCACGTGACACCTTTTATCACATTTTCAATAAACAAAATGCTCAACCTTCAATGTATGGCCAACCGACTCTTTCATTGCAGGCCAGAGAAATGGGAGCAAATTTTTGAAATAAAATTCAAAGACTTGCAAACCCAAGGCAGACATTAGTGAACAATTAACTAAATAGCCGATCTATAGAAAACAGAAAGATAGAACATAAGTCAAAGCAAAGGAATTATAAACCTTCCTACACGGGTTCCATCTGAAACAAATTACTAAAAGTATTAATTTTGTAATATTGGTTATTTTATATGAAATGCACAAAAGGTATAAAACCTTGAAAAAATTTAAGTTTCAGTAAGAGCAGATACTACCTGAAAGGTACAGATCCTGCCATGCAAACAAAACAGAAGACCATGTTAAGGGGTAATAAAAATGAACTGCAAGAACAAGGGATTGTATATGTGTGCATGTGAATGCAAACGTCTATAACAATAATAAAAAGATTGTTGTCCCTCATGACAATCAATGCAACTTTAATGACCAAACAAAACAATACTACCAACGAGTATTCATCAAAAAAAGGTTTTTCCTTAAAGAGACATGGTTGCCTAAAGAACATTAAATCAGTTATATTGTAGCACGTGCCAGGTAAGGGTAAGAACAGATTGACCAAAAATAAAATTTGTTCTTGATGCCTTGTAACAAACAATTGTGGTCAACTCAGAACAGGGAGTAAACAATTTTATATTAAATAACAAGGTAATTACTTAAGATAATAGGCTCAGAACAAAATTGAGCACACATTCTCCATTTATGAGTTTCGGTACTGATGCTTAAATCAACATCCTTGAGGCATCCCGATATCACACTTGTAAAATACCAGAACGTCCTCAAAAGATGAAACTTAAACTAGCACAATTAACTCCGACATAAACCTAAAATGGCAGTTTCCACACTACTCGGAACTAAAAGAAATGACCTAATATTTTTATTCACTGCTTAGGCTGACTTGCCAGGCTTTTCATTTTCTTTTCAAGTTGTTCATACGTTTCTCTCCTGCCCTCTTTAGAAAGAAGATCCTTCAACTTTGCCATGGTTTCAGAAGGTACCTGAATTCCTCTGGTAATTGATTCCTTGCAGTACTTCCGTGCTTCTGATACTCTTTTCAGATCACAAAACCCATCGATTATTGCAGAGGCACAATCTGCTTTAGGAGCAACACCCTTCAGTATCATCTGCCTCCACATTGTCACAGCCATCTCCGGATCATCCGCTTCAAAATACATCTTGATTGCCATGACATAATTTTCATACAGAGGATAGCACTCGTTCTTGGTCATCTCTCGGAATATGCTTGAGGCCTCCTCTATCCTGCGCTTGCTGATAAGTGCCTCAAAAATAGTATTGTAGGTCTTGAAATTGGGGAACATGCCGTTGAAGACCATCTCATCCATCAGACGATAAGCAGAATCAAATTCATTAGCACTGCAAAACACATCAATCATTATATTATAAGTTCGTGTGTCAGGGACAATACCGCCCTGCCTCATCAACTCCCAGAAGCCATAGGCATTCTTTGTATCCCTGCGCTGACGGAGGCTATCAATCGCACTGCAAAAAAAAGCCAGGTCTGGGAAACACTTTCTACTCTTCATCACAGTCAAGAATTTTAAGGCCTCCTCTGCCTCCTGGCCATTGATGAGGGTGCTCAGGAAGGCATTGTAAGCCAAGGTGTTAGAGGGGACCCATCCAATACGGATGATCATCTCCCCGAAGGTGAGCCTGGCTTTCTTCACGTTCCCTTCCTTCTCCCATCCCTCCAGGAGTACTGCATAACTGTCAGCATCGGGCTTGATCTTGTCCTTACACCGATCCAAGCACTCCTGCGCCTGCGTCGTTTGACTGTACCTGCACATGGCACTCAAAAGACAGTTGAGAGCAACGACATCCTGAGGGCACCCATACTTTTCGATTACGTCAAACGTCATGGTGGCCTCTTCAATCTTCCCCGCAGCCACATAGCTCCCAAACACAGCGGAAAAGGTTTCCATGGACAGAAGCCCCTCAGTCTTCATGACCTTCATGCAGTCCCACATTGCATCGAACAGCTTATCCTTCCCCAACAAATCCACCATTATATTCCACGCGTAGGGTGTGTGCTTTCTACCCTGGAGCTTCCAGCTTGCCCACTTGAAAAACCTGAGGGCATCCATACCGGCGCCATAGGACATTTTCAAAACCTCCTCCACGAACTCTTTCGTGACCTTAGGCTTGAGCTCTTCCAGGGCAGCCTCCAGACCCATGACAGGCGGATTCTTCAAAATCCCGCTTACGACTTTTTCTATCGACATGTTTGCAGGATACTGGGAGGGATTCGGGCCAGGCCGTTTGAGAGAAGCCGCCGGAGTTTGGACCTGAGACATCATATGAAGCTGAGAATTAGGAGTTGCCTGTGGATTTAACGAAGGGTTAATGAAACCGGGAAAGGAAGCGGCAGCCGTAGGAACATATGACTGCATATTTACAGCAGTGGGGACTTCAGAAGCCTTCTGCCGTTTTTCAGCTGCGTTCTCCTGCCTTTCACTGGACTCGGGATTACTAGGGTTTAAATCATTAGTTTTAGAATCATTAGGGTTTGAATCGTTAGGCTTTGAATTTCTTTTGCCTCCTCTTTTCCTCTTCTTTCCCATCGTTTAAAACCCCAAACCTCAAAACAATATGACTTAGAGAAAAGAGAAAAATACTTTTACCTGGTTCTATTTTCCGTCCTCCCGAAATCTTATTTGTGGGTGTCGAGCCTGAAACTGATCATACCGTGTGGCTTTCTGAGGTACGAACCTCTGTTAATGACAAATTCTTCTTTTGTATTCTGTCCGCATCTGGAAGATTTAGTTGATTTTGATGCCAAGAAGAGGATTCCTGCATCTGCTTAAGACACACGTCATATGCAAAATTTATATATGGTTGTGATTGAAAGTTCCCTCCACAAATGTTGGATTGCTTGGAGGGAGAAGGGCAGTTAATTTCATGACCAGGTAAGGGTTACATGGAATATTGTAAACTCTCTATTTTTAAAAACTTAAGCTAAAATTTAATTATAGAATTTTTAGTAATTGAAAAAAAAAATCATTTATTTTGATCATTCATAATTATGTGGCTATGTGGAATGTTTCATAAGTTGATTTTTTTTAGGAAATGGAGATTTTATGATTTAATTAAAAATTATAATATTAAAAAAGAAAAGTAAATTTTATTTATGAGAGTTTACAATTTTTTAATATTATTTAATGTTATATGATTTGAAAAAATGTATGTTAATGAGAGAAATCTATGAGTCTATTTTATATATAACTACTAAAATTTTGAGGATTAAAATGTAAGGGTGTGAGATTTTTATTAGTCATGTCTTTGGAGTAATTACGTTTTTGGTATTGATCAAAGCTCTTAGTTGGCGAGGTTACAAATGAAGGACTTGAACTATACCTCAAAGAAATTCGAAAAATAAAATAAAAAAAATTAAGGGTGCCTGATTTTTATTACTCATGTCTTTGGAGTAATTACATTTTTGGTATTAATCAAAGCTCTTAGTTGGTGAGGTTGCAAACAAAGGACTTGAACTATGCCTCAAAGAAATTTGAACATAGTACCATAGATGCCTAAACCACAATATTTGTTACTACATCACGTGTCCATATGCTTAAGGCAACTAACATATATATATACACACTTAAAAATGTCCTGAAAGATATACACACTTGAATCAATATACTAACATCGTTTTGTCTTGAAATCCATCCTTTTTTTACTTGTTTAATTAAATAAGCCTAATTATTTAATTAAATGCATCATTTTCATCTGTTGATCTAATTAATCTAATTAGGTTAATTCATATCCTCTCACACTAACATTCCATCATGTTTAAATTAAATAAATCAAATTATTTAATTTAACCCCTAAGCCCTCTTGTTTAATTAAATATCATTTTGCATCCCCTTTTCATTAAATAAATCAATAATTTAATGAATATCATATTATTCTCTATCTCGCACATTCAAATTCAATTTTAATTACTAAATTACTAATTTCCCCTCCAATCCACTTGCATAGGGAATATTTCAAAAGAATATTCTCCTATTTTGGCTCCAAAAAGGGAATGATTATTTCAAACAAACTTTGAAAGTTGTTACAAAGTGTGTTTGTTTGAATCATTCTTATCCCTTGATCTTTCATTGATCCATGTGATCTTTGATTCTCATCCATTGATGAGAAACTTTGATGGATGAGAATCTTTGATTCATGTTTCACCCTCATTTTTCATCTTGACCATTGATTGATTAAATTGATTTGAGCCCTTAATTTTTCATTTGCTTTCCTATAAATAGATCACTATTTGGAGAGAAATGGATCCATGTTTTGATAGCAAAGTTATGTTGTTGAAGTTTGTACTTATTTGCATCCATATTGAGCACTTTTAGCATTTTAATTTAGTATTCATCCATATTTAGATTAAGCATCCATTAATGGCTTCCTTATTAACCTAGTTTGCATCCATTTTAGCATAGTTTTCTTTAAATGGCTTTCATATTTGAGATTTGTTTACATTTAGCATAGATTGCATACACTTTATCAAGAATTTTAACATTAGGCACACATCTTTATCATGTTAAACTAGATTCATATCATTTCTAGTTCATCTCTCATCAGTTTCGTCGGTTTTCTTCGATAAAACCAATCGAAACAAGATCATATTGTCCAAGGGATTGGCAAAGGGCCGCCATTCCACATCAATGTGACACCACTCCCCCAATAGGATAAGATTTGAGGTCTTGGAATAGATTTCCCTTTTGTTTTCATGTTGATTTCATGTTATTTTAAAGGGTTCTTGTTCTTTATAATTTTGAATATCTTATTGGGATCATTGCTTAAGGGATTAGATAGGGTTTAAATTCACTTGGATCTATCATATTTAGTTCACACTATGAACATGGTCATAATTGAAATATACCCCTCAGTTTTTTCCCAATTTTTTGACAACAAATCCAGCACAATCACCAATGATTAGCGTTAGCTCCAAAGATAATCAACTTGAAAGTAACCTTCACCAAGAATGTTCACCAAGATCCTATTGAAGGAAAGGTGATAGCATATGGTGATGGGATCATTAGCAATAAACTGAACTGAATTACAAAGTTGGAAATGAAGTGCAGGCAGTGATCCAACCATGAAAATTCCGCACTACCACTTATTCAGTGGGGGGAAGTTATTACAATGAAGAGAAAATCATCTGCTAACAGTAGGCATCCACTTAAACAGTGGGGATTCTCCACTTATTCAGTGGGTGAAATAAGAAGATACAATTGAAATATAAAGAGGCTAATTCGGTACTACTGAAACCAACAATTACAATGAGTTTATTACAATGATTTTCAATAGAAATCTGCTCCAAATCAACTGCAATAAATATACTATATCTCTCTTTTACAAATGTGAATAGAAGAACAAAGAAATATAGCATGAAATGGAAATGTCTAGGTCTGATATAAAGACCAGCAAACTGAATATTCAGACCAGCAAACTGAATATTCAAACCAGCAAATTGAATATTCAGACCAGCAAACTATGCAATCACTCAAATGCTCATATCTACTTTGGAACTTCACCAAATCACCTAAAATTGAAAGCATATGATCACTAGAAGCAAGGCAACCAACCAGCAAAGGATAAACCACTCAAAAATACCATAGAATGCAAGGCACGACTCCCAATTATATTCAAGAGAGAAGGTACAGCCCATGGAGAAGGGTAACCTTCCTAGTAAATTCAAAGCTTTGAAATAAAATCTAAAATTTAGCAACAAGGGGCACCTATAACATAGAAATGAATTGAGCCAATACCAATAAGCTAAACAAAATCACTCAATGATTTATTAATGAAAATATCCTTCAGCCACACATTGACCAGCAACCTGAAAACAAACAAAATCACCAAAAAATGATTCTCAATCTACTAACTTTGGATGAGAAGCAACATCTTATCCAACTAGGTGTTATCTTCCAAACACGAAACTAAATCCTTGAATTCTTGCTAGGAGGTATGCATTCCTCAAAGCCATAAACCTAAAGATATTCCAACAGCAATTTGATATGACAGATAATGAATGAAGAATGGGTGAGCAAAGGCCTGCTTATAAAGAACTTGAGGTGACCATTCAACTTCCAACATTGCCCTCCAAAAGGGACGCCCCATTTCACTTTTGAAATATTTTAATCTTTAAAACATTTAATTCACCTCTTCCCAAGGCGTTCAAGTCTTGAGGAGACATAATGAACATTAAAATATTTAATCTCCTCATAATGTGGCGTCCACCCTCCAAAACCACATTTTAAAACAACATTAAGTCATAATCTCTAGGCCAAGGATGCCAACATGGAAATATAATATTTAATGACAAATAATTTAATCCTCCAAAATGCACCTCAAAAGCCAAAAACCACAAATACTCAACTACTTTGCTCAAAGAAGAATGCACACTGGACTGTTGCCAACCGGAGCGCTACTAGAAATGGAACTTACCAAAAATAGTAAATTCAAAAAAGTTTCCCAATGCATTTGCATGTCATATCACTACGAAGCTCTTTGAAAACCCAGAAACAAACCGCAAACCAAATCTCAAAACTCCAACGTGCAACCCTCAAAATGCCAAAAATAGAAAGATGACTGGAGATGACACTACCATAAATAGAACTTACTAAAAATAGCATATTGCTAAAAATAGTAAGTTGTTCCAAACTCATTTTGAGCACAAACTGAGCAGTCGTCGTGACTTACTAGAAATAGTAAGTGTCGGGAAAGGTTGTCAGATGGAGATGCCTGTTACACCATTTTGAAGCTCTCCAAAAACCCAAAAAGCTCCACCAAACATGCATCAGAAACTCTCACATGCAAACCTTCAAAAATGCATCAAAAACCTCCTATAAAATAGGAAACCCTAATTTAACCTCTGATGAGCCTACGAGCATTCGGAATAGGCTAACGGGCCACTGCACTGCTCACTGATGAGAAAGGGACATTACAGTCCACCCTATCCAAAATTGTTTGTCATCAAGCAATGCCACCACATCTCCAAAGAAAATTAAACTGATCCATACCCAACCAAGTATGATCCCAGGATCCCAAGTCCATCTCAGGAAGGACCCACCATGCCGATATTGCACCACTCTAATCACATTAGTGAAAACATCGTGCCAATCATGCTTTATCCTCCCTTGTGACCACAAAAGGTTACTGCCCAAGAAACTCAAACTAAAAGCCCTGGAAGAACTGAAATAATACCTTGCAGCATCTCTTGCTTAAAATATTATGAGGAGCCCATCTCTGACATACCAATGTTTATTGCAAACCCAAGCAAAAGGAAAAGAGTTTACTCCACTCAAAATCATAATCCTCAACATAACTTCTGAAAATTTCTAACAAAGTCTCGATTGCAAAAGATACTTCACTAAAGCTTCTTGCAAAGAGAAGAGAAAATTCATCCTCATGAATCTATTGTGCCTCCTTTGAGTTATTCTGAAATAATCATGAAGACTCCGGAGAGCTCTTGTGGAGCCCACTCCAAGAGTCTCAAAATGAGGACCCAAGGCAATTAAAGGTTCGCTGCCCCGAGCATAAATACAAAGGAATGCATAGAAATAGCCATTGGTAACAACTTGAACACCTCCCAAAGATGGATTTGGATTGCTTTGGATCATCACTTCTTGCATTTGAGGCCTAAAATCAGTCTTGATTGGTGATTGTGAAGTCTAAAAATGAGTATACCAGTTGCCCACCATGACTGAATTGATTGACTTATGACTTGATTTAAGGATAATCAACATCCAAGAAGTTGAAAAACTGTTGCTATACTAAAAATTATCATCCAAATTAATGCATCTGCTCATGTCCAAGGCTGGAAACATCCTCTCTAAACTGATGCAAATAATGATAGCGTTGTCAAAACTAAAAATCAGGCCTCTAATTATCCTAGGAATGCTTCCCCTGTTATAAATTGATAGAACCTCATTCCCACTAAATCTCCCAATGCTATAGTGACAATCTTGTGCACACAAATCCATGTAATCAACTACAAACTTCAATGCAAAGTTTGAACATGT
The DNA here is from genome assembly GCA_007258455.2 of Sequoia sempervirens. Classification (NCBI taxonomy): domain Eukaryota; kingdom Viridiplantae; phylum Streptophyta; class Pinopsida; order Cupressales; family Cupressaceae; genus Sequoia; species Sequoia sempervirens. Next base: position 282,512,279 of record VDFB02000008.1, on the reverse strand, counting down.
CATGACCAACATTTTAGAATAACCACTAAACAACAATGTACAACCTGGAAACCAATGAGCCAAGTCTAAAAATTCTCTCACAATTTGATGCACATTTCTGAGACTTGACCAATTCAACAATCTTAAGATAGGTAGAACTCTTCCATTGGTTAATGTTGAGTGAAGACCAGTAGGTTCAAGTTTGGACACCATTGAATGCTCATTTGCTAACCATCTCAAGAGAGTGTTGCCTGGAATGTAGCTTGGATCCACCACCTCATACTTAACTCTAAAATCTTGCATGTCAAAAAGATAATGTCTCTTACCAACGTCATCCCCATAGAAATTATCTATCACCTTATGATTAACCAAATAATGTGAATATAATGGACTGTTGTTCATAATCATAAAGACAATATTTTCTTCATCCCTTTCATTGGTGTCTTCATAGAGTTCATGCACATCTTCTTCAACTTGTGGATGTCCAACATTAGTTGCCAATCCACATAGCATATCATGTTGAATACCATATACATTACCAGTTGTAGACATCTAAATTTGATCGCTCCCATACGATCAAATTTACCTCTCTATTCATCCATTCTGTCAATATTAATTTAATTAATATTACACTTCCTGCCTAAGGTTCTTAAAATATTTAATTTAACAATTAAATGCTTTACCTTACATCCTTTTCTTATCTGAATTAAATAAATACATCAATTTATTTAATTTAGTCATCTAATCTTTTTGAATAAAATCAATTTAAAATTCTTCATTTTTCTCTCTCCTTGTCAGATCCTCCATAATCTCTTTCTAATCTAGATTAATTTAATTAATTCATGATTAAGATGTGCATCCTTTTAATAAAGGATTAATGTCACATCCTCCTAGATTTGCCACTTGCTTCTAATCTCTCATTAATTACCCTAATCAGGTATTTGCACAACCTTAATCAAAGTCAGCCACTTTTAGCACCCCTTTTTAGTCAACCTTTTTCATTTGTCTTTCTTGGCATTGACCCTCTTTCCCATGTGAATTTTTTATTCACATTTATTCATCCTAGGTCTCTCTCCTCCCCATGTGAATTAATTCACATTTTATCCTTTCACGGCTTACCTTATCCCCATGCAACTTCTACAACATTTGACTTGTCAACTCACTCACATGTGACAAATCCCCACCTTTTTGGAGACCCTCTCTTATCCATTAGATTTTTCCAAGCTTATGAATTTTTAATTCACATTTATTTCTCCAACCACTTTCTCTTTTCCCATGGAGATTTTTGAGGAATTCCAAAATTCCTCAAATGTCACTTTCATCCTCACTTGGCGACAACAAGTTCTTTTTTGAGGAAATCTTCTCCCCCCCAAGGTACTTGTCTTTCCTCCACATCATGTACCTCCCTTCCACCTCACTTCCACATCATCTTATCCTAGGCCATCTCACATTCCACATTTCAAGATGTGAGGGCTTGTGAGTCCTCAACTCACCATAGCCCTACATCTTGACCTTGGTGGCTCAATCTCAACCATTGAATTCTCTAGAGAATTAAAATTTCTCTATAAATACCCCCCCTCTAAGGCATTTACAACACTTAGTCATTTTGCACCTACATGCTGTTATTTTGAACACTCAACTCACAATCATCTTCTCTTACCTAGCCAATCCATTTTAGCCATTTGCATTTGCATCCCACCATATAATCAATCTTGCATTTAGTCATATCAATAGCCATCCAAGGAGCACACAAGTACTCAAAATCAAGGTCCAACCAAGGAATTTCAGCTGCAAAGAGAAAGTATAATCATTTACAATCTTCTTTTATTTTATCTCTTTGTATTAACATTTCCTTAGGCTAATCGTTGAGGTGTTCTTTGTGTTTTTACATTACATTTTAGTTGTTTTGCATCATTAGAATAGGTAAAACTCAAATGTTCACACCAGTCATAACATCTATCTCATGGCTGCAAACTATTCCTTCTTGTGGCAATTTCTCTTCCAACTCAAGAGTGCAAACTTTTGATGTACCTTCCAATCACCATCAACATATTGAATCTCTTTGGTATTTTGTAATGTTTCATCCTTATGGAGTTCATTTATTCCTTCAATCATTTGCCTGATCTCCATAATCCTTGTATTAGCTTCTTTTCCCTTAAGTGTGGCTACAATACCTGTGATTGATTTTTTGTTTTGCATAGAGAGTGATGAGCTAAAATAAGATCAAGGCAAAGCCCATCAACCTCTTTCTCCTTCTCTTGGTAGGCATCATAGGTCTCCTCTGCAAACTTAATGGCATTATCCCTATTTGAGAGCAAATACAAATAATCTGTCTTTATTGATTCCAATGCTTCTTTGATGGTTTGCATCTTGGAAAGAGTGTCTCCACCCTTAACTCCATTTTGTCTTTATTCAAACTCAATTTTCTCTTTTGAAACCATTAATTTATCCTACAAAACTTGCAGCTCTTTAGGCCCTTGATCACAATCAGCAAGGAAGTTTTGCTCATCAAACATCAACTTTTATGATTTGTTCTCATTTACATGATTATCAAAATCAACTTCCTTTCTAACCTTTTCACTACATAATTCCTGAATAGAAGGCTTGTTTGCAATATCTTCAAGCAATGAATCATCAAAATATTCCATTACTTTCTCCCCTAAGCATTTCGGTGTCAAAACACCTGGATCCCATGGTCTCATGAATATTTGATTTTGTTCTAAAAAAATATGCCCAACAAGCTCTCCATGAATGGTTGGTTTCTGCAATACATCACCTTTAGAGCGATCTAAGTCAAACACACTAGAGTTATAGCAATAATTAGCTCTATCATTAGGAACACCTATCTCAACAAAATCTACCCCAAAGTCATTCTGAAGTAATTTTAGCGCGGGAGAATCCCATTCATATTCTGAATTATCATCAACAAAATGATATACATGCTCCAACTTAGTTGTTGTTTTGAATTTTTTAGTGACCTCAAACTCTTCATTAGTTGCATTTCCTTCAAATAAATCATTATGAAGGTTTACCATACATTCCTCTTGATTAATGAAGTCTTATTTTTCATACAACAACTTAGTAGGTTAATCTCTCTCCATTTCAACATGTTTTTTTTTTAAACTCAAGTGAGCCAATTTGATAGTCTTCATGCTCTTCTAAATTTTGGTTGCCTCTTGGCACTCTTCTATTGAATGCATAGTCAAATGCATATTTGTAGATTCTTCCTCATATTTTGCTACAAAACCCATGGGATGCCAAATTTCATTCTTTTCTTCAGCGAAAGAAATCTCTACATTATTCTGAATTGCCTTCATCAAAAGGGGCTTCAATTTCTCCTCACATTGATTAAACAATTCATTAAACAACATTTCAGCGATAGGAGAAATATTTTCTTCACGTTCATATACGTCCAAAAGGAGAGATTGGACATTAAGTGGAATTTTATCAACCTCTTTAATAGTGAAAAAAAGAATATTTTTAACGGTTGCAATAACACTCTCTTCTTGTTCACTCCAAGTGGATTTGAAAAGGTAGTAGAACAAGTGATAAATCTGATTTTGCATTTCCAATTCTATTAACAAGTTACTTGTCCTAAGATCTAAAAATGTCTTTAAGATAGCAACTCTTTTGGGAAATTGGTTGCTACTGGTTTCATCAAGTTCTTAGAAACTTTCTACAATCATATGAAGAATCTTCTTCATGGTTTCATCATCATAAGGCATCAAGGGTGCTAGAATTCTCATAACTTCACTAAAACATGAAGTAACTAACAAACTTATATCTTCATCTAGATGCCCTATCCAGTAGGGATGAATCAAAGAGGTCATTGCTGGAGATAATGCCCTCTTCAACAAATCAGTTGGTGATTGTTGGACTTGGCTCAAACAATGCTCCAACTCAAACAATATTCTCACTTCTTCACCTCTTGTCTGACATTCTTCATTGAGCCTTGTAACTGCAATGGAAAGTGACCTTGCCAAACTCCTTTCTTCTTCAAAAGCCATAATCAAATATGACTTCTCACGGTTCTTGAACTTCAAAAAATGTAACATCTTCAGAACTTCACTTTTCAAAACTAAACTCAGTTCTGACCTCTGGTGTAGAATTTGATTTCTCTATCACTCAACTAACAACTGAGCTCTAATTTTCATAGGATGGTAGTATATTGGGCTCTGATACCATTGAAATATGCCCCTTAGTTTTTTCCCAAATTTTTGACAACAAATCCAACACAATCACCAATTATTAGCGTTAGCTCCAAAGATAATCAGCTTGAAAGTAACCTTCACCAAGAATGTTCACCAAGATCCTATTGAAGGTGAGGTGATAGCATATTGTGATGGGATTGTTAGCAATAAACTGAATTGAATTAAAAAGTTGGAAATGAAGTGTAGGCAGTGATTCGACCATGAAAATTTCGCACTACCACTTATTTAGTGGGGGGAAGTTATTACAATGAAGAGCAAATCATCTGCTAACAGCAGGCATCCACTTAAGCAGTGGGGATTCTCCACTTATTCAGTGGGTGAAATAAGAAGATACAATTGAAATATAAAGAGGTTGATTCAGTACTACTGAAACCAACAATTACAATGAGTTTATTACAATGATTTTCAATAGAAATTTGCTCCAAATCAACTACAATGAATACACTATATCTCTCTTTTACAAATGTGAATAGAAAACCAAAGAAATATAGCATGAAATGGAAATGTCCAGGTCTGATATAAAGACCATCAAACTAAATATTCAGACCAAAAAACTATGCAATCACTCAAATGCTCATATCTACTTTGGAACTTCACTAGATCACCTAAAATTGAAAGCATATAATCACTAGAAGCAAGGTGGCCAACTAGCAAAGGATAAACCACTCAAAAAAAACATAGAATACAAGGCACAACTCCTAATGTTGTTCAAGAGAGAAGGTACGGCCCATGGAGAAGGGCGACCTTCCTAGTAAATTCAATGGTTTGAAATAAAATATGAAATTTAGCAACAAGGGGCGCCTATAGCATAGAAATGAATTGAGCCAATACCCATAAGCTAAACAAAATCACTCAATGATTTATGAATGAAAATATCCTTCAGCCACACATTGACCAGCAACCTGAAAACAAACAAAATCGCCAAAAAATGATGCTCAATTTGCTAACTCTAGATGAGAAGCAACCACTTATCAAGCTAGGTGTTATCTTCCAAACACGAAACTTTATCCTTGAATTCTTGCTAGGAGGTATGCATTCCTCAAAGCCATCAACCTGAAGCCATTCTGGTAGCAATTTGATATGATAGATAATGAATGAAGAATGAGTGAGCAAAGGCCTGCTTGTAAAGAACTTGAGGTGACCATTGAGTTTCCAACATTTCCCTCCAAAAGGGATGCCCCATTTCACTTTTGAAATATTTTAATCTTTCAAACATTTAATTCACCTCTTCCCGAGGTATCCAAGTCTTGAGGAGACATAATGAACATTAAAATATTTAATCTCCTCATAATGTGGCCTCCACCCTCCAAGATCACATTTTAAAACAACATTAAGTCATAATCTCTAGGCCAAGGGGGCCAACATGGAAATATAATATATTTGACGACTTAAATAATTTAATCCTCCAAAATGCACCTCAAAAGCCCAAAACCACAATACTCAACTGCTTTGCTCGAAGAAGAATCCACACTGGACTGCTGCCAACTAGAGTGTTGCCAGAAATAAAACTTACTAAAAATAGTAAATTCAGAAAAGTTGTCCAATGCATTTGCATGTCATATCGCTGCGAAGCTCTCTAAAAACCAAAAAAGAAACCACAAACCAAATCTCGAAACTCCAATGTGCAACCCTTTGAAAATGCCAAAAATAGAAAGATGACTAGAGATGACACTGCCATAAATAGAACTTACTAAAAAAACATACTGATAAAAATAGTAAGTTGTTTCAAACTCATTTTGAGCACAAACTGAGCAACCATTGCGAATTACTAAAAATAGTAAGTGTCATAAAAGATTGTCAAATGAAAATGCATGTTACACCATTTCAAAGCTCTTCAAAAACCCAGAAAGCTCCACCAGACATGCATCAAAAACTCTCACATGCAAACCTTAAAAAATGCACCAAAAACCTCCTATAAAATAACAAACCATAATTTAACCTCTGACAAGCCTATGGACATTCAGAATAGGTTGACGGGCCACTGCACTACTCACTGATGAGAAGGGGACATTACAATATATATACATATATACATATACATATTATATTATATATAATATACATAATGTATATATATATTATATAATATATATACATTATATTATATAATATATATAATATAATGTATATATAATATATAATATATATACATATTATATATATATTATATATTATATATGTAATAGCATTTATATATACTACGACAATATATAATATACATATACATAAATACGATAGTATATATATACATATATATGTATATTATATACTGTCGTATATATGTATATATGTATGTGTATATATACATATATATGTGTATGTTTATATACGTATACATATTATATATGTATATATATATATACACATAC